>JAMPIV010009212.1:0-600000 GCA_024509875.1 Oreohelix idahoensis
CGCTCCTATGAGTCGGGGATTTTCTGTGGTGGGTACGATTGGGTTACTCTATATTGGGGGGCATGGGGGGCAACCACAACAACACCACGGTCACAATCTTTATTAAGGTTGGTGTTCCTTGGCGAATTAACCGCTTTGTGTTTGAAAAGGCCCTAAGGTTGGGTCCACACCACTTAACCCCCGGAGGGCTTGCGTATGAACCGGCCTTGTGTAGATGGTCGTGGGGCTATGTTTACGCTCGAGGGGAAACATTCCCATCCCACACCCAAACCTCTTCAAATACTATATCTTCAGTGACACCTCGGTGCGGAAGGCAAGACCCTGGTGGGGGTTTTTGTGGGTGTCCCGTTGTTAATCACGGCGGTCCGGGTGGCTGCCACTGTGCGGGGAGTGGTGATTTTAATTTATATCACCCCCAGGGGACCCGTAAACAATAGTACATCGGGCACATTCCGGTCGGGTCAGGTTTAGGTGGTGTGATAACGTGACGGGGGGGTTTGTATTTGTTGTTTTTTGGTCGTACCAATTTTTTTTTTGACGATTCAACACAAGTCAAAATTTATTAATAATAATACAAAATTTCAGGGCTGAGGGGAGGATGATCAGGCATTACACCCGCGAAGCACTCCTGATCTATGGTTCGCATGTTACCCACGTACCACCATATTAACTCAACACGATCCAAATGGGAACTGGCGGTCCACCGGGAACATGTCAAAGGACGTCAGGCCAAGAGGGATTAATTCTTGCCAAGGGGAGGTCTATGGGTGGTCGTTATGATAACGGATGCATCTACCACCACCCAGGTTGGCACTGTGGTGTTTTTTCGGGGGGGTACAACAAATGGTGGGACTTTTCCTCTAGAAGGCCTGGGAGGGAACCACCACACTTTAGATTTGCAGAACTTGGATCGGTCGGCCACCTTGTTTTTATAGCAACTTTTCCTAGATCATGTTGCCCCCGACTGGTATCAAAAACAAGCTGAAGGGCACACTGTGTCCTAGTTTCCACACCGCCAACTATCTCTCGGGGTTTATTTCAAACCCGTTCTTTAGGTTTATATTTTGTTTTGGGTGGGCTAGATCACGTCGCGGGGGATTTTTTAGACATTTGTGGATGATACGGCTGTTTCCTGGGTTTGGGTTAGTCTCATGGCCGTATAGTTTGACTCGTCAGTTTTATCCACAGGGGTAATACGTTATAGTAACTTACCGAAACAATTTCCCCTGAATTTGGGGCTATCAGGGTGAACTGCCGAGTGGGATGTAGATACACACTTGCCAGGTAGGGTGTTAGCGACGCACGTGTTTCCCGCGTATTTTCTTGGTGGTTAAGATCTGCGGGGGACACACATTAAACCAATGTCGTTGTCTTACGTGATTGTGAAAATTTAAGTGTGGGAAGCGGGTATATTGGGCCTGCTTTTATTTTGTTATATTATTTATTTCTAAATACGAACCATAGGGGGTTATAAAAAATTTCCTTGCGGGGCATCGGGTTTGATGCAGGGGCGTGGGGGATGGCTGGTGGTCACTAAGATTGGTGGTTGGTTTGGTGTGATGAGACTCACCATACAAGGGTAGCTCGCGTATTGGGGGCAGGGGGTTCTTTGATGTTAGCTGGCTTCGCATATAATATTATAAAAAAAAAAACAATAAATATATGCGTCTAAAAACTACATTTCTGGGTTGGGGGGGACTCCGGGGATAGGTTAGGGTTGTATTATAGGCGGCCAATCACGGTTATTTATGCAAACCACACAATGGGTATTGTGAGGGGACTCAGGTCTCCCTGCCGCACGGTGGTGGGTGGGAACGAGCCACTTGTGTGGGCACTCCCGTTGCACCTTCCAGCTTATTAGGGGTGATCACAACAATAGCGGTGGGCTAAATGATCGTTGGTATTTAAACGTGCCAAACCTAACTCCATTAACACATAACTACAATGACTCTACTGAATCCCTACCACACCTTGGAAAACTAAACCGGGGATTCAGATATTATTCCCAATATCCGTTTAGTGCATTGGTGGGGGGGGGGGGCGCCCTTTGCGCGGGGCGGCGGGGATATAGGGCAATACTCTTTTCAGAATTTTGGGGCTCGGGGCGTTTATTGTTCCCTGGGTGGTGGGGTGTGCGATTGCGGGCATTTAGCCAACTGGATGGTAAAGATCAGCATTTTTTTTTATTTTTTGGATTTTTTTTTTTTTTTTTGTTTTTTATTTTTTTATTCTTCTTTGTTGATTTTTATTTTTTATATATTTATATAATTTATCAGGCCTCGTCGGCTTTTCACGTACAAACGTGCCCAGTTAACTCCCCACAATACCCAATATATTTACACCATATTCTATTTTGTGTTTAATGTTTGTTAGTACAGTTGGGCCTTCCCCGTATTATAACTTTTGATCTTGACCTTGGGTATCTACCCATCATTCCTTCAGCTTCCACTTTTGGCATCGTTCCAACGTTTGGTGTCTGTGTGCTGATGGTTTGAGTGTGACGTCCATACGAGGGGCCCCTTCTTTGTCAATCTCTTTTTTTTTTATTATTTCTATTTTTTTTTTTATTTTATTCTTTCTTCTATATTTTACTTTGTAGCGGAAGGTAAGCCCCGCTGGTATGTAGTGGTGCTAAAGTTTTGGGCAATGTATCTACATATTGTGGCGGTCACCAGGAATTAACGCAAATCATGGGGGGCGTAAATAAACTGGGGATTTGTGGATATGTTTCATTTGGACACTGGGGTATGCTTCTGTACCTTGATTTTTCCAAATATGGGGTCCCCCCTGGCGGGGGGACATGTTCTTAACGTGCACACTTTTCGTGTTTGGTGGGGGGGCAAACTGCACCGGGGGTAACCATCAGGTCTTATAGGTCGTGTTTATTCGAGGCCGGGGTTACTGTGGGATTATTGTTGGGCACGCAGGTTTAAGGGGGTATGTGGGGGATTTCCAGATGACGGATCTTCGGTCTTTGCAATAAAATGGTTCTTAATGGTGATAATGACCAGGGTTAGGGTTGCTGGGGAGGTATGGAAGACGGCTGCTTTCCGGCCAGAGTCTATAAAAAGGTTGTAGCCTGGGATTTTACTTTTGCATTTGGTGTTCTGGTCGATATGTTGATTTTACGGGTTCTTGGAGCCCGCTGCCTCTATTTTGACGCACCACTTGACGTACTAATGTATTAGGGGGATTGACCCACTAATTTTGTCTTGCCCACCACTAGGAGGTGATTGTCAGGATGAATGCGTTTTCGTGCTGCTGGGGATATATTTATTCTCATTTGGCGGGGACATCATATACTCCACTTCGGCTGCGTGCTTTGGCACCATGATGGCCGGGGGGTATTATTTTTTCTTTTTTTGTTTCGGGTGCCGTTCTGGGGGAGACATATACCTTGCCCCCGCCCCACGGGGAGTGATTCGCAACCTTAGTTCTTTGGGGAACCATAATCTGGCTAAGCGTCGAGCCTAAACCTTCTTAATCATTTGGCTGTCCTTGTTTCCATCACTTACATTACGAAGTCAGGAACCAGTTTCGGTTGACCCTGATCAAATTCTCTGTCCTTCTGGATACACCATAAATATGGTTCAAACTCTCAGTGCGACCGTTACTTCCGGATAGTGGCTGTGACATTATATTTAGGGATCTCCTCGCTCACGAACGAATATTTCACCTGTGGTCACTGGGAATAATACACTCTAACCACTTTGTTGGATCCTTAGTGAGTAAGACTCATTGACATTGGGGTTAAGTTGCTAACAACCCCATGGGGGTTAGGACTCGGGGGAGGGATGTTTACACAAGAACGATAACGTATAGTTTCCTGCCCTCGATGTGCCCCTAGCGCGACGTATCCCGCGTCATTGTGTACTGGGATCTTTTGCGGGGGGGTATTTTATGATTGGTGTGGGAAACACTTACAGCCCGCCGGACTTGGGCGGTGCAGGTCATGTCTTGTATTAATCTTGTATGATCTGTGAGACGCACCATTTGGCTACTTCACCTAGCATACAATTCACACCTCCCCGCAACTCATTTAACTCATCACAATTGCATGATTTTTATATATTATTAACCAATACCATTGTGGATCTGGTAGTCTATGGTATTTCTTGTGCCACCTTTAGTTCTTTCCATGGGCAATAAACCTTTCATCATGGGGGGGGCCCTTTTTTATTTCTCAAACCTTGGTGGTTGCCTAAATATGATATGATCGGACCCGATTGGTCGTTGGATGCGGGGCAAACGGGCCACAAAATGAATTGACTTGTTCTCACTGCAGTACATATATATGGGTTGCCGGCGTCTTTGGCCCACATACCATATAAAAACACAACCATATCTACTAAGGCTCTCTATGGGGGGAACATAAACAACACTGTATGTGCGACTAGGGTGACACCTTGTTGGTAAACTCGCTGTGTACATCACATTTCAAATTCTACGTGTGAATAGTTTCTGTTCAACGCAACACGAGACCACAACGACCGAGCACCCCAGGGGGGACTGGCTTGGGTTTATCGTTCATGGGAAACTCCCATTACAGCCCAGGGTCATCTACGCCATGTACATAAGTGGATCCGCTTGCCTGTTGAGAGCGTGTTGCTTCGTCGTTTGCTTGTATTGCGTAGAGGATCGTTTCCACTCATACTAACGCGCACACTAAATTGGTTCACTTTGTCCTTCTTCCTACCACTGGATATGCTCACCTCTATGTGGCTGGAGCCTGACCTGCCTGATTAGTCTCACACTCTGTGTCCCTGTGTTCCCGAGGGCCCTTCTTCGACACTTGCGACGGGTCCAAATGGTGTTTTTGTCACTTCACTGCTTACATTGTTATTCTACCGGGCTCGCCTGGTGGTGGGGGCGCTTAATTTAGGGCGCCTATGTCACCCTATGCGTCACTCACCGCGTGTTCGATCACTTCCGTGTGGTCTTTGTTAGGGACCAACCACTTCCTTCCTAATGTACGGGAGACAGTGTGGAGCCCCGGAGAGATAATGTTGTAGGTGGCGTCTTAAACCCCACATAGTAAACGTATATACTAGGGGTAGGATGAAGGGCACCAGCATAATCTAAAACTTCCAAAGTTATAATGAACGTGTTATTAACTTTAGCACTCTGACCCATCCTATGTCCCCTGTAAGCCCTGTTTAAATTCATAACTGTGCGGATTCTGTCGAATCAACGTGTACTGATTTGCTTATCCCTTTACTAGAAAAACAAGTGTGGGGGTCTGTCAGGTTATTGGACATTATCCTCAGTCTGCCTATTTTTTGTGGTCCTTATTTCCTGGTAGAATAGTTTATAGGGGCATTTTCTAGGCCAGGGCCGGGGGGTATCCGACTTTCTTTTTTGGGGTAGGATTTGGTGTGCCAATTTTAGCAAGGTCATGGGTATTGGGGAAAAGTCTTAATTCATTATGCGGGTGCAATGGGGGAGTTTTAGTTTTTATATTTGTATTGGGTTACATACTGTCGGATTGGTTGAGTATATTTTATTACTGGCTAATTTTCGAAATGTATTACTATTAAAAACATTTGGTGGGGGTGGGTATCAGGGGTATATTATTTCTATTGCGGCGAGTTTTCGGGTCTCTGGTAAAGGGTTACGGGTCCAGGCCGTGGCTGTGAGGTGGGAATCTTAGGTTCCGGAAGCCATGTCTAGTCTTGGTCGTCAATGGTTGAAGTGTATGGGAGTCCAGGGACGTAGAGGTAGTTTACTTCAGGGCTTTCCGTGCAATTCTAATGCCCACCTTGCAACCCCAACCCCTGGCGATTTAGAGAATTCAGTAGAAGTGAGGGGGAGTTTACTTGGGATGGGGTATTATGGGTCTTCTGGGGCTACTGTGTGTATATGTAGGTGGTTGTAATATAAGGGTTACACCCCTACCACTGTGTACCTCCCTCCCATTTTTCTGGGGGGCCCCCACCAAAGGAGAGGCTACAATCCGTATCGGCGGTTTTGTGACTCCCATCCTAGTGTGTCACGGGGACATTTCTTAGGTAACATTGCGATTCAGAGAGTGTACGACGCTGAGCTAGGTATAGCATCCTTTAGCATCAAGGGACGTCTGTAAAAAAGATTAGCGACCGTTACATTAATAAATCATAGGGGGATTCTAAAATTATATTCAAGACTTTTTGCTATACCTTCGATGGGCAACTCTTGGTTCGGGGGCATCTTAATATAGTGGCAGGGGTTTTAAGCAGACTAAGCAGCAGGATTTACATAACTAAATTTTTGGGTAGGTGTCTAAACCCAATCTTCCTTAATCTCCCCTCATCCCCCCCCCCCCCCCCCCCCCCCCCCCCCCCCCCCCCCCCCCCCCCCCCCACCCCCCCCCCCCCTCCCCCCCGTCCCCCCCCCCCCCGCCCCCCCCCCCACCCCCCCCCCCCACCACACCCACCCCCCTCCCCCCCCCTCCCCCCCCCCCCCCCCCTCCCCCCCCCCCCCCCCCCCCCCCCCCACCCACCATCCCCCCCCCCCCCTGTCATAGCGCTGCTGGATGACGGCACCTAACAACCTGCGACAGGGCTGACAACACAGGATTACAGATAAGTCCAAAAGCATAAGGATTATTTTCCTCAAGATATCTCAGAGATCTATTCAGAATATCTAACAGAACTTTCACCCGAATAATAATGGAACTCTATTTAAAGTGCCTTCCAGAGTATTACAAAGTGAACATTACAATCAACAACGTTCAGCAACTCGTCACACCAGTGCTAATGATGATTAGTAGGATATACTAGGACTTTTTAGTCATACAATGTTTATGACCATATTATTTTTGCTTACATTTTTATTTTTACTTTGTGTCGTATGTATGGTTTAGGGATTAAATCTCTGTACATAAGTTATATCATCTACCAAGTGGTCGAGTGAGTTTCTCTTAAATCCATATATATGTCATTTCCTCAATGTGAGAGGATGGGGCTTAACAATAATTATAATATTCAGTAAGAATAATAGGGGAGATTTGTCGCAAGGAAACAGAATCCATTCTCAAGTGCCCTTCTGAGACAATATCTTATTGTGAGAATATTCGCCTTCCTATTCACCCCTCACTTGTATAGGAATCTAACCTTTAACAAGCCTCTTAACAGATCCTATATATCTTTCTTACATTTCTTAATTTACATCTATCTTATCCAACTGTGCTGTGACAATTACAGTCCAGTTCAGGATAACGGCGCGACACCAGTCTTTATATATTTTTTTTTTTTCAACATCATATTATTGCACTAAATTGTTGTACAGGTCTGCCACCCCTTGTCCAAAATTCTAAAATCCAAAAAGCTGTGAAAACCAAAAAAAACGTTTCATGGAGCGTTACTCGTGTGCATAACATGACCTAAGCAGGTGTGAGGTGTCAGTTTTATCAGGTTTCCTGTCCGTGTGCATATACTGCCATGCTGGCACATGCACAATACATTAAAAAAGTTTATGTAAGTGCCAGAGTGTCGTAAAATGACACAACAAGTATGATTTTTGTGTGTGTGTGTGAACCATAGCATGGTTGTGTCTCAGCACTACTACCAGCCCATTTGTGTACTTCATCACCCTTCATATCCTCAAGAAGAGAATTCTTCAACAAACAAACAAGAACATCAACAAACTTCAACATTCGTCTACTGCTGTCATATATTT
The DNA here is from genome assembly GCA_024509875.1 of Oreohelix idahoensis. Lineage (NCBI taxonomy): Eukaryota > Metazoa > Mollusca > Gastropoda > Stylommatophora > Oreohelicidae > Oreohelix > Oreohelix idahoensis. The sequence goes on from JAMPIV010009212.1 coordinate 7,657, forward strand.
TCATACTTTTATTTGCAATTTTAATTTAATTGTAAAAAAAAGAGCTGCAGATACTCATATGGGTAACCATGAAAAGAAGAAAAGGAAGAATCTCTCATTATTGATAGCCCAGAAAGTGGAGGAATTATTGCAAAAGCTTGAATGAGGTGTGCCTGTGTGGCATCTCACTGCAGAACTAGTGTGTGGGAACTGCCACCATAGATTTTTTTTATCCCACTCTGTGTCAGTATTCATAAGGCTTGCTGCTGAAATAGTATTGTTTGCTTATGGGCTGCTGCCACAAACCCTTCTAGGGTGTTACCGTAAAAAAATACATGTACATTACTAAGCATTCTGAAAGCTGAAAAATTCTGAATTCTGATACACTTTTGGTTCCAGATGGTTTCAGATAACGGGTTGCAGACCTGTAACCAGGTTTTATTAAAAATTAGTCTTGGTATTGTTGTGTTGGAAGTAAATATTTTATTTTTCTTAAGAAGCACAGGGCTACCATTCAGTTGACCCCCTTCAAGAAAGCCTTCACTTCATGGGATTTTGTTATGGTGGTCTTTGTAGTTGTTTGCTTTACACCCAAGAGATCCCAGTTGTTTGGCCTTTTTCCTCTTCCGCCATTCTTCTCTATGTTCTCTTTGGTCTCCCCACTCTTCTCTTCCCCTGTGGGGTCCAGTCAACGGCATATCTGGTTTTATAGTTGGTTGTTTCCTGAGGAAGCCTCGACTTTAGGATGCAAGGAATTCACATTGCTCATGTGTGAATCCCAGGTTTAGTGCGTTGCACTCAAAAGCATTCACTGTGCTTGCACTAACCAAGACGCTGAAGCACCTTTCACCTGATGCATCCTGGAAACAGGCACTCTCAAAGTTCTTGAGTTGCCTGGCTAATGCTCAGGAATTGATTAGCCATGCCAGAGTAGCCCAACATTGATTCCTGTGGTGCAGCATGTTGAGAACTTAGCATTGCACACTAAGCTGGGGGGAATAAATGAAGCTCATGACTTAACTCTGGCTTTTACCTGGTTTACTGCATGCATGAGGATCCCAGAATAGATAGCAGGTGATTGGAGCTGGGAGATGGTTCTGTGCAGGACATGACGATTCCTTGGGAGAGCCCAGTATTTGAGCCCTGCATATTTGGTGAGCTCCCATGGGTGTCGGGGGAAATCATAGTATGCTTCTCCCCAGCTCATTCTCCATGTTAGCTGAAAACCAGGTGTGAAGATTTGTTAAATATATGCTGAGCCAAGATGTTAGGCAAAAAACTGGAACTCAGGCCTCCCAACTCAGCAAGTTGCAGAATGGCAGAAAAGCCACAGGAAAACCCTATATTTACATGGTAGATAATGCCAAGAAAATTAACTCTGCATTGGCTACAAAAGAGCGACAAGCACGGCAGCCCTAGTTAAAAAACAACAGCCTTGACTTTTGTTAATGGAGGTGTCTTTTGGTGAATGTCTGAATTTTGTAACGTGCAGGTCAGATTGCCTCAGACACAACAACTTTGAGATCGCTTGAAGTGCATTGGTTGAGGCTTCCTGTAAGAGACAACTCCTGCTGTGGCTGTGAATGCATTATTCATATAATTACCATTTAAATCTACAGAATCAGGTAGTCATTCCCACACTAGTTTCTATTTAAAAAGTTTTATGGTTTCCTTACCTAAGAAGCTAAAATAATTTGGCTTCTTTAACTCTTTGACTCCAGAACAACGCTCAGAGCGTTGGTCAGATTTGACACCCGTGCCAAAACAATTCTCTGAGCGTTGTTTTTAGTCTATCAAGAATTAAAATTATGGCACAGGGTGGAAAATAATTGTGGAGTCAAAGAGTTAAGATGTAGCCCATTGAAAAACATATTCTTTATGTCATCATTAAGCGAAGTACGTTGCACTGTTGTGGTGAAGTGGGATGTTATAAATATTTATAGGGGACTTAGTGTACTGACTGAGATCAGCTGTGAAGGTATCTATATCTAATAAGAGTAGTGTATTATAGATAACCTTACTTGCTGCCACATATGTATACCTCAGTCAGAATTATTCTGGAATAGTGTGATGACTACGTTATATGTCTAGGGTATGTGTATGATGAAGTGTAAGTCATAACAACAACAGACAGATAAACAATTTAATTTATTCCACCACACTTGACAACACTGTGACACTCACATACATAAAACACTCTACGAGGATATCTTAAAGGAGTCACTGATAACTTTTCAAATAACAATATGTATTCAGTGCTGCCATGAATGTATATGTGTCCTGATTCAAATACAAAGGGAACCAGGAATCACAATCAATTTTAATTACAAGTTATATGTACAGAATTTATTAATATGAATCTTGTAGTGACATATATTATTAATAGTATCCTATGTGTGTCAGTTGTGTAGTAGTAATATGAGGTAATACTGGGTTTGTTTTGTTCAAGCTCTGTTGGTATTTGTCATCATGACTTCAATAGTTTGTTGGAACTAGTATTGGAGATGTTCTCAGTTCCTGGCATTAAAACAATTAAATTCCCCTCTTAATTTTAGTTTACAATGTCATTTTAAGATGGGGGGTACATAATGTTGAGCTCCATGGCCACACTCTCTTATCTTTCGTGATGACTGCAGTAAAAGACTCCTCTGCTCGATTACTTTAATGAGTTCTGGAGCCACCCCACGGGTTGCTATATGGACCAAGGAGTATGCTGTCCGCCTCTGGCTTCAGCAAAGCTCTGACCAGGTGCTGCTCAATAACTTTAAGACCACGGTCCCTGAAACAAGAAGGTTGTACCTTCTACGTCAGAACTAATTTACACTCTATTTCTACACTGAGCACAATACATCACAAACATTGAGTTCAGAGCGTTAGGCCAACTGTCAGCTTCATCTGAAATACTTTATACCAGTATTTCCCTCCCTAATGGTTACCACGCCTCTGCAATTCCAGCATTATTTCTGTCTAGTCAATAATCTAGGTGTCAGTGTACTGTTTGGCCATTCCATGCAGTTTTACTTTCCTCCGACACCTTCTGTTCAGGCTGGAGCTCTATAGGCTTTACATCATGTTCGCTACTGAACTACACATATATACAGACATAAATTATCAATTTACATTCAATTTTCATTAAAAGATATTGAATATTTCAAGCTTACCACAATTCATGGAAATAATAAACAGTTTCGTTGAATGGCAATGAACATAGCACAACTCCGATCTGCCGATGCTCCAGGCTTTATTTTATAAAAAAATATACACTGGTGCTCAACGCACTGCTTCTTAGTAGGTTTATTACAAGATGTGGCAAGGAACAGACGCTCTGAATTGTGTATATTCGCAGCTCTAACCAATGAAACCATGTCTACACATCTTTTCAAAAAAAAAAATACTCCTTTTCACGTTTCCCCTGACAACACAAGATAGTATTTATAGCCTGACCAATCGTGTTTAGTCTTACATTTGTGGCGCTCCAATCAAATAGGAGTTAACATGGTAGGCTATTTCTGTAACGTAATGTTTTTTCAAACACGTTATAAAAAAATTTTATGAGCAGAAATGATTTCATGCTGTCAGGCACCCCCACTATTTTATTTTGGCCATAACTTGGTAATTCCTAGACTATTTGCGTAACGTTTTACATATTCTTTGTCAGCAAACCCTAAGGAACCCAAATATACGAATTTAATGGAGCCAATATGCATTTTCTTCTAGGATAGTCGTGCGGTCTGTCATGTTTTCAAACGTAAACCAGTATATTGTCATAATTCCCAATAAGCGTTTTTCAGGATTTTAAAACCTAACTCTGGTATGGGTAGGGTTTTTATCACTGTCGATTTGAAATAAAGTTAGTGCATGTGGCCTTACACGCGTGATGGCAGCAATTGTATATCGCACGACGCGTGTTTAGTATTGCATGCTTCCTGCCTTCATTCGCCCCTCTCTCTCTCCTGCTTTATCTGTCTTTTAGTTACGCCGTGTATAAAATGGAATGAATGAAATATTAAATTTAGGTCATTGATCAGCTTGCGTATCTCAAGGTTTTTCCAAGAAATACAGTACACGTTTCATTGAAGAAAGCGTGCAGCGACACAGTAGGCTTTTACTATCAACGTGAAAGCGTTACAATTTGCCGACAAAGTAGAAAACAAGGGGGATTTCGAGTACAGTCATTGTGACAGCACGGTTCTTTACCATTCTTCTTTCCTTTATTAAATGTATTTGTTAGGCTTTATATTTACCTGATAATTTATATATGTGGATTAGAATATTCCACGACATCTCCCCTCTTAAAACAGACATTATATGTCAGTCCTTTATTCTATATACACATAGAGAAATTTATTATTATTTCTGGGGTTTACGGTGATTCTCATCACACGGATGGCGGCTTAAAAAATCCGCTCCCAAATTTGTTTTTCCAGATATATACTCAATGCTAAAATTATATGGAGCCAAAAGTAAGGACCATCGGAGTAACCTAGAGTTCTCATGCCTAGCCTGGGCCAGAAACGATAAAGGTTTGTGATCCGTTTGCAACTTAAATGCCTTCCCATACAGATAAATATTGAATTTCTTTATTGCCCATATTACTGCAAGACATTCTTTTTCGCTAGTTGAGTAGTTGATTTCAGCTTTATTCAACTTTCTGCTAGCATATGCCACTGGGCTTAATTCCCCATCCAATGCATCTGATTTCTGTAGTAGAGTTGCACCTAACCCAATATTACTGGCATCCGTCCTTACTATGAATTCTTGACTTAAGTCAGGTAATTTCAAAATAGGTTTACTTGTGAGCTTTTCCTTCAATTCTTGGTAAGCCATTTCACATTGTGGTGTCCATGTAATGCGATCTGGATGTCCTTTACGTGTCAAATCAGTTAACGGTGCACATATGGAATTAAAGTTTTTGATATACTTCTGGTAGAAACCACATAATGAGACAAATGATCTCTTGTCCTTCTTGGTTTGTGGTCTCGGGGCTTTCTTTAGTTTCTCTAAATTCTTTGGGTCAGGGGTCATGTTTCCCTGATAAACTGTGTGTCCCAAAAATTCCAATTCTTTACATCCAACGCAACATTTGGTTGGTCGGGCTGTTAAATTTGCTTCCCTAAGTCGATTAAACAGCATATTCAGAGAGTCAATGTGTTCCTCAAATGTTTCTGTTGCTATAAGGATATCATCCATAAAATTTGTTATACATGGATTATTCAGAGGGTCCAATAATTTTCTCATCATTCTAGAGAAGACACTAGGCGCATTCTTCAATCCAAATGGCAATCTATTAAACTCATAGTGTCCTTCTGAGGTACTAAAAGCTAGGTATGGTCTAACCTCAGGCTTTACTGGAATCTGATAGTATCCTTTACTCAGATCCACTTTTGAGAAATATTTTGCTTTATTTAATCTGGCAAACAGCTGATTTGTATCCGGCAATGGATCCACCTGTCCTTCTGTAATAGCATTCAGTCTCCTGTAATCTATACAGAGTCTATGTTCTCCAGAGGGCTTCCTTAAGAGTACAACACCGGAACTATACGAAGATTCACTGTGCGAAATAATTCCTTCCTTCAACAGATAGTCTATCTCTTACTTCAAAGCTTTCTCCTTAGCAAACGGAATCGAATATGGTTTCATACAGACAGGTGTGGGGTCTATCAGTTTCATATCATATTCCAATAGGTTTGTATGGCCTGGTCGGTCTGTTAACACCTCTGCATGATTATTTAGAACCTGTTGCACTCTCTCTTTCTGAGTTTTCGTTAAATGTGTACTGATTTTCACCTGTGCTGCTGTCTCACAGGGGTGTAATGGATATTCAAATGATGAAAGTGGTTCCTTTTTCATCTCCATGGCGATGGACAAGGTCAACAAGTGTGTCTCTTCCTGATGTTCTCTTTCCAAATATTTCTTCAGGAGATTCACATGATAGATTTTTTTTCTTTCCCCTTCTTATCTATCTTATAATTTGTTCTAGACACCTTCTCTAAAACTGTATATGGACCTTGCCATCCAATCTGTAACTTATTCTGACTCCCGGGGAGAAGAAGCAGTACCTTCTCTCCCACAGCCAAATCTCTGTCTTTCGCCTTCCTGTTATAATAGGCAGCATGTTTCTTCCTGGCTTGTTTCAAATTTTCATTGGCAAGTTTCCAGCCAGTTTTTAAACGAGTGGTCAGCTCATTTACATATTGGTATGAAGATGTAATGTTTTCCTCTGCCTTTTCATCAGTCCACGTTCTTAACAAAGCTACATATGGACCTTTAATTTTGTGGACCTATTTGTCCATGCACCGGTATGGTCTCTTCCACTCGAAGCTCTATAGTGATGATTTTTCTTCCCAGAATTATCATGCATAAAACGACCGCTACCAATTTTTCTTTTGGGGCTTTCTCCCCACTTAAAATTCTTGATGAGAGATTTCCTCTCTACATCCTCTTCCTCCAGTTTGTTTAAGTCCGATTGAGGGATTTTCGGCTTATCCTGGGGTAAGACATCTTTTTGCACTCTCCGCATAGTGGCCATTGTAAAACAGTTAAGTGAAGCTTGTCCGTGAAAAGGGGCTTCCCATTCCATTTGGTCCACTTTATCAAATCTATTTTTCTTTTTATTATCAGGCCTAATTTTGCCCCGTGGCGTGTCCAGGTCCTGATCAATGTTCCCACTTGTGGGTGTTCCCTCATGTGCTATGCTACACCTTTCTAAAAAATTCTCAATGTCCCATCTTGCTTTGGGCCAATAATAATTGTGAGCCACCTTTTGAATGATGGTACCTATCTTCTCATGGTCCCCATCTGGTTTCACATGTAGGCTCCTTATTAAGTCTGCCCTATATCTTTTAGGAAGTACCAGCTGTCCCTGACCTTTGGATCTAGCTCCAGTCTTCCTATACATCAACTTGTTTTTCATGTAAAAATCTCCCTTGCCTGGAGTTGTACGACAAGTTGACAATTTCCTGAAACAAGGCTTGAGTGTTTTATCCCCAGCCTGTGCCTTCCTCATCTCTTCTGGAGTGGTATCCAACATAATATCCTCCTCCTGTCTTGAGGTCGACCTGACCTGAAGGGTGGCCATATACACAGGTTTCCTTCTGCAACGGTCAGTGTCATGATTGTCCATCTGACAATTTTTACACCACCTTTTTCCTTGGTTGAAAGATTTTCTTTCATCATATTTCCTTTCATCGAATTGTGGGAATTTATTTTTATTTTCATACCGTGGCCTATCAAACTGGTGCTTACCTTTGTTTTGATCCCTAGGATCAAATTTATTAAAGTTCTGTGGTGCCCTAAAGTTATCCACTTGTTTCTTTTTATTACCTGTTATCTCTGCTTGAGCTGCTTGATACCTTTCAGCAACATTTAGCAAGTCACCCAGCCTCTCTGCACCTTGTTCCATGAGAAACTTTCTCAGGTCTGGAGCCATGGACTATCTTAATTGCTCTATAAGGACCATTTCCTTAAGATCTTGGGTTTTCCCCAGAGAAGTCCATTTCTCCAAGTATGTCTCTATTCGTGCAGAGAACTGGTGATATGTTTCACCTGACAATAGTTTAGCATTCCTAAATTTTTTCCTATAAAATTCTGCGTTCTTTTCATATCTTAACAAAAGAGCCTGCTTTAGCATGTCATAATTTTCCTGATCACTTCTGCTCATTTTTGCAAAAACTTCATAAGCTGCCCCACGAAGTCCTTGAGATAACTTTAAGCTCCACCTTTCTCTCTCTAACCCATATGTGGTAGCTAATAGTTCATACCTATTTAGATAGCTCTCTATATCATCGTCTTTCTCAACAAAATGATCTAAATGAAAATTCATAGCTGAGGTTGAGGCTCCCTGGCTAGCAGTGGCATCAGAGGCAAAGGGACTGGCACCATTTTCAGGAGCATGGCCTTGAAACTCAAACTCCCTTAGTCGTAACTCATGTTCCCTTTGTAATCTCTTCTCCTCCTTTTCTGCTTCCCTCTCTGCAGTCAATCTTCTTTCTTCTGCTTCCAATTTCTTAGCCTCAGCCTCAATCTGCAACCTCTTAGTCTCCCTTTCAGCCTCTAACTTTCTTTCGGCTTTAAACCTTCTTTCTTCGCGTTCAATAAATTTGTCACATTCAGTAGTGACATAGGCAACCATAACTTGCCCATCTAATCCTAACTCTTTTGCAGTCTGAACAGCAGCAGATCGAAATTTGGCTAGGTCCGCCATTGTCTATCAGGTAAGTTTATAAAATGTCTAACTAACAATTCAATCTCTAAATATATATCTAATGGACAACACAGGCACTGAGAGCTCAACCTTATTTAATTCCACCCAAGGATACCTTTTAATTCTTATTATTCCCTGAAGTGAATTACTCCCAATATTTGTAATAGGGAAAGATTCAAAATCCCGAGAGCGAGACCCCAATATATGTGGTGAAGTGGGATGTTATAAATATTTATAGGGGACTTAGTGTACTGACTGAGATCAGCTGTGAAGGTATCTATATCTAATAAGAGTAGTGTATTATAGATAACCTTACTTGCTGCCACATATGTATACCTCAGTCAGAATTATTCTGGAATAGTGTGATGACTACGTTATATGTCTAGGGTATGTGTATGATGAAGTGTAAGTCATAACAACAACAGACAGATAAACAATTTAATTTATTCCACCACACTTGACAACACTGTGACACTCACATACATAAAACACTCTACGAGGATATCTTAAAGGAGTCACTGATAACTTTTCAAATAACAATATGTATTCAGTGCTGTCATGAATGTATATGTGTCCTGATTCAAATACAAAGGGAACCAGGAATCACAATCAATTTTAATTACAAGTTATATGTACAGAATTTATTAATATGAATCTTGTAGTGACATATATTATTAATAGTATCCTATGTGTGTCAGTTGTGTAGTAGTAATATGAGGTAATACTGGTTTTGTTTTGTTCAAGCTCTGTTGGTATTTGTCATCATGACTTCAATAGTTTGTCTTTGTTGGAACTAGTATTGGAGATGTTCTCAGTTCCTGGCATTAAAACAATTAAATTCCCCTCTTAATTTTAGTTTACAATGTCATTTTAAGATGGGGGTACATAATGTTGAGCTCCATGGCCACACTCTCTTATCTTTCGTGATGACTGCAGTAAAAGACTCCTCTGCTCGATTACTTTAATGAGTTCTGGAGCCACCCCACGGGTTGCTATATGGACCAAGGAGTATGCTGTCCGCCTCTGGCTTCAGCAAAGCTCTGACCAGGTGCTGCTCAATAACTTTAAGACCACGGTCCCTGAAACAAGAAGGTTGTACCTTCTACGTCAGAACTAATTTACACTCTATTTCTACACTGAGCACAATACATCACAAACATTGAGTTCAGAGCGTTAGGCCAACTGTCAGCTTCATCTGAAATACTTTATACCAGTATTTCCCTCCCTAATGGTTACCACGCCTCTGCAATTCCAGCATTATTTCTGTCTAGTCAATAATCTAGGTGTCAGTGTACTGTTTGGCCATTCCATGCAGTTTTACTTTCCTCCGACACCTTCTGTTCAGGCTGGAGCTCTATAGGCTTTACATCATGTTCGCTACTGAACTACACATATATACAGACATAAATTATCAATTTACATTCAATTTTCATTAAAAGATATTGAATATTTCAAGCTTACCACAATTCATGGAAATAATAAACAGTTTCGTTGAATGGCAATGAACATAGCACAACTCCGATCTGCCGATGCTCCAGGCTTTATTTTATAAAAAATATACACTGGTGCTCAACGCACTGCTTCTTAGTAGGTTTATTACAAGATGTGGCAAGGAACAGACGCTCTGAATTGTGTATATTCGCAGCTCTAACCAATGAAACCATGTCTACACATCTTTTCAAAAAAAAATACTCCTTTTCACGTTTCCCCTGACAACACAAGATAGTATTTATAGCCTGACCAATCGTGTTTAGTCTTACATTTGTGGCGCTCCAATCAAATAGGAGTTAACATGGTAGGCTATTTCTGTAACGTAATGTTTTTTCAAACACGTTATAAAAAAAAAAAATTTTATGAGCAGAAATGATTTCATGCTGTCAGGCACCCCCACTATTTTATTTTGGCCATAACTTGGTAATTCCTAGACTATTTGCGTAACGTTTTACATATTCTTTGTCAGCAAACCCTAAGGAACCCAAATATACGAATTTAATGGAGCCAATATGCATTTTCTTCTAGGATAGTCGTGCGGTCTGTCATGTTTTCAAACGTAAACCAGTATATTGTCATAATTCCCAATAAGCGTTTTTCAGGATTTTAAAACCTAACTCTGGTATGGGTAGGGTTTTTTATCACTGTCGATTTGAAATAAAGTTAGTGCATGTGGCCTTACACGCGTGATGGCAGCAATTGTATATCGCGCGACGCGTGTTTAGTATTGCATGCTTCCTGCCTTCATTCGCCCCTCTCTCTCTCCTGCTTTATCTGTCTTTTAGTTACGCCGTGTATAAAATGGAATGAATGAAATATTAAATTTAGGTCATTGATCAGCTTGCGTATCTCAAGGTTTTTCCAAGAAATACAGTACACGTTTCATTGAAGAAAGCGTGCAGCGACACAGTAGGCTTTTACTATCAACGTGAAAGCGTTACAATTTGCCGACAAAGTAGAAAACAAGGGGGATTTCGAGTACAGTCATTGTGACAGCACGGTTCTTTACCATTCTTCTTTCCTTTATTAAATGTATTTGTTAGGCTTTATATTTACCTGATAATTTATATATGTGGATTAGAATATTCCACGACATCTCCCCTCTTAAAACAGACATTATATGTCAGTCCTTTATTCTATATACACATAGAGAAATTTATTATTATTTCTGGGGTTTACGGTGATTCTCATCACACGGATGGCGGCTTAAAAAATCCGCTCCCAAATTTGTTTTTCCAGATATATACTCAATGCTAAAATTATATGGAGCCAAAAGTAAGGACCATCGGAGTAACCTAGAGTTCTCATGCCTAGCCTGGGCCAGAAACGATAAAGGTTTGTGATCCGTTTGCAACTTAAATGCCTTCCCATACAGATAAATATTGAATTTCTTTATTGCCCATATTACTGCAAGACATTCTTTTTCGCTAGTTGAGTAGTTGATTTCAGCTTTATTCAACTTTCTGCTAGCATATGCCACTGGGCTTAATTCCCCATCCAATGCATCTGATTTCTGTAGTAGAGTTGCACCTAACCCAATATTACTGGCATCCGTCCTTACTATGAATTCTTGACTTAAGTCAGGTAATTTCAAAATAGGTTTACTTGTGAGCTTTTCCTTCAATTCTTGGTAAGCCATTTCACATTGTGGTGTCCATGTAATGCGATCTGGATGTCCTTTACGTGTCAAATCAGTTAACGGTGCACATATGGAATTAAAGTTTTTGATATACTTCTGGTAGAAACCACATAATGAGACAAAGGATCTCATGTCCTTCTTGGTTTGTGGTCTCGGGGCTTTCTTTAGTTTCTCTAAATTCTTTGGGTCAGGGGTCATGTTTCCCTGATAAACTGTGTGTCCCAAAAATTCCAATTCTTTACATCCAACGCAACATTTGGTTGGTCGGGCTGTTAAATTTGCTTCCCTAAGTCGATTAAACAGCATATTCAGAGAGTCAATGTGTTCCTCAAATGTTTCTGTTGCTATAAGGATATCATCCATAAAATTTGTTATACATGGATTATTCAGAGGGTCCAATAATTTTCTCATCATTCTAGAGAAGACACTAGGCGCATTCTTCAATCCAAATGGCAATCTATTAAACTCATAGTGTCCTTCTGAGGTACTAAAAGCTAGGTATGGTCTAACCTCAGGCTTTACTGGAATCTGATAGTATCCTTTACTCAGATCCACTTTTGAGAAATATTTAGCTTTATTTAATCTGGCAAACAGCTGATTTGTATCCGGCAATGGATCCACCTGTCCTTCTGTAATAGCATTCAGTCTCCTGTAATCTATACAGAGTCTATGTTCTCCAGAGGGCTTCCTTAAGAGTACAACACCGGAACTATACGAAGATTCACTGTGCGAAATAATTCCTTCCTTCAACAGATAGTCTATCTCTTCCTTCAAAGCTTTCTCCTTAGCAAACGGAATCGAATATGGTTTCATACAGACAGGTGTGGGGTCTATCAGTTTCATATCATATTCCAATAGGTTTGTATGGCCTGGTCGGTCTGTTAACACCTCTGCATGATTATTTAGAACCTGTTGCACTCTCTCTTTCTGAGTTTTCGTTAAATGTGTACTGATTTTCACCTGTGCTGCTGTCTCACAGGGGTGTAATGGATATTCAAATGATGAAAGTGGTTCCTTTTTCATCTCCATGGCGATGGACAAGGTCAACAAGTGTGTCTCTTCCTGATGTTCTCTTTCCAAATATTTCTTCAGGAGATTCACATGATAGATTTTTTCTTTCCCCTTCTTATCTATCTTATAATTTGTTCTAGACACCTTCTCTAAAACTGTATATGGACCTTGCCATCCAATCTGTAACTTATTCTGACTCCCGGGGAGAAGAAGCAGTACCTTCTCTCCCACAGCCAAATCTCTGTCTTTCGCCTTCCTGTTATAATAGGCAGCATGTTTCTTCCTGGCTTGTTTCAAATTTTCATTGGCAAGTTTCCAGCCAGTTTTTAAACGAGTGGTCAGCTCATTTACATATTGGTATGAAGATGTAATGTTTTCCTCTGCCTTTTCATCAGTCCACGTTCTTAACAAAGCTACATATGGACCTTTAATTTTGTGGACCTATTTGTCCATGCACCGGTATGGTCTCTTCCACTCGAAGCTCTATAGTGATGATTTTTCTTCCCAGAATTATCATGCATAAAACGACCGCTACCAATTTTTCTTTTGGGGCTTTCTCCCCACTTAAAATTCTTGATGAGAGATTTCCTCTCTACATCCTCTTCCTCCAGTTTGTTTAAGTCCGATTGAGGGATTTTCGGCTTATCCTGGGGTAAGACATCTTTTTGCACTCTCCGCATAGTGGCCATTGTAAAACAGTTAAGTGAAGCTTGTCCGTGAAAAGGGGCTTCCCATTCCATTTGGTCCACTTTATCAAATCTATTTTTCTTTTTATTATCAGGCCTAATTTTGCCCCGTGGCGTGTCCAGGTCCTGATCAATGTTCCCACTTGTGGGTGTTCCCTCATGTGCTATGCTACACCTTTCTACAAAATTCTCAATGTCCCATCTTGCTTTGGGCCAATAATAATTGTGAGCCACCTTTTGAATGATGGTACCTATCTTCTCATGGTCCCCATCTGGTTTCACATGTAGGCTCCTTATTAAGTCTGCCCTATATCTTTTAGGAAGTACCAGCTGTCCCTGACCTTTGGATCTAGCTCCAGTCTTCCTATACATCAACTTGTTTTTCATGTAAAAATCTCCCTTGCCTGGAGTTGTACGACAAGTTGACAATTTCCTGAAACAAGGCTTGAGTGTTTTATCCCCAGCCTGTGCCTTCCTCATCTCTTCTGGAGTGGTATCCAACATAATATCCTCCTCCTGTCTTGAGGTCGACCTGACCTGAAGGGTGGCCATATACACAGGTTTCCTTCTGCAACGGTCAGTGTCATGATTGTCCATCTGACAATTTTTACACCACCTTTTTCCTTGGTTGAAAGATTTTCTTTCATCATATTTCCTTTCATCGAATTGTGGGAATTTATTTTTATTTTCATACCGTGGCCTATCAAACTGGTGCTTACCTTTGTTTTGATCCCTAGGATCAAATTTATTAAAGTTCTGTGGTGCCCTAAAGTTATCCACTTGTTTCTTTTTATTACCTGTTATCTCTGCTTGAGCTGCTTGATACCTTTCAGCAACATTTAGCAAGTCACCCAGCCTCTCTGCACCTTGTTCCATGAGAAACTTTCTCAGGTCTGGAGCCATGGACTATCTTAATTGCTCTATAAGGACCATTTCCTTAAGATCTTGGGTTTTCCCCAGAGAAGTCCATTTCTCCAAGTATGTCTCTATTCGTGCAGAGAACTGGTGATATGTTTCACCTGACAATAGTTTAGCATTCCTAAATTTTTTCCTATAAAATTCTGCGTTCTTTTCATATCTTAACAAAAGAGCCTGCTTTAGCATGTCATAATTTTCCTGATCACTTCTGCTCATTTTTGCAAAAACTTCATAAGCTGCCCCACGAAGTCCTTGAGATAACTTTAAGCTCCACCTTTCTCTCTCTAACCCATATGTGGTAGCTAATAGTTCATACCTATTTAGATAGCTCTCTATATCATCGTCTTTCTCAACAAAATGATCTAAATGAAAATTCATAGCTGAGGTTGAGGCTCCCTGGCTAGCAGTGGCATCAGAGGCAAAGGGACTGGCACCATTTTCAGGAGCATGGCCTTGAAACTCAAACTCCCTTAGTCGTAACTCATGTTCCCTTTGTAATCTCTTCTCCTCCTTTTCTGCTTCCCTCTCTGCAGTCAATCTTCTTTCTTCTGCTTCCAATTTCTTAGCCTCAGCCTCAATCTGCAACCTCTTAGTCTCCCTTTCAGCCTCTAACTTTCTTTCGGCTTCAAACCTTCTTTCTTCGCGTTCAATAAATTTGTCACATTCAGTAGTGACATAGGCAACCATAACTTGCCCATCTAATCCTAACTCTTTTGCAGTCTGAACAGCAGCAGATCGAAATTTGGCTAGGTCCGCCATTGTCTATCAGGTAAGTTTATAAAATGTCTAACTAACAATTCAATCTCTAAATATATATCTAATGGACAACACAGGCACTGAGAGCTCAACCTTATTTAATTCCACCCAAGGATACCTTTTAATTCTTATTATTCCCTGAAGTGAATTACTCCCAATATTTGTAATAGGGAAAGATTCAAAATCCCGAGAGCGAGACCCCAATATATGTGGTGAAGTGGGATGTTATAAATATTTATAGGGGACTTAGTGTACTGACTGAGATCAGCTGTGAAGGTATCTATATCTAATAAGAGTAGTGTATTATAGATAACCTTACTTGCTGCCACATATGTATACCTCAGTCAGAATTATTCTGGAATAGTGTGATGACTACGTTATATGTCTAGGGTATGTGTATGATGAAGTGTAAGTCATAACAACAACAGACAGATAAACAATTTAATTTATTCCACCACACTTGACAACACTGTGACACTCACATACATAAAACACTCTACGAGGATATCTTAAAGGAGAGTCACTGATAACTTTTCAAATAACAATATGTATTCAGTGCTGTCATGAATGTATATGTGTCCTGATTCAAATACAAAGGGAACCAGGAATCACAATCAATTTTAATTACAAGTTATATGTACAGAATTTATTAATATGAATCTTGTAGTGACATATATTATTAATAGTATCCTATGTGTGTCAGTTGTGTAGTAGTAATATGAGGTAATACTGGTTTTGTTTTGTTCAAGCTCTGTTGGTATTTGTCATCATGACTTCAATAGTTTGTCTTTGTTGGAACTAGTATTGGAGATGTTCTCAGTTCCTGGCATTAAAACAATTAAATTCCCCTCTTAATTTTAGTTTACAATGTCATTTTAAGATGGGGGGTACATAATGTTGAGCTCCATGGCCACACTCTCTTATCTTTCGTGATGACTGCAGTAAAAGACTCCTCTGCTCGATTACTTTAATGAGTTCTGGAGCCACCCCACTGGTTGCTATATGGACCAAGGAGTATGCTGTCCACCTCTGGCTTCAGCAAAGCTCTGACCAGGTGCTGCTCAATAACTTTAAGACCACGGTCCCTGAAACAAGAAGGTTGTACCTTCTACGTCAGAACTAATTTACACTCTATTTCTACACTGAGCACAATACATCACAAACATTGAGTTCAGAGCGTTAGGCCAACTGTCAGCTTCATCTGAAATACTTTATACCAGTATTTCCCTCCCTAATGGTTACCACGCCTCTGCAATTCCAGCATTATTTCTGTCTAGTCAATAATCTAGGTGTCAGTGTACTGTTTGGCCATTCCATGCAGTTTTACTTTCCTCCGACACCTTCTGTTCAGGCTGGAGCTCTATAGGCTTTACATCATGTTCGCTACTGAACTACACATATATACAGACATAAATTATCAATTTACATTCAATTTTCATTAAAAGATATTGAATATTTCAAGCTTACCACAATTCATGGAAATAATAAACAGTTTCGTTGAATGGCAATGAACATAGCACAACTCCGATCTGCCGATGCTCCAGGCTTTATTTTATAAAAAATATACACTGGTGCTCAACGCACTGCTTCTTAGTAGGTTTATTACAAGATGTGGCAAGGAACAGACGCTCTGAATTGTGTATATTCGCAGCTCTAACCAATGAAACCATGTCTACACATCTTTTCAAAAAAAATACTCCTTTTCACGTTTCCCCTGACAACACAAGATAGTATTTATAGCCTGACCAATCGTGTTTAGTCTTACATTTGTGGCGCTCCAATCAAATAGGAGTTAACATGGTAGGCTATTTCTGTAACGTAATGTTTTTTCAAACACGTTATAAAAAAATTTTATGAGCAGAAATGATTTCATGCTGTCAGGCACCCCCACTATTTTATTTTGGCCATAACTTGGTAATTCCTAGACTATTTGCGTAACGTTTTACATATTCTTTGTCAGCAAACCCTAAGGAACCCAAATATACGAATTTAATGGAGCCAATATGCATTTTCTTCTAGGATAGTCGTGCGGTCTGTCATGTTTTCAAACGTAAACCAGTATATTGTCATAATTCCCAATAAGCGTTTTTCAGGATTTTAAAACCTAACTCTGGTATGGGTATTGAATTTTATCACTGTCGATTTGAAATAAAGTTAGTGCATGTGGCCTTACACGCGTGATGGCAGCAATTGTATATCGCGCGACGCGTGTTTAGTATTGCATGCTTCCTGCCTTCATTCGCCCCTCTCTCTCTCCTGCTTTATCTGTCTTTTAGTTACGCCGTGTATAAAATGGAATGAATGAAATATTAAATTTAGGTCATTGATCAGCTTGCGTATCTCAAGGTTTTTCCAAGAAATACAGTACACGTTTCATTGAAGAAAGCGTGCAGCGACACAGTAGGCTTTTACTATCAACGTGAAAGCGTTACAATTTGCCGACAAAGTAGAAAACAAGGGGGATTTCGAGTACAGTCATTGTGACAGCACGGTTCTTTACCATTTCTCTTTCCTTTATTAAATGTATTTGTTAGGCTTTATATTTACCTGATAATTTATATATGTGGATTAGAATATTCCACGACATCTCCCCTCTTAAAACAGACATTATATGTCAGTCCTTTATTCTATATACACATAGAGAAATTTATTATTATTTCTGGGGTTTACGGTGATTCTCATCACACGGATGGCGGCTTAAAAAATCCGCTCCCAAATTTGTTTTTCCAGATATATACTCAATGCTAAAATTATATGGAGCCAAAAGTAAGGACCATCGGAGTAACCTAGAGTTCTCATGCCTAGCCTGGGCCAGAAACGATAAAGGTTTGTGATCCGTTTGCAACTTAAATGCCTTCCCATACAGATAAATATTGAATTTCTTTATTGCCCATATTACTGCAAGACATTCTTTTTCGCTAGTTGAGTAGTTGATTTCAGCTTTATTCAACTTTCTGCTAGCATATGCCACTGGGCTTAATTCCCCATCCAATGCATCTGATTTCTGTAGTAGAGTTGCACCTAACCCAATATTACTGGCATCCGTCCTTACTATGAATTCTTGACTTAAGTCAGGTAATTTCAAAATAGGTTTACTTGTGAGCTTTTCCTTCAATTCTTGGTAAGCCATTTCACATTGTGGTGTCCATGTAATGCGATCTGGATGTCCTTTACGTGTCAAATCAGTTAACGGTGCACATATGGAATTAAAGTTTTTGATATACTTCTGGTAGAAACCACATAATGAGACAAAGGATCTCACGTCCTTCTTGGTTTGTGGTCTCGGGGCTTTCTTTAGTTTCTCTAAATTGTTTGGGTCAGGGGTCATGTTTCCCTGATAAACTGTGTGTCCCAAAAATTCCAATTCTTTACATCCAACGCAACATTTGGTTGGTCGGGCTGTTAAATTTGCTTCCCTAAGTCGATTAAACAGCATATTCAGAGAGTCAATGTGTTCCTCAAATGTTTCTGTTGCTATAAGGATATCATCCATAAAATTTTGTTATACATGGATTATTCAGAGGGTCCAATAATTTTCTCATCATTCTAGAGAAGACACTAGGCGCATTCTTCAATCCAAATGGCAATCTATTAAACTCATAGTGTCCTTCTGAGGTACTAAAAGCTAGGTATGGTCTAACCTCAGGCTTTACTGGAATCTGATAGTATCCTTTACTCAGATCCACTTTTGAGAAATATTTAGCTTTATTTAATCTGGCAAACAGCTGATTTGTATCCGGCAATGGATCCACCTGTCCTTCTGTAATAGCATTCAGTCTCCTGTAATCTATACAGAGTCTATGTTCTCCAGAGGGCTTCCTTAAGAGTACAACACCGGAACTATACGAAGACTCACTGTGCGAAATAATTCCTTCCTTCAACAGATAGTCTATCTCTTACTTCAAAGCTTTCTCCTTAGCAAACGGAATCGAATATGGTTTCATACAGACAGGTGTGGGGTCTATCAGTTTCATATCATATTCCAATAGGTTTGTATGGCCTGGTCGGTCTGTTAACACCTCTGCATGATTATTTAGAACCTGTTGCACTCTCTCTTTCTGAGTTTTCGTTAAATGTGTACTGATTTTCACCTGTGCTGCTGTCTCACAGGGGTGTAATGGATATTCAAATGATGAAAGTGGTTCCTTTTTCATCTCCATGGCGATGGACAAGGTCAACAAGTGTGTCTCTTCCTGATGTTCTCTTTCCAAATATTTCTTCAGGAGATTCACATGATAGATTTTTTCTTTCCCCTTCTTATCTATCTTATAATTTGTTCTAGACACCTTCTCTAAAACTGTATATGGACCTTGCCATCCAATCTGTAACTTATTCTGACTCCCGGGGAGAAGAAGCAGTACCTTCTCTCCCACAGCCAAATCTCTGTCTTTCGCCTTCCTGTTATAATAGGCAGCATGTTTCTTCCTGGCTTGTTTCAAATTTTCATTGGCAAGTTTCCAGCCAGTTTTTTAAACGAGTGGTCAGCTCATTTACATATTGGTATGAAGATGTAATGTTTTCCTCTGCCTTTTCATCAGTCCACGTTCTTAACAAAGCTACATATGGACCTTTAATTTTGTGGACCTATTTGTCCATGCACCGGTATGGTCTCTTCCACTCGAAGCTCTATAGTGATGATTTTTCTTCCCAGAATTATCATGCATAAAACGACCGCTACCAATTTTTCTTTTGGGGCTTTCTCCCCACTTAAAATTCTTGATGAGAGATTTCCTCTCTACATCCTCTTCCTCCAGTTTGTTTAAGTCCGATTGAGGGATTTTCGGCTTATCCTGGGGTAAGACATCTTTTTGCACTCTCCGCATTGTGGCCATTGTAAAACAGTTAAGTGAAGCTTGTCCGTGAAAAGGGGCTTCCCATTCCATTTGGTCCACTTTATCAAATCTATTTTTCTTTTTATTATCAGGCCTAATTTTGCCCCGTGGCGTGTCCAGGTCCTGATCAATGTTCCCACTTGTGGGTGTTCCCTCATGTGCTATGCTACACCTTTCTACAAAATTCTCAATGTCCCATCTTGCTTTGGGCCAATAATAATTGTGAGCCACCTTTTGAATGATGGTACCTATCTTCTCATGGTCCCCATCTGGTTTCACATGTAGGCTCCTTATTAAGTCTGCCCTATATCTTTTAGGAAGTACCAGCTGTCCCTGACCTTTGGATCTAGCTCCAGTCTTCCTATACATCAACTTGTTTTTCATGTAAAAATCTCCCTTGCCTGGAGTTGTACGACAAGTTGACAATTTCCTGAAACAAGGCTTGAGTGTTTTATCCCCAGCCTGTGCCTTCCTCATCTCTTCTGGAGTGGTATCCAACATAATATCCTCCTCCTGTCTTGAGGTCGACCTGACCTGAAGGGTGGCCATATACACAGGTTTCCTTCTGCAACGGTCAGTGTCATGATTGTCCATCTGACAATTTTTACACCACCTTTTTCCTTGGTTGAAAGATTTTCTTTCATCATATTTCCTTTCATCGAATTGTGGGAATTTATTTTTATTTTCATACCGTGGCCTATCAAACTGGTGCTTACCTTTGTTTTGATCCCTAGGATCAAATTTATTAAAGTTCTGTGGTGCCCTAAAGTTATCCACTTGTTTCTTTTTATTACCTGTTATCTCTGCTTGAGCTGCTTGATACCTTTCAGCAACATTTAGCAAGTCACCCAGCCTCTCTGCACCTTGTTCCATGAGAAACTTTCTCAGGTCTGGAGCCATGGACTATCTTAATTGCTCTATAAGGACCATTTCCTTAAGATCTTGGGTTTTCCCCAGAGAAGTCCATTTCTCCAAGTATGTCTCTATTCGTGCAGAGAACTGGTGATATGTTTCACCTGACAATAGTTTAGCATTCCTAAATTTTTTCCTATAAAATTCTGCGTTCTTTTCATATCTTAACAAAAGAGCCTGCTTTAGCATGTCATAATTTTCCTGATCACTTCTGCTCATTTTTGCAAAAACTTCATAAGCTGCCCCACGAAGTCCTTGAGATAACTTTAAGCTCCACCTTTCTCTCTCTAACCCATATGTGGTAGCTAATAGTTCATACCTATTTAGATAGCTCTCTATATCATCGTCTTTCTCAACAAAATGATCTAAATGAAAATTCATAGCTGAGGTTGAGGCTCCCTGGCTAGCAGTGGCATCAGAGGCAAAGGGACTGGCACCATTTTCAGGAGCATGGCCTTGAAACTCAAACTCCCTTAGTCGTAACTCATGTTCCCTTTGTAATCTCTTCTCCTCCTTTTCTGCTTCCCTCTCTGCAGTCAATCTTCTTTCTTCTGCTTCCAATTTCTTAGCCTCAGCCTCAATCTGCAACCTCTTAGTCTCCCTTTCAGCCTCTAACTTTCTTTCGGCTTCAAACCTTCTTTCTTCGCGTTCAATAAATTTGTCACATTCAGTAGTGACATAGGCAACCATAACTTGCCCATCTAATCCTAACTCTTTTGCAGTCTGAACAGCAGCAGATCGAAATTTGGCTAGGTCCGCCATTGTCTATCAGGTAAGTTTATAAAATGTCTAACTAACAATTCAATCTCTAAATATATATCTAATGGACAACACAGGCACTGAGAGCTCAACCTTATTTAATTCCACCCAAGGATACCTTTTAATTCTTATTATTCCCTGAAGTGAATTACTCCCAATATTTGTAATAGGGAAAGATTCAAAATCCCGAGAGCGAGACCCCAATATATGTGGTGAAGTGGGATGTTATAAATATTTATAGGGGACTTAGTGTACTGACTGAGATCAGCTGTGAAGGTATCTATATCTAATAAGAGTAGTGTATTATAGATAACCTTACTTGCTGCCACATATGTATACCTCAGTCAGAATTATTCTGGAATAGTGTGATGACTACGTTATATGTCTAGGGTATGTGTATGATGAAGTGTAAGTCATAACAACAACAGACAGATAAACAATTTAATTTATTCCACCACACTTGACAACACTGTGACACTCACATACATAAAACACTCTACGAGGATATCTTAAAGGAGTCACTGATAACTTTTCAAATAACAATATGTATTCAGTGCTGCCATGAATGTATATGTGTCCTGATTCAAATACAAAGGGAACCAGGAATCACAATCAATTTTAATTACAAGTTATATGTACAGAATTTATTAATATGAATCTTGTAGTGACATATATTATTAATAGTATCCTATGTGTGTCAGTTGTGTAGTAGTAATATGAGGTAATACTGGTTTTGTTTTGTTCAAGCTCTGTTGGTATTTGTCATCATGACTTCAATAGTTTGTCTTTGTTGGAACTAGTATTGGAGATGTTCTCAGTTCCTGGCATTAAAACAATTAAATTCCCCTCTTAATTTTAGTTTACAATGTCATTTTAAGATGGGGGGTACATAATGTTGAGCTCCATGGCCACACTCTCTTATCTTTCGTGATGACTGCAGTAAAAGACTCCTCTGCTCGATTACTTTAATGAGTTCTGGAGCCACCCCACGGGTTGCTATATGGACCAAGGAGTATGCTGTCCGCCTCTGGCTTCAGCAAAGCTCTGACCAGGTGCTGCTCAATAACTTTAAGACCACGGTCCCTGAAACAAGAAGGTTGTACCTTCTACGTCAGAACTAATTTACACTCTATTTCTACACTGAGCACAATACATCACAAACATTGAGTTCAGAGCGTTAGGCCAACTGTCAGCTTCATCTGAAATACTTTATACCAGTATTTCCCTCCCTAATGGTTACCACGCCTCTGCAATTCCAGCATTATTTCTGTCTAGTCAATAATCTAGGTGTCAGTGTACTGTTTGGCCATTCCATGCAGTTTTACTTTCCTCCGACACCTTCTGTTCAGGCTGGAGCTCTATAGGCTTTACATCATGTTCGCTACTGAACTACACATATATACAGACATAAATTATCAATTTACATTCAATTTTCATTAAAAGATATTGAATATTTCAAGCTTACCACAATTCATGGAAATAATAAACAGTTTCGTTGAATGGCAATGAACATAGCACAACTCCGATCTGCGATGCTCCAGGCTTTATTTTATAAAAAATATACACTGGTGCTCAACGCACTGCTTCTTAGTAGGTTTATTACAAGATGTGGCAAGGAACAGACGCTCTGAATTGTGTATATTCGCAGCTCTAACCAATGAAACCATGTCTACACATCTTTTCAAAAAAAATACTCCTTTTCACGTTTCCCCTGACAACACAAGATAGTATTTATAGTCCGACCAATCGTGTTTAGTCTTACATTTGTGGCGCTCCAATCAAATAGGAGTTAACATGGTAGGCTATTTCTGTAACGTAATGTTTTTTCAAACACGTTATAAAAAAATTTTATGAGCAGAAATGATTTCATGCTGTCAGGCACCCCCACTATTTTATTTTGGCCATAACTTGGTAATTTCTAGACTATTTGCTTCAGAAATATACTTTGCCACCTTAGCTGTAGTAACTCATGTGATATTATAATAAAATTAGAAAAAGTAACTCAACTTAACAGTTAAAAATTCAACAAGTCACTTGAGTACAATCTCATAATTTATTATTTACACCTATCTAATTATGTTATACTTCAATAGATTATCTAACATTTGGAAATTACGATCATTGAATATACATACCAAGCTTCGTCTGTTTAATTCAAATGTTATCTCAGTGTTAACATACGGCTGTGAGAGTTGGAAAATAACAAAATCATTGGAGAACAAGCTGAATACATTCGAGAACAAATGTCTTAGAAAACTCATGAACATCAGTTGGAAAGAATTCAAGACTAATCGACAAATCAGAGAAGACTCTAGGCAGAAATATGTCTCCGACTATATAAGGAAAAGACGATGGTCATATATCGGTCATGTCCTACGAATGCAAAACAACAGAATACCACTACAGGCGCTCCCTTGGGTTCCTGAGGGTAAGAGGAAAAAAGGAAGACCAAAAGAAACACACAGAAGAACAATAATAAGAGAAGGAAGAACGTTGGGCCTAAATAATGTGCAAGAGCTAAGAGGAGTGGCGTCACAACGAACAACCTGGAGAGCACTGGTTTCTGCCTTATGCGCCGTGTTTGGCGCTTAAAGAATTTATTATTATTATTAATTATGTTATGAAGGGTGAGTGTTGGACGATTGTGATTATGGTTATGTATTTACAGCAAGTTGATAATATATTTATAAGTTTAAACTTAGAGAAAAAGTCCACATGGGATCTTTAAATTAATTTACACCTAAAATTGTTCTCTCACTGTTGTTAATTTATACTAGTCTGTCTCTTTTATTATATTCCCTAACTTCTCATCATCTGATCGTTGAATGTCTCACATTAGCCACAGGAATAGTCACTATGTCACTCAGCTTTTAATCAGCACTTGTCCAGATATGGTTTGACACATAACACTGTTGTTCTGAAAGTCACACTTCAATCCAATCCCAGCAATCAGGGGGGAAAAAGCTATGGAACACTTCAACCTCTGGGCACCTGTTATGTTTAGGTAGCAGGATCGAAGGTCCACTTGACTTCAGGGTTTTTGAAATTCGAATATAGAACCTGGAACAAGGAGTATCAAGTGGCTAGGCGATGTCATGGAGACCTATTACATCCTATGGTGTGTATGAGATGAGGGTTTCATCAGGTGTCTGCATGTATGATAAATGATATATGGCCTTGTATGATTGAGATATAGTGAGACAGACTGGTGTCTACTGCAAAACATTGTCGCAAATATAATAATACATGAATAATCAAAGCAATATGAAAATATGGACACAATGCACCTTTGCCTTCCTCACATACATGCCAAGTCAGTACTGGTCTTGCTGGTAGGTTATAGACCCAGACAAAACCAGACTGGTTATATTTAGCCCTGATAAGGACTGTGGAGGTTATATTTTAGGTTTTCCAATCTTCAGCAATCATATCCACACAAACAATATGTCCGATACATTCACAACACACTAAAATCTGAAATAAAATTGATATTGTTCACATAAATATCTATAGTAAACCTATACACCCTCTAAGATCAATTCCAAGCTCTTATGAAGACTAAAATTTGCGAAGAATGTCTGCCCTGCATGCAGTGGTAACTGACGTAGTATAGACAGCACTCTTCTTTGTCTTCTGGCTGGGTTTTGTAGTTGTGTGTATTTTGAACTGAGCGTTCTCGCCTTATATACGGTGCGGGCGGGCGTCTCGGGGAGCACTAATGTTTTGTCACTTTCCAGCACTGGAGATTTCTCTCATTCAGGGTATTATGTGTAACTGTCCCAGCAATCGTCCCAATACACACTCAACTAAGTTTATCCATCATGTTGTCTTATATTTCCTTTATCTTCCCCCACTGGAAGCTTCCGCTACATATCCTTAAACTTACAATCGGGTATGGCATGTATTTACTACGAATTTATAAAGTCTATCACTAGGTTAGACCTGTGATGTGAACGTCAAATAAAACTGCAAATATCTTAATATATACATACTTCTTCCAACTTTCCTTTTGGATTTCCACTCCTGCATATCCCTTCTGTGAAAATCTATAACTTTTATCCCAATTTACTGATACATAGTCCCAGTTCAAAAGAAATTCTATACCTAACTTGCAACAGTTTGCTTTCGCCATTGTGGATTTTTTTTCTACCTCCCTCTCTCCGATAACATAAACGAATGCGCATGCGTGACCGCTAGTACTTTAAGAATGCTTAGAAAAATTTCCTACTTCGTGTTAATCCTGGTAACACTGTGTTCGTTTTGTTTTCATACAGTTCAAGGCTCTTGCCAAAACCATCACAATTTATTCTTTCTCTGTTCATTCTATCAGTCCATTAACTAAGCGTATTTTTGCATACTTTGCTACACCCAGTGCATCTAATTTCAGCAGGCATTTCTGTAGGGTTGCCTTCCTTAGCCCATGACTGTTCCCAGCCTGCCTGCAGGGCAACAAGTGTGTGTCTCTCTTTGTCTACAGAACATCCAGGCCACACAGACAATGATGCATATTACCAGCTCAACAGAAGAGAACAAGTGTTAATCTTCAGACTCTGCGTAGGCCACAACAGATTGAGATACCACCTATTCAAGAACCAAAGATAGGAACTACCGATGAGTGTGACTGTGGCACCGATAAAATGACTGCTGAACATCTGCTTCAAAGATGCCCAACATATGAAGAACACAGAAAGAACATGTGGCCATCACCAGTACCATTCCTTGAGAAGCGCTATGGAGATAGAAATAGCCTCAAGCTGACTGTTGCATAGGTTATATTTGTGGACGGTTATTGAGCATCATACTGATAGATGTTGTAAGAAATGTCGTGGGATGGTGCAAGGATCTTTCTTTCATAAAAATCGACTTCCAAAAACTTCTGGTTATTTTTGGGTCCACATGACGACATAGTTTAATTCACGAAACATATAGTGTTCATTGAAAGCATGGAATACATAGATAATTTGCAAGCTCCTACAGTCCTTCATACAACGTCACATATCTGGAATATTTACTAGCGGTGCCGTAACGGTTATCACCGAAGTATCGAAAACCAGAGTATGGACTTTAATATAATAAAGTTGCTCATGCAATACTTCTCTGTAAATAAATCATCAAACTCAAATACTTAGGTTCGGCATCTTCTGAATATACGTGGCGACCTCCGTAATACATACAGCCACGTAGAATAATAGATAATCTTTGATTTCTTAGGAGCAACAGCTTCAACGTCCTACGACAAAATCTTACAACGAAAGGCCTCGGCTAACGGTCTGCATAAATTATCGCAGCACCAACTCTATGCCATCATCTCCAAGTTACATCAGACTAACATCGCGTTCAATTGAAATTACATAGGTGCAAAATACATCATGTTGGCCACGAACAGAATTGTTAGCGCGTAGATTAACTGATAATAAAACTAATCGTGGTCAACATGTAAAATACATGATAAATCTTCCTTAACACTGACCACTGCTTTCTTTGAACATATTCAGGTTGACGTCTGAGTGTGAACGAAGATGAAGAATAACGTATGTGGGAACACACAGCTTTTTTTTTTTTAATTATTTGGATTAAGTCTGTTATTGACTTTTTATACAGGTCCCTACTTCAAGTATCGCACATACCAAGACTGGCTGAATTTGTCTGACAAAATCAACCTGAACCGACTGGAACCTCTTATTAAGAGAGGAAAAGAACTGCCAGTTATAGCTGTCAGTTATTTATTCTTCTCATATTTTTTCAACATTAAGGTAAAAATTGTACTTTGTGATAGCTTTATTTATCCAACAAATTACTAGTTTACATATTGCTTTATTTGTGTTTATTTACCCAGTTCCCTTTTGGTTTATTTCGTTATAAATGAAATAAGGCAGAAATCAGGAAGAAAAGGATATAGATTAAACAGTTAACATTGCTGCCTTTCATTATTATAAATTACTTTATGTGGCATGTTTAGCTGTATATGTTAGTAGACTACTTTTAACAGTATTCCCCCTATAAAATAAATTACTTAAGAAATAGTAAAAGAACTGGTATGTGTAGTGTGAAGGAATAACATTGTGTGGAAGTAGTGTAGTTCGCATTCTGATGCATAAAATAGAATTTGTCGTGTGCAGTGAAGATAGTCCTTAAAAACCAAACCAAACCAAAATAGGAGACAGTTTGTGTTATTTTGTTTTGTGCACCAAAATGCACTGAGATAGAAATGAATGCACTTTGGTTAGAATAAGAAGTAAAGCATTAAGCTATTATTTTTGAACCATTCAGAAATGGGTATTTTGATTTTAAATTTTCATTTCTGCATCTTATAAAGTTTTCAAAGGCAATTTAGCAAAGCTTAAAATATAATGTCAAGTTAATTGCTAGTAGCAAGTGTAAAAACGTTTAGGTCGCATTTTAGCTTTGTATTTTGGTGTTCTCTGTTAGCTACACTAACTCCTAGAGTGGTAGCTATTGCAGGACAATTAGCCAATGTAAGACGTACCGCCCCTGCTTAGGGACTTTTCTGTTGTCTAGTGTTTTCCTCCCATCTTCTACATAAGTAGCTTCCAAATACTGGTTTATGTTTATTATTTACTATTCGGGTTTCACTCTTTGTTTATCTTCAGATCTCAAACGTGTAGTCCCGTTGCTGTCAGAGTTTGACGCAAGCCCTTTTTCTTGTAAACTGAAGTGAACCAGTGTTATCTCAGTTAGCCTGACGATCACATGCTTGCTGGTTTAATGAATGCTAGTGTTGTAATCCACTGATAGAATTTCGCTCATTTATTAACCTGTTATGACCTGTCTCCACAAAATTATGTACTGCCAAGCAGTACTGTAATTCGGCGATGAAAGCTGAACTTCTACTTACACAAGTCCAAAGTTGACAAAAAAAATTACTTAGACTTGTCCAAAAATTCAAGTTTACAGAATTGGACTTAACCGGAGTTTTAAAATAAAGCCAAAGTAGGCATTTGGCTGGGACCTTCAGAAATGCTTCTACTTATGCAAAACTGATTTAAGCGAGTTCCCTTTAATTGAGCTGCATTGTATATTGTTCATATGATTGAAACAGTGAAGACAGCTCATGCTTGTTTGGAAGGACATAGTTATCAGGCATACCATTGCACTTGATATGAAAATGCTGATGAAAATTATAAAATGAAACGTCCTAGGGAATAGATATATTGTTCATGCTTGCCTGTTGCCTATGCTCAGTTGTAGCTAGGAGCATCATTATCATGAGTTACTGGATTGATGAGCATCCAGTTGGCAGACTGGTTAGAGCATTTGCCTCTCAGGGCATAGTTACCGGATTCTAAACCTGTTGGTGTCATGTGCCAGTCTACCCAGCTGTAAATGTGTACCTGACTGCTGTTGAGTTAGAAAGGGTAAAGGCAGCAAGGAAAGGAACTGGTCAGCCAACCTCATGAAGCTGGACCTGGTATAGTGAAGCTCCTTACGCTTCCCTCCCCTACGGAACTATCTGCTACGGGACTGTCTTTTTATTGGATTGATGAGCATTTGCTGTTACATATGAAGCTTGGTAGATGGTTGATGTGGACAGTCAGTAGTCCCACACAACTATTTGTCATGGAAAATGACTGAACTCATGATTGAGCTCTCGTGACGTATGATTTAATTGTTCACAAAGCCATTTATTCAGTGACACAGTCAAATGACCAGGTCAGACAACTGACCTCACTATCAGTTTTAATTATGGTATTATGCCATGCAAAAGCACTGTGGACATAAAAGCGAGAAACAATGCCATTTTTTGTCCTGGGACATGATGCTGAGCATTTCAGATGATGTTATTTGTTTCTTTATCATTTAAAAAAATTGTGTTTTTTATTTCACTAGTATATAATGTATTTGGTTTAGCAAGATAATAGTTTTGTGTGTAGTTATATTGCATTTAGACACTTATCCTAATTCATTATGTAGGGTGTTTTTCTAATAATGTTTATATCTCCATGTCCCCAGGATGTTGAAACAGATGAATTCCTAGAGAGGTCATTCCTTTATCGTCTTTTGTACATGGTTCCCATGTTCATCATTTTCCGAACTCGTCTTTACATTGCCTGGATTATGTCGGAGTGTATGTGTGTGACTGCGGGCCTGGGGGCTTACCCAGTGAAATCAAGCCCAAGATGTGGAGAGGGGCCAACTGACTATAAACAGCTGGATGTTGCGTAAGCACTTTTTAGTTTGACAATCACAATAGTTGTGTTAGCAGGTTTATCTTACCAGATCACAAGGTCTTTTATATTTGGACATGCGCCCTAATTTAACTGATGGACCTTGTGTTTAGGTTGAATGGCTCACACCCACCTAAATGAGGCAAAACTCCTATTAGGCTTGTTGTAAGGGTGACTAGTTTGAGGTACACCACCTCTACAAAGCACATGAATGCTATGATGCAGACTGACTAATGTGGTGGCTGCTTGTCCCATAGGTACCAAAATGGGAAATGATGATGAATATGAGATTGTGCAAGGGGATGGAAGTCTCATCATGTAAAATAAATTGCTACAATAACTATCACTACAAGAGCTCATGAATGCTTGGATGTAGGCTTTCTGCATGGTAACCACTTGCAGTGTTCGCACCATGGTCCGTGAGAGGTGAAAAAGGAAATGATGATCTGGAGCTTGAGTCAGGAGTCAGAGTCATGAAGTTGGTTCTGAGTGGAGTCAAACTTGTAACATTTCTTGAATCAAAGCCAGGGTTCTGAAAATATTTTTACATGATACACAACCTTGTCAGGATTGTACAGTAAAAGTCAGAATTAGGTATTAAGTCTTGGAGTAGGTTATTTTTGAGTGGATTTATGGAATAAGTTACTGCAGAGTAGAGCCGGAGTTGATGTCTTAGTCAAAACTGTAAAATTTCTAAAGTCTGACATTTTTCTTTTTCAATTATTTTTACAACCCTGATTTATAGTATATTTGTCAAGATGGAGCGTATGATTGACCAAGTGGTTAGAGCGTTGGTCTCTTGCAGCAAAGGTGCCGGGTTGGATTCACTGTGTCGTCACGCTCCAGTCTACCCAGCAGTAAATGGGTACCTGACTTTGCTGTTGAGGTAGGGAAGGAGAAGGAAGTGAACTTCCCACCTCTCGATGCTGGACCTAGTATAGTGAAGTCTCTAACACTTCACTCCCTTACGGTAATATCTGCTATGGGACCGCCTTTATGTCAAGATGAACTGAGTGTATATTGTCAGTTGTTTCATCATATAACTTTTCAAGTTAGATTGACAAGGTGTTTTAATTAATGATGCACTTGTCAAGATGAACTTTGTATTTTTAATGACAGTAAATTTTAAGAGAATACTATATGAAAGTCAAGATAAGATTTATATGCTAAAGTCTTAATTCTTCTGCAGAATATAGAGACTTGCGGTGTTTGTTACAAACATAGTTTTGCATTTTTTTTCTATTCTTTTTTGTTCACATGTGTCTTTTTGCCTTTTCTGAGATTTTTGAGATTTATTTGTGCATTGTACCATCTTATTCTCCTTGGAGTCGTTAAATCGTTGCATTAATCAATATAACCTTTTTCTTATTTTTAGCAGACTCCTACTGGAGTTTATTCATTCACTCTACTTGTTAAGTTTCTTAAAGATTGAGAAGACAACTGCTGTTGAGCCATATAGGAAGCCTGTAACTGAGCTCTTCAAATGCTCATACAGTAATGGTCTCTGTGTTGGTTTGTTTTACCTGGTGGGGTTGGCCAGCCCAATGCATTTCCCAATAGTCTTTTCTTGCTATTTGTCCAGCAGAGCAGTCTTACTATCCAGCATCTCTTCAGAGTCCTGTAAAAGTCACGCAGGGTTCTAGGGTTTATCCTTTCTCATTTTTCACTCCTTTATGAGCATGGAACCACCACTGTAATTGACTCACTGATGGAAGCCTGCATCAAAGCTCTTTGTGTGTTCCAGCAATGATGGTATCTGTAGCAGTTTCTTTTACATTATGTGGTTGCTAGTTCCGTGCACAACCCTATATGGTTTTTTTTTTAGTAGGAGTATAGACAAAATGTCAACTGCTATTGTGTAGATTTAATGTTTTTTTCCTGCAGGTATGAAGAGGAACGAAATAACAAGAGTACTGACTACAATTTTGAGACCATCCACAACATTGACATTTATGGCTGTGAGCTTGCCTCTATGACTAAACAAGGACTGAGAAGTTGGAACATGACAGTTCAGTACTGGCTGGCAAATTACATTCATCGGCGGGTGCCTCCAGCACTAAAAGCTTACAGGTACAAATTTGTATTCCAGTCTTTTAACTTGGTCTGATGTCATGCTAAAAATTAATTTATCCTGTTGATATTAAGATCTCCCATGTGGATCCTAGATCTAGTGATGGAGCAAAGAATAAGATCTCTGTGCGTCTGGAAGGAATAGTTGTCTAGCATTACCAAGGAGGGTTGAGCATGGTGCTGGTTATAGTGTCTTGTGGAAATGTAGCAACAGATTATGCAACTGATTTCCTTCTTCAAGTATCATGCCAGCTAGCGAAGGTGATCATATCTCTCCACAACTTTCTGTCTCCACTACTGTTTATCAGTTCTGTTGTTGACTTCTTTCCAATCCGTAATGTTAAACTCTCCAGCATCTTCTCTCATTGTCATCCCCTATCCCTTTATCCTTCAATGTTTTTTATGTTGTCACAAAAGATTCCGACTTTCTTCTTCTCATAACATGCCCACAGAAAGTGGAATGTTTCCTTCACACATGAGTAATGAGCTTCATTTGCACATTGGCTTCTTTCAGGAAATCCTCATTACCTTCTTAGCTGTCTTCTTCTTTCTTTGATCCATAGCTGCCAACAGTCAAAGCAGTCAGCGGCCATCACACCTGGTGGCGTCCTGTAGGGCAGCAACAAATTAATTCCACTTTGCTCGGTCGGCGGCCATCCTTCGTACAGTGCCCCAACTCTGGTTCATTTTTTGCATCTCGGCTTCCACAGTTCTTCGCCAAGTTGTTTTTGGTCGGCCTCTCTTTCGCTTTCCCTCGGGGGTCCATAGCATAGCTGTTCTTGTGATGGTATCAGGGTCCCTTCTGAGGACGTGGCCAACCCAACTCCAGCGTCTTCCAGCTATGATGGTGTGCATGTCCCCCTGGTTACTCCGAATAAGTAGTTCTTGGTTGCTGATGGTGTTTGGCCAAAAGATTCTGAGAATTTTCCTTAGGCAGATTGTGTGGAAGGAGGACAGTTTCGACATTTCCTTTTCTGTTACTCTCCAACATTCCGCACCATAGAGAAGCACAGAAAGTACACAGCTCTCATACAGTCTTAATTTGGTGTTTGTGCTGTACTGAGAAGACTTCCAAATGTTGTTGAGAATAGCAAAGGCTGTTCTCGCTTTATTCATTCTGTTGTTAATGTCCTTGCTTGTACCGCTGTCAGGTGTTACTATGCATCCTAGGTAAGTAAATGTGTCTGTCTGTTCTAACTTCTGGTTCCTTACTGTTATTGGCTCAGGATTGCCCACATTTAGTGTCATGACCTCTGTCTTCTTCAGATTGATGTTCAGGCCAACCTGCTGGCTATACTTATTCAGTCTATTGGTTTTGTCTTGAATGTGTTGATGTGAATGCGCGAGTAGTGCAATGTCATCTGCATATTCCAGGTCTTCCAGTGTAGAAAATGTTGTCCATCTAATTCCTCTTGGACTGCCCTCTGTTGTCTGGCGCATCACCCAATCTATCTTCTTCTTTGATCCATAACCGCCAACCGTCAAAGCAGTCAGCGGCCATCACGCCTGGTGGCGTCTTGTAGGGCAGCAACAAATTGATTCCACTTTGCTCGGTCGGCGGCCATCCTTCGTACAGTGCCCCAACTGTGGTTCATTCTTTGCATCTCAGCTTCCACAGTTCTCCGCCAAGTTGTTTTTGGTCGGCCTCTCTTTCGCTTTCCCTCGGGGGTCCATAGCATAGCTGTTCTTGCGATGGTATCAGGGTCCCTTCTGAGGACATGGCCAACCCAACTCCAGCGTCTGCCAGCTATGATGGTGTGCATGTCCTCCTGGTTACTCCGAATAAGTAGTTCTTGGTTGCTGATGGTGTTTGGCCAAAAGATTCGGAGAATTTTCCTTAGGCAGATTGTGTGGAAGGAGGACAGTTTCGACATTTCCTTCTCTGTTACTCTCCAACATTCCGCACCATAGAGAAGCACAGAAAGTACGCAGCTCTCATACAGTCTTAATTTGGTGTTTGTGCTGTACTGGGAAGACTTCCAAATGTTGTTGAGAATAGCAAAGGCTGTTCTCGCTTTATTCATTCTGTTGTTAATGTCCTTGCTTGTTCCGCCGTCAGGTGTTACTATGCTTCCTAGGTAAGTAAATGTGTCTGTCTGTTCTAACTTCTGGTTCCTTACTGTTATTGGCTCAGGATTGCCCACATTTAGTGTCATGACCTCCGTCTTCTTCAGATTGATGTTCAGGCCAACCTGCTGGCCATACTTATTCAGTCTATCAGTTTTGTCTTGAATGTGTTGGTGTGAATGCGCGAGCAGTGCAATGTCATCTGCATATTCCAAATCTTCCAGTGTAGAAAACATTGTCCATCTAATTCCTCTTGGACTGCCCTCTGTTGTCTGGCGCATCACCCAATCTATGACTGTCAAAAATAATGTTGTTGATAAGGGGCATCCCTGTCGTACTCCTGTTTTCACTTCGAAAGTTACATTACTCGATCCAACACTGCACGTAAAGTTAGAAGAGAGGCTTTTTATAATGGAAACAATGCGGCTGGGAATTCCATAAGCCCTCAGAATTTTCCATAGGCTGTCCCTGTGTATGCTGTCGAAAGCCTTTTCAAAAATCAACAAAGTTAATGTACAGCTGTCTCTGCCATTCTGAGCACTGCTCTATAATGTTCCTGAGGGCAAATATATGATCTGCACATCTTCTGTTCTTTCTGAAGCCCGCTTGTTCTTTCCTCAGTTTATGGTCAACTGCTTTTGAAATTCTCTGGATGATTATCCTGCCTAGTATTTTGCTGGGAACTGAGAGGAGGGTAATTCCTCTCCAGTTGTTGCAGTCTGCAAGGTCGCCCTTCTTGGGCAATTTGACAATTGTTCCTTTACTCCACTCTATTGGTGTTGTCTCAGTTTCCCAGACTTGTGCAAATAGTGGTTCTAATAGTTCTGCTGCTAGTTCAGGGTCTGTCTTGAATAGCTCAGCATTCAGATTGTCGTGACCAGGCGCTTTTCCATTTTTTAGCCCTTTGATAGCTGTGATAATTTCTTCTTTTCGTGGAATGTCTGTATTTACGTCTAAGTCACTTTCAGCCTCAGGAACATTCAGCTGAGTCTCTGGTGGTTCCTTATTCAGTGTTTCTCTGAAGTGCTCTGCCCACCTTGTTTCCTGCCCCTGTGCTGTGGTGATGAGATTTCCTTGCTTGTCTCTTACTAACGTTATGTTGTTTGCACCTCGTTTTCCACTGATAGCTTTAGTTATTTTATAAACTGTGCTTTGTTCATTTCTCAGTGCTGCCTCTTCTGCCTGTCTTGCAAGGTCATCCAGAAATGTCCTTTTGTTAGCACGGGTTTGACGTTTTACTTCCTTGTCCAGCTGACTGTACTGTTCACTATATATATATTGCCTTTAACCTGGGAGACTTAGCTTCTGTTTTCTTCCTTTTCATTTCCTTTCTCTTCGCTATGGTGTTTAGCGTTTCTGGTGTTATCCAGTCTTGGCTCTTTCTTTCCTGGAATCCCAAGCATGACTTGCTGCTTTCTTTATATATTGTTGAGATGGTGTTGAATTTCTGGTCCACATCGTCGGTCTCTGTTCTTTCCTGGCTTTTGGTAATCAGATATCGTCTCTTTACGTCGACCACAAACGCTTTTCTGGTGAGGGGGTCCTTAAGTTTCGTGATGTTGTATCTTTTCTGTTTGACTGCAACTGGTCCAGCAGCTCTGAGTTTCACCTTCAGTCTTGCTACTACTAGGTGATGATCACTTCCCACATCTGCGCCTCTTCTTACTTTCACGTCTTGTAGTGCATGTCTCCATCTGCCATTGATCATTATGTGATCTATCTGGTTTTTGTCTCGTCCGTTTGGTGATTCCCATGTTAACTTGTGCACTTCTTTGTGTTGAAAAAGTGTTCCTCCGATGACCAGGTTGTTAATACTGCAGAAGCTTATTAATTTGTCCCCATTCTCATTTACTGTTCCACTGCCGCATTTCCCCATTACTCTTTCGTTATAATTATTGTGTGTTCCAACTTTCGCATTTAGGTCTCCCATTACTATAATAAGATCGTACCTGGGTACAGTTTCCATTTCCTTTTGTACCTGTTGATAGAACTCGTCCTTGATCTCTTCGTCGCTGTCATTTGTTGGTGCATAACATTGTATAATTGTGGTGTTGGTGAATCTCCCTCTCAGTCTTGCTCTTATTAGTCTGTTGTTAATGGGTTTCCATTCCAGTAGAGACCTTTCCATTCCTTTCTTAAGGATAATGGCTACACCTTCGTTGTGCTGACCGTCCTCTCTACCAGAATAAAGTACTGTTTCCCCTGTAGCTGTTTTTATTCTCCCCATCCCTGTCCATCTGCTCTCGCTTATTCCCAGGATATGTAGTTTGTAATTCCTCATCTCTGCTGTAATCTGTCTCAGCTTTCCTGCCTCGTTCATAGTTCTGACATTCCAAAAACCAATTCTGGTTTCGTGTTTTGCGGTCTGGGCATCCGTTTTCATGCCAGTGGCTTCCTTTCGGCTTTCACCACTGTCAGTCATACGAGCCTGAGACTCCGGATGTCCGTCCCGCATCAAAGTATTTCCATTTATTGCTGTTTCCGTAACGTGTGTGATTTTTTACACAGACAGGGGTGTCGGCCCTGTGCTAAAACCCCCAACCTGGAGGACCAGGGTACCAGCTTTTGTCTGACCCCTACCCACGCAGACCAGTCCAGCATGGTTGAACCCAATCTATGGCTGTCAAAAATAATGTTGTTGATAAGGGGCATCCCTGTCGTACTCCTGTTTTCACTTC
Source organism: Oreohelix idahoensis (assembly GCA_024509875.1). Lineage (NCBI taxonomy): Eukaryota > Metazoa > Mollusca > Gastropoda > Stylommatophora > Oreohelicidae > Oreohelix > Oreohelix idahoensis. The sequence goes on from JAMPIV010009212.1 coordinate 43,844, forward strand.
AAAAGTTACATTACTCAATCCAACACTGCACGTAAAGTTAGAATAGAGGCTTTTTATGATGGAAACAATGCGGCTGGGAATTCCATAAGCCCTCAGTATTTTCCATAGGCTGTCCCTGTGTCTTAGCTGTCTAAAGTATATTTAACATTCTTATGTAAAACAGCATCTTTATGGCCAAGGATTTTCTTGCTTTTTTTTAACTGATTGCATATGACTATGATATGATTGGGTCTACAACACTGGGATAAACGAAAATAGATAGTATGATTTACTAAGACAAAGGACACAAAAGATGAGGCCTTCGTCAGGGACAAGTGAAAAAAAAAACAGAATACAAAGGAAGGGAGAACTAATAAGTACATAATGGAACCACGGAAAAAACAAAAAATTAAATTAAGGGATAGTGCAGTCAAAAAGTGGGTAGGGTATAAGAAAATGAGGGGGACAGCAGTAAGATAGTGATAAACAGATATGAAAGTGTCTGTCAAGAGGAAAACAAACATGCATGCGACACAATCATACATTCAACTCTTTATATCCTCCATGTAATTTTTGGGTCACCACAATGTGTCGTGCACCAAACTTTGGTCATGAAGAAAAGTTATGTGCAGGTCTAAAAGTAAGATAGAGTCATAACTACTTATGACTCCCTGTATGACATTGTATCCTTCAGTCTAAAATAGAACAATGACAAGAGTTAGGGTTACTGTTAGTAATATACCATATTAATACAATTCCTTTGTTAACAACTTGAAAATATATTTTGTTATTAAAAAAACCTGAGAGTGTTGCCAACTCATTCTGTTGACTAGTAAGAAGCTAAGGAAAAAAAAAATGCTACTCTTTTGAAAGCATGGATTACTGCATTATATGCTGGAAATTAGTATTATTTTAATTGGTACATTTGGAAGAAAGAATAAAAAAGTTGAATTTGGTTAAATAAAGCAGTGTCATGAACCGTTAACTAGAACTGGTAATTAAAACAGTGACATCAGCTCAAGGTATGTCTGGGCACTCTTAGCAGCTTAAGGGACATAACAAGTTGAAATAAAGTAAATGGGAAGTTTTGGGATGTTTACTTTTGCATTGTGTCCCCTGGGAATGATCTATGGCTCCCTCAGGCATGTTGTATGAAGTTGTGCATGAGGCCTGCAACCTCATCATGTAAAACAAATTGCTACAGAAAAGTGTACATGAATGTTTAGTGTGGGCTTCCTGCAAGTGGGCCAGCTACCACAGTGTCTCCATGCTCCTTATGGAGCACAAAAGAAAATGATGAAATGTGAAGTTTTGGGATATTTACTTTTGCAGTGTGGCCGTTTCAGATTTGCTTGATTATTTTCAGGGTTGCCATCACCATGACAGTCAGTGCCTTTTGGCATGGAATTCATCCTGGATACTACCTCAGTTTCCTGACTGTGCCACCGATCCTAATGGCAGAGGAAGTTATGATCAAGGCTTTCAGAGATGGTGCCTCTCCCAAGATGCAGCAAGCTTTTGATTGGGGTTGCTGGTTTTTCAAGATGCGGGGTTTTGACTACATGTGTATGGGGTTTCTACTTCTCAAGTTAAGCTCCACTATAAGATATTGGTATTCTGTCTATTTCGCGGGTCATGTTGTCATTGTGATATTTTTAGTCTTGGGAAAGTTAGCTCTGGTGATAAAACCTCGAAAATACCTGAAGGCTAAGGAGTAATCATAAAGTAAAAATCATATTAAGTAAGAACATTAGTGGGACTAAAACTGAGTACGAACAGTGTGTAATAAAAAAATAGATCATCATTTTTTTGTTTGCAACTGATCCCCCTTGCAGGACGTCTGCACCAAGCATTCACATGCTCATACAGCAGTGGTTTCTGTAACAATTTGTTTGACATGATGATGTTGCCATCCTTATGCCCAACCTCATGTTATTTGCCTTGTATGACATGCCTGAGGTTGTAGTAGTCCTGTTCTTTCTTAGTCTCATCAGTGACCCCCCATGGAACTACACAGCACAGTTGTAACACTGACTTGTATTTTGTGCTCACCTAAATCATGTCTGCTAATTACTGTCATATCACGCACCATTTTAAAATCATTAGCATCTGTTCATTTTAAACACCTTTTTTGTTACAGTTTTCTCATTCCTAAAATAAACCACATGCTGAAGATTTATCGCTTCATAAACTGAACGTATACTACACTAAATTCTCACAATCAAAATTTTGTTTACCTGATGTACTTTTATAGTTTTTTGTTACATTTTTTAAAAAAATTTGGTGTGTCAAAATGAAAGAAAAAAAGACAAGAATACAGCACACATTAAAGCTTTTTTTGTAATGATTTACTTTTCACAGATGATCAAAAGCAGCATGAGACACTTCATAAATTTGAGTACCATGTGATATAAGAAGATTTTTCATATAGTTTAAGCTGTCTTTTCATGGCACTGAAATGAAGAATAATGTTCAGTTGCGTCTAGAACAGTACCGTACGAGATTTTATGGTTTATTTCCATTTGTTGAGGACAACCCACTGAGATTGTATTAATACTGCTTTTAAAATGTTACTGCCACTCACAATTTAGTGAATTTTAATTTTATTAAAACAAATCTTCATTACTTATTATCATGCTCCTCCTGGAGCATGGGGGCCACCACTGTACAGGAAGCCTAAAACCTAAGCATTAATGTGCTTTTGTAGAAGTGGTGTTTTGTAGCAATTTGTTTGACATGACCTTTGACCTGATAGCCCCAGGTACAACCTCATATTAGTTTCCTGCTCACAATATGCCAGAATGAGCAGTAAGCTTGTTTTTTTTAATTGCCTTCTTAAAGGCCTGGCCCCCAATTACACAGGGCAATTAAAACAAATAGCTGTACTTAATAACTTTTGATGTCGTAATACAGTATCAGAAAATAATGGAAACAAAAATTACAGGCTGAAAGAAAGACAGGAAAAGATAAGAGAAATTGCTGGAATTCTGTTGAGGGAATAAAGACGGCAGAATGTATTCAGGGGCAAATAAAAAAAGGATTCTCAAAGTGTTTCAGGTACGGCCCCCTTGGTTCATGGAACTCATCCCCAGCATCCCCCTGCATTACATAAAAAACTTAAGGTTTGTTTAGGGTTGGGGTTTCTTCAGGCTGCGATCTCCCTTAAAGTGCTCACGTCACGTAAAATCAAACCACTTTTATATGTAAGTGTTATATTAAATAGTATTGTTGAATTTAGCCTGACAAATTTTCAACCACCCCATTACTACTGAATGTCTCCCACCCCCAATCACCACCCATTTCCCTTATTGCCCCCTTAAATCCTGCCCGCCCCCTCCCCCTCGGGGGAGGGGGGGGCTGCCTACTCTAGGAAGCACTGACCTAGATGATTGATGACAGATCAAACCAGGCTTTATGCATCATTTGAAGACAGAAAAAGAAAGATCCAACATGACAGATGAATCAAACAACAGAGAAGTGCTTCTACAAACAATACAGACAGTTGTGAGGTAGCATTTATATCATCATGGAGCTTTGAGCCATTACTACATCTGGCTCCCACACACAGGAACCCTGTGCCAAAACATTCATGATGAGATCCTCACATTAGTCACTTTTTACAATCTGCCAGTCAAATACATAACCTCACATTAGCCACTTCGTACAATCTGCCAGTCAAATACATAACCTCACATTAGCCACTTCGTACAATCTGCCAGTCAAATACATAACCTCACATAGCCATAACCTCACATTAGCCACTTCGTACAATCTGCCAGTCAAATACATAACCTCACATTAGCCACTTCGTACAATCTGCCAGTCAAATACATAACCTCACATTAGCCACTTCGTACAATCTGCCAGTCAAATACATAACCTCACATTAGCCACTTCGTACAATCTGCCAGTCAAATACATAACCTCACATTAGCCACTTCGTACAATCTGCCAGTCAAATACATAACCTCACATTAGCCACTTCGTACAATCTGCCAGTCAAATACATAACCTCACATTAGCCACTTCGTACAATCAGCCAGTCTAAGACATAATCTCACATTAGTCACTTCGTACAATCAGCCAGTCTAATACATAACCTCACATTAGTCACTTTGTACAATCAGCCAGTCTAATACATAACCTCACATACATAACCTCAACACACATTAGCCACTTCGTACAATCAGCCAGTCTAATACATAACCTCACATTAGTACAATCTGCCAGTCTAAGACATAATCTCACATTAGTCACTTCGTACAATCAGCCAGTCTAATACATAACCTCACATTAGCCACTTCGTACAATCAGCCAGTCTAATACATAACCTCACATTAGTCACTTCGTACAATCAGCCAGTCTAATACATAACCTCACATTAGTCACTTCGTACAATCTGCCAGTCAAATACATAACCTCACATTAGCCACTTCGTACAATCTGCCAGTCTAATACATAACCTCACATTAGCCACTTCGTACAATCTGCCAGTCAAATACATAACCTGACATTAGTCACTTCGTACAATCAGCTTGAGAGAGAAGTAGTCCTCCTGTTCTACAGGCATCTAATATTTTGTCTGACTGTTTGCTCCAGGCCACCACTGCAGTTGGCAGGAAGCTTGCACTAAAACAATTCATGTAGTCCTGTAGTAATAGTTTATGTAGAAGTTTGTTTTACGTGATGAGAATTCAAGTCCTATGCACTTCCTCATATGGATCACATCTTATGACATGTCTAAGGAAGTAATGGTTCAGCAGAGGACCCTAAAAAAATCACATGGAGAATATTTAATATTTATTTATACATGCATTAGGACACTATATTGGTTTGGCTAAATAGGGCATTAAAATGTTACTGTTTATGTTGATGTTATGTCCTGAATTGCCAAGTGTTTTTTTTTAACATTCTGTTACTGTGGTTGTACAGAGAAATGTACGTTGTAGTTATTCACTGTTTATGTCCTCTGTAATTTTGAGGTTACCACAGTATGCAACACATGAAATTTGGGTCACAAAATGAGAAATTGAAAATTTTTTTTCTAAATAGTAGGGAGTGTAGTCAACTAGGGAGAACTGGACACTGATGTGAAGGGGATGAAGAGGACAAGGAAAGTCCTTGAGCAGATGACATGGGACAGGAAGACTTGGCAGACGTTTGTTGAGCTGATGGCACAGGACAGGAAGATTTGGCAGACGTTTGTTGAGCTGATGGCACGGGACAGGAAGACTTGGCAGACGTTTGTTGAGCTGATGGCACAGGACAGGAAGACTTGGCAGACATTTGTTGAGCTGATGGCATGGGACAGGAAGACTTGGCAGACGTTTGTTGAGCTGATGGCATGGGACAGGAAGACTTGGCAGACATTTGTTGAGCTGATGGCACGGGACAGGAAGACTTGGCAGACATTTGTTGAGCTGATGGCATGGGACAGGAAGACTTGGCAGACATTTGTTGAGCTGATGGCACAGGACAGGAAGACTTGGCAGACATTTGTTGAGCTGATGGCATGGGACAGGAAGACTTGGCAGATGTTTGTTGAGCTGATGGCACAGAACAGGAAGATTTGGCAGACGTTTGTTTAGCAGATGGCACAGGACAGGAAGACTTGGCAGACGTTTGTTTAGCAGATGGCATGGGACAGGAAGACTTGGCACACATTTGTTGAGCTGATGGCACAGGACAGGAAGACTTGGCGTAAGTTTGTTGAAAGCCTATGCTCCTTGGGTAGTTGAAGGGGGATAATGATAGTCAACTTGTAATCAACCAAAATAAGTCTAGTTTAGATGAGAAAGGTATTATTTGTTATTTTCATGATGCAATATTTGAAATAGCTCCCAACATCACTGTCTTGAAAAAGTAATATTTTTTTTCTAAATAGTAGGGAGTGTAGTCAACAAGGGAGAACTGGACACTGATGTGAAGGGGATGAAGAGGACAAGGAAAGTCCTTGAGCAGATGACATGGGACAGGAAGACTTGGCAGACGTTTGTTGAGCTGATGGCACAGGACAGGAAGATTTGGCAGACATTTGTTGAGCTGATGGCACGGGACAGGAAGACTTGGCAGACGTTTGTTGAGCTGATGGCACGGGACAGGAAGACTTGGCAGACATTTGTTGAGCTGATGGCATGGGACAGGAAGACTTGGCAGACGTTTGTTGAGCTGATGGCACGGGACAGGAAGACTTGGCAGACATTTGTTGAGCTGATGGCATGGGACAGGAAGACTTGGCAGACATTTGTTGAGCTGATGGCATGGGACAGGAAGACGTGGCAGACATTTGTTGAGCTGATGGCACGGGACAGGAAGACTTGGCAGACATTTGTTGAGCTGATGGCACAGGACAGGAAGACTTGGCAGACATTTGTTGAGCTGATGGCATGGGACAGGAAGACTTGGCAGACGTTTGTTGAGCTGATGGCACAGGACAGGAAGACTTGGCAGATGTTTGTTGAGCTGATGGCACAGGACAGGAAGACTTGGCAGACGTTTGTTGAGCTGATGGCACAGAACAGGAAGATTTGGCAGACATTTGTTTAGCAGATGGCACAGGACAGGAAGACTTGGCAGACGTTTGTTTAGCAGATGGCATGGGACAGGAAGACTTGGCACACATTTGTTGAGCTGATGGTACAGGACAGGAAGACTTGGCGTAAGTTTGTTGAAAGCCTATGCTCCTTGGGGAGTTGAAGGGGGATAATGATAGTCAACTTGTAATCAACCAAAATAAGTCTAGTTTAGATGAGTAAGGTATTATTTGTTATTTTCATGATGCAATATATGAAATAGCTCCCAACATCACTGTCTTGAAAAAGTAATATTCGTATTAATGAAATCACTGCATTAGGAAGTCAAAAGCATATTTTACTGTAAAACAATGTGGGGGGTGGGGGGGGGGGGGGGGGGGGGGGGGGGGTGGGGGGGGGGGGGGGGGGGGGGGGGGGGGGGGGGGGGGGGGGGGCACTGTTGATTGATGAATGGAGGAAAAAACAAACTTCAAAACAGTATGCTAATAGCTTTCAAGCATGGACAAACTGATAATTGTCCATTTTATGTTCTGAAATTAATTATTATTTAAATTATAACATTTGTGGCTAAATAACGCCACAGTTTAAAGGTTAACTTTAACGTTAATCCACGAATTTCCCAGCATTGCTAATGTAAGGTACCCATGGAGCAGGTGATACCAGTGTGGAGGAGTTAAATGACTGTAGTTCACCATCATGTTCCTGTGTACTCCTTGTGGCAGTATGGAACCACCACTGTAGCTGGTCCTGCACCATGCAGTCACATGATCTTACAGCAGTAGTCAAGAATTTACATATGTTCTGTAGGTGTTGGATGAAGCATTTAGTGTTTGTGATAGTTGGGACCTGTCAATAGCGTTCTGCTTTATGTTGTACCCTCTTAAAATGGATGGGTACAATATATTCTATGTTATAGTGGGTTTTTTTCTGTGCCTTTTCTAACATTCCACAATTTCTTTGAGTTGGAGTCATGGGCTCCAGTCCCATTCCTAGGTATTTTTTTATCCTAACTCTGCACATTTTTAAGGGAACCTCACTTCTGGTATTAGGCTACATGGGGGACTAGAGTGGCTTTCTGTGCATTATTCTCTATTCTTGGGGCTTTACAAATACAGTGCAGAAAAATACTTTCCTGCAGAATCATCATATCCTGCACAGAACCACTTCTCAGATGTCCCACCCACCACCTGCTTACCATTGGCTTCTCTTGTACGTAACCAGCCAGACAGGGGCTGAAGTTAAGACCAGGATTCCTATGATTCCACCATGTATTTTGTTTCACTGGGTATATTAAAATCTACAAATATAATTCTAAGTACAGAAGCAGCACCATTCATAGTATTATTTTCTTTCAATATAACTCTGTTCTTTTATTACATTCCCTTCAGTGTTATTCTTTACACATAAATGGTAATATTAATTGGGTATATTGTTATACATATTGTCAGTATCTTTCAAGGCTGAAGGCAAAAACAAAAATCAGAAGGGTCACCATAAGGGACTTGTTGTTCGCTGATGACGCTGCAGTCATCACTCAAAGCCAATAGGAGCTTCAGAGCTTGATGAATCGCTTCACCCAAGCATGCAAGGACTTTGGCCTCACAATAAGTCTAAAGAAAACAATTGTGCTGAGTCAGGATGCGGGTGCTACACCAGTTATCACTATCGATAACTATGAATTGGCAGTGGTGCACCACTTCACATACCTGGGGTCTACCATCATTGACAAACTCTCACTGGACACAGAAATTGACAGCCGCATTGGCAACGCTGCAGCTACCTTTGCCCACCTCACATAGCATGTTTGGGGAAACTCCAAACTCACAACGAAGACCAAGGCTGCGGTAAATAACGCCTGCGTCACCAGCACTCTCCTATATGGCAGCGGGACTTGGACAACCTATGCTAAGCAAAAAAGAAGGCTCAAGACCTTCCATTTACGGTGTCTACGCCACATCCTCGGCATCTCGTGGAAAGATAAAGTGACAAATGTTGAGGTGTTGTCACGTGCTGGCCTTCAAAGCATGTATACACTGCTTAGACAGCGCAGACTACGCTGGCATGGAAGATGGTCGCATCCCGAAAGATATCTTCTACGGGCAACTAGCAGATGGCAAAAGAACAGTTGGGCGGCCGCAGCTGAGGTTCAAAGATGTGTGCAAGAGAGATATGAGGGCACTGGACATAAATCCAACAACGTGGGAGGATGAAACTGCCGATCGAACCAAGTGGCGATGCTATTTACAGAGCCACCTCAGATTGGGCGAAAACAAGCTCACACAACAAGCCGAAGAGAGGAGAAAATGTCGAAAGGAGCATCAGGAAAATAAGCAGCTGAGGGCTGTCACCTCAGGGGCGCATTCCCATAGTCAGTTATGACTGAAGGGGCTATTATTATTATTATTATTATTGTCAGTATGGAAAAAAGAGTTAAAACTCGTAACCTAGTGGATCGGAAAAGTCTTGAGTCTTATTGTCAGTATAACTTATAAGGCAGAAATATTAACATTTGCCGAATAATTTATTACATTCTGTTAATGCAATTCTAAAAGGATAAACAATTCACAATCACTACTGTGTTCTTTTATATTGTCAGTATGATAGGAAACTCTGTACAGAGTATACAACAGGAGGCAATCTGATCATCAAAAGTAGTTCCTCCCCTTCGATCAAGTGTTTCGGCCCCTTAATATATCTATATGTATGTAGACAGATACATAAATTACAACATGTCTCTCAATATATCATTATTAATTTGACATTTTATTGCTTTTATATATTTGATTTTAATAATAAATATTATTTACATGTACATCCAGGTACTATTTTATAGTAACTTGCATTTTGTTGATGAAAAGTGATAACTATCTTGTTGTATGCATGTTCTTGCTATATATGTATAATATATTGTTTCAAAGGTGTACTATATTCATTAAAACAGGAACATTTTTTAAAATGTGATTTATTTCTTCCTTCATCTAGGTGGTTATTGGGGTCCAGTTTTATTTGAATGCTTCATTCTTTGTTTCCACCATTTGTATGTCTTGATCTGGTATCTGTGGAGGGCTTTCTTGTCTATTTTGGAATATTGTCTTTCCATGGTTATTAACCTTTTCCAGTCCAATTTGCCCAGAATCGCCCATATTTCATCTTTTATCGTACTGGCTGATTCGCCTAAAAGCGCCCGAAGTGTATTTTGATATCGATCACAATTTTCTAAGTCGAGTGATACACTTTGTAAAAATCGTACTTCATGCCATGGAAGAGATTTTCAATGAACTTTGAAGGATTAGATCTACATTTCTGTATTATTCCGATAGTGAAAATGATTAATCCTACTTCGATGTGAACTATGGCCTAGTTATCTACGATAGTGAAAGTGGGAAAATCGAAGCAGGAACTAGTAAAATTGTAGAAAATGGACAGAGAGGCACATTTACTTGTATAGAATTATTCCAGATGAATGAGCTCCCAGAGCTTAAACAAAATTTATTTTTGTTATTTTGTGTTGATTCAGAGACAATGGTTGCAAAAGTTTATAAATAAAGTTCATAATCATAATAAAGCGCAAAATAATCATTTAAAAGGTTTTGAAATTTTTTTTCACCTGTGAAAAACATTTAAATGTACATTAAAATATACAGGTATTAAAGTATGTGCATTTCGCTGTCCAAAAAAATATATTTTTGTGTTATTTGAACTTATATTAGTTTATAAATAATTTTTTAGACATAAGAAATAGTTAAGAAAAAGAGTTATGTCCCTTTGCTTGGTGTTTGAGGGGTTGAAATATTAGGTCTGTGGATTGTAAAGGGTTAATATTCAAAATATTATTCAGTTATTATTCTGACTTATGGTTTGCCATCCTCACATAATTTCTGCAAGACAATGACCTTGTTTGACCCAAGTAGAACAGTCCCAACTAAGATGGTTTGGCCATGTCTGCAGAATGGGAGAATATTGGCTGCCACGGGAGTTATGGTAGGCTAAGAACCAGAGTCCACTGGGAGGACAATATTAGACAATCTCTGAAGGACCGAGGACTAGAATGGAACCAGGCCAGGAGGAAGAGAGCCGATAGGATAGAATGGCGTTCTCTCTTCTAAACATCTATACCTCACGGTAGAAGAGGAACAACTAAGTTGTTATTCAATATTATCTACAGTTATAAGTTCCATATATCCTGTTTAAAAGTAAAGGCTAGTCCCAAGGCAGATACTGCTGTAGGGGAGTGAAGTGTTAGATACAAGGTATTTACGTATAATAGCTCTCATCTTTATGACGTAGATTGACCAGTTCACTTCCTTGCTACCTTTTGCCTACCCTAACTCAGAAGCAGAGTCAAGTATACATTGTTACAGCTGAGTAGACTAGAGCTTGACTGAACCAGGTCACTTTTCCTGGTAACCACTTGGGCATGATATCCTAATTACTCATGATATAAGAACAATAATAACAATGGAACAAAGGTGCTTTTACTGCACTAGGAATTATATGGAAATAAGAAATCAAGACCAACACAAGAAAAAGAATCTTCAACTAAAATGTCGTCAATCCTATTGTATGGCTGTGAAACATGGAGAACAACAAGCAAGAAGTTACAGAATTGCTTAAATGAATGCTTGCATTAGAAGAGAAAGATTGAAATGACATGAAAAGATCACAACTACAGAAGTGATGACAAGAAACGGACAAGTGCTGGTAGAATAAGAGGTGAGAAGTCACTGGCAATGAATAGATCACACAGAGGAAACCTTTTGAAAGCATTACAATGCAGTCCTTGTTCAGAAATTCTCAGAGTAAGACAGGCAGACGGAGACTGAAAACCACATGGAGAAGGGAACTCTAGACAGACTTGAGAGGGATCAAGACGACATGGAAAGACCTTTAATGGATGGCACGGGAAAGGAAAGCTTGACAATTTTTGAAGGCCAATGCTCCACGGGGAGCTGAAGGATAATAAATGAAAAAATATCCTAATTATAATCCATCAGGGGTTGAACAGAATATTTGTATTAATGAGTTTAAAGAAAACTCTGGGACTTTGGCAAGGAAGAACATTCCAGCACCTCTGATTCATGCTATACAGAGCTTCTACAAGTCTTGCAGAAATTATGTGAGTACGGCAAACCATAAGTCAGAAGAATTCAGGACCACCACTGGTGTAAGACAAGGTGATATCCTGTCACCTTATCTTTTCATACTTCTCATGGATGATGTCATCAAGGCATGTAAGGAGAGGACAAGAAAGTATTTAATGGGGTACTGGAAGATGAGACAGGTCTGTATTTCAGAGCTGGCATTTGCTGATGATGTTGCCCTGATTGCTAAATCAGAGGCACATCTTCAATCCAACCTGCAAGTCTGGAAGGAAGAACTGGAGAAGAGAGGGATGATCATAAGCAGCTCGAAAACAAAAACTATGGTGATATCACGAGAAGAAAGAAGACATCAGATTAAGCTGGGAGAACAGGTCCAGGACCACTTTCTTCTTCCTGCGATCGCATGATTACACCGTCAGACCAAGTTCTTTGAATTCGACTGTTGTTTGAAGTTCCTCTTTACTCCATTGGAGTTTAGTGCTGAGTCATAGACTTTCTTAACTGGAAGAGGAGTGTCATGAGCAGGTTGTTCGTTTAATATAAGTGTCTGTCTGTGTTTTATTCAGTTGGACCACTTTTAAATACCCAGAGCAGAAAGGTCTGAGCGGGTGATGTCTGTCAGAGACAAGCCAACTGGGTGATGTCAGAGACAAGACAAAAGAGTCTGAGAGAGATATGTGGTGATAGATAAGAGATTCTGTTGATGGTGGATGATGTGACTTATAGTTATCGAGGGTTAGAACATAACATGACTCGCCACTCTGTGACCTTTTGTTCAACTACTGTCACACCGCCTCCTACTCAATTAAGAGGTAAGGGTTTTATACACTAAGGTGTATCCACACACAACATTACAGTACAAGTGAATAGTACAGATCCAGTTAGGAAAGTAAAAAAAATCTGAGCCGGTTAGTTAAGTATATATATATATATATATATATATATATCTTTTATTGAAACAACACCTAAATAGCTGCTGAAAAAAATGAATAACATAAATATCAATCATGGCATAAAATACAGATGGAATAAAACTACAATGCAGGTCTCTAAGATCGAGACACCAAAATTATAAACACTCTAGAGACAGGTAGTATGGAAAAATATGGACTACCGCAGGAAAAACCAAACAAAGGTTACCCGCTCCCACAAGTATGGGGTTGTACTTTAAATCTAATAATCAGTGGTTGGAAAAAAGAACCTTGAATACACACCAGTTTCAGTTATGCCTACACACTAAGCCTGCTGACTTGTCCCTGTCAGCGACTTTGCTCACGAACTACACTACCCAGTCTAGTACACAGTTTCAGGAAAAAATCTACCCTAATTAAGAGTGCACTCTTTTTCCCAACTCCCTCTTCGTTGGCACACGTGCTTTACTCCACAGGGATCACTGTGGGCCACTGCAGATATGATACTCTCTCTTCTCCAGTGTAATGGCTAACACATCCTTGGAAGAAATGCACCCAGCTGTAAATCCGGGCAGTTGCAGGGTGGAGCACTCAAATAATTTATATGCTGAAATTAATCGACATCTGGATTGGGCCCACTACTTTGGTGCAGCCCTCAAACAAGAAAGAGCGAGGTGACTTTGTGAACACTGAAGCCACAGAAGCAGGGCGCTCCTCTTGCTAATTGATTTTCCGAATAAATGCTATTTCCCACTCACAGGAAAAACACCGATGACCCGTAATAGGGTGATGAACTGGGCACGCCTATCTCTGTGTGCTACCCAGCTATAAATGGGTCGCTGCCTGAAGCAACTTTCTACAGAAGGTGTTAACCACAGAAGGCGAAGTCCGGCCTACGGCTCAGTTGATTGCCGGAGAAGGCCGACGTATGCAAAGGTCAGAATATCCCACTAAACTCACAAGCGGCAGACTCTCTTAAGTTGCTATTTCCTCGGCAAGAATTTCCATGACTGAAGCAATTTACAGACAGACAAGGACCTCTTTTATGCTACCATCTTCGGTCGCAGGTGTTCCCCCAGTCAGGAACACGTGCACAGAGCAACAGACGAAGACACGTAATAGTGGACCAGAACTTTCTCTAAAAGACGCAACTACCAAAAGATTTTGCGTAACGGGTTGACTGCCGTCTCCGCTGAAATCGAAAACAAGGAACACCTGTGCCGTTATAACCATCGTAAGACTACCGTAATAGGAGCTCAAGGAAACATGAAAACGTTGACCGTCTCCGTTTCTCGAAGACCCAGACACGAATGATCGCCCAGGTTTCTACGTAACGTGATGTCATTCAACAGGACTTCTGAGACAGGTCTCCAGCAAGAACTTGCACTCAAAAGACCAAGCCACCTCTACAGAAATGCAAGAGGGGTACTCACGTGGACAGAGAATCGGTGTTTAAAAAGAAAGCAGAAAAGGATTACCACTCGTGCTCAACCATGTTTACGAGCGGCAAAGATTCTCTCCCGATGGTCCGATGCCAGGTGCTCTTGCGCATTCCTTACGTCAATTGTTGTTGGCCCAATCAACACGAAATCAAAGAACAAAACCACTCTGCAGGGTGGGTGTCTGACCGAGTAATAATGGGGGTTTACTGCCCCGTAGAACCACACGAAAAGAACGAAATACAGAGAGCCAGTGACTCTAGAAAAACTAAGAGAAAAAAATACGAAGGTGGCGGGTTGGAAAATAGGGAGTAACAGCCATTTCGCTACAGGGAGGCATCAAAGAAGAGCTGGCTACCCGAAGAGCAGCAGCTGGGAGACTTTTTCAAGCCATAAATCGAGGATTCCTCAGCAAAAGAGAAGTTGGTAAGAAGACGAAGATGGCTGTATACCGCTCCACCTATGTCCCAGTCTTGACGCATGGATGCGAGTCATGGGCAATGACTGTGCCCGGGCAGGTCACGGCACCAATGAGTGTGTTATGTGCCCGCGTCAGTTAAATGTGCAAATAGTTAAGTTATATTGATTTTATTTTCAATTGGAGTTAATCATTTTGATGTTGTTGTTATTCAAATGCTAACTGGCCTTCCGCCAGAGATGGTAATACTTGACTTTTGCTCATTTTTCTTTCCAAGTTCATTCTTCCCTTTAGGTTTAGCTAGTGCCCTGTATATATAGAGTTATGTCAACTGAGTCAGAATCGAAAACGAGGCTGAACAACGTGGACGCCATTTTTTGTCGACAATAGCAGGGTTAGTAGCGGGAATAAGCGTCGAGTAAGAATTTTTTTTTTTTTTAAATTAATGAAGAAAAATATCCCGTTCAACCTCTGATGGGTTATAATTAGGATATATATTGTTTTCAATTCCAAATAATATGAACAACTGCCGATGAGAAAGTGGCATCACATTTGTAAAATCATTGTAAATAGGGACAATCACAATTATGCTAATACGTTAAATAAATAAACAAAAACAAAAAACAAAAAAAAATCAAGAAGAAACTCTGAACAAGAATTATATTAAAATGGAGGGGTGTAAAGGCCTGATGGTTCCAGTTATATAACTGACTTTAACAGATATTTAATTGACTTTCATCTGTTAAAAGTCATATGCATTGTAAGAACAGCATCAGACCTTCACATTCCCAGACACTAATATTAACATTTGTTCGTGATAAATATTGTTTGACTATATTATGCAGTTCCCTAGGTCTGTCTATTCTTAACACCTCTTCTATATTTATATGATTGTATATATATATTATATATATATATATATATATATAATATATATATATATTTATATATATATATATATATATATATATATATATATATATATATATATATATATATATATATATATATGTTACGGTATATGATATTAACGCCGTCTGCTAAAGGTTATCAGACGTGCAATTGTAAAGGTTAAGGCATTTAATATATTGCGATAGATGTTTCAATTATTGAACGCTCCATACACGATCGATTATGACGTGTATAGCGTTGTTTGGGTCACAGTCGGTAACTAAGAAACGCTACCCTTTGTTACTTGACCGCCAAGCTGAATAGCTGCGTTTTTCTAACCTTCCAATTCAATGGCATGATATAGCCATTTATATATGCATTTTTTGATGGACCAGGGTCAGTCCTAGAACTCTATATGAGAGGGAAATTTATGGAGGTTAGTATTTAACTAGAATTCTCAGAAGGAGAAGAATAATCGTCAAATTCATATGAAATATTCAGACTCGCAGTCTCACTGTCGGCAGGTAGCCATGTCTAGCTGCGCGTGCATATAGCTGTGATGTTCTGACGACAATACTGCATTGTATCCTTAAACGGACATTGACACGTAAACCAGCAGTCTACGTTATTGATTAATTTATGCATGACTTATATGGACTTATGTTCTACTCCTATTTGAAATGATCATCCTGTGTGTACAACTGTGAATTAAATGTATGGACTCAATGAAATGACTTATCAAATCAATCGTATTCCAAGGTTCAAGTATTGTTCGGAATCTTCCATCCCCGCATTCGCTTAATCTTCCATCGAAGGCACGATGCACTATCACTGAATAAAAAAAAACTAACATATCAAAGAAAAAACAATGGCCATAAATTTATAATTGTTTTATTCATATCACATGGAACATTGTTCAGAGCAAACCACCATGCAACAGTGGTGCCCGGTATGTGGGGACGAAAAACAACCAAAAACCAAAAATTTTTTCATGACTTTCGAATGAAATATTTACGATCAAGTTTCGATCACATGACCATTACGAAGCTGACGTGACGCACGTGATCATGAATAGCAACATGACGTCACTGTTGCATTGTCGCAGTGAAGAAGACATCTTTTCAACGCCTCTCTAGTTCGCTTCAAATTGATCAAGATGCACAAGATGGACTACCGTTGCCTGCCCATCAGGAGCAGACAGTCAAAGGCACAGGCCTAGCTGTTGACGACCTCTAGCACTGATCTAAGCAACGGAAAAGATAAGTCTAGGTGTTTAACTGTTGTTATTGCAAACAGTGCTAACTGAGTCCATGCCCTCTGCCTACATCGGCATGTTTTTACCTATGTTTAATGTACTTTTTGTTGTCTTAATGTGTTGTTAATTCGTGGGAGGTAGGGAGGATGAACCGAAATTAGATTCTGTGGCTCTCACGATGCCTGAATTGATTTCGGTCGTTTCTTAGGGCAGTTAAACGATTGCACTTTTGGAAGCCCCATTGAGGTTTGCCATTGGACTATCTGTCCAAATCTGCTGTCGTTTGACGATTTGTGTTAGCTGTACCGTTCCGTAGATAACTGGTGTATTTTATTCGTACTCAGTTAACAATTTTATTCAGTTTTGTATCATGTTCGTTAACTATTTCGTCCAGACTACTCTCACTATAATTTATTTTATGATTGTTAAATGTTCGTCCGTTATGAGTCCTGTGATGTCATCATTTTTTGCAGTCATTTTTTTTTTTGTGTACTTTGAATATTAAGTTGACCTCGGGTCAGACCTTGACCCTTCATTTGGCTTGTGACACTTCCGCTTGTTTTATTTAGTTCATAAATTCATTTTTAATTGTGAAAATGTCTTGTTTGCGTCTTAACATTGTTTGTACCCTTTAGTTGCATCATTGTTTTGTTTGTCCTCATGATATATGTTAAATACTACATTAATAATATGATATTATATGCAATAATACACTTGTAATTTAATTTAATTAATTTTTTCTGATATTTAAGGTTAATATGGGACATTGCATAATTATGCAGTGATAGTCCAAGAAAGTAGCACTACAATTTATAAGAGATGCCTAGGGCATAATAATATATTATATATATTGACCAAATAAAATAATCTTATAGTCTACCTTTGAGGTAATAGACCCATTGTATATTATTTAATATACTTTTCTGGTACTAAGAGAGTGACTTAGTACATTGAACAATATAATTACTAGGAATCATACCCAACATTATGGGATATTAAGATTAATTGTGTGAAGTAATTACATAATAGTTAACAGATATCATAACTATTTATGATATAGTTAGTATTTAGATACAATATTGTTACAAAATATTGTCTATTGGTTGAACTTAGACATTAGAGTTCAGTACTATTGTGATTATTTATATTGAATATTTCTAAGTTGAGTAAGTATAATAATTACTCTGAAGCTACTATTGACTATTTTAATCAGTAATTATCAATAATTACTTACAGATAAAAGTCAAAATGCTTACTATAGACCATTTCGTTAAAATTGGTAGGGAATATGGTTATAAATCTCAAGAACTTCGTCAGTTTGCTGAGGCAGAACTGGAAAAACATGAAAGAAAAGAAGCAGAGAAAAAGGCTGCATTAAAGAAAGAGGAAGAGGAACAAAAGGCTGCATTAAAGAAAGAGGAAGAGGAACAAAAGGCTGCATTAAAGAAAGAGGAAGCAGAACGTGAGATGAAGCAAATTGCCAAGGAAAATAGATTAAGAGAAATTGCTCAACAGGAAGAAGAGAATAAATTGAAACGAGAGGAAATTATTTTACAACAAGAAATGGAATTGGCGCGTATTAAATTGGAGACAGCAAGATTACAAGCACAAAGTGCTGATGCAAACCAGAATAATAACGCACAAAATGGATCATCATCCAGCCAAACTAAACATTTCTACAACTTTAAATTACCCACTCTCAACTTGAACGTGGACGACCTTTCATCGTTCCTGTCACGTTTTGAACAGACTTGCAAAACTAACCATTTGCCTGAAGAGTCATGGGTACTCAAGTTAAATGAATTCTTGGTTGGAGAACCACTGACGGCTTCTCAAAAATGCTGACCCATCAATAGCAAATAACTACGGTGCTATTAAGTCCTTGCTTTTACGAAGGTTTCACCTGGACGAGGAACACTGTAGGTTGAAATTTAAGGGAATTTTACCTGAATCTCCAAAAGATTTTGCAGGATTCATTGCGAACATACGCAATACGTTTAATAGATGGGTTGAACTGGCAGAAGTCAACAAATCATACGACAAATTAGTTGATTTACTACTACGGGATAAGGTATTATCTTCGGTTAGCCAGCCATTTTTTGCATATTTGCAGGAGCGTAAACCAGGTACTATGGACGAGTTAGAAAAAATTTCTTTAAACTACTGTTCGGCACATCCGAATGCAACCATTTCTAACTCCTCATTAAGAGAACCTCTACCTGTGGCGTCTAATATGGCCTACAATCATAATAACAAACAAAGACATCACAGTGTAGACAGAAGCAGGTTCCAAAGAAATCACAATGTTAACTTTCAGAAGGGACATAATAATGATTTCAACAATAAAAATGAGTTCAACAGAGGTAGATCACGAGATAGAAATTATTCACCTCAAACAAACTACCACAATGGTCAACATAACACTAATTATAATCGATCACATACTCCCAATAATAATAGTAACTGGAATGGTAATAATCATGGCTCGAGACATCGAGATAATAGTTACTATAGAGGGAGACGAGATAATTCTAACAATTATACTCGGAATCGATCTCATTCTCGGGGATCATCTCATTACAACCATAATACAGGGGCGGCAGTTACAAATAATACTACCCCTATAGCTCAGGTCCCACTTGACAATAATACAACACAGTCTTCTGCTGCATGTTTTGCTATTAATTATAATGTGGCAAATAGTTGCCAACAATGCAATCTTATTTTTCAGAAGGCGAAAGAAACAGTGCTTAACTGCGGACATATTACACCAGAGGTAGGTCTTGCAGTCAACGATGGAACAGGCCTACTAATTTTTAACAGGGGATTAGTTAATGGATCCGTCGTCTCAGTGCTGAGGGATTCAGGATCCACAACGATTGGTGTACGACAGTCGCTGGTACATCCTAGCTGTGCAACGGGGGAATATGTCCGTTGCATGACTTTTGGGGGAACTATTGAGTTTTACCCCACAGCTATTATTCATGTTAACACACCTTTTTTCACAGGGAACGTAAAAGTATGTATGCTAAAAAAGCCTATAGCTGATCTGATGGTTGGTCGTATACACGGCAGTAAAGATTGTACTCCAGATGAGATTATAGAATGGGAGAAACATAACCTATGCACTGGAAACGCCGTGACGACTAGAGCGCAGACTCAACTCATGGAGAAAGTTGATGATAATAAAATGGATGCAGACAACCAAGAGGAATTTGTAGTCAATTCACCTATTGACAGGGAAACATTTGCAACCCAAACAAAAAGAGGATAAATCTTTAAAAAAAATTTTTAAGCTGGTTGATAAAGTTGACAATCTATCCTCAGGTAATAATAACAAACATTGTTTTGTTATTAAAAATGACATATTGATTAGATGTTTTAATGACAAATCACAAATGAAACAACAAGTTATGGTCCCGTATACTTTTAGACGGTACATTCTTCAACATGCACATGACTCACATTGTGCTGGACATATGGGATATACTCGAACACGATCTCGAGTACTGTCTTCATTCTTTTGGCCAGGAGTGTCAAGAGATATTTCGCAGTATGTACGTTCCTGTACTACATGCCAAGAAGTGAAAGCACGTGGAGCTTTTCACACGGCGCCTATTCAGGCTTGCGATATCTCAGTAAGACCGTTTGACAAGATGGCAATAGATATTATTGGTCCATTGCTACCATCGGCCAGAGGACATAGATTCGTCCTTACGTGCATTGATTTGTGCACACGATGGCCAGAAGCTATCCCATTAAAGACCACCACTACCACAGATGTAGCTGATGCACTACATCTCATCTTTTCTAGAATAGGGTTTCCTAGAAAACTTTTATCAGACCATGGGTCACAGTTTATATCTGACACCATGAAGGAAGTCATGAAAACTTGGAACATTGATAGGAATTTAAGTAGTATTTATCATCCTATGAGTAATGGTGCGGTTGAAAGACTTAACCGTACACTTAAACAACTACTACATAAGGTTACTGCTAAGCACCCTCATGACTGGGACAGAGCACTCCCAGCTGTTCTATTTGCTTATCGGGAGGTACCGCATGAACAAACTGGCTTCTCTCCCTTTGAATTAGTTTTTGGTGCTCCCCCAAGAGGTCCTATGGGACTAATAAAAGACTTATTAATTGACGCGGAGATGACTCAGGACACTCAGTCATCTTACGAGTACGTGATTAATCTTCGGAAGAACATTATTGAGTCTTGCCAGTTGGCAACAGCTTCTTCTGAGGCTGCAAAAGCTAAGGCTCGATCTCTACAAAATAGGTCTCGACGATTACGCCAATTATTCCCAGGCGACGAGGCTTATGTGTTACTTCCTCACAATAACAATAAATTATTGATATCTTGGAATGGTCCTTACAAAGTCATTGATAAAATTTCCGACGTTGATTACGTCTTAGATATCAAGGGACACAAAAAGATATATTTCATATTAACATGCTCAAGCAATTTCATACACGTCCTGAACACTTACAGTCAATTTTTCATGAACTAGATGACAACACAGTATCTACTTGTTATTATTCTAACTTATCTGTCATCCAGGAAGAAGAATCTTCTTTTCCTGAGGTACAGTTACCGTTACCGGTACCAGTAGTTCAACCTACTGAATCTTGGCGGGATGTAACCATCTCTTCAACGGTTACACCGCAACAGCGTCTACAGATTGCTAATCTATTACAATCTTATCCAGATGTGTTGACCGACGTCCCGGGTCGCACATCGGCTATCAGTCATGACATTACTCTCAATGATGATACACCTATTCGTGTACATCCCTATTCTGTTCCTTTACATTTCCTTGCTAAAACTACTAAGGAACTTGAACAGATGTTGTCTCTGGGAATCATTGAGACTAGTAATTCGCCATTCTCTTCTCCATTAGTGATTGTCCGGAAGAAGGACAATAACATCAGACTATGTGTTGATTATAGAAAATTAAATGCTAAGACTATAGTTGACAGCGAACCACATCCACTTATCGACGACTTACTGCCACGTCTATCCAACGCAACTATATTTAGTAAGATAGACTTAACTAAAGGTTATTGGCAGATACCACTGACCGAAAAGGCTAAGTACTACACCGCATTTTCCACTCCACAAGGTCTATACCAGTGGAATGTGATGCCTTTTGGGCTTGTTAATGCGCCAGCTACCTTCATTCGCCTGATGCGACAAATTTTATCAGGTAGACCAGACGTTATTACATATATTGACGACATATGCTTGTTTAGTTCGTCGTTTGAGGAACATGTTTCGGGACTTAGATATGTTTTCGACACTCTAAGGAATTATCATCTAACTGCTAAACCTACAAAGGTGCAAATCGCGTGTAATGAGATAACCTTTTTGGGACATATCATTGGATCGGGATATATCCGAACGTTACCTAGTACAGTCTCCAAAATTCTAAACATAGCAGTTCCTCAGACGAAGAAAACAGGTCAGGAGTTTGTTAGGACTTGTTCAATATTACAGTAGATTCATACCAAACTTGTCATCCATCACGGCTGTATTGTCTTCATTGTTAAAAAAAAGACATGCCGGTGAAGGTGACATGGACTGGTACATGCAATGAAACTTTCAACAAAATTATAAATTTGTTCTCGCATGAACCAATTTTAAGACTTCCCGATGCTTCCAAAAGATTTTTCTTACGAACAGATGCTAGTAACTACGGCATTGGTGCATGCCTGCTCCAGAACCATGATGGCATTCTACATCCTACCTTATATATTTCAAGAAAGCTAAAGCCGGCAGAAACAAAGTATTCCACAGTCGACAAGGAACTTTTATCTGTGATATGGGCAATAACTAAACTCGAAAAGTTCCTGCTTGGTGCTCCCTTCACCATACAGACGGACCAACGTGCTGTAGCATCCTTGCGTCGATCTAACCATAAAAGCCAGAAACTCGCCAGATATGCAATCATCCTACAGCCATTTGAATTCTCCATTGAACATATTCCTGGCACTGAAAACATTGTGGCGGATGCGTTGTCACGTAATCCTATTGACGACGAATAATCAACATTAACATTCCTAAAACATATCAACTATAAAGGAACTAACCTTGCCTTCAATTTAAACTTTATAAACACTATATGCATCACAGAATTGAACTAAAAGACAATCAAGGTATACATATTGTCATTGAAACTTCGTCTAACGTCCATACACGATATATGAATATTCGTTGAACAATCATGGAACAATATCTGACGACAAGTCGAACTTATTATCCGATGTGCACTTAATTCTTGGATGCTGGGATAAATGACATTTCTTTCCAACGTAAACGTTTGAACATTTTTGCCTAAAAGAATTCATCAGGATCAAGACTACGGATGGATCATCATATCCTATACTAATTAATTAGTTAACTTAACTTCTTAATTGAATTATTATCAATAAAATGAAATGTGAGAAAAAAAAATGAAATGAAAGAACAAAAAAAGAGAACGAAATATAAAAAGAAGAAATTATGAAAAGAGAAAATAAATCTCACACAAGTATTAAATTAATATTTTTTTTTTAATGTACCTATACATTATTTAGTTAGTTAAATTAGATAGTTATTATTCACTAACACTTAACACACACAATTAAGTTAAACTTATATTCGAATTTCTTTCTATTTCTTCTCACTTATTTTGTCTTTTCTTCTCTCATAACATCGCGTTACATTAGAACCTTAATAATTTAACTCTTAGTTTAATTAATTAATTTAATGTTAATTAGTCAAATTAATTCCTATATGACATACTAATACGACAGACCTTACTTTAATTTAATTCTATCATTCACTATTAACATTGGACATTTATTTAGTTGATATAATAATATGTATAATATTGATATATAATATGATTAATGTTAGATGACTATGACAAATAGTTAGTTGACATGACCGCAACACGGTTCTACTCAGAACATCGTCGGCCATATGTCACAATTGTGTTAAATTTTTTTGAAAAATTGTTAAGTCGGATAGATCTTGAAAAAAAATCTATCGATTTTTTTTTTCCCCGGTGTACAGGGAATTGTTACGGTATATGATATTAACGCCGTCTGCTAAAGGTTATCAGACGTGCAATTGTAAAGGTTAAGGCATTTAATATATTGCGATAGATGTTTCAATTATTGAACGCTCCATACACGATCGATTATGACGTGTATAGCGTTGTTTGGGTCACAGTCGGTAACTAAGAAACGCTACCCTTTGTTACTTGACCGCCAAGCTGAATAGCTGCGTTTTTCTAACCTTCCAATTCAATGGCATGATATAGCCATTTATATATGCATTTTTTGATGGACCAGGGTCAGTCCTAGAACTCTATATGAGAGGGAAATTTATGGAGGTTAGTATTTAACTAGAATTCTCAGAAGGAGAAGAATAATCGTCAAATTCATATGAAATATTCAGACTCGCAGTCTCACTGTCGGCAGGTAGCCATGTCTAGCTGCGCGTGCATATAGCTGTGATGTTCTGACGACAATACTGCATTGTATCCTTAAACGGACATTGACACGTAAACCAGCAGTCTACGTTATTGATTAATTTATGCATGACTTATATGGACTTATGTTCTACTCCTATTTGAAATGATCATCCTGTGTGTACAACTGTGAATTAAATGTATGGACTCAATGAAATGACTTATCAAATCAATCGTATTCCAAGGTTCAAGTATTGTTCGGAATCTTCCATCCCCGCATTCGCTTAATCTTCCATCGAAGGCACGATGCACTATCACTGAATAAAAAAAACTAACATATCAAAAAAAAAAATGGCCATAAATTTATAATTGTTTTATTCATATCACATGGAACATTGTTCAGAGCAAAGCACCTTGCAACAAAATAATTCATATATATATTTTAACATATAACATTTAAATTTAGTATGTGTGTTAAAAAATCCACGCTACTGATTCTTTTCAATAAACCGGTAAGTAAACTAGTTTTCTTCTTTTTGTTTTGTTACTTGAAATACAGATAATAGTACAAATATGTGCTACTGTATTTGCATCTAATTTTATTTCAAATTATTAGCTAACCTAAACGAAAATGCAAATTGGGTCCGAAACTCATGATCGGGTCCATTTTCCTGCAATACGGGTACGACCGAAAATGGCAGCCACATTTTAGTTGTCGTAACTCTATATATACAGGGCACTAGGTTTAGCGAATAGCAATCTCGTATAATGGTTTTCAAATGATCCAACTGTAACACAGCAATTGTAGAAAATTCAATTAGAGTTTATTGATGTTATTAGGCAAACACTGTAAATTTCCCAATGATGGTTGGTTATCCAACATATATACTGAAGCACATTAAAAACGTACCACTATTATATATACTGATGCCGAGAAGCTGGAAGTAAAAAGTGTTGGAATGGATTTTCCCCGTGTTTGTCATGAGGTAGAGAGCGAATGGCTGCTGGAATGGAAAGTGCATGATTCAACCCACGGGTTTGTGTACAGACTACATGAAAACAATGAAAGTTACACGTGCAACACGATTCCCAACAGCTATGACCCTGAAAATGTGTACGCGTTGTGGCAGTATACTCGGTATAAAAAGGCCGTTGAGACAAAAACACCCAGTACATGTGCTTGAAATGCCACGACTATCTGAAAACGACCGCCAACGAGCCATTGGTATGTTGGAGACCGGAATGAGCTCGCGGGCCATTGCCAGAAGGATGAATTGCCACCACAGCACTATTGTATGTCTCAATGAACGTTACGGAACCACCGGCAGTGCCCGGGATAGACTTCAGAGTGGCCAACCACGAGTTACTACCCCTGCGCAAGATCGTCATATTGTGCTGAGTCACCTAAGGAATCGTTTTCTCCAGACAGGTCAAACAGCAAGAGCAATAGTGGGTAGACGTGGGCAAGTCTCTCGAATGACAGTCATACGACGACTCAGAGATACAGGCCTTACTGCAAGACGACCTTATGTTGGGCCAAACTTGACTCACAGACATCGTCAGCAGCGCCTGCAATGGGCAGAGCAACATGTCAGATGGACTAGACTGCAGTGGAATGCTGTCCTATTCACAGACGAGAGCAGATTCAACATATCCTTTGCTGATGGACGTATGCGGATTTGGCGACCGTGTGGAAAGCGCTTTGCAGATTGCTGTGTTCGTCAGCACAACCGATTTGGAGGTGGCAGTATTCACATTTGGGGAGGATTCAGTTTTCACCATCGCTTGCCTCTTCACGTCTGCCGTGGAAATGTTAATGCTGTGACATATCGAGATGAGGTTCTGGATGCATTGGTTGCTCCTGCGTTCACAAATTATCCAGACTTGCAGCTTCTCCAGCAGGATAACGCACGTACGCACACCGCATGCATTACGCAGCAATATCTACAGCAGCAGAACATTGTGACGATTGATTGGCCTGCCCTATCACCAGACATGTCCCCTATAGAACATCTATGGGACGAGCTTGGACGCAGAGTCTACAGGCAAGGTTCTCCGGCTAATCTGCAACAGCTCGAAGCTGCTCTTACACGTGAATGGGACTTGATTCCCCGGAATTGCCTTCAGAGACTTGTGCGTTCCATGCGGAGCCGCTGCCAAGCTTGTTTGCAAGCACACGGTGGACATACCAGATTCTGAGGATAGTGTGAATTAATTTTTTTATTGGTTGCATTTTTTGTTTTCTCCCTTGCCTGCACAGAATGCAATGAATTTCATAACAATCAAATGTACAAATTAATGACCAGCATGGATTCATAGGAAAATGAATAAAGATTCCAAATATGTAAACTTGTAAACACTTATATTTACATTTCACACTCTGTTCCTGGATTATACAGGTGGTGCGTTTTTAATGTGCTTCAGACTCAGTATATATCCAATGGAATAATATACTAACTTGTCTACTTAAAAACTTGTCTTGATATTCTGAAAGACGAAGTTCACTTAACACTTACTTACTTACTTAGTCGTTCCCCTTCTACCGTGAGGTGTAGAGGTTTGGAAGAGAGAGCGCCAGACCATTCTATCAGCTGTCTTCTTCCTGGCCTGGTTCCATTCTAGTCCTCGGTCCTTCAAAGATTGTCTAATGTTGTCCTCCCAGCGGACTCTGGGTCATCCTGGAGGTCTGGATCCCTGGCTCTTAACACTATTTGTAAAATCCTCAAAAGTCCAAAATCATGGAATCATTGGAATCATAAATCCTGAAATCACTGCCCTTTCTCGCACTTATCTCCTATTTATACTATTTCTTCTTTTTTCCCGCCAATTTTCACACGATGTTTTCTTTTTTCACACGGTACAATTATTTACATTTGCACACGTTTTCTCAGCTTTTCGACTTTTCCCACACGTCTCTCTCTCTAAACAACGGAAAAAAAAACCAAAATAGCAACTCTCACTTCACAAAATTTTCCATTCAAAACACGCATTTAATATTTTCCCCGGGACTGCACTATCTTTGTCTCTCTTCGTCGTGACTGCCAACTGAACTTTAATGACCCTGCGTTTTGTGCGAAAACGCCTTATTTGTTTTACATCTGTTATTTCTATATTCTAACACCTATAAATGGTAGTGTAGTAAGCCATGCGGTCAGATACACCCCGGGCCACACAAATGTATCCCAGACGGAGACATTTGCGTACTATCAACTAACTACCTCATGCTAGTGACTGTTATAAACCACTAACCTATTGGTAGAGGCTCTCAGAAATTTTTTTTTTTTTTTTTTCGTAAAACGAGGGATCCCAGTATATTTATAATGCGTAAACCCGGGGATACATAAAATTTGTTAATACACTTCACCATTAAACACTATTGATGTACACTACTTCTCAACAATATCAATATGTACAACGCTGTGAATTAGTCATCACCATAATGTTAACATACTTAATGCTAACATTTTCCAAAAAAATAATTGTATACGATTTTCATCGGTTGTGCAAACAACACAAACACAAAATACTTTGGCAATATTTAACAGAAATGACTAATATTCATTAATTATTTAACAATCGTAAATGTAGTAGCTGCTACGAACATCAGCCTAACAGCAAAGAACTAAAGGTCAAACATCAGACCGTGGGACGCAAAAATGTAAAATATTTATATATATATATTTATACACTATGACATGGGAATATACAAACAAGGCAATATTAATGTATAATTTTGTAATGAAATATGAACTGGAGCTGTACGCTCTCGTAACTGTCAATATAAAACGTGGTAAACATAATACAATCATATGATACAGGCGACCCCATCCTGCCACTGCGGTCAGTGATTTACCAGGATGTATATGGGTCTTAAACACCAAAAATCTGGACAAGTTGTGGTGAACTGTGTTCGTCGTAAAATCTAAATATAGAATTATCTTCTTCTTCTTCTGCGTTCGGTTTGTAGTCATGCTAAATCTGCAGGCCTGTCGCCAGGACAAAGTCCACAGTCTTTTCCAGGTCGGCGCGGCAGCCCCATAGCTTCTGCTGGAGCTCATCACCTTTTGGCCAGGTCGCACGTCTCAATTTATCATGGGTTGGACAGTTCTGGAGAATGTGTTCTGGAGTCTGGATATCAGTTCCGCAAGGGCATTCATTCGTGTGGGATATCTTGAGGCGATAGAGATGTCCAAGTAATCTGCAGTGTCCAGTTCTCAGGCGGAAAATTGTCGTCTGTTGGTGTCTGTTTAGGTGGTGGATTGGGTCATCTCTGCTGTATATATCCCCTTCCTCCTTCCACTGATTTTTGTACTTGTTGTGGATGATGGTTTTTGCTTCCCGATAGGGCAATGGGTGGCTGTATTGTTCCATTTTACTGCCGCTTCTTGATAGAGCATCTGCTTTCTCATTACCAGCGATTCCACAATGGGCAGGTAACCACTGAAGGGCAATGGTTGATGACCTTTGGATGATGTTAAGCTCAGATCTGATCTCATTCATCATGTTATCATTTCTGGTGTTTTGTATTGATTCAAGTAATGATCTGCAGTCAGTGAAGATTACTATCTTAGCTTGTGGCTGCTGTTCAGGTCTGGTGAGGATCTTCAGGGCTTGCAGTAGTGCCATAGCTTCTGCCCTAAAATTGGAGGAGATCTTTCCAGTTGGGAAGGCCTTTCGGATGATCTTTCCATTTAGGAATCTTATAAAAATGCCTCCTCCACCGTTCTTTACTGCCCCCTCAGCAGATCCATCTGTGTATGCATGTGTCCACTCCTTCGGGTTGTACTTTTCTTCAATCATTTCTTGAGCCAAAGTTTTTAGTTGTTGAGGGGTCAGGTGGCCTTTCGGGACCTCAAGACGCAGCAATAGAGACCGCAGTCAGCGACTCATAGCTTGACTGCCTGCGTCAGGACCAGCGAACCAGAGCTGGTCAAGACCGTGCTCCACCTCCACGTGGTGGTCCTGGAAACAGTCTGCAGCTGTGCAGGCTGGCTGAGCGTGTACGGATCGCAATGGGAAGGCAAACCCGGTCCTAAAAAATGCCGTGCAGAAGTCGGATGTGTCGACCGAAAGGTGCAGATATCACAGCTACGTTGGAAACAGACACAACGCAACCACCGTCCTTTTCAGGGCGAACGAAGAAGAAGAAGAAGGTGGCCTTTCTTTTTTATTTCAGGGACTTCTGTGATGATAGATATATTTCCATGGCAGTCGTCTGGCTCCTCGTAATCAATTAACATTTCAATCTCAGTAGATCGATTTGGAGGAGGTCTTCATGGCATCGATGCAGATGTTTGGAGATGTTTAGGAAGCTGGTTCTTTTCAGCCTGTTCTTTGTCACACTATGGAGTTTGGCATGCATTGGATGACTTGGCATTCGTAGAAGCTTCTCACTGTGAGTGAATACCTTTTCCTCACGTCTGTCATCAAGAGAGCGGATGTTGGTGTATCGCTCCATTGCCTGGATTGGAGAAGTCTTCATCCCTCCAGTGATTAGCCTAAGGCCTGAATTTTGCACTTTCCCTAGACATTCTGTGTTTGTTTTAGATGCTGTGGCCCAGGCTGACATGCCATATTCAAGTATAGGTCTGACTGTGCCTGTATAGACTTTTTTAAGTATGTTGGTATTTGCCCCCCAACTTGTGCCAGCCAGTTTCTTCATAATAGAGAGCTTTCTTATTGCTCTCTGTTCTACTGCTTTTATGTGCGGCTTCCAGGTGAGTCTCTTATCCAACTTGACTCCTAGGTATGTTGGGTTTTCCTCGATTGGAAGTTCACTTCCATTTAGCTGCAGTTTGATCGTTTCTCGGCGATTTGACAGAGAGAAGCAGGTTGCTACTGTCTTGGAGAGGTTTATCTGTACTCCCCAATCTGATGCCCATTTACCGATGGTATTTAGCGCTGCTTGCATCCTGAACTTCGCAGTAGGCAAATGTTCAGCAGCACACCAGGCAGCAAAATCGTCAGCATGAAGAGCCCTGGAGATATGCCCGGACAGTTTCTCTGCAATATCATTTATATATATGATAAAAAGTGTGGGGGAGATAACTCCTCCTTGTGGCACACCCCTGTTGTAGAGTGACGCGATGGCTCAGTTTCCCGTCAAGTTTTACTCTTGCTGTGCGGTATCGAAGAAAGTCCCGTATCCAGTTGAACATTCTCCCTTCAATTTTGCTGTTGAGCATCTTAAGGAGGAGTCCTTCTTTCCATACCTTATCAAAAGCTTTTGTCAAGTCTACAAAAACCGCCAGCACTTTCTTTTTCTCCTGAAAGGCATTTTCTACTTCCTGGGCTAGATATACTAGTTGGTCTTCGGTGCTGCGATTTTTCCTAAATGCTGACTGTGTGTTATCAAGCAGATGGTTTTTTTTCCAGATGTTTCAGTAATCTTGAGTTCACCATTCTTTCCATTACCTTACCCAGACAGCTCAGTAGGCTAACTGGTCGGTAGCTGGACTTGCTTGTTTTCTCCTTTTGTTTCTTTCTGATGGGAACAATGATTGCTTCTCGCCATTGATCTGGAAATTTTCCAGTACTCCATGATTGATTGAAGATTAGGAGGAGCTTGTTCCTGGCTACAGGTCCAAGGTTCTTGATCATATCATTTGTGATGCCATCTTTTCCTGGAGCTTTTCTGTTCTTTAGTTTTGTTATGGCAGCACTGAGTTCTCTCATAGTAAGGGGTGACTTCATGCAGATATCTGGGTTTTGGTGCTTCAGTTTTTCTTTTACTTCCTTATGTACTTCTTGGATCCGTGCATGTGAAAGTGATGTGGTGCTTTCTTCCTTGTAGAAATCTGCCAGGATGTTTGCTGCCATCTTTCCTGTGTGGTATTTTTCATTTTCCTTGATGACAGTCTTACAGTAGCTGGTTGTTGTTTCTTTATTTAGTACTCTTGTCAGATTCCATAGCTTGCTTGAGTCCTTTTCCATGTTGAGACTGCTGGTCTTCTGGTGCCAGCTCCTTTGGATTTCAGCTTTCTTTTGTTCATTGAAGGCTTGTTTTATGCTGTTGTGCCTCTGTGTGTTCTCTAATGTGGGATTTTGCTCCATAGTTTCCCGTGCTTTATTTAATTCACTATGGAGTTTTCCCAGGTTGTCACTCCAGTATGGTTTGTAGTCTCGTCGTTTACCTCGTGGAATTGACTTCTTTGCTGCTTGGATGATTGCCTCACTGATGATGGAGATGTTTTTATTGATGTTATTTGAGTGGGCAATGTTCTGACATAAATTGTCGGCTTGTTCTTTAAAAAATCCCCAGTTTGCTTTTTTGAAATTCCAGCTAGGAGACATATTGATTTCTCCTGCACTTCTTATCTCAGATATCTGTAATGTGACTGGTACATGGTCACTTCCCCCAAGTTGAGTATTTACTGTTCTGGTGGTGAGTCGATGTATGTCATCTGTAGCCATAGCAAGATCTGGTGTGCTCGTTGTTTTCCATACTCTGGAATAGAAGGTGGGCTTATCCTCTGGTTGGTTTATTAGAATTAGTTTATTCTCTACCATCCAATCTTCCACCTCTTCTCCTCTTGGATCTGTTGCGTTATAGCCCCAGCTGGGTGAGTGGCTATTGAAGTCACCCATAATGAGGTGTCTCGATGCTGCAAGCTTCACTTTGTGTAGCTCCAGAGTTGTGGTTGGAGGGCTGTAGCAGTTTGTGATCATTAAGTCTCCACTGGGCAGCAGTAGTTGGACGGACTGATATGTATTCAAGTTCATCCTCACCAGATCTGTGTGTCTCTACTGCTGGGATTGAGGTTTTAATCAGTGTGAGGATTCCTCCCTTAGTTCTTTTTGCCCTGTCTTGGCGGAAGGATTGGTATCCACGTAAAAAGAATCGTTGGGTATCTTTTAGGTGAGTTTCTTGGATGCAGATTATATCAATGTTATTTTCCCTGACGAATTCTTGTAACTCCGGTTTCTTGTTCCTCACTCCTTCTGCATTCCATTGAGCCACTGTAAGATAGTGGGTTGGTTGGTCAGTTGCTCTACTTTGCCTTCCCCCGACCATTTGGTTGGCAAAGGCACCGGTTGCTTGGGTGGGCCCTTTCGAGGCTAGGGGCCCGGCTCCGCTCCTCCCCGGTTGTAGCTGATAGGAGCGACGCCATGACGTAAGTCGAGATTGTCGCATGACTCCATACCGCAAAAGCGTGTGTGTCCTAATTTTTCCCGGTGTCTGCGCCGTAGCTAACACACTCCGTCTTCGGCAGGCCGGGTTGTGTTTGTTGTTCAGGGTTGTCTCCCATAGCCTTTCCATCTCCCGGTGGTAGCTGCAAGGCAGCAGATTGGTTTGTTTACCGAGGTTTACCTTCCCCGTGGCTAGAGCTTATAGCGGCTCTTACTCGCTTGATGCACCCGTCGTAGGACACATGGGGGATTTCAGTGGGGGTATCAGTGCCACCTGTTACCCCTCCCCGTCCTGCTGGGAGGACATCGCCGTTTGGTCCGCGACTGCTTATTCGTCCAGCAATGCTGACTTAATTCGCAGCTGACACACCATATCTGGAGGTCGTTCCACTATCCGCCACCCGTGGACGCGCCTGGTTGGGGTCGGTCGCCCCTTTGCCAGGTATAGAATTATAAATCTGGTTACACGGAGTTGCAAAGTATTTATTTTTTTTAAATGTCTCTAATCTCCAGCTTATGTAATGGTCGTTACTATGAGGGAGGACCAAAATACCGATACAGATAACTATCGGGTGGTGGAGTATGAACGATCTCAGTAACACATGAACCAAGTACCAAACTGTTTATAGGATAATGGACTCAGCGTTCCGTATACACATGTTTATTTCTCAATACAAGGTTTATTATGTGAACATTTCCGTTACATGTTAGTGAATGTTTCCAAGTACCAAACTGTTTATAGGTTCGTCATCAAATAGGAAACCTGCATACAAATGCAAGTGTATTATAATGGACAAGAATTTTTCAAGAAAATATGCTGCAGCGTTCCGCTTACAATGTGACATAGGTCAGAAATATACAGGTACATCAATATGTGATGTTTATTTCTCAATACAAGGTTTATCAACATGTGAACATTTCCGTTACCATGTTAGCGATTTCTCATGGAATCGTCATGGTGTGCATGTAAGCATGTAGTATTTCGCCAATCCGCGAACTGTGTTGAATAGCATATAAGTTGTACACAACTTGCAAAATATATCACCAAATCAAATTTTAGGTAAAAATATATGTCTCAGTTATTTAGTGGCGTGGGGTGCATATTGGGATAAATGACGGAGTAGGGTTTATCACCATGGGAGGGGAACGAATGTCAGTCATGGGAATGTACTCGGGGGTCGTAGGGGTGTTAGCTGTGTCAATGGGGGTAACAATGTCCTCATTATCTTTTACCGATGTCCGCTGTGGACATCTCATCTTCTTGTACACATGGTATTTATACTTTAAACAGCTTAAAGTTTAAAACACCAATTGTACTAGGCAAAATCAATAGTCCTGACACTCTAGTGTGTCGGGTCATGGCCTCTGGTGTGTAGATAGTGTCTAATTCTGAAATAAGGGTAGACATATCTACTGACTGTAATGGAGGTAGTCGAGGAGTAACAGTAAACATTTTTCCAGACTACGGAAGGAGTATTTTAGAATTTGTTAGACACGTTAACATAGGTAAAGTCCTTTTGAATAGTGGAGGATGGTCGGAACGGGGGGTCGATTTAGAACGATCCGTCTGTGATGGAGCATGTCGGAGAAGGTGACAGGAGATGGAAAGGCGTTTGGATGTGTAGGGAAGAATAAATTTGACGTCTGATTCGTCATACATTTGTGAGAAAGGGTCGTTGGCTTGAATAATGTGAGTGGCCATATACGATCATTGAGGTTGTAAACTAAAGGTAACCTGTGTGCGAATCGAATAGTTCTAGTACAAATGGTATGTGTTTTAACAGCATCATTAAGAAAAAAATCGCCAAAATACATACTCGATGCGATTGAACATTATAAAACGGTCTTTCCATAACACAAAAGGAAAGCGGTGAGTTAACACATTTCCAAATAAAACTCTCATGTGTTACTTTGGAAAAATACGTGTGTGCTTTGTTAATAGCCATTTCGTATGCTGTCGTATCATATGTGGCGAGGGGGTGGATGTTGGTGTTACTATCATAGGTAATAGAGGGGGAATAGGTGTAGGGATTGAGTGAATCATATACAGGTCATACTCGTCATCGACAATTTAGAGGAATAGCGAGAACACGGTGAGTTTTGACTGCGAAAGAATCGCGTCAAGTCGTAAAGAATTTTTTTTTTTTTTTTTGGTACTGAAAAAGATTATGATGTTGAACTAGTGGTGGACGGAGTATATATGGAAGGATAGTGGACAAGTGGTTGAATAATTCTAGAAGATCAGTGGGAGGTAAAAGGGAGGGAGGTAAGCGACTGAACTTGAGCATGTCTATGTGCGACTCTAACATAGTTAGTGATTGTGTAATGTGTGCGTATAGTGTGTTTGCTTTTGTCACAAAAAGAATAAATAAGAGGTTAAAAAAAACTGTTGTAAGGCATAAATCCTATTATTAAGATTTACAAAGGCAAAAGTGGTGAAATTTGTACAATGGTTGACTACGTCTCTAAGATCATTGAGTACTCTTCTAATCATAAAGATTTCGTATCTAACACTCTCTAAAAGGTTTGAATAACTCGAGAACTGAAATAATTTAAAGTTCTGTTTAACCTGGATAACATAGTGATCTAAATGTGCGAATGTTTGCGAAAGTGCTTAAATATCTGGGTGTTGCAGACGTCGTAACTGTCACTATCATCAGTATCATCAGCAGGGTCTTTGACTGGGGCGGACATATTTCTGAAAAAATAAAATTTCCTACCAAAAAAATAGATACTAGTGACTTCAGATGATGGTGGGGAACAAGGGGAAGTACTTTGTAGAGAGTACTCGTTGGGTACTATAGCTGGGAGAGTACCTTTTTGTTATTAGAGAAGATTGATTCTCCAATAAACCAATATTCGTTGAACTGGACGTTTACGAATTTGACATGAGGAACTTGGCGATGTCTATCAAGGTAACTTCTTTCCTCGTCAATCGTTGATCACAAGAGGATGGCGTATTTCGCACTGTCGAGTGGGTGGTGACTCCAGTGGTCGAGGGTAAGGAGGAAGTAGTTTTGAACTGGTGCACCTCCTGCTGCGTTTTGTGGGGCTGTCTCCGTTTTCTTCTGAATTTCATATGTACGTGCTCTTGAGGTAAACTCACAAACTTTGGTAACGGTGGTGAGTCATCTGTTGAGCCAGAATATGGGCGCTTCGTTGCTGTGCGAAATTCAGTGTTGTCTGGACTGATCACACTTTCGTAGTCCCTCTCGGGATCTGCTGTGTCAAGGTCAGATTCGTGTCTCAATGGAGGTGATGGAAGAATAATATCATCTTCCTTAAGTGTGCATGTAGCGCTGTCTGCGTTTTCTTCATTAGACGGTGCTGTGTGTCGAGTATCATTATCTTCAGTATACTGGTTGTTGTAAATTGCTCTACTTTGAATCACGTGCAGGGGCGTTTCGTCTTCACTATCTCACTGTTCATCAGAGTGGTAGTTGCTTGTTGAAGGTTGTACATTTCTAAAGTATGTTTGTTGCACAATAGGCTGGCAGGAATCTATCGTGGTGTCAGGGTGTTCTGGAGTAACTTGCTCGGCCTGTAACCTGGTATTTCGATATTCTAGTCTTTCGCATAACTCATAAAGGGGAATATCGTCTTCACTGTCGGGTGTGCTTCTATATTGTCTCATTCTGTTGACGGCGTCACGAAATTGGTCGTTTCCAGAGGTGTGCCGTTCTGCTTCTGAAACAACGTTGGCTGTGCTAGACTGTGACGTAGTGCTTGATGTTTAATAACATTATGTAGCTTTTCTGATTGGCCTATTTGTGGTCCCTTTATGTGGTATAATGGGTCGATGCTCATCTTTTTTTAGGTCACGGCACCAATGAGTGTGTTATGTGCCCGCGTCAGTTAAATGTGCAAGTAGTTATATTGATTTTATTTTCAATTGGAGTTAATCCTTTTGATGTTGTTGTTATTCAAGTGCTAACTGGCCTTCCGCCAGAGATGGTAATACTTGACTTTTGCTCATTTTTCTTTCCAGGTTCATTCTTCCCTTTAGGTTTAGTGAATAGCAATCTCGTATAATGGTTTTCAAATGATCCAACTGTAGCACAGCAATTGTAGAAAATTCAATTATAGTTTATTGATGTCATTTGGCAAACACTGTAAATTTCACAATGATGGTTGGTTATCCAAGAGGAACATTTATATATCCACAATGAAATATATATATATATCCAATGGAATAATATACTAACTTGTCTACTTAAAAACTTGTCTTGATATTCTCAAAGACGAAGTTCACTTAACACTATTTGTAAAATCCTCAAAAGTCCAAAATCATGGAAACATTGGAATCATAAATCCTGAAATCACTGCCCTTTCTCGCACTTCTCTCCTATTTATACTATTTCTTCTTTTTTTTCCCCGCCAATTTTCACACGATGCTTTCTTTTTTTCACACGGTACAATTATCTACATTTGCACACGTTTTCTCAGCTTTTCGACTTTTTCCTTACGTCTCTCCCTCTAAACAACGGAAAAAAACCAAAATAACAACTCTCACTTCACAAAATTTTCCATTCAAAACACGCATTTAATATTTTCCCTGGGACTGCACTATCTTTGTCTCTCTTCATCGTGACTGCCAACTGAACTTTAATGACCCTGCGTTTTGTGCGAAAACGCCTTATTTGCTTTACGTCTGTTAATTCTATATTCTAACACGTATAAATGGTAGTGTAGTAAGCCATGCGGTCACATGACTACAACCCACAAAAGCCAGATCCAAACCTCAGAAATGAGGTATCTGAGGAAGGTGGTTGAAGTAACAAGAAGAGACATGGTCCGCAACCAGACGAAACGTCAAGGCCTAAAAACCCAACCACTGCAGACCCAAGTAGAACAGTCCCAACTGAGATTGTTTAGCCATGTCTGCAGAATGGGAGAAGATCGGCTACCACGACAAGCATGGGAAACTAAGTGCCAGGGATCCAGACCTCCAGGACGACCCAAAGTCCGCTGGGAGGACAACATTAGACAATCTTTGAAGGACCGAGGACTAGAATGGAACCAAGCCAGGAGGAAGACAGCGGATAGAATAGTATGGCGCTCTCTCTTCCAAACCTCTACACCTCACGGTAGAAGAGGAACGACTAAGTATGTAAGTAAGTAAGTAAGAATTTAAAGAAAGAACAAAATGCTGTCTGTCCAACATATGTACCGGATACCCCTTTGTCTTATTTTATAGATGCCCTTTTAACTACAGTGTTAAACAATCCATTTGTGGTAGATTTTTAGGACACTGGTCAAAGAGAGGTAACTGATTTGAATAGAAAAAAAGGTAAAGGATCCCGTTACACGCCAACTGAGGCATATTGGGAATATGGTGTTAGGCTAGGGTTCCCATTCGTCCCGTTTTTCCCGGGACAGTCCCGTTTTTTTCAATAAAATGTCCCGGTGTCCCGAATTTATTCCAAATGTCCCGCTTTTTAAGGGTCCTTCCTAAAAAAAAAATCTTTGGGTAACAGATTTTATTCCGTGTTTTAGTAGTGTTACTTTATCAATTTCCGGTTACAGTGGACCCTCGGTTTGAATCTCGAACAAAAATTCGAAAGTCGACCAAAACAGTGTTCAGTGAGCATCTACCAAATGATTTAACTACAGGAAGGCAGAAAAGTTTCTTACTACTACTGTGAGAAATCCGTTGCAAGAATTAGAAAAAGAAGGACACATAACAGTTGAAAAGTTTCAAAGCTATGCAGTAGATTTCTATGACACCTGCATTGAATATATTCAGTGAGTGTAGTACACCATTTCTTACGCCTCTTCAGTCTATGGATTGGATCAATTTGAAGGGAAAGGAATCTGTGACTTGGAAGAACATCCAAGAAAGCTACATATTTACGAAGACAGTGTCACCAAATTTTACTGTGAATGAAGAGGACTTATTTGATGAGTTAGCATGTGTGAAAAAATATTGTGAAAGCAAATTTGATGTGTGGAGTGAACTGAAGGATCAAAGTGTCAGTGAAAAATGGCGTGAGATGCTCGCTCATTTTACAAAGCAGGATATAAATGCTGAGAACCTGAAATGCCTAGTTAGTTTTTGTTTGGCACTGCCAGGATCAAATGCAGCTGTTGAACGTATTTTTTCATTAATAAATGCGCTTTGGACAGACGAAAAAAAAAAAAAGACTTAAAATTGAGACAGTGAAAGCTTGCCATTATAAAGGCCAATTTTACGGATTTCTCTTGTGCTGAGTTCTATGTCCAAATATCAGAAGAAAAAAAAACTTCTTGAACAGGCCCATAAATCTGATAAATATTCTGATGAATCTGAAATATAAACTTGACTATTGTATATTTTTTAAAGGTGCGATTTTTCTAATTAAGTATTTTTGTAATTTAGAATTCTTTTTTAAAGTGGAAGTTGTGTTAGTTAATGTGTGTATTTTTATACCAGTATCTTATTTTAAGTGCAACAAATAATATATAATAGATTTATTTGTGCTTTACCTTAATTTTTAACATGTCCCGTTTTTTTTACAAAATGTCCCGGGTTTTTTAGGTAAACATTTGGAAATGTCCCGGTTTTTGAACAAAACATTATGGGAACCCTATGTTAGGCCCATATTTTCTTGACCATCGGCACACTAGGGGTCATGTGGTCAGCATCACGACGGCCGCCTTAACCTTCCCAGAGTTGCTCTGGTACCCAATTTAATTTTAATAGAGAATAATAAATGCGTAGTCGGGTATTTGAATATTTAATAGAGAGGCGCCACGAGCAATCACGTGGTGCAGTTTCGAGCAGGTCCATAGATTGGACCACATGCCTGTTGTCCCTTTTGCGCCACGTAACTGAATGAGACAGTAGCACAGAGATGCTAAACAATGTTATCAACTTATGGTAGAAGTTGTGTCTGCGGTTTTAAAGACTCAAGTTTCTGTGACAGCAAGACGATTGATGTAGCGAGCATCATTAGGCGATCAGCGCATTCAGACGGGACGTCTGGTGTGTAGAGTGTATGTATAAAAATGTGTAGCGACGCTGAGAAACCAGTTAGGTTGTGAGCAGATGGGGCCACGCGCTGTGGGCCAGAGACATTGTTTAATTAGAACATTTAGAAATATAAAATAGACAGTCAGAAATATTCATGCAAAATCCACATAACCTGGAGGTGTCTAGTAAAATTAACCATCATCTGAAATAGCTGCATAAATCAAGAATAGAGATGTTCCGAATAAAGTATGAACCACGGGTCATGATAGGGAAGAGCTAGCAAGTATAAATGAAGAATCTTCCATGACCAATAAGAACATTACGATGTACAAGAATATTGTTATGGAGCAGCATGGGACATGTCCTGCAGAATCTATATTGACACTTCATTCAATTGAGCCCCATTGTAAATATGTTCAATAAACGTTCGTAAACAGCGTGTGCCTTGAGGTCAAGTCTAGCTAGCATCATTTTATACATGTTTGTCACATATAATCATCATCAGCATCATCGCCAAGGGACAAGAACCTGTCACTATTAAATCATGAAGCGAGCAAGCTTGATTATGTGGTCAACCTTGACAATGGGGCGCAGCAGCACTGCCACACATTAGCTCTTGACCTGTGCCCATACCATTTAAGTTTGCATGTTTTTATTATTTGTTAGCAAATCCTTATATGACCCTGCAGTTTATCTCTTAATGCATTATACAGTGTCATCCATGACATTTTCAGGTACATGTATATTTTAATTTAAGATAGATCTTGTCTTGTTTAAAAAAAAATTGCCTCTGACTAATAAATTTTTTAAATTATGCCATTTACACTGTACGGTAAACATAAATACTCACTACACTGTACAGTAAAAGAAATACCCACTACATGGTACAGTAAAAGAAATACCCACATTAGCAGCACATCTTGCTTACTTCTTGTGTATGTATTGCTGTGCCTGCTGGAAAAAGGATAGCAGCGCATCACATTACAGTGTTCAGTATTATATGCCATATCCAGTGATGTTTTTTCCTACTAAAAAGAGCAGTCTTTATATGATAATAGCCGTAGCTAGGAGTGTGT
This sequence comes from Oreohelix idahoensis, assembly GCA_024509875.1. NCBI lineage: Eukaryota > Metazoa > Mollusca > Gastropoda > Stylommatophora > Oreohelicidae > Oreohelix > Oreohelix idahoensis. The sequence continues at coordinate 83,993 of JAMPIV010009212.1, forward strand.
AAAGATTTTGAGACATTTAATGTGAGCTCCGTAATATTTAAAAGAAGGTCTAAATGTTTTAAAGAAGGTCGGTAGGAAAAACCCGCATCTTTGATTTATGTTAAACTTCTGTATATAAACGGGAGCGGGATTTTGTAAATTTTAAGCACGTGGGCACGGTTATTGTATTGAGTTTTAATTCAGGAATGTTACCCAGAGAAGGGTGAAGTTTAACACTATGTTGAACACAGGAACACGTGTATTTAACTACAGGGGGATACATTGATAACTTCGATTGTTTATAATTTAATTGCAGTTTAAATACGCTAGCATAATTGTGGCGTACGTTATTTATTGTGCATTTTTGTTGTTGTATAGTCAGAAGACAGGAGATGTAATCTATATTTCTGATATGGTATTTTCCTTTTATTATCAAGAGATGTAGATTTTATTTTGATAAGGGAAGTGTTTTCTGAGACGGGTTCCAGCCTGCCTAGATTTAAATTTGTATTGATAAATGTACACCTAGGGTCAGTGAGAAAAGTAGCCCAAGTATTTTCGGACAGGTATTTCCTCAGTGAAAAATTGTTGTGACACGTGGCTAGTCATGCAGAACAAAGGATCTGGGTCAGCCGATGTTTACTTTGGAAACGGGAGAGGGGATTGCCTGGGAGGTTGACCTTTTGGGGCATAAATATTTTGTATCGTTGTGCATAACGAGAATAAAGAAGGGAGCTGTAATTGATTTAAAGGGAGAAGGGAGTTTAGTGTTTGAGATGTGTAACTTTTGACGTGTTATATAGCTGTTGTGTTATATAGTGAGTTTTCACGGTCTGTAGGAGGGGCAACCAGCCTCTGTCGTTTACAACAGCAAGTCGTCATCTCAGGAGCATATAGCTCGAGAGATTGGAAAAAGTGCAAGAAATACCATACGTTCCCCAGGTAGCGAAGACAATCTTCAGCTGGGAACAGGATTTGTCTGTAATCCAGAGGTCTTAGCTCATTATACCACCCCGACAACAGCACGTGGCTGGGAGATTGGTCTAAAGTGTTATACAGCCATAATAAAGCTGTAGGTCCCTAAACCTTGAGCGGGTTAACGGCGCAAGTAAGAAGTCGGTCAGGATCCGTGAAGCTTCTACAAGTGATTCAAGTACCTCGAGCTTGAAAACGAAGTCATCAGTGCAGAAATCAGAAGCAGGAGACAGGGATATCATTCCTGGTTCTGAACGTTATCAAGAGAAGAGGCATAACGGAGACGCCACATCAGCAGACGTCGAGTGTTAGAGAGACACTGAGACCAGGGAGAGAGAGAGAGAGAGAGAGAGAGAGAGAGAGAGAAGGAGGGAGATAATAGACAGGACCAGTAAGGTCTTATATTATCCATTAGATGGATAGCCTCTGAGCCATAGTTGTAATCTAAGTCTACTAGGGTAGCCGTCCAGTGGTGTTAAATTAGCGGCGCGTTTATCGCCTAAAGAGCCTGGAAGCTGTGCGTGTGTAGAAAATAGTGTAGGCAATGTCAGCAGAACAATGACAGTAGGAAATAGATTTTAGGAGGGAGTGGTGGCTAAAGTTGATGCCCCCACCCATTAATTGTGGTTAACTCAGTAATCATTCTATTTTTCCCCAGAAGGGTGAAAGAAGGAGTGAAAGTGGTTGTTTTCTAGTATCTACCAATTTAATTGTTTTTTCTTGTTTTCAGATCTGTGCAACATTGCAAATTACTGATTTTGTTTCTATGTGATTTGATTATGTTGATTATATTTTTATTTGCAATAAAACTATATAAATGTTCACTGGATCAGGTTCTCTAATTTATAGCTAACTATACTGTACCTTTATGTTGTCTGTATAGTGATGTCTGTGGTCCTGGTTTATACCTTATCTCCTTTATTGGCAGCAAGAGGTGGTGAGTCTATAGCAAGTATAGTAGTCACAAGTGGCGAGGGAGAGTCAATCTCGGTTCTCATCTCTCGGGCCAATAGGCTCATCTGTCCACATTCACTATAATTTTCACATCTAAATCTATCTTCTCAGTCTATTTCATACTAGGGTCTTGTCTATACACTGGACACACTCTAAATCCACTTCGTGACACTACACAGATTTAAAATCCCTTGTTAGTTGGAAATTGTCAAGAGTAGGCCATACAGCAACTACCATGGCAAAAATTTTAAAATTAAGAAACCTACCCACCCAAAATTTTTTTATAGAATGTGTGATTCCTGTTTACACACATTGAGATCCTCGCTGGTGCTACAGAGTTCGTGCACTTTGCTGAGATTCTCCTTGTGTGATCTAAGGGAGGAGTTTGGAGCACTGATGGAGTTGTTAATGTTCAATGAAGATAGTCCTTAAGCTAAACCAAGCCACCACAACCTGACTTAAGTCATCTCTTTTGACATGCAAGGAAAGAGCAATGGTCCAGTTCTTTCGTTGTCTTATCAGGAATTCCCAATAACCACACAGGACTGACTTCTCCTTATTGGATTTGAATTATGGATACAAGTTAGACCAGGCATCAGGTATAACAAACTGACTGGAAATTTTGGTGTGAACTTATTACCTTTCCGAGGACAAAAATGAACTAGGTTTCATAACTTTTCAGCTTCCTGAGGAATATAGGCCATCAACAAAATGATATCAAGCCTTCCTCCCTTGCGCCATCTGTACAAGGTCATCCATGTCTCAATTATTCCTGATTGTCCCTCTACAGTTCCAGTTTCCATCTACCTCTCATGCTCTAGGGATTACAGAACATAGTTTTAAAGAATGTTACTGTGAACAACTAGTGTAAGTACTGATGTCCTGAAAGAAGTCAGCATGCAGAGGAAACTTATTACTTGTCCAGAGCAAACAATCTACTTTCTTTGGACCTGTTATGAAAATGAGAAAGCTGAAATATATTCTGACAACTGGACAGATTTGAGGGAAAATGTGATTAAGGAGTAAAAGTAAAATATATTCTAAATGGAAAGATTGAGGGAAAATTGGATTAAGGAGTAAAAGTAAAATATATTCTAAATGGAAAGATTTGAGGGAAAATGTGATTAAGGAGTAAAAGTAAAATATATTCTAAATGGAAAGATTGAGGGACAATGTGATAAAGGAGTAAAAGTAAAATATATTCTAAATGGAAAGATTTGAGGGAAGATGTGATTAAGGAGTAAAAGTAAAATATATTCTAAATGGAAAGATTTGAGGGAAAATGTGATAAAGGAGTAAAAGTAAAATATATTCTAAATGGAAAGATTTGAGGGAAAATGTGATAAAGGAGTAAGAGTAAAATATATTCTAAATGGAAAGATTTGAGGGAAAATGTGATTAAGGAGTAAAAGTAAAATATATTCTAAATGGAAAGATTTGAGGGAAAATGTGATAAAGGAGTAAAAGTAAAATATATTCTAAATGGAAAGATTTGAGGGAAAATGTGATAAAGGAGTAAAAGTAAAATATATTCTAAATGGAAAGATTTGAGGGAAAATGTGATAAAGGAGTAAAAGTAAAATATATTCTAAATGGAAAGATTTGAGGGAAAATGTGATAAAGGAGTAAAAGTAAAATATATTCTAACTGGAAAGATTTGAGGGAAAATGTGATAAAGGAGTAAAAGTAAAATATATTCTAAATGGAAAGATTTGAGGGAAAATGTGATTGTGACAGACGAATGCATCCGACCCTGAATGATATGATACGACTCTTCGTAACGACCCCTTGGATAACATCAGTGCCCCCGAAATATTGTAACCTTTCGTCAAACGGGATTTTTCTTTTCACCTGGACTCATTAGCTATGCAACCTTTCCACGCAGATTGGCAACACGCTTGCTGATTGATATGTGGACAGTTTATCTACCGTTCGTTCTGGTCATCGCATTGATTTAAGGAGAGATTAAATCACGCCCATGGTCATCTCTTGAGCAATCATAGGCAGTAATTTCATTAACTTGGCCCAGAAGGGGCGGCGCCAGAATCAAATAGATAGCAGAGACCACGATCAAAGACACAGACTGGGGGATCTCAGGAAAGACTAGCGCCACGATCAAAGACAGTAGTGATCCTGGACGAGCCCCCAAATATTGTTGTAAATTTATTTTGAAAGAAAGAGTCTTAGAAATAGTAGTCCGGTTTAGAGTGTAGAATGATGGTGAAAAGCTCAGTGATAGAAATGTAGAGAGTAAATATGATGCTCCACAGAGTGCTGGAAGACCTCTCCAAACTGTTTCTGAGTTGTTCACCAAGCTTAGCAAGGCAAAGATTTTCTCCAAGATTGACCTCAGTAAAGGTTATTATCAAATACCAGTCAAGGAGGAAATTAAACCCTTGTTAGCTTTCAGCACTAGTGAAGGACATTACACATTTAATGTGATGCCATTCGGTTTGCATAACGCACCAGGAGTGTTCACCAGGATGATGAGGAAGCTTCTAGAACCTTTGCAAAGTCCCCATATCCATAATTTTATGGATGACATATTAATTGCATCGGAAACCTATGAAGAACATATTGCTACGGTTGCTATGCTCCTCAGGAGACTACAGGAAACTGGTCTCACAGCCAGACCTAGCAAATGTCTCATCGGGTTTGAACAGTTAGACTTCCTGGGGCATACTATTTCTCACGGATGCAGTTGGCCTATTAAGAAGAACGTGGAGAAAATAGTGGCAGCAAAAAGACCCCGAACGAAGAAAGACGTACGCTCTTTCATATCACTATGTGCATATTATCAGAAGTACATCCAGAACTTCAACGGACTGACAGCACCTCTGACTGACCTCACTAAGAAAGGGTGTCTGGATAAGGTCATGTGGGATCAAAAGTGCGAACACGCATACAGCACTTTGAAAGGACAGTTGTCTGCATACCCCATTTTGAGGTTGCCTGACCTCAAGAAACCTTTTGTATTACGGGTCGACGCGTCAGGTCAGGGCATCGGGTCAACACTGCTTCAAGCCGAGGACAGTGACCTGAACATGCTATTTCCAGTTGCCTATGGCAGTCGGAAATTAAATAAAGCTGAACGGAACTACAGCGTAGTCGAAAGAGAATGCCTCGCTCTGATTGACGGTATCACACGCCATCATGAGTTTCTCTATGGTACATCTTTCACAGTGCAAACAGACCACGCTCCGTTAGCATTTCTTGGTGCCAATAAAGAATTTAACGCAAGGATCATGCGTTGGGCTCTTCTTTTAAGCGTTTATTCTTTCAAAGTGGAATCCATTCCGGGAAGACAGAATGTCGGGGCTGATTTCCTGAGTAGAAACTGGACTACGGAGGAAGAGGAGGAAGTTGAAGATACCAATCATCCTAAAGCTACCGTTCAGGGCAGCTTCGTCGTCATAAATCAAACATGAAAAGAGGTTTTCATGTCTCAAAAGAGGGGACGATTGTGACAGACAAACGCATCCGACCCTGAATGATATGATACGACTCTTCGGAATGACCCCTTGGATAACATCAGTGCCCCCGAAATATTGTAACCTTTCGTCAAACGGGATTTTTCTTTTCATCTGGACTCATTAGCTATGCAACCTTTCCACGCAGATTGGCAACACGCTTGCTGATTGATATGTGGACAGTTTATCTACCGTTCATTCTGGTCATCGCATTGATTTAAGGAGAGATTAAATCACGCCCATGGTCATCTCTTGAGCAATCATAGGCAGTAATTTCATTAACTTGGCCCAGAAGGGGTGGCGCCAGAATCAAACAGATTGCAGAGTCCACGATCAAAGACACAGACTGGGGGATCTCAGGAAAGACTAGCGCCACGATCAAAGACAGTAGTGGTCCCTGATGAGCGACGCAAGTTCCCTGCCGGTATTTTCGCATCTCCGTGCCAAATGCAGAACCGATCGCAGTGAAAGCGAACGGGGAAAGCCGGAACGCAAGCAGCGAGTGAAGATACGAGAGGCCAGGGGCGGCTTCTCGCTTTAGTCTGGCGGTCAGATCCCCAAAAGTCTTCTGAGATCTAAAAAGCTGTCAAGTTTCTCATGCCACACTCATCTTTCATTTCATTCTAGATATATACAGACCACGTAGAAATACACTTTATCACTCGCTGGCCAGAACTTAACAGAAGCACTAGCTATATTTGAAATCTTGCTAGATTATCCCATGGATTTTTATACATATTGGCAGTGAATTCTATTTCTGTGCAAAGCGGTAATATATATATTGTGTAAAGTGATCAGTGGTCTAGTTCATTCATTCCATTTCACTGGATTTTGTGTTAATTTAAATCTATTAAATTAAACCGTCTCAATAGTTCCAGTTGTAAATGTAATGATATACCTGCTATATTATTTCCAAAAGATAATAGATGTTAAATGCTTAAATTAACTTTTAAAGTCGCGAAGGAATTTATAATTAATAAATTTAGTTACGGTAAGTCACATATTTATAGTGTGTGTTTTAACCATTAGAACTCGCGCAGTGTTTTATTAAATACATAATTAAATACGCGAGCGTATATAAATAGTCTTAACGGGAAATTTATCGCGCTTTAGAAGGTTTTTTAGTGCTTAAGGGAAAGTCATTATTGAGTTACTTCCCTTGAAAGTTGTGTCGGCTCTTTCGATCAAACTCCGCGGATAAATCCATTTTACTGCGATTTATTCGTTGTTTGGGTAATAATAGATTGTTCTTGCTTCAGAATATCTATGGCCTGAATTTATGTGTATTGTTTGTCTGAGTAGGACGAGTCTGTCTTATATCTGTATATCTTTACATATCTAAGTCGAACTATATGTTCTGTTGTCTCTAGAGAGGTCGAAGGCTATTCGGCGGATGTGTCGCTAGAGTGTGGTGTGATTTGGCTTCGTCCTGATAGGGACTGTGTGTTTTCCATGTCGGCCTGTCGCCGGGGAAAAAAGTGATCTCAGTATTTGTGGGGAAGGTGATAGTCGTCTAAACCTATCGTGTATGCTTTACCCCAGTGTTTAGTCGTATTGCCAAGGAATGGCAGTTTCATATTTCCTATATATACCAAGGTAATCAAAGATACTCTTATGAACTCTCGATCGAAGCCACCATTTTCGATAGTTACGATTTGAATGTCTAAGAGAATATATTTGACTCGATGAAAACGACTTCGATTCCTAGCAGCACTATATCCTGTAGATTGCAGTCAATTAATTGTTCATGATCAAATCTACAGAGCAATGAAATGTTTTATGAATGACTAACTTTAGGACAGATTCATTATCTGTATCCAAACGTGAGTGACAGCTCACGAGTGAAGCCATCTTGGAACCAAAACATGTAGTGACTTTCAAGAAGAGAAAAGGGATGCCCGTATTATCGCTTGTTAGTCCAGAGATCACTGCTACACATGAGAACCCGTTATTAGCGGTTCAATATTATTATATGGAAAAATATGTGCTGAACATTATGTTGAAGAATCGTCGCTAGACGAGATTAGGTTTAGAAGCCATCTGAAATATTGTTTATAAGCTGACGTGCTCAGTCAGTGAAGTCAGATGATATATGTATGGGCGATACTGAGTGCTTGGCTACTGACAGTCCATTATACACTTATTCTACATGAGTGCCCATGTAACATTGCAAGACCATTTATCCACTGTACTATGATGTATTATGGCAACCTGTGATTTGTCACTATCTGTGCTGTCGAGTGTGTACGTCCAATTAAACTTTAGAAAAAGGTACACAGTCGTTGGTGTCGATGACTTCCAGCCATACATGAGTGTGAGAAAAAGAACATTTTTTTGTCAACACCACGAACCTTTATCATCATTCGCACATTATACACTCAATCCATGTCTACACACCACTGCGTAGGTCAAGTTGACATTCCATACACTACAGTGGAGCAAACAACACCATAGAGATCTTATCAACTGATGATGATGATGATGTCTGCTTCCATCCACTTATATCTATCTTTTGGTGGATATCATTAACGGGAATAAAAATCCAACATTATCAACCTTTATCAACTGGTGGACCAGCTTTCTGGGTTTGACCTCGCAGAAGTTCAGAAGTCTACAGATTACCGATACCAGACCGTTTCCTGTGGCTGATACGACACACTTGCAGTATTGGTTTGCTCTTTGTCAACACTTCGTCACGTGACCTGTCAGGTGAATGCAGTATGTAGGTCAGCGTTGTTGACATTTTTTACATTAGACATTATAGAGTTTCACAGAACAGTTGGATCAATTCTTGTCAATGTTAACAGGAAGACAGTATGAGTGAACTAAGAAGTCCTATTTTCATCGATGGATCTTCTTGTTTTCCATATATGAACTTTAATATTTAAGGCCAGAATGTTTAATTGAATAAAGTGGCGTGTTGTTTATTTTCAGAAAAATGACTTTGCCTTTACTGTAAAAGTGTGCCTATTTTGCAACACATACTATCATACACATAATTTTTATATATATTTATGTTTACATGTTATTTGTTTGTATAGTATGTTAGTTTCTATGTCAGACGGGTTGTGTTTAAGGTTGGGCGGCGTCCTCACAACAGAATATCCCACGTCATAGAGGGTCCGTTGTGGGCGTTTTTCTATAGGTGCAATTTTCTTGATTGAAAATTTGCTGCGACAACTGTTGCTTTTGTGTTAGCTGTGAAGTCTGTAATTATTGTTATTTTTGTAATATTTCTTTGTTCTTTAGTTTTGTTTTGATTTGTTTGTAATTTGTTGGTCTAACCTTTTCTATCTTTCAGTTCTATTCACAATTTATATTCATATATATTGTGACGTCATTTGTGTTGTTATTCTTTGCAGATTCAGTGATTATTTTCATTGATTTCCCTATTTGATTTATTTTTGATTTCTGCAAACGTTCTTGTATTGTCAGTCCTATTTGTACTTTATGTATTCTGTTGGTTGACATATGTTTTATATAGGTATATTTCATAAGACACAATTGCCTGTGCACTGCACTTGGATTATGGTATAAACCAGTAACTGATTATTATTACTATTATACAAGACCTTATTAAAGGCTTGTGACCCACAGATATTGGGATAGTATACTGATTAATCAAGTCATTGAGAACTTGTGGTATTATTATTGATTCAGGTGATTAGTATTATTGTTAGACATCATGGCTACATTAGAATACTTCATTACACAAGGGAAAGCCCTTGATAAGACTGGTCAACAATTAGAACAATGGGCAGTTGCTCAATATGACAAAGCATTAGCTGCAGAAGAGAGAAGAGCGATGGCAGAAGAGAAAAGATTAGCTGCAGAAGAAAGAAAAGCTATGGCGGAAGAGAAAAGATTAGAAAGAGAAGCTGAGGCTGCTGCTGAACAAAAGAAATTGCAGATGCAGGTAGAGGAAAGGAGATTTGAAGCTGAACAAAAAAAATTGGAAAGAGTAGCTGCGGCTGAACAAAAAAGATTAGACAGTGAAGCTGAACAAAAAAGATTAGACAGTGAAGCTGAACAAAAAAGATTAGACAGGGAAGCTGAACAAAAAAGATTAGACAGGGAGGCTGAACAAAAAAGATTAGATGCTGAAGAGAAAAAAGCAATAAGAGAACATGAATTTGAGTTAGCGAAATTGAGATTGACAAGTATGAGTAATGTTAATCAGGCATCTAGTGGTAATGGTAAACCTTCTACTTACAAAGGTTAAGGTTCCACCGTTCAATCAGTCCAGTGACGATATTACATTCTGGCTGGATAGATTTGAACGTTCTTGTCGTACACATAATGTGGATAAATCACAATACGCTAATCAATTATCAGAAAACTTGAAAGGTGAATCTTTGACTAGATTATGCCTTGTAGGAGAAGCAGATAAGGATAATTATGATGTCATTAGGGCGGCTTTGATAAAAAAATATCAGCTAAGTGAGGAAGGCTATCGGCTATTTTTAATTTAAAACGATGGTACCTGAGACGGGTGTAGAATTCTCAGAATCCACTGCAAAGGCACGTCTCACAGTTGATCGTTGGATTGAGCTTTCCAAAACAGAAAAAACGTATGAAGGACTTATGGATTTGTTGCTCAGAGATAAGATTATGTCATGTGTGAACAAACCTTTCCTTGAATTTATACATGAGCGTAAACCCAAATCTCTAAAAGAAATGGAAGAATATTGTTCCCAATATGTCACTGCACACCCCGACGTGACTTTTGGCAACACTAAGATTAAGGAGAGTATGCCAGTTGCATCAGCAACACCATACAATCCCAATTATTCACACAGATTTCAGGGACCTCAAAACAGATTTGATAAAAAAGGTAACCATAATAGTTATCAAAACCAAGGTAACCAATCATTTCAGGGTTCTTCTTCAAAGAACTGGAGACGACCTGATAGCTCTCGACACAGGGGTGGTCATAATTATAGGAATTTCCGTAGAGGAAGTAATTATAGAAACTATCAGGGTTATCCGTCTTGGAGTCAACAAGATCATAATTACAGAGATACTCATTATAATGAATATGATAATGGTAACCAAGGGAACTATGACTCAAACCCAAATAGGGGGTTACAATAGAGGTAACAATAACTACAGAGGTGATAATAACCGAGGTAGATCTCAAAACAAAAGACATAAACCACATTTTCAGGCAAACTCTGCACAACAAGAGTCCCATGAAGCCTATAAACAGAGTAGAGATAATAATGATGCTAGTAATATGGCATGTGCCGCTTTTGATTTTGGGAGAGCATCTCAGTGCCCCCAATGCAAAACGTTATTTGAGCCAACCACAGTGTCTACTTTAAGCTGTGGCCATCCTCTTCCTGCTCTTCCGGCATCAGTCGCGCATGATGGAAGAGGTTCTCTTGTCTTACATAAGGGTTTAGTGAATAACAATCCAGTCTCTGTGCTATTTGATTCTGGATGCACCACAATTGGTGTTAGGCAGTCACTCGTAGATCCTTTCCCGTGCCACTGGACAAGTAGTCAAATGTGTAACATTTGGCGGCACATTAGAGAAATACTCTACTGCTATCATTAGGATTGCTACTCCTTTCTTTACAGGAGATGTACACGCATGTCTTCTTCCGAATCCGATCGCTGACCTCATCATCGGTCGCATTCATGGAGTCAAGGAATGCACTCCGCAACAAATTTCCACGTGGGAAAGGCAAAACATGCAGATTGCTAACGCTGTAGTCACTAGAGCTCAGGCTCTTAATATGCCTCAAACTTCATCTATTGAAGATAATGAAGTGCATAACCAAGATAATCCCTTGGTAATTTCTCGTGACTCGTTTATAAAACAGCAAGAAGATGATCCCACTCTGAAGAAATTCTTCATTCTTGCAACTAAAGGTGATCCGAATAAAGACACACGTCGTAAATCGTGGATTACAAAGAAGAATGGCGTACTTGTACGTATGGTTCAAGACTCCATTACGTCAAGTCATTCTCAAATCCTGGTTCCCAAGAATTTGAGAGTTAAAATTTTGCAGCACGCTCACGACTCTCAGTGTGCTGGACACATGGGTTTTTCCCGTACTAAGTCAAGAGTCCTTGCGGCTTTCTTTTGGCCATTGGTAAACAAAGGACATACGGATTTATTGTCGATCTTGTAAAGTATGTCAGGAAGTTAAATCCAAAGGTCCACGGCATGCTGCACCCATTCAGGCGGCGGACATTCCTATTCGGCCGTTCCAAAAAATGGCCATAGACATTATTGGTCCATTTAAGATCAAGTCTGCCAGAGGACATCAGTTTATCTTGACGTGTGTTGATATGTGCACACGTTGGCCAGAGGCTATTCCTCTGAAGAGCATTACTACTGCTGATATTGCAGATGCTCTTTGGCTTATATTTTCTCGTCTGGGGTTCCCCGGAGAGATATTGTCAGACCATGGCACCCAACTAATATCAGATACCATGTCTCAAGTAATGTCTACTCTGCAGATAGATAGATCTTTAAGTAGTATCTACCATCCAATGTCTAATGGTATGGTCGAACGCCTTAATAGAACACTTAAAAACTTACTGGGGAAGATAACTGAGGATCATCCTCAAGACTGGGACAGAGTTTTACCTGCGGCCCTCTTCGCTTACAGAGAGGTACCCAATGAACATACGGGATTTTCTCCCTTTGAACTCGTCTTTGGCGCGCGTCCGCGTGGCCCTATGTCGTTGCTTCACGATCTCATAACATCTGACAATATTGACGATGACACAAAGTCATCCTACGAATATGTCATCGCGTTGAGACAAAAGAATATCGAAGCATGCAAATTAGCAACTTCTTCTTCTGAATTTGCGAAACAGAAGGCAAGGCAATTTGCCAATAAGAAGAGATGCTTACGACAACTTTGTCCTGGTGACAAAGCATTTGTATTACTACCTTGTAGGGAAAACAGATTACTTATTTCTTGGAAAGGTCCGTACGATATAATATCGAAAATTTCCGATGTCGACTATATTGTCGATATTGATGGGAAGCATAAAACCTTCCACATCAATATGCTTACTGAATTCCATGAACGTCCGGATTATTTGCAACCCATTTTCCAAGCAACGGACAATTCTCCAGTACCACATGGTCATTACTCATCACTGTCCGTGATACAGGATGAGGAAACAAGTTTTTCAGATGTAAATCTTCCTCTTCCAATGATCCCACTTCATTCCAGTGAATCATGGAAGAACGTTACTGTCTCTCCTGATTTGTCTCTAGGAGAACAGCGACAAGTTTCAACTATGTTGCAAACATTTCAGGATGTACTCACTGACATCCCTGGACAAACGAATGTCATTCAACATGACATTGTTCTAACTGACCATACTCCTATTAGGATTAGACCTTATCCTATACCTATACATTTTCAAGCACAGGTCGAGAAAGAGTTGGATGAGATGATAGATTTGAAAATAATCGAACCATCCACCTCTGCATATTCTTCGCCGATGGTTATTGTGCGTAAAAAAAAGACAATAACATACGTCTTTGCGTTGACTATCGAAAATTGAATCAAGTAACTAAGTTCGATGCCGAACCTATGCCTTTACTGGAAGAGCTACTTACTCGACTCTCCAAATCTCATTTTTTCACTAAACTTGATTTGTCTAAAGGATATTGGCAAGTTCCTTTATCTGAACGCGCCAAACCTCTCACGGCTTTTTCAACACCTAGAGGTTTGTTCCAATGGAATTTTATGCCTTTCGGTCTTATGAACGCACCAGCTACATTCGTACGCATGATGCGCCGAATCCTATCTTATCGGTCAGATGTCATTGCATATCTAGACGACATCTGTCTTTTCAGCGATACTTGGGAAGATCACTATTCAGGGTTAGATGAATTGCTGTCTACTTTGCGTGAGCACAACCTGACAGCGAAACCCTCTAAAGCCTATATTGGTTTTAGCGAAATTTCTTTCCTAGGCCACCGAGTTGGTCATGGTTTCCTAAAGACAGAGGACCATAATACTAGTAAGATACTTAACATCTCAATCCCTAAGACTAAAAAACAGGTGAGAAGTCTGTTAGGTCTTATTCAATTTTATGGCAGATTCATTCAGAATCTATCCTCTATCATGGCACCTCTCTCAACACTTCTAAAGAAAGGTTCGCCTAATGTGGTCCACTGGTCTCAGGAATGCCAATGCTCTCTGGATAAGATTAAAACACTGTTTTCAACACCACCTATTTTAGTGCTACCCACTAAAGATAAGACATTCGTTCTTCGTAGTGACGCTTCATCCACTGGGATTGGAGCGGCACTAATGCAAGAGTACTCTGGAACTCTGCATCCTGTAATGTATATTTCCAGAAAACTTAATGCGGCAGAAAGGAATTATTCGGTTTTAGACCGTGAGCTATTAGCTATGGTTTGGTCGATCCTCAAACTACAGAGATTCCTTCTAGGCGCACATTTCATAGTAGAAACCGACCAAAAAGCTCTTACTGCTATACAGAGTAAGAATTTGAAGAGCTCGAGGTCTACTCGATATGCAATTGCTCTTCAACCTTTTCATTTCTCTGTGCGAGCTATTCGTGGATCAGATAATGTGATGGCAGACATTCTGTCAAGATGCCCACATGATTCCACATAACTATTAGGGCTTAGACTTCTTGATATGTCTAGTTCTATAGTAGTTCCTTTTCTATATCATGATAGATACACATTTGTAATTTAATAATATAATGATTGTATCACTACATAGCGGTTCATTGATGTTTATTCACCGCTGTGCTTTGATGATTTTTTTCTTCATAAATCATAAATTTAAGATATCTAATGCGAAATGATGATATGAATTTTTTAGGCATTGTGTAATTGCCAGAATTGTATTATACTTTGATGACACCTTCCTGGAAAAATATACTTGTAGAGAAATAATTTCTCTCAGTTTATGAGACACATTCTCACCAGTCGCTCCATAAGTCGACTTAGCCTCATATTAGGCGTTATAGGTATTCCTGATATTTTCATCTGCGCATTATTCATGCGTTGTGAGCCTATTGTACGTTGCTCCTAGATGTATTTCAAAAAAAAAAAAAATGTTCCATTTTTTTTTTTTCCCGGGAGGTGTGGTAAGACTGTTACGTGCAGTCTTTGATATCTTACAATATTATACATAGGTAATTTTTTAGTGCTTAAGGGAAAGTCATTATTGAGTTACTTCCCTTGAAAGTTGTGTCGGCTCTTTCGATCAAACTCCGCGGATAAATCCATTTTACTGCGATTTATTCGTTGTTTGGGTAATAATAGATTGTTCTTGCTTCAAAATATCTATGGCCTGAATTTATGTGTATTGTTTGTCTGAGTAGGACGAGTCTGTCTTATATCTGTATATCTTTACATATCTAAGTCGAACTATATGTTCTGTTGTCTCTAGAGAGGTCGAAGGCTATTCGGCGGATGTGTCGCTAGAGTGTGGTGTGATTTGGCTTCGTCCTGATAGGGACTGTGTGTTTTCCATGTCGGCCTGTCGCCGGGGAAAAAGTGATCTCAGTATTTGTGGGGAAGGTGATAGTCGTCTAAACCTATCGTGTATGCTTTACCCCAGTGTTTAGTCGTATTGCCAAGGAATGGCAGTTTCATATTTCCTATACCAAGGTAATCAAAGATACTCTTATGAACTCTCGATCGAAGCCACCATTTTCGATAGTTACGATTTGAATGTCTAAGAGAATATATTTGACTCGATGAAAACGACTTCGATTCCTAGCAGCACTATATCCTGTAGATTGCAGTCAATTGTTCATGATCAAATCTACAGAGCAATGAAATGTTTTATGAATGACTAACTTTAGGACAGATTCATTATCTGTATCCAAACGTGAGTGACAGCTCACGAGTGAAGCCATCTTGGAACCAAAACATGTAGTGACTTTCAAGAAGAGAAAAGGGATGCCCGTATTATCGCTTGTTTAGTCCAGAGATCACTGCTACACATGAGAACCCTTTATTAGCGGTTCAATATTATTATATGGAAAAATATGTGCTGAACATTATGTTGAAGAATCGTCGCTAGACGAGATTAGGTTTAGAAGCCATCTGAAATATTGTTTATAAGCTGACGTGCTCAGTCAGTGAAGTCAGATGATATATGTATGGGCGATACTGAGTGCTTGGCTACTGACAGTCCATTATACACTTATTCTACATGAGTGCCCATGTAACATTGCAAGACCATTTATCCACTGTACTATGATGTATTATGGCAACCTGTGATTTGTCACTATCTGTGCTGTCGAGTGTGTACGTCCAATTAAACTTTAGAAAAGGTACACAGTCGTTGGTGTCGATGACTTCCAGCCATACATGAGTGTGAGAAAAGAACATTTTTTGTCAACACCACGAACCTTTATCATCATTCGCACATTATACACTCAATCCATGTCTACACACCACTGCGTAGGTCAAGTTGACATTCCATACACTACAGTGGAGCAAACAACACCATAGAGATCTTATCAACTGATGATGATGATGATGTCTGCTTCCATCCACTTATATCTATCTTTTGGTGGATATCATTAACGGGAATAAAAATCCAACGTTATCAACCTTATCAGTATATTACATGTCTTTTTTTCTTTCATACAGAGTGATCGTAACCTGTGCGATCCCAGCATTAAGAAAGCAATAAAGAAATCAATCTAAGCAAAGCAAAGCATAAACAGTGTGTAGAGTCTTAGTGACTCAAAACTTGTTGAGACTGTGTAAATTTTTAATCTTTGAGGCGATTCTATGTTTGGAATTCCTCTATCTAACTTATAGCAAAGAAAGCACACCCAAAGACAAAATTATCACACCATCAAGCCAATTAAGTCACTGACCCGAGCTTTTGTTAGTTTACTGATACAGAGAGAGAATACATATTTCCTGGACAGTGATGTGACTAGTTTTTTCCCTGGACTTAAACCATACCTCACGGATAAAGTGTATCAGCACTCGTAAGAATTTTTATTATCAGCGGCAAAGTCAAATAGACCACACCATCCTCACCCCGGTATCAGAGACCGTGCCCTCCCATAGAAACTGTTATTAAGAAAAGAGACACAAATACAGATTCATTTTTCAGCGATTACAGGATCTTTTTTATGAGCTGACCGCCTACCCGCTAATCTGGGGCTGGAACTTGAACAAACACTCATACATTTAGTTTGAGGTGTAACTGCTGTTGTGTTATTCTATGGAGTGCCAGATTTTTTCACAATCGGTAAGTGAGAGCAGGATGAGTGAAGGCCTTTACTAGCGCGTGTATGAATGACATGAAATTAAATCTTTTGTGTAACCATTTTGTTAACTTGCTTACCTGGTAATATATATCTTTTCTGTATACCCTACATTGTTCCTTTAAGCGGGATAGTTGATAATTTGTTAACTCTGTTTTAAACCCCCCTCCTTTTCTTTTGCTTAGTAAAGGGAAGAACAATTGGGAAGAACAGGATTCTTTCTACCACCTATACCTAATTTTGAGGGAGCCGCGTTGGTGTAATGGCTACGACGTTGTACTGGCGACCAGGTGTTCATGGTTCAAACCCGGCCGTCGGCGTTTGAAGAAATGTTACGACCGCAAATTTGACTGAATAACCTGAACGGCTCCTGCACATAAATCCCGTGTAGATGGGAAGGAGCGAAGCTCCTGACCGGGTTGGAAGGAAAGTCCACTGACCCCCCAGCCTCGCAATGACATGTCATTGGGCCGAAAGAGCTGGAAAGCTCGAGTGCCGCTGCTTATAGAAAAAAAAAATACCTAATTTTGAAACACCTCTTTCAGAGTAATTATCTTCACTGTTAGGTTAACTTACCTACGTTCCTGATAACTATTTATCTTTGGACTGGGTTTATCTTTGTCTAATAAGCGGGATGGGCTTAGTCGATACCAATCTTCTTTACCCCCTCCCTACCTTGTTATTTGCAATTTTCTGTAATTTTAATAATTCTTGTTGTAAACAAATGATTATTGTAGTGATTGGTTGTGATAAAGGAGTAAAAGTAAAATATATTCTAAATGGAAAGATTTGAGGGAAAATGGGATAAAGGAGTAAGAGTAAAATATATTCTAAATGGAAAGATTTGAGGGAAAATGTGATAAAGGAGTAAAAGTAAAATATATTCTAAATGGAAAGATTTGAGGGAAAATGGGATAAAGGAGTAAGAGTAAAATATATTCTAAATGGAAAGATTTAAGGGAAAATGTGATAAAGGAGTAAGAGTAAAATATATTCTAAATGGAAAGATTGAGGGAAAATGGGATTAAGGAATAAAAGTGAAGATACTGGACAATCTGATACACATCTGATCTGCTGTCACCTTTTGCATCGAAGGTCATCGAAGGTTGGCTGCAATGGATCTCCGATGTCTTTTGTCTCTCGTCTTTTATGGCACATACACTCTACATTAAACGTCATAGTGGTTTAGAAAGAGCAGTGATGGAGGGTATGGTACCTGGAAGGTGAGGCAGGGGCCGACCAAGAAGACGGTGGACACAGGACATTGAAGACACCTTGAATACGACAATGGAGGAGGCGGGAAGGCTAGCTAGAGATCGAGTCTTTCAGGCGGGCTGTGATGAGAGCGACGTTTTGCAAAGGACATACTACATGATGGATGGACACTGATAGACGCTTTAGACTCTTTCCTGTCCATCTTTTGATGATGTCTTTCCACTTATAGCACTTTTTCCTTTTGCACGTTTGTCTTTAAATTTTTCTTCCATTATGGTTTTCAACAAAGTGTTATGTCTTTTCATATGACCAAAATATTTTATGTCTTAACTTTGATCACATTAATTATTTCTCTTTTCATTCCTAGCTTTTCTATGACCTATATATTTGTTTTATTCTCTTTCCATGTGCAAAGGAATTCACATTGCTTGCGAGTGAATTCCAGGGTTAGTGCATTGCACTCAAAGGCTCTGTGTGTGATGCACTAACCAAGACCCTGTAGCACCCTTCACCATGTGCATCCTGGAAAGAGACCCTCTCCAAGTTCTCGTGTTGCCTCCTGTCCTCTTACACACATTATGACGTATAAAGAAGTCAAAAACTGAAATGCATAAACAGATAACACAGAGGACAGGAGGTTGTGGAGAGACATGATCACCTACGTCACATGGCATGGTACTTTAAAAGGACTAACTTAAGAAATACAAGACATCTACATGTCCTTAAAATACTAATAATACGTAGCTTGTATTTGTCTTATTTTATCATTTGTATAGCTTGTGTTTATCTTATTTAATTTTATCATTTGTATAGCTTGTATTTATCTTATGTGATTTTATCATTTGTATAGCTTGTATTTATCTTATGTGATTTTATCATTTGTCTTTGCACTACTTACAAAGCATGGAGCCAGCACTACAGCTGGTCCACTTGCAGGAAACCTGAACGGAGCAGCCACATGATCTTGCAGTGGTGGTTCAATTAGTTTTACATGATGAGGTTGCCAGTCCCATAGAAAACTTCAGAAGTCATTGTGTAGGATATGACTATTTGATTTTATACAGTCTTCTTTAAGTACCATGCCTAGTGGCATAGCTGATCATGTCTCTCCACAACTTCCTGTCTCCAGTACAGTTTTTCAATTCTGCTGTTGACTTCTTTCTATGCCACGATGTCAAACTGTCCAGTACTTGCTCTCTTTGTCTTAGTCTTCCCTGTTGTTACGATATATTTCACCTTTCCTCTTCTCATAACATGCCCAAAACAAAAGTGGATCGCTTCTTTCTAACTTGTGAAATAAGTTTCCTTTGCACATTGGCCTCTTTCAGTACATCCTCATTACTCTTTTTGGCTGTGCATGGTATTTTTAACATTCTTCTGTAAAACCACATCTCTGTGGCATCTAGTGCCTTCTCTACTTGTTTACTAACTGTCCATGACTCACTCCCATATGTCAGGATTGGTTCTATATAACACTGAAGAACTCTCATTCTTACTTCCAATGACAAAGAATTGTTGCATAAAATACTGTTCATTTTACAGAATGCTGCTTTTGCCTGAGCTATTCTGTTCTTCACCTCAGAGATGCATCTGCCATCCGTTGTTATTAATGTGCCCTGGTATTTGAATTTATTGACCTGTTTTAAAACTGTTCCATTTACTTTGATAGTGCATTCTGGGGAAGCCCTTTTCTTTGAGACGACCATTACTTCTGTCTGTTTGCTGTTAAGGCTAAGGCCTTTATTTTCACTTTCTATCCCTATTGTATCAACCATTTCCTGCAGCTCTTTTTCACTTTTTGCTATTAATACTGTATCATCAGGTTATCTTAAGTTGTTTATATTGTGTTCTTACTTACTTAGTCATTCCCCTTCTACCGTGAGGTGTAGAGGTTTGGAAGAGAGAGCGCCAGACTATCCTATCGGCTGTCTTCCTCCTGGCCTGGTTCTATTCTAGTCCTCGGTCCTTCAAAGATTGTCTAATGTTGTCCTCCCAGCGGACTCTGGGTCGTCCTGGGGGTCTGGATCCCTGGCTCTTTGTTTCCCATGCTTGTCATGGTAGCTGATCTTCTCCCATTCTGCAGACATGGCCAAACCATCTTAGTTGGGACTGTTCTACTTGGGTCTGCAGGGGGTGGGATTTTAGGCCTTGATGTATCGTCTGGTTGCGGATCATGTCTGTTCTTGTTACTTCAACCACCTTCCTCAGATACCTCATTTCTGAGGTTTGGATCTGACTTTTGTGGGTTGTAGTCATTGCCCATGACTCGCATCCATATGTCAAGACTGGGACATAGGTGGAGCCGTATACAGCTATCTTCGTTTTCTTACCAACCTCTGTCTTGCTGAGGAATCCTCGATTTATGGCCTGAAAAAGTCTCCCAGCTGCTGCTTTTCGAGTGGCCAACTCTTCTTTGATGCCTCCCTTTCGGTCTATAATAGCTCTGAGATATTTAAAGTGGTCGACCTGCTCCAGGACCTGTTCTCCCAGCTTAATCTGATGTCTTCTTTCTTCTCATGATATCACCATGGATTTTGTTTTAGAGCTGCTTATAACCATCCCTCTCTTCTCCAGCTCTTCCTTCCAGACTTGCAGGTTGGATTGGAGATGTGCCTCTGATTTAGCAATCAGGGCAACATCATCAGCAAATGCCAGCTATGAAATACAGACCTGTCTCATCTTCCAGTACCCCACTGAATACTTTCTTGTTCTCTCCTTACATGCCTTGATGACATTGTCCATGTGGAATATGAAAAGATAAGGTGACAGGATATCACCTTGTCTTACACCAGTGGTGGTCCTGAACTCTTCTAACTTATAGTTTGCTGTCCTCACATAATTTCTGCAAGACTTGTAGAAGCTCTGTATAGCATGAATCAGAGGTGCTGGAATGTTCTTCCTTGCCAAACGCCTTTTCCAGATCTATGAAACAAAGATGGATCTCACTCTTATACTCAAGGGCCTTTTCACTCAGCTGTCTGAGTGTGAAGATTAGGTCTTGAGTTCTTTGGTTTGCTCAGAATTCGCACTGGACCTCATCCAATTGTGGCTCAGCCAAGCGTCGGAGTCTCTGCTCTAGGATTCTAGAGTACATTTTACCAGGGACACTGAGAAGGGATATGCCTCTATGGTTTCCACATTGTCGATTGTCACCCTTTTTGAAAATTGGTGTTATGATGGCAATCTCCCAATCCTTTGGTATGGTCTTGTTGCACCATGCTGCCTGTAGGACCCTTAAGAGTAATAGGTTGCCTGATGCTCCCATGTACTTAACCATTTCTGGTGTTATACCATCATGCCCTGCTGCTTTGCCCATCTTGATTTTCTCCAGTGCTGCCTTCAGTTCTTCCATCTTTATGTCATCTTCACCATCATTGGTTTTCTCTTCTGTGCTAGTGGTTATCATTTCTGATGCTTAACCTTGCTCACCATCCAGGAGCTCTGAGAAATATTCTTTCCATTACTTCCTTCGGGGCAGTAAGCAATTTGCCTTGCTTGTCCTTTATAAATTTTAGAGGGCATTGTTTTTCCTTCCTCATGTTCTTTAGAGTCTTACAGAACAATTTCTGGTTTTCTTGCACATCTTTTTCTAGCTTTTCTCCAAATTCTTCCCAGGACTTCTGTTTTGCTGCTAGCACCTTGTTCTTTGCTTCTGTTCTGAGTGTCACCGCTGCAGCAATAAGCCCCTGATATCTGGTCTTAATTTCTGGCTCTCTCAGCTTGTAGGTCTTATTGATCATTTCTCCCGTTCATTTACTTAGTTTCTTGCGTGATGTTGGGCAGTTCCTAGGCTGAGCAACTCTTTCAGTTGTTCTTTTGATTGCAAGCAGGTAGTGATCACTTCCAATCTCTGGCCCCCTCCAGACTCTAGCATCCTGGACATATTTGAATGAGCTCCTCCTAACAATGGCATAGTCGATCACTGACTTCTCATTCTTTGTTGGTTCACATCTAGTGTATGCATGTATGCGCTTATGGGGGAACTTTGTGTTTGTAATGATCAGATTCTGCTCACTGCAGAATCTAAGGAGTTGCTTTCCATTGTCACTGAGAGTATCTTCTCCATATCTTCCGATAACTCCACCCCATCTAGCATGGTCATTTCCAACTCTGGCATTGAAATCTCCAAGCATGATAATTTCATCTAGGCAGTCATTAACTGTCCTTTGAAGCAGCTCAAAGAATTCCTCCTTGACCTCTGCTCTCTCATCCTCATTTGGCCCATACACTATGACCAGGTTGACTATGGTTTCTCCTTCTTTTAGTTTTACAACCATAATGCGCGCAGAGACAAAGCTCCATCCCTTGATACTATCTTTTTGGTTTTTGGCCACAATGCAACCCACGCCACCTTTAGCTCTTTCAGATGTGGGTACACCACTGTAGAGCAGTGTGTTGCCATCGAGATCCAAGACTTCTTGTCCTTTTTTTCTTTGTTTCCGTTATAGCAAGGATTTTGAGTTTTGCTTTATTCATCTCTTCCACCAGCTCCTCTTCTTTCCCATTTATACTTCTTGTGTTCCAAGTTCCATAAGTCGTAGTCCGTTCCAGCTCGTCACCTTTATAATCAGTCCGGTTTTCTCTCTTGTAGTTCTCGTAATCATGATTTAAAGCAAACAGGTGACTGGCCTGTTGTGCCTTTGCAAGGTGGAGGGGCTGCCTTGTTACGGCCTCCATGCAGGCCGCCCTCCTCCTTTTTCAGCTGGGCTTGGGACCGGCCTAGGCGGAGTTTTATATTGTGTTCTCCAACAGATATTCTTGATATGTCCTCCAGTGATCTCGTTATACTATCACTGTACAGATTGAACAAATTCAGTGACAACACACATCCCTGCCTGACACCTGTTTTTTACTTGCTGAAACGTTCCTATTTGGCTGCTAACTTTTACAGCTGCTGTTTGTTGCCAGTACATGTTCTTTATTATCCTCAAGTCTTTACCATCAATGTTGATGCTTTCTAACATTTTGACAATTTCCTCATGTTTCACTTTGTCAAATGCCTTAGTGTAATTTATAAAGCAAAGTACAGATCTGTCTTTATGTCTATGGCTCTTTCCATTAAGGTTCTTATAATATATATGGCATTGTTTGTGCCTTTACCTTTTACAAATTCACAGTGTTCATCACTGATTTCTGGTTTAATTTTATTTCTCACTGTTCTCATGATAATTCGTAATAATATTTTGGTCACATGACTTATAATACTAATGGTGCGATGTTCTTCACATTCCATGGCTCCAGGTGTCTTTGGCAAAGCTATAAATATGAATTTTAGCAGATCATCAGGTATTTGACCACTGTTGTAGATGTCATTTAACAGTTTCGTTATTACTTCTATATTTTTATACAGTAAGATGTTCAATTATGCTGAATTTCTACTAGGAGCTAGAAGTCTAGAAGAATTTCAATAAAAATCATTTAAATAAAGCAAAGTCACGATCTCCCATGCAGAGAAATCCTTTCTCTCCATCCAGTGAGAAACATCCTCTCCTTAAAGTATGAGGACTAAATTGTTCAGAACATTCACTAACTATATTTTATTAACAAATTTTAGAATAAAAAAAAAAAAATATGACGAAATTTTAAATCAAAACTGTTAAAGAATTAATTAAATAACAAATATAAAAAAATGATGCCTATCACCTGCTATCTAGGTGAGTCCAGGTCATCATTTTCCGCTTACGCACTGGACACAACTGGTTGAGGTACTATCTATACCATAAGTACAGGATTGGTGCAACAGATCTCTGCACCAGCCCCATGACAGCCGAGCATCTGCTGCAGTCCTGCCCAAAATACAGCAGTGAACGGAGTAGCATATGGCAACAACCAACTTTTCTCCACATCTGTTTGGAGATGTCTGGAACCTTGAGCTGATTACTGCCTTTATTAGTCATTAATGTGGAAGTCAGGGTGAATGAGTAATAAGTAGAAATAAAAGCAACTAAATTTAAAAACTAAAGTTGTTAAACATATTTTTGTACCACAGAAGACCTGCTTTTTGCCATAGCACTTAATGATGATGATAACAACTGGCAACAAGAGAAATCTTATAAATAGTCGGAAAACACAATAATTTTAAGGAATGCAATAATTTTTATTTATTTCTATCCACACATATACACAGAATGTGTTTTCTGACCATCTGCATAAGTTATAAATGCACGATGATCTGGAATGTAGCAGCTAAAATATGTCTAGATCTGGAACATAGCAGCTAAAATGTGTCTAGATCTGGAGTGTAGCAGCTAAAATGTGCCTAGATCTGGAGTGAAGCAGCTAAAATGTGCCTAGATCTGGAGTGTAGCAGCTAAAATGTGTCTAGATCTGGAGCGTAACAGCTAAAATGTGTCTAGATCTGGAGTGTAGCAGCTAAAATGTGCCTAGATCTGGAGTGTAACAGCTAAAATGTGCCTAGATCTGGAGTGAAGCAGCTAAAATGTGTCTAGATCTGGAGTGTAGCAGGTAAAATGTGTCTGGATCTGGAGTGTAGCAGCTAAATGTGCCTAGATCTGGAGTGTAGCAGCTAAAATGTGCCTAGATCTGGAGTGTAGCAGCTAAAATGTGCCTAGATCTGGAGTGTAGCAGCTAAAATGTGTCTAGATCTGGAGTGTAGCAGCTAAAATGTGTCTAGATTTGGAGTGTAGCAGCTAAAATGTGCCTAGATCTGGTGTAGCAGCTAAATGTGCCTAGATTTGGAGTGTAGCAGCTAAAATGTGTCTAGATCTGGAGTGTAGCAGCTAAAATGTCTAGATCTGGAGTGTTGCAGCTAAAATGTGCCTAGATCTGGAGTGTAGCAGGTAAAATGTGCCTAGATCTGGAGTGTTGCAGCTAAAATGTGCCTAGATCTGGAGTGTAGCAGGTAAAATGTGTCTAGATCTGGAGCGTAGCAGCTAAAATGCCTAGATCTGGAGTGTAGCAGCTAAAACGTGTCTAGATATGGAGTGAAGCAGCTAAAATGTATCTAGATCTGGAGTGTAGCAGGTAAAATGTGTCTAGATCTGGAGTGTAGCAAGTAAAATGTGCCTAGATCTGGAGTGTTGCAGCTAAAATGTGCCTAGATCTGGAGTGTAGCAGGTAAAATGTGTCTAGATCTGGAGCGTAGCAGCTAAAATGCCTAGATCTGGAGTGTAGCAGCTAAAACGTGTCTAGATCTGGAGTGAAGCAGCTAAAATGTGTCTAGATCTGGAGTGTAGCAGGTAAAATGTGTCTGGATCTGGAGTGCAGCAGCTAAAATGTGCCCAGATCTGGAGTGTAGCAGTTAAAATGTGTCTACTTGCCATCCAAAAAAGTAAAATAATTAATACACATAAATCATATGTTGCAGCCACTGGTAAGAAATAAAGAAATAGAAAACTAGACAACAGAAATGATTGGCTTACCAGAAAACAGTAAAATAATATATCTGAAACCAAGCAGCAAGAGATATCGGTGGTGCACTTACACTCCCAAAAAATGTGCTTTCTGACAAGTTGCAGAGGCTACAAATATATCAAGATCTGGAGCATAGCAGTAGAAAAGTGTCTACTCATTATCCAGAGTAAATTAATATATCTGAAACTGAGTGGAACAAGACATATAGGCAGCGTGCACATGCAAATATGCATGTGCACCACACAGAGCCACACAAAGTGGCAGGCCCGCACAGATGAATACTCTCAGAGTGTCATTATTTCTTTACATCCAAGCACACAAGTGTGCACACATACACACACATTCAGTGTTACTATAGTTTTACATCCAAGCACATCACCTTCAAAAGTGTTTTGTATCTGTTAACATTGAGGACAATTAAGATTTTGAAGTTAGTCTGTGAGGTCTTTCATTGCTGCGTATTCCTGCCTGAATGGGACAGCAGATACACACCAGTTCCTGGAGGGTTGAGACTTCTATGTGTGTTTTCCATTCATGCCATAGCTATCCATTTCAGACTGAGAGTCTGACACAATAATTGCTCTGGTTGATGTAGTTGCAGACAACCCCATCAGGGCTGCAAGAGCTGCCTTTATCTCCATTCTCATGCTGGAGGTTGTTGTCATGTGAGCTCTGCTCTGTTCAGCAGCAACCCTGCCCCTTATTCTAGCTGAGAAGCCCCATCCTGATTTCTTACTACAGAGAATTAAAGCAAATTTTCATAAGCTAGCTCATAAATGTTCACTGGAAATGTGGAACAAGTACCTTTAATCCCGGGCATACTGCACTTTTACATGCCAGAATGATAAGACTAGTCTGAAATTTCTGCAGCTTTAAAATTCTTTCCCTTATTTTTGGTAGAGATCTACCAAATCACCCTGTGTGATCTACCAGTAAATCATAATCTACTTTATGACAACCTTGATGTAGAAGAAATGCCTGGCTATGACAGTCTTTGGAACCTGCTACATGTTCCACAGGAAAGAAAGAGGAATGGTGATAATGAAAAGACACATCTCACTCCAGGCATTGATATCTCAACATCTGTTGCTGTAATTATCTCATGATTAATGCCTGGGGCTCTGTGGCTGTTTTCATGCATGACTCTAACATATTCACATTCATGTTTTCTGCTCTGACTTAAACAAAGCTCGTGAAGTAAAAAATTTGTTAACATAATGAAGCATTGTTTTTGTCAAATACAAGTTTAGAACTCAGTCAGGATAGTGCCTGCATTGATCCTCCTTAATTAATCCTGCCCTTTAGCTCTCCAAGCATTGGCTTTCAACAACCACATGCCGTCTGCCTGCCATCAGCTCAAGCTCTTTCCATGTAATCCTTTGTCAGACCGGCTCCATACGATTATTATATACCCTCCCCACTTGGATGTGCGATTTCTTGTATGACAAAATGTAAAAGCTGGTTCTGCTCACAGTCAAGCAGAGGCCACAGTTCTTTCTGCAGAGCTTTGAGTGACTCCAGGTCCTGCGACTGACAAGCCAGCTGCAAATATATAAACATTAAAGGAGAAAATGTGACAGTAACATTATTTGTAAATTACACTCATAAGTTTAACAAAGAGGCAGTAAGGTGATAACTTTAAAATCTGCAATAGACAAGAAAGTTCTGAGTAACTGAGGGTGGGGGTGTGATTGATTGGATACAAATAATTTGATTCCCAAAGTAAAATGGAAAACAATGTGTTCTACTTTTAAAATGTGTTCCTCACTTTAATTTCTCTTTTTTACACTCCTTAAAGTGAATGGGACCAAAGCTGCAGTGGCCTTCTTGCATGAAGCCTGTGCTTAAGCACATTTTCCAGTGGTGGTTTCTGAAGCAACTGTTTTATGTGATCAGGTATCTAGCCTCACTCTTCTTAGTCACCTTTTATGACATGCTTGGTAAGGGTGCA
The DNA here is from genome assembly GCA_024509875.1 of Oreohelix idahoensis. Lineage (NCBI taxonomy): Eukaryota > Metazoa > Mollusca > Gastropoda > Stylommatophora > Oreohelicidae > Oreohelix > Oreohelix idahoensis. The sequence continues at coordinate 111,164 of JAMPIV010009212.1, forward strand.
GTGGCCCGATCCTTGTGCTCCTCATCACTGGGCTCCTGGAATCACAAAGCTATCCATTTAAATATTTCACTTTACATGTCTTTGTCAATGGAGGTAAGAGAGTTCTTCAGCATTGCCTAGACATAGGGAAGTGAGTCAATAACAATTAGCAGGCAAGCAAGAAAATCCCTGGAAGCTACAGAAATGTGGTTTTACAGACGAATGTTAAGAAAACCATGGACAGCTAAAAAGAGTAACGAGGATGTCCTGAAACAGGTCAGTGTTCAAGGGAAGCTTGTTATTCATATTAGAAGAAAGCATTCCACTTTTTTTGGGCATGTTATGAGAAGAGGAAAAGCTGGAATATATTATAAGAATAGGAAAGACTTAAGGAAAACAGAGATGGTGGACGGCACAGAGAGAAGATGCTGGAAAGTTCAAAATTGTGGCTTGGATGAACAACAACAACAGAAAAGGGGACAGGAGGTTGTGGTGAGACATGATCACCCATTCCAGCTAGCACGATACTTGAAGAAGTCAATTTTTCTAATGTCATTGGAAAGAATGAACAGTACAGAGTTGCTTTGTTGGTAAAAATTATGAGCTGTATGTTTATTCTGATTGCAAATATTCTTGTTCTGCAAAATACGAGAGGCATTAAAGCTGGGATTCTAAACCTTTGTGCCTTCCACCCCTGATAATGAACTTAACATTCACACCTCCTGTCTTTCTCAAATTAATAAATGAACCAATCAAGATACAATAAAGGTGTTACTACAGTGATTTTATTTCTGGCCAATTCCTCACATGTATAAAGAAAAATATTAATAAATAACCTTAATGAGACAGCCGTTGCTATATTAAGGACAGAAATTCAAGGAACAGTCTTGGACAAAGAAACAATATAGTTTGATTCTAAACTTTAAAATTGTATCCAGTGAGAAAGCAGTTGAGATATCTGAGGATGTTGGTTGAAGTAACAAGAAGAGACATGGTCCGCAACCAGACGATACCTCATGGCCTCAAAACCCAGCCCATTCAGATCTGAGTGAAACAGTCCCAATTACAATGGTTTGGCCATGTCTGCAGAATGGGAGAAGATCGGCAACCACAATAAATGCAGGAAATCAAAAGCCAGGGATCCAGACCTCCAGGATGACCCGGAGTCTGCTGGGAGGACAACATTAGACAATCTCTGAAGGACAGAAGACTAGATTGGAACCAGGCCAAGAGGAAGACAGCCAGATGAGACGCTCTCTCTGGCCAACTTGTACACCCCAGGGTAGAAGAGGAATGACTAAGTAAGACAAAGCAGCTGTGACACATTTTCTGGGAGGAATTATACCTCATTTGCATCACCTCTGCATCTCACTTGGGGAGGCACACAACACACACCCCCTTCCCCTATAGGGTAAGAACCCCTGCACTAAAGTGTTGCCATTTCCAGTATTTATTCAGGACAAATCTACCATTGAGCAGTTCTAGTAAAAGACTGCATGCACTTACCACCACTGACTGCAATAAAAGGTACAAATCCTCTCCAAGGTACATTTCTGTGAAGAGTGAAGCATGAAAAACAATAATATACACATCAGTCCTCAGTGTTTTCCATTGTTATACAATTATCTATCTCAAATGGTTCTGTGAGTTGTTCTTTATGAAAAATTTTGTATTTTATGTCTTTGTATGAGAGTGTGGCAGAGTTGTTAGAGTGCTTGCTTCTTAAGGCAAAGTTACTGGGTTCAAAACCTGGTAATGTTACGCTCCAGTCCACGCAGCGGTAATGAGTACCCAACTCTTTGCTCCTAAGTTAGGGAAGGCAAGGCAGCAAGGAAGGGAAATGGTCATCCCACCCATTAAGTTAAGACCTAGTATAGAAAAGTCATCACTTCCCTTTGGCAGTATCTGCTACGGGGCTGTCATTTAACAAAAAAAATGCAATTATCAAATAAAATATCATCATCTACTTTTTCACTGATGGAGCATAGAATCACCATCACTTACGCAGCATGGAATCACCATCACTTATGGAGCATAGAATCACCATCACTTATGGAGCATAGAATCACCATCACCTATGGAGCGTAGAATCACCATCACTTATGGAGCGTAGAATCACCATCACCTATGGAGCGTAGAATCACCATCACTTATGGAGCATAGAATCACCATCACCTATGGAGCGTAGAATCACCATCACTTATGGAGCGTAGAATCACCATCACTTATGGAGCATAGAATTCCCACTGCAGACGGCCCCCATGAGGAAGACCTATGCCAAAGCACAGATGCTTGCAGCGATGGTTTCAGTAACAATTTTTTTACACAATGAAGTTGTCAGCCTCATGCACAACCTTAGTCGCCTTTTACAACATGCCTGAGGGAGAAGTAACTCTATTCTATCTCAACATGCAGTGCTTATTGGAAGTCATCAAGATGCAGATTCTTAAAAGGATGATGAGAATATTGTGGAAGGCTACGTCATCAATCGATAAGGCCCTGAGGACAGTCGAGGATAAGAGATAAATTATTGCAAAGATAAGAAGACAATAAGTTTACAGGACTTGTTCTCACAAAAGAAAAGCTGGACCATAGTTAAGCAATGGGCCAGTTGAGGGAAGAAGGAACAGAGGAAAACATAGAAATAATAACTGGATGGACTAACAGTATGATATGTGAAGAAGTCACCAGCAGAACTCTTACTTACTTATTTACTTAGTCGTTCCCCTTCTACCATGAAGAAGTCACCAGCAGAACTCACAGGTAACAATTGCCTTTATAACTAGGAGGCCCACTGGTAAGGAGGCATATGATGCAACTCACAGAAAGCAGAAGATAGTCAAGAGTTGTGATTTGCATTTTTTTTCTGGTAGGAAAATCTGGAATAATCATTCGTTAAACGAACAAAGGAAAACTGCACAGGTGGCAGTAGAAACTATAGAAGAGACATCCTGTGACTGTGCAAAACAAGGGGGAATTGAAAGGAAGAAATTTAACCAGGAGAAGAGAAAAATAGAGGGAAGCTAAAAAAAAAAAAAAACCACTTAGTGAAGAGAACTGGAAGCAGATATTAAAGGGGTCTTCATTACTTGTTGGACAATTCAAAGCGGAAAACAGTTCCATTACATATTTTGGTTGTTCAGGCTTCTTGAGGAAAAAAAAATTACTAATTGTTACCGAATCTAACAATTAATATTTCATTAACAGTATTCTGGTGAACTCATCATCTGAGTTAGTAATAAATTTTGTATAGGTCATTGTGGCTGGCTCCATTTGAAGTAATGAAGGCTGGCAAATGTTTTAAGCATTTAAAGAATTAAGGAATTAAAATTTGCATCAGGCAAGATAGGAAACCCTACCTGTAATACTGTCACATGACTCCCAGGTATATTTTTCTAAAGTCTGAGCATGTTCGGGTCTGATTCTCTGAGGAGTGGGCTGAAATAATGTTCATGCGTAGATTAAGTGAAATGTGGACTGAAACAATGTACAACAGTGGATGGAACCAATATTTATACATCAATAAAGAGTGGGCTAAAACAATGTTTATATGCAAAGAGTGAGCTAAAAGAATGTTTATAAATAAATAAATAAAAAAAGCTAAAACTTTGTCAGTCAGCGACCAAAGACCAAAGAAGATATAAATAAAGGGTTAAGAACCACTGCTTCCCAGTGAACAGTATGTTCTCCAATTCACAATTTTCACATAGGTGACACACACACTCTGCATTCTTACAGACTTCAAGCAGATTTAGTGCCCATACCTATTGCATGCAGGCATGTGAGTAAGCCCTGGTGCTCATGAACCAGACTCTCAATTATGGGTAAATAGCTCCACCACCTTTTTATTTTGATAATCAGAGAAAGGATAAGGCAGAGATGTAAACTCTGAATGAAAATCCTAGCACTTTAGAGTTGAGTATTTTGCTTGAAGCTGACTTAAGTTGATGTTAAATATTAAAAAGATGCACCAACACTATCATTTTACTTTTCAATCCCAAGGGACCACTGAGCCACAGCAGGTTCCCCTCCAGGGAGCCAGTATCAAAGCATTCACGTACTCTTGCAGTGGCAGCTTCTATAGAAATAAAACCTTACTCAACAAATGCAACTTTAATTAAGTTAATAAATAAAAGTAACTTCATGCAGACCTGTAACATCAGGAGCAATAGCAACCTTGTAACTTCACATTTTGCCAGAATGTCACAGTATGCACCGATTGGCCTGCCTGTGGTTGAAGATCCTGTCAAATTACAGCTAACAGTTAGGCAGACATACAGACATTTGTTACTTACATATCATCATCATTAAGTGCCACATATCTCATATTGTGAATAATATTGGGGTGAATAAAAAATAAGTAGCAGAAGTCTTAACAGGACAAAGGACCAAATAAATGGCCTATGTTATGACTACAAAGTCTTCATCAGGGGACAAACAAACAAAAACAGTAGATAAAAGAATGTGAGAACTAATCTAAATGCAGAAAATATAAAAAAAGTGATAAAAGTCATACATGAAAATTGCTACTATGACTGTAGAAATGTTGTAAGTACATGAGCAAAAACTAGGAACGATATCAAAATGAAAGAAAAGTTAGCAGTGAAAATAATAACAGTTTAAATATAAAATAAAGGAATATACAAATTATATACAAATGATGGGAGCCGCGCTGGTGTAATGGCTACGGCGTTGTACTGGCGACCAGGTGTTCATGGTTCAAATCCGGGCGTCGGCGTTTGAAGAAATGTTTACGGCCGGAAATTTGACTGAATAGCCTGAACGGCTCCTGTGATAAACCCTCTGTGGATGGGAAGGAGCGAAGCTCCTGACCGGGTTGGAAGGAAAGTCCTCAGGTTCCCCAGCCTCGCAATGACATGTCATTGGGCCGAAGGGCTGAAAGCCCAAGTGCCGCTGGTTAAGAAAAAAAAAAAAAAAATATACAAATGATGAAATAAACAGTGAGATAAGCAAAAAATAAATAATATAATATCTAAAGAAGGCCGCCTCAGACAAAGAAGACCTTGACATTTAAACCATGTGGTATGCAGGCATCCTATGGAGAAGATTAAGTGGTTTTCAAAATTAGTCATCTGATGAACAGAATCTGATTGCAGTGATCTGGATTTTGAATAAAGTAACAAGAAACAAAGAAATCACAAGTTGGCAGTAATAAAACTTTGCATAAACTGCAAAGAGAGAGAGAGATAGAAAATAACAATGGCATGGACAACCTTGTCAGAATGCAGCCAAATCAACTACCAACGCAAACCTCGATAGCAGAAGATCGGACTACAGGGCAAGGGGATAACATAGAGGAAGGTTGACAAAGTTAAATAAATCATGAATAACCATGATATAATGAACACCAAAGCAACACACCTCTTCTTCTTTGACTACCATGCCTGGTGGTGTAGGTGATCACATCTCTCCACAACTTCCTGTCTCCAGAACTGATTATCAATTCTGTTAACCTCTTTCCATGCCATAATGTCAAACTGCCGAGTATCTTCCCTCTTTGTCATCCTCAGTCTCTTTTCCTTCAATCTTTCACGATAAACCTCTTCACCTCACAATGAATGCTCAATAGAAAAAGTGGAAAGTAAAATGAAAATAACTGACCTCCTCTCTCATGTGCCAGGTAAGCCATCTCTGTCAAAACTGCTAAAGCACCCTCATAATCCTCTGAAAAAATCAAATGAAAACATAAAGTTCAAGTTCTTGTCCGCTTGACGATGATGACTGTGTCAAGAAAACTGAATACTGACATTTACTTGTGACCCTACCATGAAATGAACTAGCACATAAGTTCACGTTTATAAAGTAGTTCTCGTGGGTCTCCAAGGGGGCACAGAAAGAATAGAATTACCGTTTCCTCAGGCATGTCATACAAGTCAACTAATATGAAGCTGCGCATGAGTGGCAACCCCATCATATAAAACAAATTACTTCAAAAACTACTGCTGCAGACACTTTAATGCCTGTGGACTAACTGCAGTGATGGCTCTATGCTCAAAAGCTAGTGAAAAAACAAATGACTGAGTTAAAGATAAGGACTTTTGTTAGCCACCTATTTGTAAAAAAAACCTTTTACACTTTGGCAGACTTACTTGTATCCATCTTGCACTTTGCAACCATATTTAATGCATCCAGGCAATCCAAAGCACTCTGAAATAAAATGTGTAAAGACAGCTTTTAATGTATCAGGAAATACTGGCATGTTGTGATATTTTCCACTCCTGTCAACTGAAGGGCTCAAATTCGAATTTTTTTTCTTTTTTCTTTTTTTTTCCCCGTACGCCCGCTAATACTCGAGGCGAAATCTCAGGTTATTATTAATTTCTAACCTGACATTGATTTTACGTGAGTATCCCTTTTTTTCTTGTACAGAGACAGGTGTCCCTCGCCATTCAGGCAGATACTCGCCGATTTCGGAGGTACCCATTAGAGCTGGGTCGGCTCAGGAGCCGCCAATCCCTGGTCGATGACACTCCTTCAAATGGTCTCGCCAGGTCTCGAGTTAATCCAGTCCAAATCCCGGTCGACGAAAAATCCTCAAATGCCGTCGCCCGGGTTTGATCCTGCATCACCCGGTCGCCAGAGCGGTGTTGTAACCACTACGCTAGCGCGGCTCCCTAAATTCGAATTGATCCCTGAGAAATGATGCAACCATTTTGCTGCTGAGTTAAAACCCATTCAGTTAGTTCTTCTTCAAGAGCCGTAAACAATGAAGCGTTCCCTCTCCTTGCTCATTTAATTTTCGGCATTTCTTGCAACGATTCTTTTATTTTACGCCAGTCTCGAACACATTTTTCTTTATTCCAAATTCCTGCATTCCACTGGAATCGCCAAGTCTTTCTGCAAATTCCATCACTTTCAGCTTAAATCCAGCCCCATAAGAAGTATTCTTACTTTTCAAACTCATAATAATAGAACCTTCAGGACAATTTTTTTAAAAACTAAATGCCGATGTATCGGCATGCCAGTGTACGCATGACAGGTAAGTATGAAAGCATAATGGAAATTTTTTATTTACTGTATATTGTTTGTATCTTGTATATGTTTTTATTTTAACTGATTCCGTACGTAAAGTCTATTTAAAGATGCACAGTTCCGTTCGTCTGGCCGTAAGATCTATTTAAAGACTCAAACTAATTTTGATTCTTTTTCCGATCCAGTATTTTAAAGTGACCGGAATTTTATCCAGGGCAAAAGTAAACACATTTTTAAGCATTTCTGAACGGTCTTTTGTTCACTTTTGGTGGAAATTTCAGTGTGTTAGCTTAATTTTTATTTGTGTTTCGTAGTGATAAACAATGGCTGAAAATACACAGAATGGAAGCGGTTTACAATCGAAACGTCCTGCTCGTTTAACAGCTATTCAGGCCCGAGAAAGGATGGAAACTTTATTAGACACTAGTGAAAGTGATATGAGCGAATCTTCATGAGATTCTGATCAAGAATTTGAAATTTGTAGCAATTCTGACGAGTCTATAATAAGTGATTCTGAAGCAGCTGAAGGGGGCGTCGCCTCAGGCAGGTCCCAGTAAAACAAAACAGAGGAAAGTTGAGTCTGAACCTGTAAAATCTGTTTGGAGAGAAGTAAGCGAAGGTGCCACGTTTAATTCATTTAGATTTATGCCAAATAAAACACCAGGTGTTAATGCGAATCTAAATGACAGCTCTACACTACAGACTGTCTCAAGGCTCTGTTGACAGATGATGTTCTTCAACTTTTATGTGATTCAATAAATGCATATGCATCATATAAATGCATGATGAACAATCCACAGAAAAGGAGGTCATTTATTCAAGCTGGACACCTCTTACTATATATGAGCTGATAAAATTTTTGGCCATACTTATAGCAATGGGGATTGATGTTCGACCAAGCATCAAGCACTACTGGTCGAGAAAGGAAATTTTTTATACTGCATTTTATCACACTATGTTCAAACGTGAAAGCTTTGAACTGATAAGGGTGGATTTGCGCTGAAGTGGTAACTTGCCACCCTTATCGACACCTGGTATTAAAGTGTAAGATGTAGGTGTCTTCTCTGATTTAGGATGTTGCTGTGTATGTGGTAGTGGAACAGTTCACAGGGTTATCACACAGGCAACATGACGTGTAGAGTCATAGAAAGGGTAACTTCGTTGTATAAGTTTCTTCCATTTATTGCACGCCACAAAACAGTCATGATACTTATGACATCAACATAGTTAACGAGTTCAGCAAGATGATATGGCACATTGAAAACAATTTCTGTAGTCAGCAATGACAGCTGTTGTATATATGCGTCATAAGACATCACAGTTCAATAGATTCAGAAATTCATAAATCATAGAGTTCTAGTTCGTGAAGCTGTATAAATAATAATAATTTCTATAACTTCTGCAACAGTGTCAGCTACAGATCTTCAATGTTCATAAACAATAATAAATGCTCCCATTCTGATGCTAGCAGATCAGTTGTATACAATAAGTCCGTTCACTGTCTGCACGTGAATAGCATACATGGGCTACAGGTCAGCTCGACCTTTATAATGTTCCTAAGTCTAACCATCTGACTTGGACGTGATCTCTGATATAACGAATCCTGGAACACAGACAATAGTCTTGTTGGTCTAGAGCGACCCATATATATTTAACTAGTTCAGGTATACAGATACCGGTGACTTAATCCTAGTCAAAGTACCTCTCCATTTTGCATCACACAGGCGAGCAAATAGGCGACAAAATGACGAACCTCTAGATGATAGCATAAAGTTCGATACAAGAGGAATTACCTTATTTCGGAAAATCAACCATGAACATATGCCTCCAGGCAGGCGTGAATAATACTGGGAAATAGTCTAGTTAGCTAACTAACTCACAAAGACACTGTATTTCCCTCAGAAAATCACAAGACGCAGTTGCGTCTGCTCGCTTCTTAAACCATTTCTCAACTGCCGAACTGGGCGGAACACACAGAACGAACTCCCAGCTTTTGACATGCGCAGAACGACAATCTCTGAGTTGCCGTTCACAATAAGACGATTCTAAGAACATTCGAGATAAAAGTCTTACACAGTCGCGCCTTTTATGGTCATGAAAAGAAGCGTTAAGAAAGGTTTCAGACATCTACCATAGTTGACTGGTACTACCAAATAAGGAGATGTGGTCACGCTTCGTTCAAGAAATTATAGACCGAACGTGTCTCTATACAAGAGAAGGCAAACTCCTAAAAAATTGTAGTTTCGATAACTCGGATTATGTCCCTTTGACCATAGAAAACATAATACACACTTCAGTCAAAAAAATGATCATACATATCAAAAAATGTTTATACAAACGAAAAATAATAATGATCCGTGCGTAACATTACCGCACCCTCCCGGAAAAAAAAAAATGAAACATTTTTTTTTTTTAAATCCTGGAGCCGGAAAAAAATCTAGGCTCCTAACGCACGTATGATGCGTGGATATATACCTAACAAATTAGCTCAACGCATGGAGCGACACTGAGATCATATCTCAGATCCTTAGAGAAAAAATTTATCTAAGTATACGCTGATATATTCCAGGAAGGTGCCACCAACACACGCCACAATGATGGCAACAACATAATGACAATCAAATTATTCTCATACCAATATATGAAATTAAATATATTATGTGTTATCATACAATGTGTTGCAAATAGCGGTGTAATTTACTAATATACCGCACTATATTATTACATTATATAAAGTAACAGTAATTAATAAGTAATACATGTGTTGATCTACGTTGACATAAAACATTCAATAGAAGAAGATGTGGACATCATCCGCTCCCAATGTAGGACAGGACTTGATATCCTCAAAGTTCCACAATGGACATAAACTCGCAGACTTCAATGATGTGCTGCGAAAATATCAATAACACAAATCTTAAAGACAACTGGTAAATTTCTTAATACAATCCTGAAAATAATTTATTTAAATGTGGCCGAGTGATCTTTTGGCCCGTATATCACTAACTAAGCCTTCTTAGATAATTACATGGTACAATGTTATAAATTCCCCTCAAAAAAAAAAGTGAGAAAAAATCTACTAACATGTCATTATAATATTGGATTGTATATCAGGAAATATATATATATGACAGAAGAATCATGTGGAATCGTGTGGACATCTGGACAGAATGTCTGCCATTACATTATCCGAACCACGGATAGCTCGAACCGAGAAATGAAATGGTTGAAGAGCTATGGCATAACGAGTGGACCTCGAGCTCTTCAAGTTTTTTGCTCTGAATAGCAGTAAGCGCTTTCTGGTCGGTTTCCACAATGAAATGTGCGCCTAGAAGAAATCTTTGTAACTTCAGAATAGACCATACCATAGCCAATAACTCACGGTCTAAAACCGAGTAATTCTTTTCTGCAGCGTTTAATTTCCTAGAGATATACATCACCGGATGCAAAGTATCAGAATACTCCTGCATTAGTGCTGCCCCAATCCCTGTTGACGAGGCGTCACTTCGAAGAACAAAAGTCTTCTCAATAGTAGGTAACTTAAGAATAGGTGGAGATGAAAATAGGGCTTTAACCTGGTCCAATGAGGATTGACATTCTTTAGACCAGCGGATCAGATTAGGCGACCCTTTCTTCAATAAAGTAGAAAGCGGTGCCATAATGGAGGACAGATTCGGAATGAATCGTCCGTAGAATTGAATCAAACCTAATAGACTCCTTACTTGTTTCTTCGTCTTAGGGACCGAAATGTTAAGTATTTTTGAAAACATTGTGGTCCTCTGTCTTTAAAAGACCATGACCAACCCGATGACCTAGGAAAGAAATCTCGCTAAATCCTATAAAGGCTTTAGAGGGTTTTGCAGTCAAGTTATACTCGCGAAGAGTAGACAGTAATTCGTATAAACCCAAATAATGATCTTCCCAAGAATCACTGAATAGACAGATATCATCTAGGTATGCTATGACATCTGTACGATATGCGAGAATTCGCCGCATCATGCGTACGAATGTAGCAGGGGCGTTCATAAGACCAAAAGGCATGAAATTCCATTGGAATAAACCCCTAGGTGTAGAAAAAGCTGTAAAAGGTTTGGCACGTTCAGTTAGCGGGACTTGCCAATAACCTTTAGACAAATCTAGTTTGGTAAAGAATCTAGAATTAGAAAGTTTATTGAGTAGCTCTTCTAATGAAGGCATAGGTTCAGCATCGAACTTCGTAACTTGGTTCAATTTGCGATAATCTACGCAAATGCGAATGTTATTATCCTTCTTTCGAACAATAACCATAGACGAAGAGTATGCTGAAGTGGATGGTTCAATGATTTCCAAACGTATCATTTCATCCAATTCTTTTTCGACTTGAGACTGGAAATGGATAGGTATTGGATATGGTCTGACTCTGATAGGATTGTGATCAGTTAGCACAATGTCATGTTCTATGACATGTGTGTGTCCCGGGATGTCTGTAAGAACATCCTGAAATGTTTGCAACATCGAAGAAACTTGTCGATGTTCCTCAGCGGAAAGATTTGGAGAAACGGTCACGTTTTTCCAAGATTCCGTAGAATAAAGTGGGACCATAGAAAGAGGAAGATTGACATCAGAAAAAGTAGTTTCCTCATCCTGTATAACTGACAGAGATGAGTACTGACCATGAGTTGCTTGTGAATTGTCCGTAGCCTGGAAAATAGGCTGCAAATAGTCAGGTCTTTCATAAAATTCCGTGAGCATATTTATGTGGAAAGTTTTATGCTTTCCATCAATATCGACAACATAGTCGACATCAGAAATTTTGGAGACTATTGCATATGGACCTTTCCATGCAATTAGAAGTCTGTTCTCCCTTGAAGGAAGTAGAACGAGAGCTTTGTCACCTGGACAAAGTTGTCGTAGACATCTATTCTTATTTGCAAACTGCCTTGCCTTTTCTTTAGCAAATTCTGAAGACGAAGTTGCTAGTTTGCATGCCTCGATGATCTTTTGCCTAAGAGCAATGACGTACTCATAAGAAGATTGAAGCTCATCGCTAATATTATCGGCAGTGATTAGATCGTGAAGTAAAGACATAGGGCCGCGCGGTTGCGCGCCAAAGACAAGTTCAAAAGGGGAAAACCCCGTATGTTCATTGGGGACCTCTCTATACGCAAAGAGAGCCGCGGGTAAGACCCTGTCCCAATCCTGAGGATGATCCTCAGTTATTTTACCAAGTAAAGTTTTCAGAGTCCTATTTAAACGTTCGACCAACCCATTAGACATTGGGTGATAGATACTGCTGAGAGACCTTTTAATGTGTAGCATAGACATTACCTGTGACATAGTGTCTGATATAAGTTGAGTGCCATGGTCTGACAATATTTCTCCGGGAAAACCCAAGCGAGAAAATATCAGCCAAAGAGCGTCTGCGATATCAGCAGTTGAGATGCTCTTGAGAGGTATTGCCTCTGGCCAACGTGTGCACATATCGACACATGTAAGGATAAATTGATGTCCTCTAGCCGACTTAATTCTAAAAGGACCGATAATATCTATTGCCATTTTTTGAAAAGGGCGAATAGGAATGTCAGCAGCCTGGATAGGCGCAGCATGTCGTGGTCCTTTAGATTTGACCTCCTGACATACTTTGCAAGAGCGACAGTACATTCGTATGTCCTTGCTCACAAATGGCCAAAAGAAAGCCGCAAGAACCCTCGACTTTGTACGGGAAAAACCCATATGTCCAGCACATTGCGAGTCATGAGCATGTTGCAATATTTGCAATCTCATGCTCTTAGGCACAAGAATTTGTGAATGAGTGGACGTAGTCGAGTCTTGTACCATACGTACAAGTACGCCGTTCTTCATAGAAATCCAAGATTTCCTATTAGTGTTCTGATTAGGATCACCTTTTTTTGCTAGAATGAAGAATTTTTGTAAAGAAGGATCTTCTTCTTGCAATTTGATAAATGAGTCACGTGTAATAGTCAAGTGACTATCTTGGTCATTTACTTCATCATTATTAGTTAATGAAGTTTGAGGTGGATCCAGAGCATGTGCTCTTGTGACCACCGCATTGGTAGCTTCAATGTTTTGCTCTTCCCAAACAGCAATCTGCTGTGGGGTACATTCCCTAACTCCGTGAATACGACCAATAATAAGGTCCGCAATAGGGTTTGGAAGTAGACACGCGTGGACCTCTCCCGTGAAGAAAGGAGTAGCAATGTGTATTATAGCAGTAGGATACTTTTCTAACGTGCCACCAAATGTGACACATTTGATGACTTTTCCTGTAGCACAGGATGGATCTACAAGAGATTGCCTAACGCCGACAGTAGTACATCCAGAATCAAACAACACTGAGACTGGATTACTATTTACTAGCCCCTTATGTAATATAAGAGAACCTCTCCCATCATGAGCAACATTAGCAGGAAGAGCGGGCAAAGGATGACCACAGCTTAAAGTACTAACGGTTTTCGGATCAAATAAAGTACTGCATTGGATACATTTATTTGCCCTACCAAAATCAAAAGATGAGCATCCGATAGCATTATGGTCTTTATCATTATTAACCTGTTTATCTGCTCCCTGAGATTCTTGTTGAACAGAGTTTGTCTGTTGATATCTTTTTCTCTTATGTTGCGATCTACCGCGACCATTATTGCCTCTGCAATTATCATTAAAGTCCCTACTGTAATTTTTATCCTGGTTTGAGTTCCAGTTTCCATAACTGTCATTACTATCTCTATGCTGTTGAGAACCTCTATTATCTTGGTATTGAGGTCTCTGCATAAAATATTTCCCTCTATACCGATTACCTTTGTGAAAATTTCTAAAGTTAACCGGAGTAGAATAACGTGTAGTATTAGGTTGTCTCCAGTTCTGGGAAGAAGAATCACCCTGGAATTGATCACTATGGTTCTGGGCATAATTACGATTACTCTTTTTATTGAAATTTTTCTGGCTACCCTGAAATTTACGCATAAAATTTGGGCCATAAGGTGCTGCCGAAGCAACTGGCAGACCTTCTTTCACCTTAGAGTTACTAATGGTTATGTGCGGATGCGCAGTAACATACTGGCTACAGTATTCTTCCATTTCTTTTATGTTTTTAGGCTTACGCTCATGAAGAAAAGATAGAAAAGCTTCATTAACAGAAGACATAACCTTATCTCTAAGTAGTAAATCCATAAGAGCTTCAAATGTATTTTCTGTCTTAGACAACTCAACCCATCGTAAAAAAGTAAGACGGATGCCTGAGATGAATTCAGAGAATTCAACTCCAGTTTCTGGTAACATGGTTTTAAATTTAAGACGATATCCGTCCTCGTTAAGTTGGTACTTCTTTAACAATGCCGCCCTGACAACCTCATAGTTGTTTTTGTCAGGCACATCTACCATACTCAACAAAGTCAAAGCATCACCTCTAAGTATCTTGGACAGATGATACACATATAATGTTTTATCTATATTATGCACATTACATGCACTTTCAAATCTATCTAGATAAAATGTTATATCATCGATTGAGGGATTAAATGCTGGTAGATTAAGCTTGAAATCCTTAGCATTAGTCTTATTTGACACCTTATTTGCATCATTAGCATTACCAGTGTTCAATAACTTTAACTTCTCTAACTCTAAAGCTAAGACTTTTTCATCATGTTCCATTTTTGCTTTTCTCTCATCAGCCTCTCTTTGTAACCTTCTTTCTTCAGCCTCAGCCTGTAACTTTCTTTCTTCAGCCTGGGCCTGTAACTTTTTTTCTTCAGCCTGGGCCTGTAACTTTTTTTCTTCAGCCTCTATTTCAAGTCTCTTATTTTCAGCTTCTTTTTCAAGTCTCTTATTTTCAGCTTCTCTTTTTTGTTTTTCCATTTCCATTTGAAATCTTTTTTCCTCCACCTGCATCTGCAGTTTCTTTTGTTCTATTTCAGCCTCTATTCTCTTTTGTTCAGTTTGTTCTTTCATTTTCTTTTCTTCCGACTTCAATGCCTTGGCATATTGAACAGTCGCAAATTCTTCCAACTTATCACCTGTCTTCCCAAGGGCTTTACCCTGCTCAATAAAGTACTCAAATGTAGACATGATGTCTAAAATGTGAGTACAGAACCTGAAATAATT
Source organism: Oreohelix idahoensis (assembly GCA_024509875.1). Lineage (NCBI taxonomy): Eukaryota > Metazoa > Mollusca > Gastropoda > Stylommatophora > Oreohelicidae > Oreohelix > Oreohelix idahoensis. The sequence continues at coordinate 126,233 of JAMPIV010009212.1, forward strand.
AATTATCTTATTTCAATGTTAAATAGCAACAAGACTTAATAAAGTGCTTGTATAATCTCTATGTTGAACCCAATCTCTGTGGGAAACAGGAGTTGACACCAACTTGTATTATCAAATGTATAATAATATCACAAGTTGCACTACCCAAATCAGTGCATAACCATCAGTTATTTATCATAACTGCACTACAATAGTGCATAAGCAAAAAACACCAGTTAGTTATGATAAGTGCACTATAGACCAATAGTGCATGAGCATATATTAACAATAGTGAAAGCTAACTATGCAAGAACTATGTAAACAATAACAAGACAATGTAAACAATAACAAAGGTCACCAACAATGTAAACAATAACAAAGATCAAAGTCAATGTAAACAACAACAAAGATCAGAGTCAATGTAAACAACAACAAAGATCAGAGTCAATGTAAACAATAACAAAGATCAGAGTCAATGTAAACAATCAACAAAGATCAAAGTCAATGTAAACAACAACAAAGATCAAACAATACGAAAACATTCGCATAAGTCAAATACACAAACAGCAAAACTAAAAAAGAAATATGCGAAGATATGACTAACAAATGACGCTACAGTGTATACACCAAAAAATACGTAAAGAACTGAATAATAGCAAAGGGGAGACCTACAAATACAAACAATCGAAATCGAAACTAAAAAACACAAAGAAAGAGAGAAAAGAAAAAAGAAAAAAATATATATATATACAAGAAACAAAAATAAAGCACAACTCGTCACAACTAAACAGATATAGCAACGATTGTCGCTAGCAAATTTCACTGTAGGAAATTCGCACAGTCCCTAACGAAAACGCTAACAGTAGAACCTCTGTGACGTGGTATCTTCTACTGCAAGACACCGCCCAACCGAGAAAACCCGCTGAAATATAAACATATAAATATACAAATAACAAATAACATATAACATATAAACATGTATCATGAAAACAATAGGAGAAAGTGTGAAAGTACAGAAGGCTCAGTTAGAACATAAGGGCACAGTTCACAAACAAAACAGGCCACTTAACTTCTATAAATCCAGCGTCAGCACGGTGCAGAACAGGATGTAATCAGCATTCTGAGGATAATGATCCAACGTTGATTAACTTCTGCTCCCATAAACAGCCATGACGAAGGAAAATGAGCTTCTAATACTGCAACAGTTGTTACGGCACTTGACCTTCTGAATCTTCTAAATTGATTTAACCGGCACTTGACCTTCTGAACCCGCAACAGTACCCCTGAGACCGGAACAGTTGTTACGGCACTTGTCCTTCTTTTCACCAGATCAGGAAATCCATTCGCTCGGTACTTGTCCTTCTAATTTTACATAAACTTCAATATTGCCGAGCAGCGCCGGGTAGTTTCAAAATCAGCAACTGTCAGAAAATCCGGATACTTTCAATAAAATTTCTTGTAAGGTGGTAGTTGATGCTGTAGTTGTATCTAGTATGATGATGATGTCTGGGTTTGCTGACCCCCTTGATAGCTGGAATCAGAGTGAACCATCCTATGGCCACCAAAAATGATATGGTGCGCCAAAATATCAGATGATAGAACCAGCTCTGGCCACCAAAAATGATAAGGGTGGATTAAGGGTGGAGCTGAAGTGGTAACTTGCCACCCTTATCGACACCTGGTATTAAAGTGTAAGATGTAGGTGTCTTCTCTGATTTAGGATGTTGCTGTGTATGTGGTAGTGGAACAGTTCACAGGGTTATCACACAGGCAACATGACGTGTAGAGTCATAGAAAGGGTAACTTCGTTGTATAAGTTTCTTCCATTTATTGCACGCCACAAAACAGTCATGATACTTATGACATCAACATAGTTAACGAGTTCAGCAAGATGATATGGCACATTGAAAACAATTTCTGTAGTCAGCAATGACAGCTGTTGTATATATGCGTCATAAGACATCACAGTTCAATAGATTCAGAAATTCATAAATCATAGAGTTCTAGTTCGTGAAGCTGTATAAATAATAATAATTTCTATAACTTCTGCAACAGTGTCAGCTACAGATCTTCAATGTTCATAAACAATAATAAATGCTCCCATTCTGATGCTAGCAGATCAGTTGTATACAATAAGTCCGTTCACTGTCTGCACGTGAATAGCATACATGGGCTACAGGTCAGCTCGACCTTTATAATGTTCCTAAGTCTAACCATCTGACTTGGACGTGATCTCTGATATAACGAATCCTGGAACACAGACAATAGTCTTGTTGGTCTAGAGCGACCCATATATATTTAACTAGTTCAGGTATACAGATACCGGTGACTTAATCCTAGTCAAAGTACCTCTCCATTTTGCATCACACAGGCGAGCAAATAGGCGACAAAATGACGAACCTCTAGATGATAGCATAAAGTTCGATACAAGAGGAATTACCTTATTTCGGAAAATCAACCATGAACATATGCCTCCAGGCAGGCGTGAATAATACTGGGAAATAGTCTAGTTAGCTAACTAACTCACAAAGACACTGTATTTCCCTCAGAAAATCACAAGACGCAGTTGCGTCTGCTCGCTTCTTAAACCATTTCTCAACTCCCGAACTGGGCGGAACACACAGAACGAACTCCCAGCTTTTGACATGCGCAGAACGACAATCTCTGAGTTGCCGTTCACAATAAGACGATTCTAAGAACATTCGAGATAAAAGTCTTACACAGTCGCGCCTTTATGGTCATGAAAAGAAGCGTTAAGAAAGGTTTCAGACCTTTTGATGGTACTCATGTGTCAAAGAAAATTATAGGACCGACGTGTTACAAGAGAAGGCAACTCCTAAAAAATTGTAGTTTCGATAACTCGGATTATGTCCCTTTGACCATAGAAAACATAATACACACTTATGTTGTTTATACAAACGAAAAATAATAATGGTACAGGCACTCTGAATATAAATAGGAAAAACTTTCCTGCTGAAATCAAGACACTGAAGCTTCGTCATCTTGAAACAAAATCATTTCTTGATGACAATAACTCAATTCTTGTAACTGCGTGGAAAGATAAAAAGGCAAAAAAGCCTGTGATTATTGTGTCTTCCAAGGCTTCAGTTGAAAATATTACTAAAGCAGATAAGAGAAAGCAGATGAAAACAAAGCCAAAAGTTATACACGAATATAACTGTTCTATGAACGGATGCGACTGCTTCGATCAAATTTTGACTTATTATAATAATTTCAACAGGAAAACTTACAAATGGTGGAAAAAACTGTTCCATTGGCTTTTAGAAATATGCCAGAGTAATACTTTTATTCTTTATACTTTGACAAGAAATGAGAAAAGGAAACATGATATACTGAAGCACATTAAAAATGCACCACTATTATATATACTGATGCCGAGAAGCTGGAAAAAAAAAAGTAAGGGAATGGATTTTCTCCGTGTTTGTCATGAGGTAGAGAGCGAATGGCTGCTGGAATGGAAAGTGCATGATTCAACCCACGGGTTTGTGTACAGACTACATGAAAACAATGAAAGTTACACGTGCAACATGATTCCCAACAGCCATGACCCTGAAAATGTGTATGCGTTGTGGCAGTATACTCGGTATAAAAAGGCCGTTGAGACAAAACACCCAGTACATGTGCTTGAAATGCCACGACTATCTGAAAACGACCGCCAACGAGCCATTGGTATGTTGGAGACCGTATTGAGCTCGCAGGCCATTGCCAGAAGGATGAATTGCCACCACAGCACTATTGTTTGTCTCAATGAACATTACAGAACCACTGGCAGTGCCCGGGATAGACTTCGGAGAGGCCAACCACGAGTTACTACCCCTGCGCAAGATCGTCATATTGTGCTGAGTCACCTAAGGAATCGTTCTCTCCCGGCAAGTCAAACAGCAAGAGCAATAGTGGGTAGACGTGGGCAAGTCTCTCGAATGACAGTTATACGACGACTCAGAGATACAGGCCTTACTGCAAAACGACCTTATGTTGGGCCAAACTTGACTCACAGACATCATCAGCAGCACCTGCAATGGGCAGAGCAACATGTCAGATGGACTAGACTGCAGTGGAATGCTGTCCTATTCACAGACGAGAGCAGATTCAACATATCCTTTGCTGATGGACGTATGCGGATTTGGCGACGGTGTGGAAAGCGCTTTGCAGATTGCTGTGTTCGTCAGCACAACCGATTTGGAGGTGGCAGTATTCACATTTGGGGAGGATTCAGTTTTCACCATCACTTGCCTCTTCACGTCTTCCATGGAAATGTTAATGCTGTGACATATCGAGATGAGGTTCTGGATGCATTGGTTGCTCCTGCGTTCACAAATTATCCAGACTTGCAGCTTCTCCAGCAGGATAACGCACGTACGCACACCGCATGCATTACGCAGCAATATCTACAGCAGCAGAACATTGTGACGATTGATTGGCCTGCCCTATCACCAGACATGTCCCCTATAGAACATCTGTGGGACGAGCTTGGACGCAGAGTCTACAGGCAAGGTTCTCCAGCTAATCTGCAACAGCTCGAAGCTGCTCTTACACGTGAATGGGACTTGATTCCCTGGAATTTCCTTCAGAGACTTGTGCGTTCCATGCGGAGCCACTGCCAAGCTTGTTTGCAAGCACACGGAGGACATACCAGATACAGAGGATAGTGTGAATTAATTTTTTTATTGGTTGCATTTTTGGTTTTCTCCCTTGCCTGCACAGAATGCAATGAATTTCATAACAATCAAATGTACAAATTAATGACCAGCATGGATTCATAGGAAAATGAATAAAGATTCCAAATATGTAAACTTGTAAACACTTATATTTACATTTCACACTCTGTTCCTGGATTATACAGGTGGTGCGTTTTTAATGTGCTTCAGTATATCATAGATTTCAAGTTAGCACTCATCAAAGAACTGACCGAGGCAGCAGCCACTTTGATGCCTGAGGATGTACAACAAGGATCTTTTCTGCTGTTACTTGGTAGACCCAGAATGTTAAATTCTGTTGAGAGAATTCAAGGATCTCAGCATCTTATTATGTGGTCTGGCAACCAGAGAAAATGCATTCACTGTAAAGCATCCAGGAGTTCTTTTGTGTGTAAAGGATGTACTGCCAATCCTCCACTGTGAGCAAAGTACTGCTTCGAACAGTATCACAGCAGCAAGAAATAAGGTTTTTAAACTGACAGCCACTTTTCAAAAGTGTTTAGTTAATTTTTCTTGAAAAATGTGTGCCATTTATGTGATTGTAGTTGTGTTTTCATGGACATGGATGTTTAGGATGCAAGCTGTGAATTTTAAAAAGTTTTAGTGAAATTTCTTGTGAGACTCGTGTTACTAATATGTGAAAAATGAAAAAAAACTGGATGTTCAGTCACAGTTTTGTTGCTTTTTCTGTATTACCAAATGGATTACCTACAGAATGAAAGCAATTAGAATGTATTGTGACAACAATTTCTGATGGAGGCCTTAGGTAAGTGGGAAAAAAATTTCATAATTTCAGATTATTTTTTTTTGGTATGTACTTTTTAGTCTAACAAAACTACTAAATTATAAATTTAGTAAAATACGATTAAAATGTCCTTAATGCCCATTCATTTTCCTTTAATTTCATATATAATAAGTTATACTTTACTTATAATTAGATATTTTATCTCAGTAAACTTAACTTATGTATATGCAAACTTTTGGGGTCTAAAAATAATTCCGTCCAGAGGAGAAAATAATTACGTACAAAATCAGTTAATAATTACTACAATTAACAGCCTAATAAAATTGATTAAAACATTTTAAATGTATTACTTAAGACATTTTGTTAAAAATATTTAATAAAGCAGCAAGTTGATATCTGAAAGATACTAATTTTGCTTTTCGTTGTCTTCCCATTTTTGCGAGCGCAGGATTTTAAGCTCCGCCTTCAAAATCTAGCATACCGCAGGAAAATGGTGTCTGGTCCCTACAATGTCTCCTTCCGCAGTCGCTGACTCAAAAGTTGAGAGAGCCAAGATTGCTGTGCTTGTACAATGAAACGGGTGGGAGGCGGAGCTTAGTGTCTGTTTTACGTGAAAAGTGGAAATAGCATCCAGCATTTCTGCCTATGAAATGCAACCTAGTATGCTCACAGGAATAAATTTCTCAACTTATACTCAAGTATATACAGTATATATAACTGAATAGTGCATCTAGGGTCAAAAGTGTTACATATAAGGACAAACGTGTTGCAAATGTTTTAATTTTATTCAGAGAATTAAAAAAAAAGCACAAGCTAATACTTGCAGTTAAACGCAAATTAAAAAGAACATAGCACACTAAAATAATCATTTGACCTACTTGAGACTGTAACTCTGCCGCTCTTTGGAAGTGTCCTATTGCTTCCCCTGGCTTGTTAACTTTCTGGAAAGAAAATGAAATGAATGTCTACCACACTGACTGTAAGTGGGCTGGGAGAAGAAGAGGAGAGAGAAAAGCATGTGCCAGTCTCTTAACAGAAGTAACAGTTGAAGGCAAACAGGCAAGGAAGAAAAGCACTATAAGTGTGAAAGAAATAAGAGATGGACATCAAATTTAGTTTCTAAGTGTGTGACATCAAATCAAGACACAGCAAATGTCTGAGGTCCATTACAGCCAAATATCTGATTAAAATTTAATATTTAGTAATACTTGTGAAATTTGAATGTGTAAGTAAATTTTAAAACATTAATTTTTCATTAATTTATATCTGAAAGGAATTTTAAAAAAAAATAATTACAAACATGACCATAAATATGCTGTCAAGCAGGACTAGTGAAAGACACACTTACTCTGAGCACATTTCCCACTTCCAGGCAAATAGAGGCAGCAAGAGCAATCTGCTTGCTTTCAATGTGCACCTGAGATGAGATCAAAATATATTTACTGGTTACATTTAATAGATATTGAAATAATTTTTTAAGGTTTTACATATCTCATCTGCTTTTAAAGGGAGAAAAAGGCTTGTAACCACATCTTTCAACTTCTTAGAAATGATAACAATTATATTTCCAAGATTTAGTTCTTCTTCTTCATACACTCTATGATGTCTGCCTGAATATTTTCAAGGAAAGCAATGGTCAGCTTGAGACTATTTGTATCTCCATAGAGTTTTACCAGGAATGGTTACTAGTGACGGCCAGATGTGATTTCTCTGACCCTCATATGCTGGGCATCTTTGAAGTAGATGAATAACCATGATATGATGCTGACCAAAGCAACACACCTCTTCTTCTTTGACTACCATGCCTGGTGGTGTAGGTGATCACGTCTCTCCACAACTTCCTGTCTCCAGAACTGTTTATCAATTCTGTTGTTAACCTCTTTCCATGCCATAATGTCAAACTGCCCAGTATCTTCCCTCTTTATCATCCTCAGTCTCTTTTCCTTCAATCTTTCACGATAAACCTCTTCACCTCACAAGGAATGCTTAATAGCAAAATTGGAAAGTAAAAAGAAAATAACTGACCTCCTCTCAGTTTAAATCTAGGTCCAGTTCCTGTCTATTCTACTCACTAAATTACAATTTCATAATTTTCTTTTTTTTGCTCCCACTGGAGCATAAAGTGACCACTGCAGCTCACCCCCCCCCCATTGCAAGCAGTCTGAACCAAGCATTCATATGCTCTTGCTGTGGTAGTTTCTGTAGCAGTATGTTTGACATGAGGTTGCCAGCCTCAAGCACAACCTCATATTAGTTGCCTTGTATGACATGCTTGAGGGAAACAGTAGTCCTATTACTTCTTTGTCTCATAAGAGACCCCTGGGAACTATACTTGGTTGTTCCCCTTCTACAGTGAGGTGTAGAGGTCCCCTGGGAATTATACTTGGTTGTTCCCCTTCTACCGTGAGGTGTAGAGGTCCCCTGGGAATTATACTTAGTTGTTCCCCTTCTACCGTGAGGTGTAGAGGTGACTGACTTACTTACTTAGTTGTTCCCCTTCTACCGTGAGGTGTAGAGGTCCCCTGGAAACTATGTGATTTAAAGAAAAAAAAACTGGCTTGTAACTACCCCTTCTGAATCTCTGAGAAATCATTATCAATACAATACATCTCCCTGCAGAGGTCATCAACAATAACATGCCAAGCCCATCTTTCTGGTGCCATCTGTTCAAGGTCTCTTTCTATGTCTTCTTTATGCCTTTCATGTCTGTTTTCAGTTCTCTTCTCCATGATATTTTTGGTTTCCTTCTATATATCTTACTCTTGGGATTCCAGAACAGGAACTGGCTTGTAATGCCAATTTACGGGTTTCTTATGTTACCTACCCAACACCAGTGTCTTCTCCTGACCATCTCTTCTACTGGTGTTTATCTGGTTCTGTCAACCAGCTCTATATCAGTGATCTTGTTATACTATATCTATACATCTATTCTGCACAAGCACCCATTCATGAAAATTTTTATCTTTCTGGTCTTAATTTTTTTTGGGTTCTCCAAGTGTTTCTCGTTTCTTCTGCTACTTTTGCAGTTTTCACCTGTTCGTTTTATGTACGAACATTCCCAGTGCCAAATCTGGAGATTTTCATAGAAGAAAAAGGTGCGTCAGCTACTCAGACTCCTTCCAGCTTTCTACGAGTTGTGTCATATGCAGCCTTACCAGAAGATCTGCTTCTGTCTTGGATCACTGCGCCGATTTATTTTCTTTAGTTGACTTGTGCATATTAGGACTAGTCTGAGAAATAATGAACAGTTCTATTTCTTAGCTCTGTTCCAGCTCTTCTCTTGTGTACTCTAATTCAGAAGACGTGAAACCATAACTTAAGGGAAGAAAGAATATACAAAATGACTGACCCTGATAGCATGACTGTAGCAGTTAATTGATGATGTCAAATGCTCCTGAAATCCTGGAACACCAAGCTCTCTGTCCATCATCTCAGCCTCCAGAAATGCTCTTGCTGCATCAATAAGGGCTTGTGCTTCTCCAGCGGGATTTGACAATGTGTGCTCACATCTTGGAAATAAAATTTACTATGTGAGTTTGGAAGTTTATCTGTGATTATCATTTTAATTGCTCATTCATTGTTTTTTCCTCCATCCAAATGTTTTCTTTCTTTCAATTTTCTGTTATTAAACAATATTTCATTTAAAAAATTAATTACTCTTAAAGAAAAAAGTTGTTACTTGATATCATACACAGCCATAATACACTTGAATGTACAAAACTGGTTTTGCAAAGAAAGTTGTGACAATTATTTGCTCTGACCATTTCATAATTATCTTGCTCCAAGTCCTGGGCTTTAGTTCATGGAGGAATGTGTAGGGTTAATTGCCTTTTTTATTTTGTCAACTGCTTTGCTGTGAAGCTGTGGCCGTATGACCTACTACCATCAGCATTTATTCATGCTGGAGGCCAGTAATAATAAAATGTAAAACTACCATTCGTTGAAATAAACAAGTAAGATTCTTAACTAAAATAAAAATTAACCCGAAGTACTAAGGGAAGGGAAGTGAGCGGTAGATAATTGACTAGGTCAGTTTTGACACTAGGCACGCTGAAATACCCAGCAGTTGTCATAGAAATATAAGGACGCAATAGAGACAGCTAACATCACGCCTTGAGCTCATGATCTCTGACCAATGGTTTATCGAATAGATTGAGCTCCCAGCCAATGATAACGTAGCCAGCTCAAGCACAAAAAATATTGCCGGCAAGATATTCAGAACGGGTAGTCCTAGAGAAATGATCCACGTAGATGGACGTGAGAAAAAAAAACCGTTTGGTTTTTCTTTAGTTGAGGTTCTTCAACATGATTTTTGTGAATAAGAATTCTTTAATGTGTAATTTTACACATGGATCAGCATTCGTTATATTTGATGCATGTAAGTAAAGTCTCGCCCTGCTGTTATGTATTTCAGCTATATTTTGCGTATTGAAACCTGTCAATGGAACTAACTGAATGGACGATTTAGATTGACCTGGGGAATAAAGCAAAAGAATAAACTACAAAAGAAGGAAATTACATTGGAGACTTTGACAATCTAGAAGAATTGAGAAATATGAAAAATGGTAAATAATACAATAAAACCTTTGTGGATGGACATGAAGAATAAGAGATATGCATTTAATATGAAGAAAATACGACCAGTTTTGCCTATTGTACAAATTGTATATATTGTTGAAAAGTTTTGGTTGGAAACCAATTGATCTGTTTGATATTGAATAAAATATATGAAAATGAACAAGGCCGTTGAGGAGTGTTTGCCTGTTGAATAACATTATTTATCTGTTGGATTAATATAGATGCATTGTCACGGTTCACAAAAATCTCAACCACAAATGCTCTCCATATACCACCTGTAGGAGGAACGGAACGAGCCAACACCCACAGATTAGGGTCTAAGGAATCAACATCTCTGGCGAGCTTTAAGCCAGTAATACACCAATAACTTAGACATGGAATAAAATGCAAGAAAAGTTATAAACATAAAAGTTATAAACATAATACTGCAACACTGTAAACCATTGGATAGATATTATCACCCTGCCACTTAATACATTAATTGCTACTGTGCCCAATCCCACAAGGAAATAATACTGGGTGGGACGGCTACATAAGACATTAATTGGTGCCCTGGAACCAGTCTTAACAATTTGATATACTGCGGCCCCGCCACATAACATTAATTGATGCCAGTGACCAGTCCTCTTACGGAGAGCAGGCACCAGCCAGGATCACTGTGAACCACTGACACATAATGAAAATGGAACAATTGACAGCGCATCTGCAACAACAATATATGCAGTCCTACCAATACAGCCGCAGTTTTAGCTCTGCCACTGCCAGGAAAATGCACAACAAATACACACCGCACCACCCATCTCATTTTGATAAGGAGAATGAAACTTTTCTGCCAAGAGGGTATCCTACAGCACAGAAATTTGATGCATATCCCACCGCCCAAGACAACTTTATGTATGATTCAACTACAGGAGGTTATTATACAGTACAGAAACCTAATGTATGTCCCGCTGAACATGAAGAATTTATGTACGATTCAACTACAGGAGGTTACTACACCATTAGGAAAATGAACAGACGGAACGAAACCCCTTCACCTGGAAGGAGAAGGCAACCCTACATCCCCGGAGGATATGATGACGGTTGTTTGCCAGCTAATCGTAGAGTAATATACGCGGACAGGCGCAGCTACAATGTTGAAAACAGGAGGAACTTGCATAAACATAACAATCGTCCTCAGTATAAAATGGTTGGACACATGATTAATTTAATAACGCACGAGAACCCACATAGAATATGGCAGAGACGACAGTATACAACCGTATACAACCCAGACCGTCCCCAGTTCGAACCCCGGTAGAGCCCACCCCCATGTACCAATGAGAAACCTACCACATTATTGCCACAGGGGAACGGAGAGCACTCCACGTACACTATCGTCGATCAAGTATTACGGCAACAAATCAAGGCGCATGACCGCAGTTGGCAAACACTGGGACACACTAAATAAAAGGGCACATAGAATGGCAGTCAGAAATTTCATTGCCGAAATAAAAGCCAGAAAGATATTGGAATTTACAAACGTCGCATTAGAGAACAGACGAGGTTGTCTCCTAAAAACAGAAGATGGATGGTGGACACACATAGGTCAAACAAAAACGAGGGAAGAAAGATCACAGATACCAAGAAATAAATTTAGTTATTATGGATAGGACGCATCACACCCCTGGGAATAACATGCAACCCAGACAGAAAGAAACACCAAAGAAAAAAGCAATCCACCTGCAACAGATTGATGGTTACATGCAGACACCCCCCATCAATTATATCATCTGGCACGAGGAGAAAAATATCACCATGAAGGCACACGCGAAACAACTTTGGCGTGATGACCACTGCCCCATTGCGCCCAAGACGACATCTACTCGACCAGTTCGAAAGGCCACATTACATTACCAACCCTCTAGTCACACTTTATCTGAAACGACGGACTCTGATTTCGCCCAATATGATCCTACACCTGCGCCACCCACAGATGCGATACAACAACTAATACGTGAAAGAGATTCCTCTGAGAGTGAAAATGACATTCCCCTGACGGAACTACGTCAACGTCTTCAATACCATGACTCACTCATATAGAATGATGCAAACATTCTGCCGACAGCACAAGCAGAAAATACTACATCTGCCTTTATACACACTCAAACCTATTCACGTAGCGAACATTCATCTGCCAATTGCCATACATACCCCCAAATCTGAATGGGATAGTGACGAAATCAGACCGTTAATACATTACAGAGATACAGCTGTTTCTCTCACACAGACAGATCTTGATCGTGATACTCAGCGACAAACAGAGATGAGTCTACATATCGATCCAGCATCATATAATTACTCACATGAAACAAAAGGCGAAACAGCAACTACCCTATATCAACAAGAGACAGATATAGACACGTTAGACCCAGATAGCAGCGTGGAATCTATGGACAATGCTCCACCACTTGAGATCCGCACCACTGTAAAACGTTCTTACCTTCCTTCCTCTGACGATTCACCTCCGGTCACTAAGTTCGTAAAACTGCCACAAGAACATGTTAGAAGGAAAAAAAAAGGACAAAGCGTCGACACGCTTCCAAACAGAAAGATGACTCGCCAGCCACACCCCCCTTTCCCCCCCCCCCCCCCCCCCCCCCCCCCCCCCCCCCCAGCTCGACCGCAGCCATCTCCCATTTCTCCAATTTGCCAAAAATCAGTCAACGCCATGTCACACTGCACCCACTACACAGTACGATTCCAGATTGTCTAGCAGAGAGATTGCAATGCTGGAGCTGGCAGAAAAACTAGCAAGGTTTTTATAGGCACCCAGTAGTGTCCTATGTGCTTGTTAATACAAGTACCCAATCTACGCACGTGTATATTTTCTTTTTACCAATGATTATTATTTTTGGCCGAACAACGAACGTCTCCAATCTATTTTTTTTGGGTGCCCAAATGTCACATTTTTATCATTTTTTTTTGGTGACAAGTCTCTCGTTTTTATTTTTTTGGTGCGCAAACATCCCCCGGACGAAATCTTTTTCAGATTATGTGAAGATGACAGTTCCCCAATGACCCAGTGCCTGATTTGAATTGTCACAGCAACTCCTGCTATCAGAGTTTTCCATGATGAAGTAACCGCTGATGATCAGATTACCTCCAGAAGAACCGGAAATTTGTTATATATTTTTGTTAAAAACATTTTCTAGTACTAACACCTGTTATAAGTGTCATCCACTTTCATTCATCATGTTTTAGACTCCACATCTAGAGCAGATTGCAAGAGTATTAGGTGATAATGTCACCATACTTTATGTTATAGAATATGCCATACTATCGTATTGATTTGAAACATGAGAATTTATTTAGGATTGTTGAAAACATTATGAATTTCCACAGAAATTGCAGTTCAATGGTTGCATAAGCCACACTTATTAGTTAAAGATAGCCTTGATGTTGCATTTTAAAATTTCAGGACCCTAGAGTTCAGTTACATGTATTGCATACACATTTTTAATGCTAATGATTCAAACATTGAGAATTCATCATCTTTCACCCTTTCGCCCTTACAGTCTTTTCCTTGCTGTTCCAGAAATCAACTTGCTTTTCTTTTTCACATGCATCTTTGGATATTCACGCGGTACCTTTGCACTATGCACTGATTGTCATTATGTCCATTATCATTGATGCAACCTTCTACAGATGATTTATATTCCACTCATTCATCTATACCTGTCCCCTTTAACTACCATAACGTCCCTTGACAGAGTGTAGGTGGAACGAACCATGTTATTGAAATTTATAAACATGATTGTTGTGATGTACCATCCTTTCTCCAAAGAGATACTTTGAGTGTAGGCCACACATTTTTGTGGGTACTGTTGATTTTTATTACCATCATTCCAGTCCACACATTGTTTATGTAATAGCCATTTAAAAAAAAAATAGAGAAATTAAATCACTTTGCAGAAATTTTTTGTTAGACATTGTGTATGACGAAAATGTCACAAAATAGTCATATCCATGGATTGTACATCCAACATTTGATCCACTATTACAGGACGAATGAGACTTCTTTTTCCACTCCACACCTCACAGCCACTTATCTACTCGTTTTCCTTCTCTCACTCTGAGAAAATATTCTGGAATTGTGATTTTTTCTCTTCTAACTATTTTCATCAACTTGAATTACAATTTTTTTGTAATCTGGAGACTTTTTGTTTCTTTCTGTCCATTACGAGACCACAATTACTATTCTTACAACTTGCTGACAACAGGTTATACTGACTGTTCTTATTCGCTTTCGGAGCTAACTCTTATTGTCACCCCACTGATAGACTTCATCACACCCAGGAATCAGCTTTATTGATAGTGATTTTCAGAGTCATTGTATTATTGAATTATTATTATGGTTTGCTTACAAATTTTTACAAACAGAATGAATATTGGTAGACATGAAAAGAAACAGATTGATGGGAATGTTGACATAAATTAGAGATGCTAATATCCCTACACCACCCGCACACCTGTTCATGAGACCACACAGATGACTATTTTTGCACCCATTGTTCCCCATGTGTACCATAGTGTCATTTCATTCCCCACTGAACCGCCCCTGTCTATTTCACACATATGGTATTGACTAGTTTTTATGATTGCAGCTGACATGGATATGACATTTGAGAAAATAAAACACTACATGATATTGTGAAACTACTGTTTGCACATGATGCGTACGACATTATTGCCCTCATGATAATATGGTATTGACTGGTTTTTATGATTGCAGCTGACATGGATATGACAAAGAAGAAAATAAAACACTACATGATATTGTGAAACTACTGTTTGCAGATGATGCATATGCCATTACTGTCCCTCGAATAATGTTATACATTAAATATTTCTGTCTTTACGTAAACACGTGACAGATAAAAAAAATGACTGAAATTTATTTTTGCACAAAGATGAGATTATGAGACTGATGACAGGAGATAGTCTCTGATATACAAGTGATGACGTTGATCTTTGATATTGATACATGCCTATGCTATATATGCATTTTTGACTTTGTTATAAACCAGACAATTCTGTCTTTACGTAGTCACGTGACAGATCGTCAAAAAGGACTGACACATTTTTGAAATTTAATACAGCTTTGAGATACTGGGAAATATTGGTCCCTGATGATAATGATACATAGATTGAAAATGATACCCCTCCTCAGGATATACGTGTCAAGGATACACACGATGGATATATATGTTTAATAATACATAAGTTGAAAATGACACCCCTCCTGAGGATATACGTGTTAAGGATACACACGATGGATATATATGATTAATAATACATAGGTTGAAAATGATACCCGTACTGAAGATGTCCGTGTTGCGGATACCTATGATGGATATATACTGATGATACATAAGTTGAATACGATACTTATGTCAGGGATACACATGCTGTTGTTGAAATTAAGATATTATAAGTAATGGAAAGATTCTGCCTTTACGTGATCACGTGACAGATACTTAAGTAGAAATGATAACACTTTCATGGACCAGTCCATTTGACATTGCATTTGACGGTATTACTATAACCTATATTGCTTTCTGCGACTGTGCGTAACAGGTTGACCGGCTGAGCACTTTTCACCCCTGACATGATGATATTTCCATCCCTTACTTTATCTACACCATAGAGATATTTTGAAAAATCATAGACTGCCCATCTGACTGAATCAGACTATAACAGTTCTGACAACAGATGTTACAGACACAATCGATCTGACAAATCTTTGTCTCAGAAGGCAGATTCAGTGTCGAACCTGTACAAATGTGACATAATTTCCATTTTTGTTAAATATTGCTCAGGTATGAGATATTGGTTGTTCGATTGGTTTTAAATGAGTTTTAATAAATAATATTCTGGATATTTCTTAACTACCTTAGACACGTTATAGATAAATTAAAATGTACTAAAGAGATACATTTTTGAAAAATCATAGACTGCCCATCTGACTGACTCAGACTATAACAGTTCTGACAACAGATGTTACAGACACGCGATCTGGTGTAGAAGGCAGATTCGGTGTCGCATTTGTCATAATGTAAAATATTTTTCACCTTGTCAATTGTGCTGACATATTGAGATGTTCACAGTTGAATTATAGTTACATGAATTTTTGACAAATGTATTCTTGGATGTGTTTCGCTAACATAGTAATGCATTGTAGATGACTTAATTAGAAAATAATGACACATGAGAACCTGGAAATAACTTGGCTGTTTTCTGGATTGGACCACCATTACAATAAAATAATTTGGATACTTTGAGAAAATAAAATTGAATACTTTATACATGGATCACTCTTATAATTCTACAATGTGGATACTTGGAAATAACTTGGATGTATATTGCTTGGAGTACCAGGAAAGTTTCGCAACATAAAGGTGTTGAACTACATTTTGGGTTGATTGATATATGAGTAAAAAAAAAAAAAAAAAAAAAAGACAAATTTTGCACTGTTGCCACTTGTGTGGGTTTTGAGTGGTCTATATATGGATTAATGTTAACAGTTTTGTTGTTCAAGGTTGCCGCTCGAAAAATTTTAGATTAACATATGTCTTGATATGATAAAAGTTAAATATTTTTTTTCACAATGTTGTCCATTAAATAAAGCTTGGTTAAGGTATGACAGTCTCATAATATATATATATGTACAAGGGCCCCCGGTTAATGACTTATGTTAAATTTTTCTGAAAACTTTTTGGACTTAGAAATTTTTTCTCATGATATTTTTATGTATTGGTAGTACTCAAATGTCTCCCTGTGGGATACATTTGCATGGCTCTGGGATCTATGTGGCCGTATGACCTACTACCATCAGCATTTATTCATGCTGGAGGCCAGTAATAATAAAATGTAAAACTACCATTCGTTGAAATAAACAAGTAAGATTCTTAACTAAAATAAAAATTAATCCGAAGTACTAAGGGAAGGGAAGTGAGCGGTAGATAATTGACTAGGTCAGTTTTGACACTAGGCACGCTGAAATACCCAGCAGTTGTCATAGAAATATAGGGACGCAATAGAGACAGCTAACATCACGCCTTGAGCTCATGATCTCTGACCAATGGTTTATCGAATAGAATGAGCTCCCAGCCAATGATAACGTAGCCAGCTCAAGCACAAAAAATATTGCCGGCAAGATATTCAGAACGGATAGTCCTAGAGAAATGATCCACGTAGATGGACGTGAGAAAAAAAAACCGTTTGGTTTTTCTTTAGTTGAGGTTCGTCAACATGATTTTTGTGAATAAGAATTCTTTAATGTGTAATTTTACACATGGATCAGCATTCGTTTTATTTGATGCATGTAAGTAAAGTCTCGCCCTGCTGTTATGTATTTCAGCTATATTTTGCGTATTGAAACCTGTCAATGGAACTAACTGAATGGACGATTTAGACTGACCTGGGGAATAAAGCAAAAGAATAAACTACAAAAGAAGGAAATTACATTGGAGACTTTGACAATCTAGAAGAATTGAGAAATATGAAAAATGGTAAATAATACAATGAAACCTTTGTGGATGGACATGAAGAATAAGAGATATGCACTTAATATGAAGAAAATACGACCAGTTTTGCCTATTGTACAAATTGTATATATTGTTGAAAAGTTTTGGTTGGAAACCAATTGATCTGTTTGATATTGAATAAAATATATGAAAATGAACAAGGCCGTTGAGGAGTGTTTGCCTGTTGAATAACATTATTTATCTGTTGGATTAATATAGATGCATTGTCATGGTTCACAAAAATCTCAACCACAAATGCTCTCCATATACCACCTGTAGGAGGAATGGAACGAGCCAACACCCACAGATTTGGCTCTAAGGAATCAACATCTCTGGCAAGCTTTAAGCCAGTAATACACCAATAACTTAGACATGGAATAAAATGCAAGAAAATTTGTAAACATAAAAGTTATAAACATAATACTGCAACACTGTAAACCATTGGATAGATATTATCACCCTGCCACTTAATACATTAATTGCTACCGTGCCCAATCCCACAAGGAAATAATACTGGGTGGGACGGCTACATAAGACATTAATTGGTGCCCTGGAACCAGTCTTAACAATTTGATATACTGCGGCCCCGCCACAAAGCATCAGAGCTAGGGTCCATTAATGATTTCCAAATACAGTGTTTGATCTGCAGTCTGGTATGTAAATGTTTCTTTAACCCTTTGAGCCTGATATCACTATTTCATCAAAACCGTCTCCCTGCAACTTTTTTATGAACAAGAATTTTGACACACACTACACAGCGGCAAATATTATGTGAATGCATACCTTGCTTGAGCTAGGCAGCAAAATCCAGCATACTGAGGACATTCCTGATTTTTCAAACTCTTAGCTAAGCTTGCTGAAAATTGAAATATGAAAAGCTTAAATTATAATTCTATTATTTTATCCTGAAAGACGAATACAGAGATAGAATTTCAGTGTTTAATTTTTAAATTTCAGTATTAAGATTATATGCAAAATGTTATGCTGAGATGAGTTTTAAGAAAGTAAACTGACTGTTATAAAATAATTTATTTTGAGCCAGACAGCTTTAACAATAAGAATCCAGTAACAAAAGAGTGTTTCAGTCATAGTTAATCTTATGCAAAATAAACACAAATATATGAATAGATAGGTGATGGTTAAAAACATACGAGGAAATGGCAAGATAAGAGAAGAAAAGAAAAGAATTGAAGATCAAAAGTTACAAAGATTATTAAACATTATTATCAAGACACGTTTTAAGCAGGTTTTGTGAACCTGTGCTCCATGCAGAGCTTATCTAGGTTGGTATAGTTCATTTACAATATGTGAGTGGTATACGGATGAAACAGTTTTCAGATGTTTATTACATCAGCTACGTGATTCTGGGTGTGAAAATATTTACTGTTTGAGAATAGTTTTTCACGTGTGCCTCAGTGACTATTATTTGGTCATGTGAGAAAAGGAGAAGCAATGACTGGCTAGATGAGTGCAGGTTTTTGGAATGTGTGTTATTTTTTTTTTTTTTTCATACGCCCGCTAATACTCGAGGCGAAATCTCAGGTTATTGTTAATGTCTAACCTGACATTGATTTTACGTGAGTATCCCTTTTCTTGTACAGAGACAGGTGTCCCTCGCCATTCAGGCAGATACTCG
Organism: Oreohelix idahoensis; assembly: GCA_024509875.1. Lineage (NCBI taxonomy): Eukaryota > Metazoa > Mollusca > Gastropoda > Stylommatophora > Oreohelicidae > Oreohelix > Oreohelix idahoensis. The sequence continues at coordinate 145,457 of JAMPIV010009212.1, forward strand.
CCGATTTCGGAGGTACCCATTAGAGCTGGGTCGGCTCAGGAGCCGCCAATCCCTGGTCGATGACACTCCTTCAAATGTTTTTGCCAGGTCTCGAGTTAATCCAGTCCAATTCCCGGTCGATGAAAAATCCTCAGGAATGTGTGTGAAAGGGTAGTTATTGAGCAGTCAACATTTGCAGAGAGAAGTAGAAAGATTATGCTTAGTCAAGTCTGTGTAGCTCAGCTTGTATTCTGGTGGTTGAGTAGCTTGGGAGACATGTCTCAGACAGAAGGTGCCTGCTGTAAGGTTGCTGTTGTAGGATTTGATTATGAGTGATGAGAGCCTGAAAACAGTGAAAGTTCATATGAGGTAACATCACAGCTGTCATAGAATGGTGATTTTGCTGTGCATTTGTTCAGGGTGCCAGTTGGGTATTCTGCTACACTGTAGTTCCAGTGTTCACATGTTGATGAACTGACGGTATTTTAGCTGAACTGAGTACTTCTTGTTGTGGTTCACATGTAAGATGTACTGAATACAGTGTTCAGAGATTTAACAGCAGGGAGGATAGTGTGATTCGCTTGCATAGCTAGGCGGGATTGTCGCACGGAAGGTTCTGGGTTCGAGTTCTGGGTAAGCCACTCACGTCTGTTGTTTTTCTGTTGTCTAGTGTTCTACTTTTTTATTTCTTACGAGTGCCTGAAAACATACCTTTATGTTTGTCTAATATTTATTTACTGTTCAGAGATTGAACCCTATGGTCTTGAGCTATCTTTCATGCCTGGAATGCTGACTGTGCAAGCTGTCCTTAAATGTTAACTGTGGTGATATTAGTGTTGTGAGCCATTTGTCTCTACTTCTGTTCTATGAAAATTATTTTAATGAGTTCTCAAGATTACTAAACACGATTGTTATGAGTTCACAAGATTATTAAACATTCAGTCCAGAAGCTAATATTATCTCCAATGTTTAATTAGTGACTAACCAAATAACATGAAGCACATTAATAGATATGAATTAGTTTCCTTGTGTGTGAAGAGCAAAATAAAATTCACTAAAGATATTGGCCTACATTTCCATTATTATTATTATTCTTCTTTCGTTCGCTTGAAATATATTGTCTATATCTGCAATGTTGTTTCTTGTATAAACTTCACTGTCTTTTGTAGTTCATACAGAGGTCCGTATAGTTTTGCTTCCAGTGTTGTTTCTCTGGGCCAGTGGGTTTGCCTCAATATATCATATTCGGGGCCATCTTGAAGTACGTGCTCCGCAGTCTGGGGTGCCTGTCCACATGTACACATGGCTGAATTGCCAATCTTAAATTTTGTATACATGTGGCTGCGGAGTCAGTTGTGTCCTATTCTGAGGCGCAGAATGACAATTTGTTCTGATCTGTTCATAGCTTGGTAGTCATCCTGTGTTGGTGGCTTTCTGATTGATTTGATCATCTTTTTCTTCTGATGGTATGTAACTGGTACATCCGGTTCCATTATTATAATTTTGCAGGAGTTATAATTACCACAGTAATATTAAAATACGAACAAGACAAGTGTCAGTCCTTGTTCTGGGATCCCAAGGTACGAGAGGTAGAAGGAGGCCAAAAAAACACATGTAGAAGGGAAACAGAGGCAGATATGAAAGGGAAGCAGAGGCAGATATGAAAGGGAAGCAGAGACAGATATAAAAGGGAAAAAGAAGTTGTGGATAGAACTTAAACCAATCTCAAGGACTGGAAAGGTCAGCATTAATTAGTTGAAAGCCTATGTTTCTGAGGGAGCTGAATGGTAATGAACAAATTAATATTAAAACAAAACAAATATTAGAAGTCCTGTCCCAGTGGTTTAAACTTACCAAACTCTTCACTTCCTTCAGCTACATTTGGTTTTTTCAAAAATCTCCTGAAAGTAAGTGAAGTAAAATAAATCACTGGTACACATAACAATTACATCATGAATGAGTAAAATATATACAAAGAAGAATGTGTCACTACCTGACACACTGCAATGAATAAAACAACTAATGTTTTTCACACACACATATATATGTAATGCAGCCCAGCAACTCCAGATGAGAAGGAGGCTGTAATTAGCCAATCTACTTTCAGGCTAAGCGAAAGCTCTTTCTCATCACAAGACAAAGGTGATATCTAAGTTAGTAGGTCTATCTCTCTGCAGTGCTGTTATAAATAATGAAGGAAACCTGAGGCTTGTGAGTGGTAAATAAATAAACAGATATAGGTAAATAGCAGGTACACATCAGACAGAGACAAAGAAGACATCAGATAACAAAAAAGTAATACAGGTTCACAGAGAAATAGATGATTGGATGGTTCCTGGTTTAGTTTCCCAGTAAGCCTATCATTTTTATTTCTTTTCTTTTGTCAAATGTCTTCTTTTCTATCTTACGAATGCCTGCTATTTACTTTATTTATTTGCAGTGTTGGGGAGATCTTTACTATTTTCACTCTTACTGTATTGAGTGTGGAGTGGGTTCAATTCCCAGTGCAGGCGGGAAAAGACAATAGGAGGCGAACACTTGGGAGTCATGACCCAAATGGGCCCGCCCCCCTCATAGTGTAAAGAAGATAAAGGACCAAAATACTTGTCCAATGGTAGGACTACTTCTGATGATCAGATTGTCTCCTGTTGTATCGCTCTGTACAGAGTTTCCTATCAAATTTACTGTATGAAGTGTCTACAGCATGTTATGTGCATTCACAGTGTTGATAGTTTATATGTCAGTTGGTGCATTTCTCTTCTGGAATCATCTCATAAAGACTTACTAAACATTTTCACTATTCTGTTTTGTACATTAAGTTGTTTGAAGACTTTTCATTTGTTCCACCATTTTTTTTCTCCCTCTGTAGTTCCTGGGGGTTTCCTAAGAGACATAGAAAGGATAGGACTACTGATCCTGACATGTCGTACGAGGTGGCAAAGCTGAGGTTGTGTATGGGGCTTGCAACACCACCATCTACAAACTGCCTTGGCATGTGTATGTAAGTGCTTTGATGTAAACTTTCTGCAAGGAAGCCACAATGAGCAAAAAGAGAAGGAAAAGGAAACAACTTTCCATTTATTCTTTAATACTGCATTCTAGTTGAAATGAAGAACAGTGGGACGTGTTTTTCGATGCCATCCAAATGTCGCCTACAGAGTGACGGCACTGGGGTGGGAGGGGGTAAGGTCTATGTCTGCATTTCTTTTCTGCATGGCATTTATCGAGGGTGAGGGGAGTGTGCTGGTTAGCATTTGGGGTGGGTGGCGGCATAGGGTTGTGTAAGGTCTATGTCTGCATTTTCGTTGGAGAAAAAAATCTTTAGAGTTTAGGGTTATGGGTCATTGGTCGATAAATTAGGTCATGTGTCTCCATGCTGTGTGATTCTGATGCCATATTTTAGCATGTAACAGAAATTGTCATGAGCATAATTTATTGTGAATTTGGAAATGAGAGGCATTATATATCCTTGTTGTAACTTATCAGAGGTTGAATGGGATATTTTTCCTTTATTTAATATAAAATGTTAAAAAAAAGTGTGAACAAGTTGCCAAGCAATATGGTTAACCGTCTGGTTCAATAGTGTTTGGGTAAAATGAAGGACCCTGTTCCACTGTTGTTCCCATGTATCAGTTTAGGAATCCTGAACCTAACCTTAACCCTAACAACGTGGGTGACGTTTTAAAATGACAATGAACAACACGTCCCACTGCTCCTCATTTCAACCATATTAAGATTAGGGTTTAGGATTCATAAGCCTAACCCTTACTACTTACTTACTTACTTAGTCGTTCCCCTTCTACCGTGAGGTGTAGAGGTTTGGAAGAGAGAGCGCCAGACTATTCTATCAGCTGTCTTCTTCCTGGCCTGGTTCCATTCTAGTCCTCGGTGCTTCAAAGATTGTCTAATGTTGTCCTCCCAGCGGACTCTGGGTCGTCCTGGAGGTCTGGATCCCTGGCTCTTTGTTTCCCATGCTTGTCGTGGTAGCCGATCTTCTCCCATTCTGCAGACATGGCCAAACCATCTTAGTTGGGACTGTTCTATTTGGGTCTGCAGCGGATGGGATTTTAGGCCTTGACGGATCGTCTGGTTGCGGACCATGTCTCTTCTTGTTACTTCAACCACTTTCCTCAGATACCTCATTTCTGAGGTTTGGATCTGGCTTTTGTGGGTTGTAGTCATTGCCCACGACTCGCATCCATATGTCAAGACTGGGACATAGGTGGAGCGGTATACAGCCATCTTCGTTTTCTTACCAACCTCTTTCTTGCTGAGGAATCCACGATTTATGGCCTGAAAAAGTCTCCCAGCCGCTGCTTTTCGAGTGGCCAACTCTTCTTTGATGCCTCCCTTTCGGTCTATAATAGCTCCGAGATATTTAAAGTGGTCGACCTGCTACAGGACCTGTTCTCCCAACTTAATCTGATGTTTTCTTTCTTCTCGTGATATCACCATGGATTTTGTTTTAGAGCTGCTTATGACCATCCCTCTCTTCTCCAGCTCTTCCTTCCAGACTTGCAGGTTGGATTGGAGATGTGCCTCTGATTTCCCTTACTACTGCGTCCCTAAATTCTTCTTGGCAGGCCGTATAAAAAACATAGCTCACTGCACACATACTATCTGACGGCATTTTTCACAGTTACCAATAGAAATTAGAAATTTTTAGTCCTCTAAAATCTAGTGTAAGTCAACCGTGTTAGGAATGGCCTACGAACTAGCCTACACAGTAAACTAAAACAGACTGGGTGTCATGATTAGGCCTACGTGATTAAGATCTGTGGTATATAATCGTAAATTAAGAGCCCAGATCGCTTTCAATTTATGTGACCAAGCCATAATAAAAATAGGAATGCTAAATCTATGGGACATGTATAGAGTTGCCAGGTTTTAATAGCCTAGGTTATTTACAATAGGGCCTACTTGACAACTAAGGCTAGGCCCTATCTGGGTCGTTTGGATACCTTCACATGTTGGCATATAGGGCAACGAAAAGGCAGATAAAGCAGCCAAGAAAGGTAGATCTGATAAAAATATAATAAATGTAGGGATGAGTAAATCAGAGATTAAGAGCTTAATTAAACATTGAATAACACATGAATGGAAAGCAGAGTGGGATAAAAAATCTGAAAGGAAGACATACATATAAGATGTTCAAGGCTCCAACAAAAAAATTTCAGATATCTAGTGAATTGAAAATTCCCAGTAATAAGAAATTTCTCAGACAACAGCTGGGAAAAGGCTGTTTCAGAATAGAAGAACCTTACTGTGCAGGATGTCTTCAAGACAATAATATAGAGCATTTCTTATTAAAATGAAAGCGGCATGAACAGATGAGAATACCTTTATTAGATTATTTCAATCAATCAATACCCTTTAGCTCCCCAAGGAGCATAGGCCTTCAACAAACACATGCCAAGTCTCCCTGTCCCGTGCCATCCGCTCAAGTTCTTTCCATGTTTTCCTCATCATTTTCACCTCTGTATCCAGTTCTCTTCTCCATGTATTTTTTTGGTCTACCTCTGCCTCTCTTCCCCTGTGGATTCCAGAAAAAGGACTGCCTTGTAATGCTATCAGCAGGTTTCCTCAATGTGTGTCCTAACCATCACCATCATTTTCTTCTCAACTCTTGTTCCACTGGTTCTTGTCATCTATTCCACATTTGTGACTTTGTCATACCATTTCAGTCCTTATATTCTATGCAAGCACCCGTTTATAAAAGTCTGTAGCTTTTTGGTTGTTGTTTTTGTTGCTCTCCGTGTCTCAGAGCCATACAATAGGACTGACTTGACATTTGAGTTGAAGATTCTTATTTTCGTGTTGGACTTGATTTCTCTTTGTTCTCCATATGTTTCCCAATGCAATGAAAGCTCCTATTGCTTTTTGTATTCTTATTTTGTTATCATTGTCTGTCCCTCCAACTTTGTCTATATTACTGCCAAGATATGTGTACGATTCTACATCTTTTAGTGGTGTTTCTCCAAGTTCAACCTTGTTGTCATTTCTTGCATTTATTCTCATAATCTTTGTCTTTTCCCTATGTATTTTCAGTCCCACTTGTTGTGACCTCTCATCGAGAATTTTCATATTCTCTTGCATCTGATTATGGTTATGGGACAGAAGAGCCAAGTCATCTGCAAAATCCAGATCATCAAGCTGTTTAGTCAGATTCCACTGGATTCCATTTCAGTTGTGTGATGTTGATGTTTTCATAACCCAATCTATTGCTAGTAAGAACAGAAATGGAGACAAGAAGCATCCCTGTCTCACTCCAGTTCTAATCCTAAACGGTTCTGTAAGTTGTCCTTCATGAAGAACTCTGCATGTCATGTCTTCATAGGTCTTCCTTATTAAGTCTACACTGTCAAATGCCATTTCATTGTGCATGAATCCGATGTATTGCGGTGAATTCCAGATTTAGGGAACTGCATAATATAGTCAAACAGAATTTAAGAAGAATAACAGTTAATATATAGTAATTGGGAATGTGAAGGTCTGATGCTGTGCTTACAATACAAATGACATTTAACAGATGAAAGTCAATTAAATATCTATTAAAGTCAGTTATATAACTGGAAACACCAGGCCTTTATTCCCTCAAAATACTGTTTTTGTTTGGTTTTGTTAGGTTTGATCTCGTTTTTGTTTGGGTTTTTTTCTTTTAACATACAAGCATAATTAGTAATTGTGATTGGCCCTATTTACAATGATTTGACAGGTGTGATGCCACTTTCCCATATTGGCAATTGTTCATATTGTTTGGAATTGAAAACAATATATATTCTAATTATAACCCATCAGAGGTTGAACGGATTATTTTTCATTATTAGGTTAAAAATTAAAAAATTGGTTTTGTTTGAGCTTCACTTGCAAAAGAAAAGGGGGGGGGGGGGGAAGGAATGTGAGGGGCATTATATTTAAGCTGCTTAAAAAAAATATGTCCAAAGCCTGTAATATCGGGGGGGGGGGGGGCGGGTGGATGGGGGGGGGGGGGGGGGGGGTGGGGGGGGGGGGGGGGGGCGGGGGGGGTATAACTAATTTAATCAGTTCACTGAATGGAAAGATTTTAAGTTAAATTGTCTGCTGTTCTGCCTGCATAGATTAAAACTATTTTAAAATCCACAACAACCAACACATTGTCTGAACATCTCTAAGACTGCACTAAGAAAAGTGAAATACAGCATTTAATTAACCAATGGATTTAGTCCCTCAAGTATGGCTCAGTCATTATGTGGCACACCTGGCAACTATGCATGGAGGCATATCTGGAGTCATCTTTTTATGACCACCAGCTATGCACAATGCTACAATATACATATGTGGAAGTGAACCTCTGTCTGTAAGGCTAATTACACCCTCATTAACTCTTGAAATCATCCACACACTCTCATGGAATTTCCCCTATAGTGAAACATGTAAACCGAGCATTGCTCACTTAGCTTGGAGATGTCACTTGAGCCCCCAGACGTACTCTGGCTTTTACCTGGTTGGCTGCATGCAGGAGGATCTCACTATGGAACTAGTGATAGGCAGATGAGGGAGCTCAGCAGTGGCTGTGTGCAGGACGTGACAATTCCTTGGGAGAGCCCAGAACCAGAGTACAGTATTTTAGCACTGCATAGTTGGAGAGCCCCCTTGGATGGCGGGGAATACGCAGTATGCCTCACACTTCTTACTCCTAGCTTGGGACCAGATGTGGCGATCCTTTAAATGCAAGCCAAACTGGAGCTCATGACTTCAACTCGGCATGTTTCCGAATGGCAGAAAAGCCTAGATCTACGGTGTAGATAATACCAAGGACTCTTCAACTTGGTATTGGCTGCAAAAGAGTGAAAAGCTCAGCAGCGCTAGTTAAACAACAACACCTGGCAACTCTAGACATACCTACAAGAAGACAAATCAACAAAGCTTAACTATACTGCCTAAAGAAAAAAAAAGTGCCATTGAGCCACATGATAAAGTTTAGTTCTTACATTCACATCCTATTTTGGTGTAAATATACCATAGTTTTGTTTATGAATGATTTTTCTTGTTTAGATTGTATAATTTTCATGTAGAGTGATTTTTCAGAATGACCCACTGATGTTAGTAACAGCTGGTTTGAAGAACTTTGCAACATTTTTCCTCTTTCTGACACTTTTGTTTTCTGGTTGCATAACCAGATAATACTATGCAGTGATGTAAAAGCACTTAGTAAGTAATGTGGGATAAATATTTGTGTGTTAGTAGTAAAATTACAAATACTTGAATCATGGCAGAAAAGCCAGTTGAAAACAATGGCTTCAAATTTTGGAAGACTAACCTGAAGTCATCTAAATATATTGTGGCACCAATGGTGGATCAAAGTGAACTAGCATGGCGCATGCTGAGTCGGCGCTACGGCGCTGAGCTGTGTTACACACCAATGTTGCATGCTTCAGTGTTCATCAGAGATACTAACTATCGCAAAGAATCTCTTCAGAGCTGCCCCGAAGATCGACCACTCGTAGTTCAGGTACAGTACTGCTAACTATGATACTTTATTTAATCATTTCTTATTAGTGTTATTTGATGATTATGTATTTCCTATCATAGGTGTTACTGGATATGGTGATAACTCTTTTATTTTATGTTATACATTAATAGGATACTTTGTGAGAATTTTCACTCTAGATATCATTATCCATTTTCCGTCAGGCTCAAAAACATGGATAAGAATAAACATGAAAACAAATAAACATTCATAAATAGCTATTTCTTCTTTGTACACTCTCAGATGTCTACTTGAATGTTTTCAAAGAAAGCAGCAGTCAGCTGGAGGCTATTTTCATCTCCATAAAGCTTTTTTTATGAATGGTACTGGCAGCTCTCTGTTCCTCATATGTTGGGCAACTTTGAAGCAGATGTTCAACAGTCATTTTAGCAGTGCCACAATTACACTCATTAGTGTAACTCATCAGTGTAACTCATCAGTGTAACTCATCAGTGTAACTCATCAGATAGTTATTTGAATAAATTAAAAGGAGTAAAATGGCATAAATGAGTCAGCAATGTGAATTGGTAAAGGTAAAGTTTGTCCCATTGTAACATAAGGGAGTGAAGTGTTAAAGACTTCACTGTGCTAGGATGAGGTGTGGTGACAGGTTCTTGTCCTCGCTGCCTTTGCCATGTTTAACTGAAGAGCAGAGTCAGGTACCCATTTACAGCTGGGTAGACTGGGGCATGAAGTTACCAAGTTTTGAACCCAGTAACTTTGCCATGTGCATTCTAACCACAGTGACACTTAATTCTGTATATGAATAGGAGGAATCATTGTCATCCATAATTTTCATTCAAAGCGGAATATAGGGCTGCAGATTTTGTGGCTTGTCACAATTTCTATTTTGGAACATTTTCTGCAGATCTCCATATTAGAAAACAGTCACCTTGGCTTCCTTACTCTTCTATAATGTTCTTCACCATTTCTTTTTTGTTGGCATCCCTACTTTTCTAATCCCTTGTGGGTTCCAGTCAATGCTTGTCTGTTTATCTCATTTTCTTGGCTACTTGTGGTCCCCCCCAGCTTCATACAGTGAAAGAAAATATGACATAGATAACGTTCAGATTAAGATAAAATAGGAGCATACTACCCCTGAGCCCATTGTAGTTTATAGGGGTCTCTGTGGAGACAAAGAAAGAATTGTACTAGTGCTACACCAGGCACGTCACACAAGGTGACTACTATGAGGTTGTGCATGGGACTGGCAACCTTATCATGTAAAACAAATTGCTCCAGAAACCACTACTGCAAGGGCATGTGAATGCTTTGTGCAGGCTTCTTGCAATCCATGCTCCATTGGGAGCGAAAAGAAAAAATAATGATGATGATACAGTGCTCTGACATTCCACATTCCTATCCTCAGTATGTTCATTAAATTTATCTTTCCACTATCTACCTTTCTTCAGGTTGCGATGTGAACTTTTTTATTTGTAGTCTTTTGTTAGAGATTGCTGTTTACTTTTCAGTTCTGTGCCAATGATCCGGTAACATTTCTGAAAGCAGCCCAACTAGCAGAACCATACTGTGATGCAATTGATCTTAACCTTGGGTGTCCACAAGTCATTGCCAAGAAAGGTCACTATGGGGCTTTTCTTCAAGATGAGTGGGAATTATTGGCAAAAATGGGTAAATGTTGCATGTTATGTGACTGAATCTGAGCGTGCATTTTTATTATAGTGCAATCGTAAAGGTTAAGACATTTAATATATTGCGATAGATGTTTCAATTATTGAACGCTCCATACACGATCGATTATGACGTGTCTAGCGTTGTTTAGGACACAGTCGGTAACTAGGAGACGCTACCCTTTGTTACTTGACCGCCAAGCTGAATAGCTGCGTTTTTCTAACCTTCCAATTCAATGGCATGATATAGCCATTTATATGTGCATTTTTGATGGACCAGGGTCAGTCCTAGAACTCTATATGAGAGGAAAATTTATGGAGGTTAGTATTTAACTAGAATTCTCAGAAGGAGGAGAATAATCGTCAAATTCGTATGAAATATTCAGACTCGCAGTCTCACTGTCGGCAGGTAGCCATGTCTAGCTGCGCGTGCATATAGCTGTGATGTTCTGACGACAATACTGCATTGTATCCTTAAACGGACATTGACACGTAAACCAGCAGTCTACGTTATTGATTAATTTATGCATGACTTATAAGGACTTATGTTCTGTTCCTATTTGAAATGATCATCCTGTGTGTACATGTGATTAAATATTACGGACTCAATCTGAAGGCATTAATTACTTCATTAATGTTGCTGAGTTCAAGTTACATGAACTACTTCTTCATACCATGCTACTGAGTTGTATGAACACCTTCACCCTAATTCGCGTAATACTAAACAAAGCACGATTAACAAGAGATCACTAAAGTAACCATACTCAGTGCATGATCTTCAACCGGCAAATAACTCAGCAACAAAGTGGCGGCCGAATGCGGGGAACGACAGAAAAAAGAAACAAACTTCTGTTCCTTACGCACATGTTAACCATAATATTTATGATCAAGTTTCGATCACATGATCCAGTCGAAGATGACGTCTTACTCATTCTAATGCCTAACAACGTGACGTCACTGAAAGTCGTGTAGGTGATCTGTCGGAGAAACCAAAGTCGTTTTCTAAGTCTAACCAGGGGAAACATGAGCCATTGAAGCAAAACACACGATATGGACTACAGGAGCAGACAGTCAGGGGCATTAGCCTAGCTGTTGACGACCTCTAGCACTGATCTAAGCAACGGAAAAGATAAGTCTAGTTGTTTTAATACTGTCGTCATTGCAAACAGTAATACTGAGTCCATGCCTTTTGCCTGCATAGGCATGTCTTTTCTGAATGTGTTTCATGTATTTTTTTTGGGTTGTTTTAATGTGTTGTTAATTAGTGGGAGGTAGGGAGGATGAACCGAAATTAGATTCTGTGGCTCTCACGATGCCTGAATTGATTTCGGTCGTTTCTTAGGGCAGTTAAACGATTGCACTTTTGGAAGCCCCATTGAGGTTTGCCATTGGACTGTCTGTCCAAATCTGCTGTCGTTTGACGATTTGTGTTAGCTGTACCGTTCCGTAGATAACTGGTGTATTTTATTCGTACTCAGTTCACAATTTTATTCAGTTTTGTATCATGTTCGTTAACTATTTCGTCCAGTCTCCTCTTACTATCATTTATTTGATGATTGTTAAATGGTCGTCCGTTATGAGTCCTGTGATGTCATCATTTTTTGCAGTCATTTTTTTTTTTGTGTACTTTGAATATTAAGTTGACCTCGGGTCAGACCTTGACCCTTCATTTGGCTTGTGACACTTCCGCTTGTTTTATTTAGTTCATAAATTCATTTTTAATTGTGAAAATGTCTTGTTTGCGTCTTGACATTGTTTGTACCCTTTAGTTGCATCATTGTTTTGTTTGTCCTCATGATATATATTAAATACTACATTAATAATATGATATTATATGCAATAATACACTTGTAATTTAATTTAATTAATTTTTTCTGATATTTAAGGTTAATATGGGACATTGCATAATTATGCAGTGATAGTCCAAGAAATTAGCACTACAATTTATAAGAGATGCCTAGGGCATAATAATATAATATATATATTGACCAAATAAAATAATCTTATAGTCTACCTTTGAGGTAATAGACCCATTGTATATTATTTAATATACTTTTCTGGTACTAAGAGAGTGACTTAGTACATTGAACAATATAATTACTAGGAATCATACCCAACATTATTGGATATTGAGATTAATTGTGTGATGTAATTACATTATAGTTAACAGATATCATAACTATTTATGATATAGTTCGTATTTAGATACAATATTGTTACAAAATATTGTCTATTAGTTGAACTTAGACATAAGAGTTCAGTACTATTGTGATTATTTATATTGAATATTCCTAAGTTGAGTAAGTATAATAATTACTCTGAAGCTACTATTGACTATTTTAATCAGTAATTATCAATAATTACTTACAGATAAAAGTCAAAATGCTTACTATAGACCATTTCGTTAAAATTGGTAAGGAATATGGTTATAAATCTCAAGAACTTCGTCAGTTTGCTGAGGCAGAACTGGAAAAACATAAAGCAGAAATGGAGGAACGTGAAAGAAAAGAAGCAGAGAAAAAGGCTGCATTAAAGAAAGAGGAAGAGGAACGTGAGATGAAGCAAATTGCCAAGGAAAATAGATTAAGAGAAATTGCTCAACAGGAAGAAGAGAATAAATTGAAACGAGAGGAAATTATTTTACAACAAGAAATGGAATTGGCGCGTATTAAATTGGAGACAGCAAGATTACAAGCACAAAGTGCTGATGCAAACCAGAATAATAACGCACAAAATGGATCATCATCCAGCCAAACTAAACATTTCTACAACTTTAAATTACCCACTCTCAACTTAAACGTGGACGACCTTTCATCGTTCCTGTCACGTTTTGAACAGACTTGCAAAACTAACCATTTGCCTGAAGAGTCATGGGTACTCAAATTAAATGAATTCTTGGTTGGAGAACCACTGACGGCTTCTCAAAATGCTGACCCATCAATAGCAAATAACTACGGTGCTATTAAGTCCTTGCTTTTACGAAGGTTTCACCTGGACGAGGAACACTGTAGGTTGAAATTTAAGGGAATTTTACCTGAATCTCCAAAAGATTTTGCAGGATTCATTGCGAACATACGCAATACATTTAATAGATGGGTTGAACTGGCAGAAGTCAACAAATCGTACGACAAATTAGTTGATTTACTACTACGGGATAAGGTATTATCTTCGGTTAGCCAGCCATTTTTTGCATATTTGCAGGAGCGTAAACCAGGTACTATGGACGAGTTAGAAAAAATTTCTTTAAACTACTGTTCGGCACATCCGAATGCAACCATTTCTAACTCCTCATTAAGAGAACCTCTACCTGTAGCGTCTAATATGGCCTACAATCATAATAACAAACAAAGACATCACAGTGTAGACAGAAGCAGGTTCCAAAGAAATCACAATGTTAACTTTCAGAAGGGACATAATAATGATTTCAACAATAAAAATGAGTTCAACAGAGGTAGATCACGAGATAGAAATTATTCACCTCAAACAAACTACCACAATGGTCAACATAACACTAATTATAATCGATCACATACTCCCAATAATAATAATAACTGGAATGGTAATAATCATGGCTCGAGACATCGAGATAATAGTTACTATAGAGGACGACGAGATAATTCTAACAATTATACTCGGAATCGATCTCATTCTCGGGGATCATCTCATTACAACCATAATACAGGGGCGGCAGTTACAAATAATACTACCCCTATAGCTCAGGTCCCACTTGACAATAATACAACACAGTCTTCTGCTGCATGTTTTGCTATTAATTATAATGTGGCAAATAGTTGCCAACAATGCAATCTTATTTTTCAGAAGGCGAAAGAAACAGTGCTTAACTGCGGACATATTACACCAGAGGTAGGTCTTGCAGTCAACGATGGAACAGGCTTACTAATTTTTAACAGGGGATTAGTTAATGGATCCGTCGTCTCAGTGCTGAGGGATTCAGGATCCACAACGATTGGTGTACGTCAGTCGCTGGTACATCCTAGCTGTGCGACAGGAGAATATGTACGCTGCATGACATTTGGTGGAACTATTGAGTTCTACCCAACAGCTATTGTTCATATTAGAACACCCTTTTTCACAGGGAACGTAAAAGTATGTATGCTAAAAAAGCCTATAGCTGATCTGATGGTTGGTCGTATACACGGCAGTAAAGATTGTACTCCAGATGAGATCATAGAATGGGAGAAACATAACCTATGCACTGGAAACGCCGTGACGACTAGAGCGCAGACTCAACTCATGGAGAAAGTTGATGATAATAAAATGGATGCAGACAACCAAGAGGAATTTGTAGTCAATTCACCTGTTGACAGGGAAACATTTGCAACCAAACAAAAAGAGGATAAATCTTTAAAAAAAATTTTTTAAGCTGGTTGATAAAGTTGACAATCTATCCTCAGGTAATAATAACAAACATTGTTTTGTTATTAAAAATGACATATTGATTAGATGTTTTAATGACAAATCACAAATGAAACAACAAGTTATGGTCCCGTATACTTTTAGACGGTACATTCTTCAACATGCACATGACTCACATTGTGCTGGACATATGGGATATACTCGAACACGATCTCGAGTACTGTCTTCATTCTTTTGGCCAGGAGTGTCAAGAGATATTTCGCAGTATGTACATTCCTGTACTACATGCCAAGAAGTGAAAGCACGTGGAGCTTTTCACACGGCGCCTATTCAGGCTTGCGATATCTCAGTAAGACCGTTTGACAAGATGGCAATAGATATTATTGGTCCATTGCTACCATCGGCCAGAGGACATAGATTCGTCCTTACGTGCATTGATTTGTGCACACGATGGCCAGAAGCTATCCCATTAAAGACCACCACTACCACAGATGTAGCTGATGCACTACATCTCATCTTTTCTAGAATAGGGTTTCCTAGAAAACTTTTATCAGACCATGGGTCACAGTTTATATCTGACACCATGAAGGAAGTCATGAAAACTTGGAACATTGATAGGAATTTAAGTAGTATTTATCATCCTATGAGTAATGGTGCGGTTGAAAGACTTAACCGTACACTTAAACAACTACTACATAAGGTTACTGCTAAGCACCCTCATGACTGGGACAGAGCACTCCCAGCTGTTCTATTTGCTTATCGGGAGGTACCGCATGAACAAACTGGCTTCTCTCCCTTTGAATTAGTTTTTGGTGCTCCCCCAAGAGGTCCTATGGGACTAATAAAAGACTTATTAATTGACGCGGAGATGACTCAGGACACTCAGTCATCTTACGAGTACGTGATTAACACTTTGCTGACCAGCGATCCGGAGCATTAATGTCTCCCATTACCAAGGGTGTTTGCAGATTTCTTTAAAAATAACTGTTTTTTTTTTTAAATTCATAAAAAATTGAAAAACAGACATAGGGTTTTGAAATTTTCAGAGCGCCATTATGAATGGTTGCTACATCTATAAAAATATATTTTATGCAAATTGGTCACATGATCATGGCGGCCATCTTGAATTTGTGTGGCTATTTATAGAAATTTCAGGAGATGTTTTAAAACCATAATATTTTTCCAGTGTTTATTGAATTTGTTTGATGTCAGTGCAATAAATTGTTAGGGACATTGATGGCAATGAAGAAAATAATCTTAATTGACGTACTGATTTAACGATTAACCAGCAATCCAGTGCATTAATGTCTCCCATTACCAAGTTTGTTTGCCGATTTCTTTAAAAATAACTGGTTTTGTTTTAAATTCATAAAAAATTGAAAAACAGACATAGGGTTTTAAAATTTTCAGAGCGCCATTATGAATGGTTGCTACATCTATAAAATTATATTTTATGCAAATTGGTCACATGATCATGGTGGCCATCTTGAATTTGTGTGGCTATTTATAGAAATTTCAGGAGATGTTTTAAAACCATGATATTTTTCCAGTGTTTATTGAATTTGTTTGATGTCAGTGCAATAAAATGTTAGGGACATTGATGGCAATGAAGAAAATAATCTTAATTGATGTACTGAGTTAACGATAACTAGAGCTATGTATTTCAGCATAAAAGGCTAACAAAAATTGTGAATAAAATGCAAAGAAAATTTAATTTTTGTATTTGTCTTTTTTGAGTGTATTCTGTGTCTGCGGCATCTGACAATGAGTGTTTGTGAATGTTTTGAGTGGTTACTTACCTCTAGTTGGAGTCTGAGCTGCTTCCTTCATTAACTGGGGTTGAAGTTGTAGCTGTAGGTCTCTGCAAGAATCTTTGTCTGGATCGTTGATAATCCTTGACAGTGCGGTACAACTTGAAAAATGGTATCGTGCATAGAGGTACATTGCAATCTGGGCAGTACATGACAGTCTGGCTTCTTTTCCCTGCAGCCTTACACACTTTACAGTCTGGTTTGTACCTTGCCCTTTCATATTTATCAATGAAGTGGCGCTCAGTAAGTCGTGTTGTTGTGACTTGTGGTTTTGAAGGTGTCACATTGCGTCGAAGAATAGCAGGTTCAATAAGAGCGAGACTGACATCCTGCCTGAACTTCTTTGCTGTGATCTTTTTTGTAGAGTTGGCAGTGTTGTAGGTTATGTGCCCATTAACCAGGGCAGTTTCAACTAAGAAATGATATAATGGAAGGTACCATTTATAGGATCTGTGTGGGTAGGGATAGCTTGCACCCAGTTGGTCGACACCTCCCATACTTTTGTTGTGTTTTTCTGCTAGCACTGGCTTCTGAATTGTTCTGCCCTCAGGTATTCCTCGTTTTCTAACTGTCTTGTCCATAACATCATTGGAGTGAACAGTAGATAAAAGGTTAACTCTTTTTGTGTCATGCCAGGTAACTGCCAACATGCCTTTATCTTCTGTGGCACAAAACACAGGATGATCTGCCTTTTTCAATTTGAGTTGCTTTTTCTTCAGTGCTTCAGGAAAATGCTTCCTATTCTCAGCTACTGTTCCACATGCACCAATCTGAATTTCTTTCAGCTCTTAAAATAAAGCTGGGGCTGAATAAAAGCTGTCGCAGTAGAGAATATGTCCTTTGTTGCCATATCCATCAAGAAGATCTTTCACAACCCTGGAAGTTGCCCCAACACAACCTTCATCATTTGCCTTACCAGTATAAATTTTCAATTTCAGGCAGTATTGTGTTTTAGCATCAGTGAGTACAAATACTTTGAATCCCCACTTTGTGGGTTTTGCTGGCAGGTATTGCTTGAAATATATTCTACCCTTGAACCTCACCATCGATTCATCTATTGACAACTCCCGCCCATGTGTGTAGTGTTGCTTATATGTAGGCAAAATAATATCCAGTAAGGGTCTGAGCTTGAAGAGGGGGTCATACCCAGGCTGCCCTCTCTCAAATCTGTTATCATTATTATTAAAATGGAGATTTCTGTGGAGCTGTTGGTACCTGTTCCGACTCATGACCCTCGAATATGGTGTATCATTCAACCAAAAATTCTTACACCAGTAGTCTGAGACTGCTGGTTTGCAACACATTCCCATACCAATCTGAAGGCCTATGAATGCAGAAATTTCAACTGCATCAGTTTTATCCCAAGTACGTTTCTTGTACTTAGCATTTCCTGTGTACTGAGAGAGGTGATTTTCTCCGTACCTATTCACTTCATCAGTGATCAGATCTATGGCAGTGTCGGGGAAAAAAAGTTTGAAAAAATCAATTGACACATAGTCAGTTGTGTCTGCCGTGACACCTTGTTGTTCTTCATATGAAGGAAGCATGTCAAGCTCAACAAGTTCGTTTTGAGCAAGCTTTCTCCATCTCCACAGATTATTTTGATGTGCAGTCTTGCTGTGGTCTCTTGTGCCACGCCCATCTCCTGCTTCAGATGTACTTACATCACAATCTAATCCAAATTCGTTGTCGCTGCTATCAGTTGCGTTACGATTGAGTGATAGGCCTACATCTCTACATAGCCATGAGATATCACTTTCGGCCCCAGATTCGCTGCCAGAGTCAGAATCATCTCTGTTATAAGTCTGGTTTTCATCATCACACATGATGAAAACAAAGAACGGGCACTTGTACTAAAAATAATGAAATTTTAATCAAAACTCGGCTATAAACAGCGATTCACGATATCATTCATGGGCGCAGCCATTTTGGAATGTTAAAAATACCCGGATGAGGCTTGTTTCGTAAAACTATCGATACGGCTGTCTGTTGCGTTGGTAGAGTTACTAATTCGACTTTCGTCGAATCTGGTCAGCAAGGGTTTCAACCGGAAATTCGACTATCGTCGAATTTGGTCAGCAAAGTGTTAATCTTCGGAAGAACATTATTGAGTCTTGCCAGTTGGCAACAGCTTCTTCTGAGGCTGCAAAAGCTAAGGCTCGATCTCTACAAAATAGGTCTCGACGATTACGCCAATTATTCCCAGGCGACGAGGCTTATGTGTTACTTCCCCACAATAACAATAAATTATTGATATCTTGGAATGGTCCTTACAAAGTCATTGATAAAATTTCCGACGTTGATTACGTCTTAGATATCAAGGGACACAAAAAGATATTTCATATTAACATGCTCAAGCAATTTCATACACGTCCTGAACACTTACAGTCAATTTTTCATGAACTAGATGACAACACAGTATCTACTTGTTATTATTCTAACTTATCTGTCATCCAGGAAGAAGAATCTTCTTTTCCTGAGGTACAGTTACCGTTACCGGTACCAGTAGTTCAACCTACTGAATCTTGGCGGGATGTAACCATCTCTTCAACGGTTACACCGCAACAGCGTCTACAGATTGCTAATCTATTACAATCTTATCCAGATGTATTGACCGACGTCCCGGGTCGCACATCGGCTATCAGTCATGACATTACTCTCAATGATGATACACCTATTCGTGTACATCCCTATTCTGTTCCTTTACATTTCCTTGCTAAAACTACTAAGGAACTTGAACAGATGTTGTCTCTGGGAATCATTGAGACTAGTAATTCGCCATTCTCTTCTCCATTAGTGATTGTCCGGAAGAAGGACAATAACATCAGACTATGTGTTGATTATAGAAAATTAAATGCTAAGACTATAGTTGACAGCGAACCACATCCACTTATCGACGACTTACTGCCACGTCTATCCAACGCAACTATATTTAGTAAGATAGACTTAACTAAAGGTTATTGGCAGATACCACTGACCGAAAAGGCTAAGTACTACACCGCATTTTCCACTCCACAAGGTCTATACCAGTGGAATGTGATGCCTTTTGGGCTTGTTAATGCGCCAGCTACCTTCATTCGCCTGATGCGACAAATTTTATCAGGTAGACCAGACGTTATTACATATATTGACGACATATGCTTGTTTAGTTCGTCGTTTGAGGAACATGTTTCGGGACTTAGATATGTTTTCGACACTCTAAGGAATTATCATCTAACTGCTAAACCTACAAAGGTGCAAATCGCGTGCAATGAGATAACCTTTTTGGGACATATCATTGGATCGGGATATATCCGAACGTTACCTAGTACAGTCTCCAAAATTCTAAACATAGCAGTTCCTCAGACGAAGAAACAGGTCAGGAGTTTGTTAGGACTTGTTCAATATTACAGTAGATTCATACCAAACTTGTCATCCATCACGGCTGTATTGTCTTCATTGTTAAAGAAAGACATGCCGGTGAAGGTGACATGGACTGGTACATGCAATGAAACTTTCAACAAAATTATAAATTTGTTCTCGCATGAACCAATTTTAAGACTTCCCGATGCTTCCAAAAGATTTTTCTTACGAACAGATGCTAGTAACTACGGCATTGGTGCATGCCTGCTCCAGAACCATGATGGCATTCTACATCCTACCTTATATATTTCAAGAAAGCTAAAGCCGGCAGAAACAAAGTATTCCACAGTGGACAAGGAACTTTTATCAGTGATATGGGCAATAACTAAACTTGAAAAGTTCTTGCTTGGTGCTCCCTTCACCATACAGACGGACCAACGTGCTGTAGCATCTTTGCGTCGATCTAACCATAAGAGCCAAAAACTCGCCAGATATGCAATCATCCTACAGCCATTTGAATTCTCCATTGAACATATTCCTGGCACTGAAAACATTGTGGCGGATGCGTTGTCACGTAATCCTATTGACGACGAATAATCAACATTAACATTCCTAAAACATATCAACTATAATGGAACTAACCTTGCCTTCAATTTAAACTTTATAAACACTATATGCATCACAGAATTGACCTAAAGACAATCAAGGTATACATATTGACATTGAAACTTCGTCTAACGTCCATACACGATATATGAATATTCGTTGAACAATCATGGAACAATATCTGACGACAAGTCGAACTTATTATCCTATGTGCACTTAATTCTTGGATGCTGGGATAAATGACATTTCTTTCCAACGTAAACGTTTGAACATTTTTGCCTAAAAGAATTCATCAGGATCAAGACTACGGATGGATCATCATATCCTATACTAATTAATTAGTTAACTTAACTTCTTAATTGAATTATTATCAATAAAATGAAATGTGAGAAAAAAAATGAAATGAAAGAACAAAAAAAAAGAGAACGAAATATAAAAAGAAGAAATTATGAAAAGAGAAAATAAATCTCACACAAGTATTAGATTAATATTTTTTTTAATGTACCTATACATTATTTAGTTAGTTAAATTAGATAGTTATTATTCACTAACACTTAACACACACAATTAAGTTAAACTTATATTCGAATTTCTTTCTATTTCTTCTCACTTATTTTGTCTTTTCTTCTCTCATAACATCGCGTTACATTAGAATCTTAATAATTTAACTTTTAGTTTAATTAATTAATTTAATTTTAATTAGTCAAATTAATTCCGATATGACATACTAATACGACAGACCTTACTTTAATTTAATTCTATCATTCACTATTAACATTGGACATTTATTTAGTTGATATAATAATATGTATAATATTGATATATAATGTGATTAATGTTAGATGACTATGACAAATAGTTAGTTGACATGACCGCGACACGGTTCTACTCAGAACATCGTCGGCCATATGTCACGATTGTGTTAAATTTTTTTTTTTTTTTCGAAAAATTGTTAAGTCGGATAGATCTTGAAAAAAAATCTATCGATTTTTTTTTTCCCCGGTGTACAGGGAATTGTTACGGTATATGATATTAACGCCGTCTGCTAAAGGTTATCGGACGTGCAATCGTAAAGGTTAAGACATTTAATATATTGCGATAGATGTTTCAATTATTGAACGCTCCATACACGATCGATTATGACGTGTCTAGCGTTGTTTAGGACACAGTCGGTAACTAGGAGACGCTACCCTTTGTTACTTGACCGCCAAGCTGAATAGCTGCGTTTTTCTAACCTTCCAATTCAATGGCATGATATAGCCATTTATATGTGCATTTTTGATGGACCAGGGTCAGTCCTAGAACTCTATATGAGAGGAAAATTTATGGAGGTTAGTATTTAACTAGAATTCTCAGAAGGAGGAGAATAATCGTCAAATTCGTATGAAATATTCAGACTCGCAGTCTCACTGTCGGCAGGTAGCCATGTCTAGCTGCGCGTGCATATAGCTGTGATGTTCTGACGACAATACTGCATTGTATCCTTAAACGGACATTGACACGTAAACCAGCAGTCTACGTTATTGATTAATTTATGCATGACTTATAAGGACTTATGTTCTGTTCCTATTTGAAATGATCATCCTGTGTGTACATGTGATTAAATATTACGGACTCAATCTGAAGGCATTAATTACTTCATTAATGTTGCTGAGTTCAAGTTACATGAACTACTTCTTCATACCATGCTACTGAGTTGTATGAACACCTTCACCCTAATTCGTGTAATACTAAACAAAGCACGATTAACAAGAGATCACTAAAGTAACCATACTCAGTGCATGATCTTCAACCGGCAAATAACTCAGCAACAGATGTTGAACATATTTTGCTGATGGGCAGCCATCAGATGAGCCGTTTAAAGTTAATAAAAATGTTCTGATGTGGATATTGTGTGGGCAGTCAGGAGAGCTGCTATGTCATAGCACAAATAAGTAGATGCATTTGTACAGTAGTGAGACATGTTGCATTTGAACATATTAAGCTTACTGAATTCAGTTTTTAAAATATGCATTAAGCATATGTAACTTTCCGGCGTGATGCTGACTACATCACCCTTAGTGTGCAGATGGTCAAGAAAATACGGGCCTAACACTGTATTCCCAATAGGCGTGTAACGGGATCCTTTTTCCTTCCCAATATGTAACTTTATGTGTGTAACAGTTAGAGGTAAAGTGGAAAATTTGGTTAGAATTATCTTTATGAGATTGACGTTTATTAACTGACTGTATAATTGTAGTCTAAGGGAAATAATCAATAGAATGAGAAGGGGTCATGAGTAATGTTTGCATTCCTTGAGTTGCGATATTTGTTGTCTGACCTTGGTTGAGAATTCTAATGCAGTGTTTTTTGTTTGTTTTGGGGGAGCTTAGCTACGTGACAAACGCAGGGAGAAGTTGTGTATGAGTGAGCTGTTTGTCAGAAAAGTTGTTCTAGAATGTTCTTCGTTCGCCCTGAAAAGGACGGTGGTTGCGTTGTGTCTGTTTACGCCTAAGCTGTGATATCTGCACCTTTCGGTAGACACATCCGACTTCAGCACAGCATTTTTTAGGGACCGGGTTTGCCTTCCCATTTCGATCCGCACTCGCTCAGCCAGACTGCACTGCTGCAGACTGTTTCCAGGACCACCACGTGGAGGTGGAGTGCGGTCTTGACCAGCTCTGGTTCGCTGGTCCTGATGCAAGCAGTACAGCTATGGGTCGCTGACTGCATTCACTATTGCTGCATCTTGGGGTCCCGTTCTAGAATGTTCGGGAATAGTCGTTGTAGTAAATTGAAGTTGTAGATAAAATCAGTTAGATCCCAGACGCGATAGCGTTTAGAAGGAAGTTTTGCTTTTCTTCTTCTTCTGCGTTCATCTGAAAAGGATGTTGGTTATGTTGTGTTGCCGTTTACAGCGAAGCTGCGATATTTGCACCTTTTGGCCCGACACATCAGATTTCAGCATGGCATTTTTGGGACTGGGTTTGCCTTCCCTCTTCAATCCATACTCTCTCTGCCAGATTGCAGTGATGCAGCCTGTTTCCAGGATCACCACTTGGAGGTGGAGTAGGGTCTTGGTCAGCTCTGGTTCGCTGACCCTGCCATAAGCAGTCAAGCTATAAGTCGCTGATTACATTCATCTCTTTTGCTGCATCTTCGGTCCCAGTTTTGCTTTTGAGTTGTGTAAAGTTAGTAATTACCTTGTAGAAGTGGCAGTGAACTGAGTTTTCATTGAGTCGATATGGCAAATGGTTTTGATTGTTTTCTGTGGTGACAGAAAAAGTGACTAGACACTCAATCGCTTGTACGCCACAAATTTATATATGACAGTTCGTTATTTATTTCTGTGGACAAGATGCCGGTGTTCCCAGTCAGAGAGAAAATGTGTGTATTTTTGAAAACCCAGGTACGTTGAACATTTTAAGTATCATAGCTAGAAGAGAAGTACAGTAGACACGTTGACAGGCTAAGAGAAGAACGATAGACAGCCAGTAGTCTTGAGAAGTAGGATACAGAAGATAGACTTGGTAAAGCTACATCCCTGGCGGTCAGGCCAGTTTCACTAAGATACGCCAAGACAGCAGAACAGAAGAAATACGTCAGAACGTAAAAGAAAACAAATGATTACATATGAAGAATTAGATTGCAAGTAAAACATTGACAACAGTGGTTCTCAAGCCATGATCACAATTAACCACTAGAGACAGTATGAATACAGAAGCAGCTGGAGCGAGTGAGAGAGAGATAGAGAAAGATAAAATGACACAGTATTATTATCTTCTGAAATGTTGCTGTACAAGTCTGCCAACCTCAGTGGAAGGTTGGGCATATCATTTTTACAACCTTTTGATCACTTACGTAAATAAAGTTCAACATTGACTGTTTACTGCTGTCAGCGTGAAGTCATTCATCAACCGTTGAAATCATTTATCAACTGTCAGTATATGAACTGTTGTCATCAGAGAGAAAGTTTTCTTACGATAAGTAAGCTCCTTACTGTTTAGGGTAGAGATACGAAACCTATGCGATCACAAAACAGAGAAGTAGGAAATAATAGACGACCATCATCCACGACCACATGTGCTTTCCATGTGATTTTTGGTAAGCACTTGAAAATATGGCTTTCGTAAGAGACGTTTTTCTTTATTCTCTTAGCTGAAGTATGAAATGTAGTCATAGAGTGATATCTCCCTTGTCTTTTCATGTCATTTGCAGAACATTCCCATGCCTGAATGCCACAGTTTCTCCCCCTTGCCGCCTTTTATTTATCAGTTGTGGAAGCATGTTTATTTAACACACGCTGTCACACTATAGCTTATGGTTGATTGTAACGTACTAAAACTCTAGCCTGCAAGATAAAGACCCCAAGGAGCTGCATTAAAAGGTAAAGGATCACATTACACGCCTATTGAGGCATATTGGGAATACGGTGTAAGGTCGGTATTTTCTTGACCATCGGCACACTAGGGGTGATGTGGTCAGAATCACGCCGGCCACCTTAACCTTCCCAGAGTTGTTCTAGTACCCAATTCATGAGACAGGGTCGACCCCGGAATAATTTGCGGTCTAAAAAATCCCACCTCAGCTGGGGATCAAACCATGGACTACTGAGCTAGGAAGCCAGTGCACTAACCACTATGCAACCGCGGCTTGAGCTGCATTAGGTATAATAAACAATTTCAGTAATCATTAATTTCTTACTCCTGGTTTCACTTAAAAACAATGATGATATTATATTTTAAAAGATTTTTAGTGTATATATTTTAAAAATATTTGTTTGTAATAATCTTGTTTCAGTTCGCACCTGCAATGAAAATCTGAAAGTACCCATTACTTGTAAAGTCAGAGTATTTTCATCCGTAGAGAAGACTGTCCAGTATGCAAAAATGTTAGAAGAGGCAGGTTGCCAGGTATTTTGAATTGCTTTTTCTTCTCACATCCTAAATTTACACTTTAAAATTGGAGGTCATGATTTGTTATATAGCCATAATGTGAGTTTTAATGGGTTTTTTGTGTGTTTTTTAATTAATTGAAGAACAATATGTTTAACCTCTGTAACTAGGGTGCCTAGTGTCTGTAATTTTAGATAGTATGTTCATTTGTTGCTTATTGCATTATCCCTTCTGGCCAGTTATTGTATAGAAGGTAACAATTTCTGAATTGTGTGTGTGTGTTGTGTTTCTTTTCATCTTAAATGGTAGCTTCTGCATACTTGTTACATTGTAAAAATGGAGGAAGTCAAAGTTTGGGATATACGAGCTATGGGTTAATTTTAAATTCTAATCATAATGTACCTTTCAACTCCTCAAGGAGCATATGCCTTCAACACACGTATGTTATGTCTTCCTGTCCTGTGCCATCAGCTCAGGGTCTAGTAATATGTATTACAAGGTCTTTATTATAAAGTTTACCAATTTAATTTAATAAGTTAATACTGCCTACGTCTATAGAGATACTTGAACACCAGAAAGAGCCATTAAATCAGAATACTGTAACACATTCTAGGCTGAGTTTAAAGTTTTTCAAATTATTCTTGTTCCACTTCTCTGTGCAGCATAAGCCTTTAACCAGTTCCCTCCATAGTCATTTTGCTCTGGACTTTCTTCTTCCTCTGCCAAGGCCGCTGACTAACAAAGCAATCAGTGACCATCACCCCTGCTGGTGTCTTGTAGGGCAGCAACAAACTATCTCCACTTTGCTGTGCCTGGACTTTCTGCTTCAGTTGGTTTCTGTGTCTTCTTTGTTCTTCATTATTTTTCCCCAGCTATCTTAATTGTTTAAAGTACCAAACGTCTATCATTTTTATCACAATAAATTGCAGATGTTTTTGTCTATTACTTTTTTCTGAATAGTTGCTAACAGTCCACGGCCGAACACGAGAGCAGAAAGGAAAGTTTACTGGAGTGGCTGACTGGTCTTACATAAAGGCAGTGAGGTGCTGAACATACTTTTTTGCACTTTGTAAACAACTAATAATATTTTTAATGCTACAGTAAATGATTAATTAACACTTAACATGGATTTTTATTTATTACATATTACATTTTTGTTTTTGAGGGGCGGAAGGATTTCTTTTTCAAATGTGTTAAATTACTAAAGTAAATTTGTATTCCCCCCTTGTAATTCCAACGGGTCTTGAGGAGACAAAACAATTGGCCTACTGCACCCTCAGGGATGTTGTATGTGTTGACAAGCATGAGGCTGGCAACCTTATGTAAAACAAATAGCTACACAGACTACGAACGAACGAACGAACTTTATTTTCAAAGGGTTGAGAATTGGGCACGCAGGCCCGTCTGACATTCTGCCCTTCCTTTCTCTCACCTTTCATACTGAGTTCATTTATTCTCATATGCATTTTACATATCAAATTCAAGGGACTACAACTGTAAGAGAACATTAATTCTTTGATAAAGTGACCAGCAGCAGTGGTGGCTCTGTCAGGAATGAGAAGGGAAATGATGTATTTAAATGTGCATAGCTGGTTACTAATTGTTTCTGTAGCAATTTGTTTTACATTATGAAGTTGCCAGCCACAAGGCATAATATCACATTAGTATCTTTATATGATATGCCTGAGACAGCAATGATCTTATTTCTGTCTCTCCTCCGAGACCCTCTGGAACTACACTGACATCATAAAAAACAAAATTTCATGTAGCTGTAGTTCTGTCAGCTAAATAAAAGTATTTATAAAGATGTTGAGTTGTGTTATATTTAGTTGTCTTCTTCTTCTTCTTCTGCGTTCGGTTTGTAGTCATGCTAAATCTGCAGGCCTGTCGCCAGGACGAAGTCCACAGTCTTTTCCAGGTCGGCACGGCAGCCCCATAGCTTCTGCTGGAACTCATCGCCTTTTGGCCAGGTCGCACGTCGCAATTTATCATGGGTTGGACAGTTCTGAAGAATGTGTTCTGGGGTCTGGATATCAGTTCCACAAGGGCATTCATTCGTGTGGGATATCTTGAGGCGATAGAGATGTCCAAGTAATCTGCAGTGACCAGTTCTCAGGCGGAAAATTGTCGTCTGTTGGTGTCTGTTTAGGTGGTGGATTGGGTCGTCTCTGCTGTATATATCCCCTTCCTCCTTCCACTGATTTTTGTACTTGTTGTGGATGATGGTTTTTGCTTCCCGATAGGGCAATGGGTGGCTGTGTTGTTCCATTTTACTGCCACTTCTTGATAGAGCATCTGCTTTCTCATTACCAGCGATTCCACAATGGGCAGGTAACCACTGAAGGGCAATGGTTGATGACCTTTGGATGATGTTAAGCTCAGATCTGATCTCATTCATCATGTTATCATTTCTGGTGTTCTGTATTGATTCAAGTAATGATCTGCAGTCAGTGAAGATTACTATCTTAGCTTGTGGCTGCTGTTCAGGTCTGGTGAGGATCTTCAGGGCTTGCAGTAGTGCCATAGCTTCTGCCCTAAAATTGGAGGAGATCTTTCCAGTTGGGAAGGCCTTTCGGATGATCTTTCCATTTAGGAATCTTATAAAAATGCCTCCTCCACCGTTCTTTACTGCCCCCTCAGCAGATCCATCTGTGTATGCATGTGTCCACTCCTTCGGGTTGTACTTTTCTTCAATCATTTCTTGAGCCAAAGTTTTTAGTTGTTGAGGGGTCAGGTGGCCTTTCTTTTTTATTTCAGGGACTTCTGTGATGATAGATATATTTCCATGGCAGTCGTCTGGCTCCTCGTAATCAATTAACATTTCAATCTCAGTAGATCGATTTGGGAGGAGGTCTTCATGGCATCGATGCAGATGTTTGGAGATGTTTAGGAAGCTGGTTCTTTTCAGCCTGTTCTTTGTCACACTATGGAGTTTGGCATGCATTGGATGACTTGGCATTCGTAGAAGCTTCTCACTGTGAGTGAATACCTTTTCCTCACGTCTGTCATCAAGAGAGCGGATGTTGGTGTATCGCTCCATTGCCTGGATTGGAGAAGTCTTCATCCCTCCAGTGATTAGTCTAAGGCCTGAATTTTGCACTTTCCCTAGACATTCTGTGTTTGTTTTAGATGCTGTGGCCCAGGCTGACATGCCATATTCAAGTACAGGTCTGACTGTGCCTGTATAGGCTTTTTTAAGTATGTTGGTATTTGCCCCCCAACTTGTGCCAGCCAGTTTCTTCATAATAGAGAGCTTTCTTATTGCTCTCTGTTCTACTGCTTTTATGTGCGGCTTCCAGGTGAGTCTCTTATCCAACTTGACTCCTAGGTATGTTGGGTTTTCCTCGATTGGAAGTTCACTTCCATTTAGCTGCAGTTTGATCGTTTCTCGGCGATTTGACAGAGAGAAGCAGGTTGCTACTGTCTTGGAGAGGTTTATCTGTACTCCCCAATCTGATGCCCATTTACCGATGGTATTTAGCGCTGCTTGCATCCTGAACTTCGCAGTAGGCAAATGTTCAGCAGCACACCAGGCAGCAAAATCGTCAGCATGAAGAGCCCTGGAGATATTCCCAGACAGTTTCTCTGCAATGTCATTTATATATATGATAAAAAGTGTGGGGGAGATAACTCCTCCTTGTGGCACACCCTGTTGTAGAGTGACGCGATGGCTCAGTTTCCCGTCAAGTTTTACTCTTGCTGTGCGGTATCAAAGAAAGTCCCGTATCCAGTTGAACATTCTCCCTTCAATTTTGCTGTTGAGCATCTTAAGGAGGAGTCCTTCTTTCCATACCTTATCAAAGGCTTTTGTCAAGTCTACAAAAACCGCCAGCACTTTCTTTTTCTCCTGAAAGGCATTTTCTACTTCCTGGGCTAGATATACTAGTTGGTCTTCGGTGCTGCGATTTTTCCTAAATGCTGACTGTGTGTTATCAAGCAGATGGTTTTTTTTTTTCCAGATGTTTCAGTAATCTTGAGTTCACCATTCTTTCCATTACCTTACCCAGACAGCTCAGTAGGCTAACTGGTCGGTAGCTGGACTTGCTTGTTTTCTCCTTTTGTTTCTTTCTGATGGGAACAATGATTGCTTCTCGCCATTGATCTGGAAATTTTCCAGTACTCCATGACTGATTGAAGATTAGGAGGAGCTTGTGCCTGGCTACAGGTCCAGGGTTCTTGATCATATCATTTGTGATGCCATCTTTTCCTGGAGCTTTTCTGTTCTTTAGTTTTGTTATGGCAGCACTGAGTTCTCTCATAGTAAGGGGGGACTTCATGCAGATATCTGGGTTTTGGTGCTTCAGTTTTTCTTTTACTTCCTTACGTACTTCTTGGATCCGTGCATGTGAAAGTGATGTGGTGCTTTCTTCCTTGTAGAAATCTGCCAGGATGTTTGCTGCCATCTTTCCTGTGTGGTATTTTTCATTTTCCTTGATGACAGTCTTACAGTAGTTGGTTGTTGTTTCTTCATTTAGCACTCTTGTCAGATTCCATAGCTTGCTTGAGTCCTTTTCCATGTTGAGACTGCTAGTCTTCTGGTGCCAGCTCCTTTGGATTTCAGCTTTCTTTTGTTCATTGAAAGCTTGTTTTATGCTGTTGTGCCTCTGTGTGTTCTCTAATGTGGGATTTTGCTCCATAGTTTCCCGTGCTTTATTTAATTCACTATGGAGTTTTCCCAGGTTGTCACTCCAGTATGGTTTGTAGTCTCGTCGTTTACCTCGTGGAATTGACTTCTTTGCTGCTTGGATGATTGCCTCACTGATGATGGAGATGTTTTTATTGATGTTATTTGAGTGGACAATGTTCTGACAGAAATTGTCAGCTTGTTCTTTAAAAAATCCCCAGTTTGCTTTTTTGAAATTCCAGCTAGGAGACATATTGATTTCTCCTGCACTTCTTACCTCAGATATCTGTAAGGTGACTGGTACATGGTCACTTCCCCCAAGTTGAGTATTTACTGTTCTGGTGGTGAGTCGATGTATGTCATCTGTAGCCATAGCAAGATCTGGTGTGCTCGTTGTTTTCCATACTCTGGAATAGAAGGTGGGCTTATCCTCTGGTTGGTTTATTAGAATTAGTTTATTCTCTACCATCCAATCTTCCACCTCTTCTCCTCTTGGATCTGTTGCGTTATAGCCCCAGCTGGGTGAGTGGCTATTGAAGTCACCCATAATGAGGTGTCTCGATGCTGCAAGCTTCACTTTGTGTAGCTCCAGAGTTGTGGTTGGAGGGCTGTAGCAGTTTGTGATCATTAAGTCTCCACTGGGCAGCAGTAGTTGGACTGTTATGTATTCAAGTTCGTCCTCACCAGATCTGTGTGTCTCTACTGCTGGGATTGAGGTTTTAATCAGTGTGAGGATTCCTCCCTTAGTTCTTTTTGCCCTGTCTTGGCGGAAGGATTGGTATCCACGTACAAAGAATCGTTGGGTATCTTTTAGGTGAGTTTCTTGGATGCAGATTATATCAATGTTATTTTCCCTGAGGAATTCTTGTAACTCCGGTTTCTTGTTCCTCACTCCTTCTGCATTCCATTGAGCCACTGTAAGATAGTGGGTTGGTTGGTCAGTTGCTCTACTTTGCCTTCCCCCGACCATTTGGTTGGCAAAGGCACCAGTTGCTTGGGTGGGCCCTTTCGAGGCTAGGGGCCCGGCTCCGCTCCTCCCTGGTTGTAGCTGATAGGAGCGACGCCATGACGTAAGTCGAGATTGTCGCATGACTCCATACCGCAAAAGCGTGTGTGTCCTAATTTTTCCCGGTGTCTGCGCCGTAGCTAACACACTCCGTCTTCGGCAGGCCGGGTTGTGTTTGTTGTTCAGGGTTGTCTCCCATAGCCTTTCCATCTCCCGGTGGTAGCTGCAAGGCAGCAGATTGGTTTGTTTACCGAGGTTTACCTTCCCCGTGGCTAGAGCTTATAGCGGCTCTTACTCGCTTGATGCACCCGTCGTAGGACATATGGGGGATTTCATTGGGGGTATCAGTGCCACCTGTTACCCCTCCCCGTCCTGCTGGGAGGACATCGCCGTTTGGTCCGCGACTGCTTATTCGTCCAGCAATGCTGACTTAATTTGCAGCTGACACACCATATCTGGAGGTCGTTCCACTATCCTCCACCTGTGGACGCGCCTGGTTGGGGTCGGTCGCCCCTTTGCCAGGATTTAGTTGTCAATATGGAATATTTGTGTTGATCCCTTACACTGCCTTCACATTTTTTTTTTTTAGAGACGCTGTGAAAATCCCAGTTTTTGCGAATGGGAACATACAGTACCTGCCTGATGTGCACCGGTGTTTGAAAGAAACAGGTGTACAAGGTGTCATGAGTGCAGGTAATTCTTCATTTTCATTCCAGAATGTGAGTTTGTCCTAGGTTCACCACTTTCCATTGAATGTTGTTTTTTTTTTGTTTCCACTTTTGCCTGTCTGTCTTTATTCATATCTGTATCTATGCTATTAGCAGCCAAGTTCTGTCCTTTGCATTTCTAAATATTGTCTGCCTACTGTAACTTTGGCCTACCACTTTTTCTGGATGCGACAGTCCATTTGCACTATTCATTTATTCTTGACACATAACCACGTGCTCTGTGTGGTTCCAGTGGGGGGGTCTCTGGGAAGATAAAGAAAGATTAGGGCTACTGTTCCCTCGTGCCATGTTGTAAGAGGCAACTAATATCAGGTTGTCCATGAGGCTGGCAACCTCATGTAAAACAAATTGGTACCAAAAACCACCGCAGCAAGAGCACATGAAGGCTTTGTTGTAGGCTTCTTGTGTGTGTGTGGGGGGGGGGGGGGGGGGCTGCAATGGTGGTTACAAGCTCCATGTGGAATGAAAATATAAATGATGAAAATGATAACATCGTTATGTGATTTAAATTATTGATTATGTTCATTCATGAAAAGCCATGAGCAGTTTCTAACCTGACAGAGAGCATCCTTTACCAGAATGTAACGCTGTCAGTAACACATTGTGAATGACTGAAATACATTCAAAATGAAGGGATGCAAATAGTCTTGGGCTGTATGCAAGATACCCCTTTGTGACGATACGGCACATGCTTGGATTGCTGTCAGGTATGCAAGAGTACAGAACTTGGGCCAATGGGAGGGCAGAACTGGAAATTTATCAGTTGATAAATGATCATGCTGGGGATGATGATGCCATTGTGTACACTGATAGGTCTGTAATCCGTGGTGAGAAGTGTAGGTGGGGCTTCTCTGCCTGTTAGAGAATGATACTGCAATCGATGAATCATCTAGGTTAAGACTGTTGGAATTTAGCATCAAATGTAAGGCTAGCAGAGATGGATGTTTGAGAGGATGCAACCGTCGTGTATATAACCAGCGAGCTGCAGGAACAGTTAGCATTCACACTCTTCGACATATACTGAGGGATACTGAGCACCTATGTGTTTGCCCGGAGTGCAATGATGTTGATTCTGTTCAACAATAACAAAAACAGTTACTTAAATGTGATATGCTAGAGTAAGAATGTTCTATTTGTAAAGGATTTCAGAGGAAAATGCAATCCTTCTTTTTTCTGTAGGGAAAAAACCCATACATTTGGGACATGACTTGGGAATACCTGAATTTTGCAGAAAGAATACTCGTGTCCTATGTTGATCTTTTCATTATTTTAATGTAATAAACTAGAGTAAGAGTATCTTTTTATTAATGATTTCAGAGGGAAATTTGCACAATCCTGCACTTTTCTGTGGGAAAAATCCATACATTTGGGACATGACACTGGAATACTTGAATTTTGCAGAAAAGTACCCATGTCCTTTGTCATACATAAGAGGCCATGTTTTTAAAATCTGTCATCATGCGTAAGTTGATTTAAATAGCACTTTCTTCACAAGTCTGAATATCTGCGGGTGTAGTTAAATTAGTTACCCATTGTGGTTCATGCCCTGTTTAGTTTCCAGGGGTCTCTGATGAAACAAAGAAAAACTAGGACTATTGCTCCCTCAGGCATGTCATACATGGCAGCTAATACAGGGTGTCCTAAAAGTTGCTGTGCAGTAAAGTACCTTGTAGTTTCTTCTACATCAGATGTTGGAAATGTCCACCATAGGCCTCAAGACATGTCTGAACATGCTTCTTCATATTGTCGAAGACCTTCTGCAGGGTTGTCAGTGGGATCTGTTGAATGTGGATGGTGATTGCTAGAACGGACAACTCTCACATCAAAACCGCTACTCTAGTCTGCCGTATATTCAAGTGCACAGTAACTTTTCGGACACCCTGTATAAGGTTGTGCATGAGGCTGGCAACCTCATATTTAAAACAAATTGCTTCAGAAACCATTTCTGTAGGAGCATGTGAA
Organism: Oreohelix idahoensis; assembly: GCA_024509875.1. Taxonomy (NCBI): domain Eukaryota; kingdom Metazoa; phylum Mollusca; class Gastropoda; order Stylommatophora; family Oreohelicidae; genus Oreohelix; species Oreohelix idahoensis. The sequence continues at coordinate 178,906 of JAMPIV010009212.1, forward strand.
TGCCTGGTGCTGGCTTCCTGTGAGGGAACCACCTGCAAAGGGGGGGCTCTATGATCCATACAGAATAAAAAGGAAAGTGGTAGTCAGAGTTGCTTAGAGGTATGGCGTGCGACTCTAATTCTAAAGGTACCAAGTTCAGTTCCCAGTACAGGAAATATATTTGATGGAGATTTTTTTCAGACACCATTGGGTCCTAATGATGTCATACTCCTCCGATCTCATGGGTAGTGAGATTGGATGCCTAGCCTTCTCAGATAAGGGCGAAAAAATAGCAAGTCCCGTGTGCAAGTTGCGCACATTAAATATTCATCAGCAGTATGAAATCGTAAAGAGTAGGCCATACGGCTGCTGCCCTGGCAAAATTTACAAAATTAGGAAAACCTACCCACCACAAAAATATTTATAGAATGTGTGATTCCTGTATACATACATTGGGATCCTCGCCGGTGCTACGGAGTTTGTGCACTGTCTTGAGATCCTCCTTGTGTGATCCAAGGGAGGAGATTGGTGCACTGTTGGAGTTGTCCATGTGCATTGAAGATGGTCCTCAAAACCAAACCAAACCCATTCATTAATGTGTCTTGCCACAACTGCACTTGTTGAAGAAGTACCTCTGTTCTTCTTCTTCTTTCGTTCGCTTGAAATATATTGTCTATATCTGCACTGTTGTTTCTTGTATAAACTTCACTGTCTTTTGTAGTTCATACAGAGGTCCATATAGTTTTGCTTCCAGTGTTGTTTCTCTGGGCCAGTGGGTTTGCCTCAATATATCATATTCGGGGCAATCTTGAAGTACGTGCTCCGCAGTCTGGGGTGCCTGTCCACATGTACACATGGCTGAATTGCCAATCTTGAATTTTGTATACATGTGGCTGCGGAGGCGGTTGTGTCCTGTTCTGAGGCGCAGAATGACTATTTGTTCTGATCTGTTCATAGCTTGGTAGTCATCCTGCGTTGATGTTGGTGGCTTTCTGATAGATTTGATCATCTTTTTCTTCTGATGGTACGTAACTGGTACATCTGGTTGCTCATCTGCAGCACCTTCTTTAGCCAGTCCGTCTGCTCTCTCGTTTCCTGGTATTCCACAATGAGACGGTATCCACTGCATGGCGACCCTGCGCTGGTTGCACAGTTCAGAAAGTAGGGCTTGTATACCTGGCAATTTTCTGGACTGAAGTGCTTGGAGTGCTGATCTTGCATCTGTCAGGAATACTACAGGCTGTGGACCGAGATTGGTGTTCAGTAGTTTCTCAGTTGCCACCTTGATTGCCTGGACTTCTGCATCATAGTTGTTACAGAATTTCCCCGTTGGTACTCTGACCGTATCCCTAGTGTTGTTTGGGTATTCTGTGTACACTCCTGCTCCTCCATTCTTTACTGCATTCTGTGCTGACCCATCCGTGTATACTCGGACCCAGAGGTCCTGTGGGTATTCATCATCCAAAAAACTGAGAGTGACTGACCTACGTTGCACGCTGTTCTGTTCATCCCTGTCGAATATTCCTTTCACTTTCGTGTGGATGTGTACTGGTAGTCCATGCTCCTCTCTCCAAGGGGTTTGTTCTGGTACAGACTTTAGGGGCTGTTAACTTCAGGCAGGTCTGAGGTTTGTCTACGAAATCGTTTGGCCTGGTGGATAAAGCTGCTTCTTTTCAGTCGCCCCATTGCTAGGTTTTGGAATCTGTCCTTCATTGGATGGCTCGGCATACAGAGGAACTTTTCTGCCTGTGTTAGCACTTTTGTGTCTCTGCGTTCTCTCAGTGCTTGTATCCTCCCCATTTTCTCCATCTCCACTATAGGCGTCGATTTCATTGCCCCCGTGATGACCCTAAGCGCCTGGTTTTGCACCTTATCTAGCTCTTGTAATGTGGTGTTTGATGCTGGACACCATGCAGCTGACCCATATTCCAGGTGTGGTCGTATGCCCTGCTGGTAAACTTTACTAAGTATTTTCCCGCTGGCTCCCCATGTGGTTCCACTTAGTTTTCTCAGGATGGCTAGCTTCCTCCTGGCCTTTGTTGCTGCCTTGTTGATGTGCTGCTTCCACGTCAGCCTATCATCGAATGTAACTCCGAGATAGGTGGGTTGTTTATCTTCTCTCAGGAGCTCTTCGTTTATCTTGATGACACCAGCTTTTTGTTTGGAAGAGAGGGTGAAGAGCGTAGTGCTGCACTTGTCTGTGTTGATGCTGACACACCATCTATTTGCCCATGAGGTTAAAGCATCTATAGCTCTTTGTAGCAGTTTGGTGGCCACTGTTGCATGCTCATCTGTGCACCATATTACCAGGTCATCAGCGTACATTGCCACTTTCATTCCATGCGGTAGTTCAGCAACCAGGTCGTTGATGTAGACTAGGAAAAGTGTGGGGGACAGAACCCCTCCCTGAGGGACGCCATGACGCAGTAGAATTTTCTTACTTTTGAGGCCATCTAGTTGTACTCGGGCTCTTCTGTTATGCAAGTATGCTTTCACCCATTTGTACATCTTACCATTCACTCTACAATTTCTCAGTTTCTTCAAAAGCCCTTCTTTCCAAACCTTGTCAAATGCTTTCCTTAGATCTATCCATTCTGCTAGTACCAGTTTCTTATTTTGGAACGCATCCTCAATCTCTTGGGAAAGGTAAGTTGCCTGATCTTCGGTGGAATAACACTGCCTAAAGCCCGCCTGCTGTGGTACAAGAAGGTTTTCACATTCAAGGTACCACTGTAGCCTGAGGTTGATGATACGTTCCATTGTTTTGCAGAGGCAGCTTGTAAGGCTGATTGGTCTGTAGCTGGAGGCAGTGGAACTGTCTTTTCCTGGTTTTAGGAGTGGTATCATGATTGCTTCCCTCCAGGTCTGTGGAACTCTGCCTGAGTTCCAACAGATATTAAAGATCTGCAGCAGCTTTGTTTTTGCTGCGGTTCCCAAGTTCTTAATCATTTCATTGGACACTCCATCAACTCCTGGCGACTTTCTCATTTTCAATTTGGATATTGCAAGCTCCAGTTCTCTGAATGTGATTGGTGCCTCCATAACTTCAGGTATGGTTCCATCTCGTCCTGCGTGTTGTTGTTTCTCACGAGTCTCCTGTTGCTTCTCTGGGCTAACTTCGATGTTGTTGTCTTTAGCAAAGGAGTCTGCAAAGTGATCAGCTGCCTGTTTTCCCATGAGGATGTTTCCATCTTTGTACAGAGCAATCCTTGAGTTTCTCCCTGTACCTTCATCGTTAAGTTGCTTTACCAGCTTCCACAGTTTCCTCGAATCTCTTTCGAAGTTCAAGGACTCTGTTTTCTCCTTCCAGCTTCTTCGCCTGGCCTGCAACTTGGCCCTTTGAAATTTGGCCTTAGCTTGCTGGTAGTTATTGTGGTGTTCTTGGCATGGACTGGTCTCTGCCTGCTTTCGAGATGTTTCCACGTCGTTGTGCAGCTGCTCTAGTTCACTATTCCAATATGGTTTGTAGTGCTTACGAGCCCCTCTAGGTATTGTTTCACGAGCAGCCTGTAATATGCATCTGCTGAATTCATCGACTAGCTTATTGATGTCTTTGTCTACAGTCAGATCTCTAGCCAGTATACTAGTACGGTGCTGGTACATTGTCCAGTCTGCCTTCTTGTAGTTCCACCTAGAGAGAGTGCTGCTCTCCTTGACAAGTTCATTTTCCACAATTAGGAAGACTGGCCGGTGGTCGCTGCCTCCAAGTTGTTTCCCTACAACGCGTGTGGTGTTCCACTCCAGGCCGGGTGAGTGGAATGCCAGGTCTGGTGTAGAGGTGGTGTGCCATGACCTCGAGTAGAAGGTTGGTGGGTCGATTGGCTGGTTAATCAGGATAAGCCCATTGTCATCCTGCCAGTTTTCAAGCTCCTCACCTCTCCTGTCCATGTGATCATAGCCCCAGCTCTGTGAGTGGCTGTTGAAGTCCCCGCATACAATCAGTCTTTCTTTTGCTGGGATTGTATCTAGTGCCAGTGGGCGGTCGCTCGGACAGTAGTAGTTGAGCAGGTGGAATTCTGAACTTTCTGTCCTGAGATGAAGCATCTGGTATTCCGCCCCCTCCATATATGTTTCAAGCTGACATGCACTGATGTTATTCCTCACGAGTATCAGTATTCCACCCTTTCGCCTGTCTATTCGGTCAGATCGGTAGCACTGGTAGCCTCTGATTTTGAAGGCTATGTCTTTGTTGAGGTGGGTTTCTTGCAAGCAACATACATTTACTTGCTCTTCATTCAAGATGTTTTCGAGCTCTAATTTTTTGCTGTAGCCGTCTTTTTTACTATTGACGCCTTCAGCATTCCAGTGCATTATTTTAAATGGTCTTTTCTTTGCTTGGCCAGTAGCTCTATTCTCATGCCTCCTGGCTCCACGGGGCAATTGAGAAGGACCCCCAGTAGTAGGGGTTGGGCCCTTCCGAGGCAGAGGGCCCGGCACTGCACCTGCCTGGGTGTCCGTCACAGGGCGAGTGCCATAACGTTTTGCAGATATAGGCATACTTCCCATAGCGCATGTGCGTGGCATCCTGATTGCTGTGGTGCGCCTCTTGGCTGGTTGCCTCCGTCTTCAGCACCTTGACTTGCTAGGGCAGACTGTGGTCTTGCTCGAGTGTAGGAGGGCCTGGCCAGTCTTGGTTTTTCAGCCGCTGATGGCTGTACTTGAGCCCCATCTCCACGTCAAGGAGCTGGCCTCGATGGGGAGTACCTCTGTAAGATGTAGACTATATACGTAAACATTGGCAGCAATTTAGATAAAGTGGGAGAACGGTGATTGGTATCACAATAATAATACAGTGGGGATTTCATTTCATTGGGAAATGTATGGAAATTAAAAGAAATAAAATCCAGCGCAAAAATAAGAATTTGTAACTCACGTGTAAAGGCAGTCCAAATGTACAGTTCCGAAACATGGGGAACAACAAAACTGACAACCAAGAGATTACAGACCATAATAAACCGGTGCTTGTGCAAAATAGATTGATTAAAATCACATGACAAGATCACCAGTGTGGAATTGATTTTAAGAACCGCATAAATACCAGTGCAACAAGAGTTCAGGAAAAGTTATTGATGTTGGGGTAGGACTCACATTGAGGAAATCAGCTGAGATCACTACAAGGTAGTCTTTATTGTGGAAACCCCAAGGTAAAGTAAATGAAGGGAGACAAAAAAAAAAAGAACATAGAGACAGACTTAAAAAGTGATAAAGAAGGCATGGTGAGAATGTTGAGTGGATGGCACAGGACATGACAACTTGGTATGAATTGATTGAAGGTTTGTGCTCAACAGGGAGCAGAAGTGTAATGATGTTTATGGTGAGATAGCTAGCTCATGCTCAGCCATCCTTGGCTGTCTTGTATGACATGCTTGGTAGGGCAGAATGGGCATATTCCTTGCCACCTAATTTTAGACCTCTGAATCCACACTGGCATGCATGAATGTTATCTGCTAATTTTTATGATGATGATGGTTATTGTTATTAATGTGGCAGCTGTTATTTTCCACATTAGTACCTTTAATAGAAGAAGTGATCTATTGGTTAAAAAAAAAATCTGCTTCATTATAATTTAACCATTTCTGCTAGGCTAGCAATTCATCAAGATGTGAGGGAATTGGTGGCTGCAGCCAAGTCCATACAAGATTTCAGAGATGCCGCAGACAAATTGAAAACTATATGCCAGGTATGCTGTAAACTTAGATTCTTATTATTCTTTTTTGCTCCTTGATCTGTAACATGTAATCTGCTCAGTCTCCTCTTATTTTAATCTGTGCACTGGAATTCTATGCACAACTGAAAATTTGGGAAAAATATGAGACCTAAGAATGGAAATGTGTGACAAAATTTGATTAAAATGAACATTGCTTATATTTTGAAATTAGGGATGTGTCAGAGCCAAGAAAAAACTTCTTTCATTGGATACAGATTTTTCAAATACAAAATCTGTCGAATTTAGATGTGGTACTGGATTTGACAAGCTTTTCAAGACAGTATATATAAAATGGCATAATAATAGCATGATTAAGATAATGGATATATACATACACATAGAAGGTGATAAATTTGAAATAGAAGTCAAGATACAATTCAGACATCAAAATATCAGTTGTGTTTTGTATTTGTTAAAATTTTTCACAGTCTAATGGATTTTGAATTAATTTCTTTGTCCTCTAGTAAGATATACTTTACCTATTTTTTAAAAACCTACCATAATATGGTACATTGTACATTAAGACTTGTATAGTTGATAAAAACTACAAGCTGTTTTCTTGTGTAACCTAAACATGTGAAAATAATTTATTTTCTTTGAATATTTCATCTTTTTCTTCCATATATTGGTAATAAGCATGTATGTTTTACCAGAATGATATTGAGCGTTATAAAGTGGAGCCAGAACTTTTCACAACAAAGCTTAAACTTCCATTGCCTTATTGGATTTGCCAGCCTTATGTCAGACCAAGGTAAGGGTACTTTCTCAAGTATGTCTGCACCCAGTCAGGTGTTTCCGCTCAAGCAGAGAATGAACTGCCTCATTAGGTGTATTGTAAGGAGCAAGTAAGCTGACAAAGTATGTGAGGCTAACAATTATCATTATGTGAAGCATACTGCCACAGAAATCCCACTGCTAGAGCTCACAAAATGTGTTGGTGCAGGCTTCCTACACTAACTACAGTGGTGGCCCAATGCAATTGCTCCTAAATTTAGGAGGTGAAAAAAAGGTGTATGTATATGTTAAAGTCAGAGTTTTTACGCACTGGATGTTATATGTCTGAGTTTTGACACTACTAGTATTGGTTCAGTTTCTGATGCATAGTTTCAATTATTGGAAAGATCGTATTCCAGACGCGAATGGTGGTATGTTCTAGTGTTTCGACATGGCAATGCGTCAGTATTCACAACAAGGATATGAATGGTGAACCGTTGAAATGACGATGTACAATATTGCAGACTGAAGCCAACCGTTGAAATGACAATGTACAATATTGTAGACTGAAGCCAGAGTACATGAAATACAGACATTCACAGGATCATCTTCACAATCATGTCATAGCAATACAAGGTGACATCTATGGAAGTTTTGGGTTCCGTCGAGTCAAGACAATGTTCATACATAGATAATAACTCATGAACCGATAAGACTTACAACTGGTCTAGGAGTGACACAGTTGCAGTACTGTGGCCACGTACAATAACGGCGAGGTGGATTCGTCTCGCTTAATTTTAATTGCCAAACTGGCGTGGCAGTATCACATAATTAAAGATCTGCAATATCAATGGCTTGCATTATACACATCACAGCCATGTATCAAGGCTGGTATGAAACTCACAACTAACGGAAGTGTAATCAAACGTACGTCCGCTCATGGGAACACAAATCTCTCAAAGGCCTGCATTATACACCTCACAGCCATGTATCAAGGCTGGTATGAAACTCCAACTAACGGGAGTGTAATCAAACGTACGTCCGCTCACGGGAACACAAATCTCTCAAATGTATCAAGGCTGGTATGAAACTCCAACTAACGAGAGTGTAATCAAACGTACGTCCGCTCATGAGAACACAAATCTCTCAAAGGCCTCGACCTACTATCGTCAAGCAACCAACGTAGATGCTTACTAGCGTCACATCTGAACGATGCACTGTACAATTATTGTGCATTCGTATCTCAACATAAAAAACCCCATTAATACAAGTGGATGTGCTCAGCCCTATGCCTGGAAAAGATGGGCATATGTCTGAGGACATATATATATACCATAACAGTATAGTAAAGTGTCGATACACCATACTAATTGGGACAAAAAGAGTTTGTCAAGTGCTAGGCTGTGTTAGCACAATGACACACACTGTGACAGTACACTTTGAGGAACAAACATGGCTCGTTATTCACATTTAATAGTTACTCAATAAACTCGAAACACGTACATACGATATTCGATGCCTTTATATAACAAATCTTCAGCACAACAGAAATAACATCAGCAGACTGCCACTTTAGCCGTGAATCACAAGAATAGTACAAGGCATCATGTACATCATCAAACAATATTAGCATTGAACAATCTCACTATATTTTGCTGATATCTCAACCTGCACAATCCACTTTCCATAATACAATTTGCCTTCTCACTCGACGTTACTTTCACTCGCTCGAATCTCTCTCTCAACTGCCTGTTACCACACATGACCCTTTTCACCTATGAGTAGTCTTTTTACTACCTCGCTTATATCAGCTCAGTCACCTCCGTGAACTTAACAACAGTACTTGACTGCTACTAATACCATTCGTGAACACAATCAAGCTTAACATTAACTCACAACTTACATAAACACATCTAGCTCCCGCCAGAACATAAGTACTGACATCCATTCTATAAACAGTTCATGACATCCACCCCTCCCTCTCCAAGTGAAAAACATAGTTTTTCATTGGATGGGTGGTAGATATCAGGAACCCAACCATCCAAAACCTAAAATTACATGTGTGAGCAAAATCTGTTGCATAAGTGTGAACACATGACATCTGCAAATAATAACATGCTGAAAAAAATTACAATAGAAACGAGTTGCTAAAAAATACAACAGCAACTGTTTGGCACTAACGATGCAACTCTAATTACAAAAAAAAGTGATAGACATTACATCAATTTCAGAAAATTCTACCATACCAGAGGATATCTACTCCATAAACCACGCATTAGATACACCACATACCATAAGAATATAATTTATACAAAAATCTGGCAAAATACAGTCAGCAAATAATAATTATGCAAAGGTATCAGATAGTACAATGGAAAGGGTGGGGAAAAAACCCCATTTACTAAAAAGCAAGTTTTCATAATCTTGATAAAGAATCTGCAATAACATTCAATATACCCTCAATAGGAAAAATCGTGAAGTTGTACTGTTGTAGCAACCACGACCACCTTGTCAAACGAGAATTTGGAGATCTAGATCTATGAAAAGTCAATGGACAATGGTCTGTTTCCAGCACAAAATGAGATCCTAACAAATACCTAGAGAGTTTGGAAACAGCCCAAATAATAGCTAAACACTCTCTTTATAGTGGCATATCGTGTTTCAGCCGGAAGCAACTTTCTGCTGACATACATGACAGGATGCAGAAACCCATCATGTTCCTGCATGACATGCACCAATGCCCACTGCAGAAGCATCAGTCCTTAGTACAAAGGGCTTGGTCAAGTCTGGCAGTAGAAGAATGGGCTTGCTGGTCAGTACACTTCGAGCAACAAACATAGCTCGTTATTCACATTTAATAGTTACTCAATAAACTCGAAAAATGTACGTACGATATCCGATGCCTTTATTTAACAAATCTTCAGCACAACAGAATAACATCAGCAGACTACCACTTTGGCCGTGAATCACAAGAATAGTACAAGGCATCATGTACATCATCAAACAATATTAGCATTGAACAATCTCACTATATTTTGCTGATATCTCAACCTGCACTATCCACTTTCCATAATACAATTCGCCTTCTCACTCAACATTACCTTCACTCGCTCGAATCTCTCTCTCAACTGCCTGTTACCACACATGACCCTTTTCACCTATGAGCAGTCTTTTTACTACCTCGCTTATATCAGCTCAGTCACCTCCGTGAACTTAACAACAGTACTTGACTGCTACTAATACCATTCGTGAACACAATCAAGCTAAACATTAACTCACAACTTACATAAACACATCTAGCTCTCGCCAGAACATAAGTACTGACATCCATTCTATAAACAGCTCATGACAGAGTTTACTAATAAAACACAGAGTTGTACTTGTGTATTGTTGTTTAAAATTAAGCAAATAAAATAAACAATATTGCATACTAATCAAGATGAGCCTAACAAAAAAGTGAAAAACTTTTTAATGATAGGTATAAGCCATAAATGAACATCACCACCAAGTGTGATGGCCACTGACTGCTTTGACAGTCTGCAGCTAAAGATTGAAGAAGAAGAAAAAAAGAATAAATGAACTTAATCACATATTTTTTGCTGGCTGATTTGGATTATTGACGGTCACATGTTGATGTTCTACTGTAGGGGTCAGCAACCAGTTGAGCACGATCTATCGATAAATCACTGGATGATTCGATAAATCTTTTAGGTGATGGAGGGGAAATAAAATTGAGCTAAAGAAATTTCGAACTGGGTCTCTACCACCGGCATTTACATGCGTGGTATCCTAGGATGAAACAAAGAGCCAAGGATCCAGACCCCCAGGACGACCCAGAGTCTGCTGGGAGGACAACATTAGACAATCTTTGAAGGATTGAGGACTAGAATGGAACCAGGCCAGGAGGAAGACAGCCGATAGGATAGTCTGGCACTCTCTCTTCCAAACCTCTACACCTCACGGTAGAAGGGGAACGACTAAGTAAGTAAGGTATCCTAGGATTCCAGGTACTGTTTCCCTGTTCTCAGTGAAAACCCAAGAGGTAGCCTACTAACACTCATTTTATTCTTGAACTGTGTAAGATATGAATAGTAGTTTTCTCTTTGAAGTGAAGATAACATTTGGTAAAATAAATAGTTAAAATATGAATGTAGTTTTCTCTTTGAATTCCAGATTCTAAAAATTCTGAAACCTGAAAATAGGTATAGTTTTATTAAGGTAGATCTTTAAAGAGCTAAATGTTTCAAAAGTAGATTCACACTGCTACTGGGTTGCCTACTGATGCTCTACTATATATGTAAATAAGGCATCACCAGTCACAGAACAAGTTATGCCACTAAATAGTTTTTAACTACAGCGGTTATTTTTATGATCATAAGAAAAAATGGGATAGATATCTTTGTGAACAGGTTAAATGTTTCTAGTTCCTCTTGTATTTTGCAGCCCTGATGATGAAGAAGATGCTGAACACAAAGAGCTGAGGCAGCGTCTCAATCTGAAGCGAGCAGAAAACATGCAGAAATTAAATCAGGGAGATACAGGGCTTTCAAACAACAAACTCAAGAAACGATTGAAGCATCCCAATAAAAACTTTGATCCAGGGCAGAAGCTGAAATTTGAAACCTGCAAACTATGTCCTAACCCAAAGGTAAGCTTAAAGAAATGATACGATTGTCAGAAACAGTCATGTTTTATTTGAATGCAAAAAATAAACTAAAAAAATGTGGAAGAACAGTTTTTAAAATGACTTTGTTGTGTGATTATCTTCATTGTGTATTGTATTTGTTAACATATTAATAATATGATCTCCAAATTAAATTTTTTTTTTCCATTTTGGAAGAACAATGTCTCTATCAATACTGGGTTAGTTATATTTTCAATACTGGGTTAGTTATATTTTCAATACTGGGTTAGTTATATTTTAAATACTGGGTTAGTTATATTTTGAAATCTGAGTTTGTTATATTTTCAATACTGGGTTTGTTATATTTTCAACACTAGGTTAGTTATATTTTCAAAACTGGGTTTGTTATATTTTTAATACTGGGTTAGTTATATTTTCAATACTGGGTTAGTTAAATTTTCAACACTAGGTTAGTTATATTTTCAACACTAGGTTAGTTATATTTTCAACACTAGGTTAGTTATATTTTCAAAACTGGGTTAGTTATATACTGGGTTAGTTATATTTTCAATACTAGGTTAGTTATATTTTCAAAACTTGGTTTGTTATAATTTTAATACTGGGTTAGTTATATTTTCAATACTGGGTTAGTTATATTTTTTAATACTGGGTTAGTTATATTTTGAAATCTGAGTTTGTTATATTTTCAATACTGGGTTTGTTATATTTTCAACACTAGGTTAGTTATATTTTCAAAACTGGGTTTGTTATATTTTTAATACTGGGTTAGTTATATTTTCAATACTGGGTTAGTTAAATTTTCAACACTAGGTTAGTTATATTTTCAACACTAGGTTAGTTATATTTTCAACACTAGGTTAGTTATATTTTCAACACTGGGTTAGTTATATACTGGGTTAGTTATATTTTCAATACTAGGTTAGTTATATTTTCAAAACTGGGTTTGTTATATTTTTAATACTGGGTTAGTTATATTTTCAATACTGGGTTAGTTATATTTTTAATACTGGGTTAGTTATATTTTGAAATCTGAGTTTGTTATATTTTCAATACTGGGTTTGTTATATTTTCAACACTAGGTTAGTTATATTTTCAAAACTGGGTTTGTTATATTTTTAATACTGGTTTAGTTATATTTTCAATACTGGGTTAGTTAAATTTTCAACACTAGGTTAGTTATATTTTCAACACTAGGTTAGTTATATTTTCAAAACTGGGTTTGTTATATTTTCAATACTGGGTTAGTTATATTTGTCTATATTTATTCATTGTTCCCGAGGGTCTCTGAAGAGACAAAGAAAGGATAGGAATACTCCATCCTCAGGCATGTCGTACTAACATGAGGTTGTTCATGAGGCTGGCAACCTCATCATGTCAAACAGATTGCCATAGAAACCACTGCTGCGTGAGCATGTGACTGCTTGGTACAGACGTCCTGCAGGGGGACCAACTGCTATAGTGGGCCAGTGCTCCATAAAGAGTACAAAGGTAAATGATGATGATGTTCATTTATCACTGTAGAGTACAGGCCTTCAGGAAATACACTGCAAGTCTTCATGTGCTTTCCATTCTAGGTTTTTCCATATCTTCTCTATTTCCTTCATGTCTAAGTCCCTTCTTTGTGTCTTTTGGTCTCCCTCTATTTATCTCACCTTGGTTATTCCAAAACAAGGACTGCCTTCTAATACTATAAACTAGTTTTCTTAATGTCTATCCTATCCAATGCAGCGTTTTCTCCTGCGATTTTATTCCACCGGTATTTGTCTGGTTCTTATTGTTACTTCCACATTGGTGACCTTGTCATACCATTCCAGTCTATCTGTTCTGTGTGAGCGCCAATTTATAAAAGTCTGTATCTTTCTGGTTTGTCATTTTTGTTTTTCCCCATGTTTTGAAGCCAAAAAAATGGGACATCATTGACATGTAAGTCAAAGATTTTATTCTTTTGATATCTATGCATTTTCTAGTGCAGTGAAAGCTCCTCTTTTTTTAGTGTTCTTAAGAGTTATTGTTATTGTTGATCAGGATTAACATTGCACTCCGGACAAACCCATAGGTGATTAATCTCCCTAAGCAGATGAGAAGAATTAGTAATGTAGTACTTTATTATTAGCATAAATAGTTTATTGTGAATTATGTAATGATTACACCTTTTTATCTTTTTTCCAGATTGTATAATGTACATTTTAAAAATTGTGTCCTCTTGTTCTTGTATTTCTTTACACTTATTCATTCATAGTCTGTATCACTTCTGTTATTAGCAGGGCTATTTAGATATATTTATATTGCTATGACAAATGATCATTTGTTGAATAAAACTATACATAATTAAAATGATATTCTTTGGCACGTCAGGGGTGCATTAGTTTAGAATTTTTTTTTTTTTTCAGAAACATTTTCTCATTAATACTTGAGATGCAAATAAGACCTTGGATTTTATCATTGAATATGACCTTGGATTTATCATTGAATATGACCTTGGATTTTATCATTGAATATGGCATTGGATTTTATCATTTAATGGTTTAAGAGTGGATATGGCACTATTTTTCCTTTTAAGTCTTGGGATATGAAAATGGTCAATGTTTTTCCACCATTTTGGCTAGAGATGTGAATTTGTTTTTTTTAAATATCTTTTTGAAAATTAGTAACTGAAGTGAGAACGTTGCCCTTTATTTATTTGTAAGGCTAAATATGGTCTATTGTCTTATTAGGGCCTGAGATGTGAATATGGCCTCTGTAAAGGATGCTGTCGCATAAAAACCAGCATGGAATTTCTCAGTTGCACAGGTACTGTTTTTGAATGTCAATAACATTTTTCATCCCCCTTCATGCAATATTCTGAAGAAAATTTGAAGGTGTGATTAATAAGTGCTGGAAGTTCTTACATTGCTTGTTAATTAAAAGATGAAGATGTTTGAATAACACACCTGTAGTGGCTCTGTGTCCTGAAAGGTGAGAAATTTATGTGTAGAATGCTCTCTTACTCTACTTTAATGAGAGAACATCATCTGCACAGACTCAGTGGGAGTCCTGAGGTTAATACTGCTAAAGGTCTGTACAGTAGACATTCAAAAATCCGGCAACCTCCGGACCTGAGGAGTGCCGGATTTTTGAAAATGCCGGATTTTTTATGGTTATATATTCTGTATATATTTAACAGAAAATGACTACCTGTACATTTTATCTGCGATCGACAATGCACGATGTTTACATTTTACACCACTTCTTTTATTTGCTGAATCCATAATGGGGCTAAACAGCAGCAAATAAATGATAAAATGAGAAGGAATGAGCAGGAATGCCTGTTAACACGTGCAAGCAAGACCCAATAGCTGCATCAAAACATAAACTGCTCCAGAAAACAGTGGCGCGCCAACGCGGTAAATTTAAAAATGCGCTCCGAAATCCATGCCGGAAATCTGAAGGAACCGGATTATCGATGGCCGGATTTTTGAATGTCAACTGTATATTGTTTTGAGGGATCAGGTAGGCTGAGAAGGAGTTGTCTACAACTAGACATTCCCCTTTATTCTTTATTCCCCACTGCAGCATTACTATGTATTCTGCTTGGTTGTAGCTTTCTATAGATGCTAGTCTTTACGATGGTTGTAATTGTCATCCCCTCATTATTCATTCCCTACAAAGTCCAGAATTAAACTCACCTCTTTACATTGGATTTGTGGGAATGAAAAGGTATTTGACAGTGTAAATAGAGAATCACTTTGGAAATTGATGAGGCATTATGGAATCCCCCTGAAGATCATTAGCTTAATAAAGAGAACTTATGAAGACATCACATAGAGTTCTTCATGACGACAGCTTACAGAAGCGTTTGGGATAAGAACTGGAGTGTGGCAAGGATGCCTATTGTCATCAACTTCAACCAACAGAAATGGAATCCAGTGGACTCTGACTAAACAGCTTGATGATCTAGATTTTGCAGATGACCTGGCACTTCTATTCCATAACTATAATCAGATGCAAGTCTTGTTGAGAGATCACAGCAAGTGGGTCTAAAAATACACAAGGAGAAGACTGAGATAATGAGAAAAAATGCAGGAAACAATAAGATTGTACTTGAAGAAACATCACAACAAGATGTAGAAACATACATACATGTACCTTGGCAGCCATATAGACGCAGATGGAGGGACAGACAGTGATATAAAAACAAGAATACAAAAGGCTGGAGGAGCTTTCATTGCATTGGGAAATATATAGAGATCAACAGAAATCAGGTCCGACAGAAAAATAAGAATTTTCAATTCAAATGTCATGTCAGTCTTATTGTATGGCTCTGAAACATGGAGAACAACATAAACAACAACCAAAAAGCTAAAGAATTTCATAAATGAATGCTTGCATAGAATAGAAGGATTGAAGTGATATGACAAAATCACTCATGTGGAACTAAAGACAAGAACTAGACAAGTGCCGGTGGAACAAGAGATGACAAGAACTAGACAAGTGCCAGTGGAACAAGAGATGACAAGAACTAGACAAGTGCCGGTGGAACAAGAGATGACAAGAACTAGACAAGTGCCGGTGGAACAAGAGATGACAAGAACTAGACAAGTGCTGGTGGAACAAGAATTGAGAAGAAGATGCTGGAGATGGATAGGACACACATTGAGGTCACCTGTTGATAGCTTTATCAGACAATCCTTGTTCTGGAATCCCCCATGGTAAGAGAGGTAGAGGAAGACCAAAGAACATATGGAGAAGAGAACTGGAGACAGACATGAAGAAGACATGGATAGACCTTAAGCTGATGGCATGGGACAGGAAGACGTGGAAGACGTTTGTTGAAGGCCTATGCTCCTTTGGGAGTAGAAAAAAGAAGTTATTCATTCAGCACCTTTCTGCTCCCCGTCATGGGAGTTGAAAAAAGAAGTTATTCATTCAGCACCTTTCTGCTCCCCGTCATGGGAGTTGAAAAAAGAAGTTATTCATTCAGCACCTTTCTGCTCCCCGTCATGGGAGTTGAAAAAAGAAGTTATTCATTCAGCACCTTTCTGCTCCCCGTCATGGGAGTTGAAAAAAGAAGTTATTCATTCAGCACCTTTCTGCTCCCCGTCATGGGAGTTGAAAAAAGAAGTTATTCATTCAGCACCTTTCTGCTCCCCATCATGGGAGTTGAAAAAAGAAGTTATTCATTCAGCACCTTTCTGCTCCCCGTCATGGGAGTAGAAAAAAGAAGTTATTCATTCAGCACCTTTCTGCTCCCCGTCATGGGAGTTGAAACAAGAAGTTATTCATTCAGCACCTTTCTGCTCCCCGTCATGGGAGTTGAAAAAAGAAGTTATTCATTCAGCACCTTTCTGCTCCCCGTCATGGGAGTTGAAAAAAGAAGTTATTCATTCAGCACCTTTCTGCTCCCCGTCATGGGAGATGAAAAAAGAAGTTATTCATTCAGCACCTTTCTGCTCCTCGTCATGCAGAGACTTAAGCAAAATTCATGTTAACCCTTTCTGTCCCGTGCCATCTGTTCAAAGTTTTTCCACGTGTCTCTTTTACCCTGGTGGGTTCCAGAACGAGGACTTTTTTTGTAATGCTTTCAGCTGGTTTCCTCATTTGATGTAGTTTCCAATGCCAATATCTATTCTTCACCTCCTCTTCCATCGGTTTTTCTCTTGTTCTTTCCGTCATCATCATTGCCCAGTGGTTATATAATTATCTTGATGACTAAAGTTGTCATGTCACACAGGCAGAAATCCAGACATCATTAAGCAGTCAAGAAGTTATTATAATGTGACTGTGCCCTGGTCCATTGGTTCTATAGTTGGTATCCAGTTCACTGTCCGTATGTTAAATGTTGTTTTTATCTTGTGCTTTGTCCTTGCTGTTAACTGTGCCTGTGAATCATGGCAGTTTTGAATGGCAAAAGAAGGTTCACATCTACCTCAGCCTGATGCAAGCATAACTTTTGAGGAGGCAAAGAGTTTTATCAGAATCAGTTACAGAAACAAATGAAATGTAGAACATCCAGGGCACACACAGAATGATGCTTACTACCAGCTCCACAGAAGAGAACAAGTGGTAATCTTCAGACTCCGCACTGGCCACAACAGATTGAGATACCATCTATTCACCTAGCTAAAGATAGGAACTACCGATCAGTGTAACTGTGGCACTGATAAAATGACTGCTGAACATCTGCTTCAAAGTTGCCCCTTATATGTGGTACAGAGAAAGTGCATATGGCCGACGCCAGCTCCTTTCGTGGAAAAGCTTTACGGGGATTCAAATAGCCTCAAACTGACTACTGCTTTCTTTGATAACATTCAAGTGGACGTCTGAGAGTGTACGAAGAAGAAGAAGTATATGTCACGGAAGTTTAGAATGACATTGTCATTTTGTGTTGTCTTGTGTTCAGTCATAAAAAATGTCCAGTGTAGTTCCTAGGGGAGACAAAGACAGAATAAGACAACTGCTTTCTCAGACATGTTGACAGACATGTTGACAGACAGGACTAATATGACATCATGTATGAGACTGGCAGGCTCATCATGTAAAACAAATTGCATAACAGAAACCACCACTGCAAGAGCACATTAATGCTTTTAAGTAGGCTTCCTGCAAGGGGAGGGGGGGCAGCTAATGCTCCTTAAGGAGCAAAAGGGAAATGAATGAATCGTAAAATATTTGCATGTTTTCAACAGGACATAACATCAAAAGAAAGGCCATTTTGGAGAAGGATAAAGTGGATGTTTCAGCCTATTCTGCCGCTGCAGAAGATAAGAAACTGTGCATGGACACTACGCAAGATTCCAGGCTTCACTCACGCTGTGACATAGAACCTTTAACAGTGAAGAATTCTCACGCTTCTGATGCATCATTGACTAGTCTTGATGATTCTAAACTCTTAATAAATGAAATATCACATGGGAAGAATGTTACTTGTAGTCAACCTGGTAATACTGTTTGACATTTGTGAGTGCTAGGTGGTGAATTTTGCACAGTCAGTGTATTAGGCAGTTGATCTGCATGAATGTGTGATTTTTATGTACAAGACTTTGGTGTGTGTATTTACCCTCATAGTTTCTGTAAACTTACCATTGTAATTATATTTAGTTTCACATACCAAGAGATTACCATTGCAATTTTTGGTTTATTTGACGTACCAAAAGATTTGAGTGTCAACTGGCAAAGTGGTTAGAGCACTTGCTTCTCAGGGCAAAGTTACCGGGTTTGAAACTTGGTAGTGTCACGATGCAGTCTAGGCAAAGGCAGCAAGGGAGGGAACCAGTGACCATACCTCATAAAGCTGAAACCTAGTATAATGAAGTCTTTAACACTTTATTCTCCTGCAGTGGTATCTGCTATTGGACTAACTTTACCTTTTACCAAGAGATTTACAAAGTGTTAAAGGAGTTTTAGAGAAAAGATGCTGAAGAAAGAAGAATTATTTTCAGTAAAGAACCCAAAGTGTTGAAGGGGATGAAAAATCATCAGAATTCTTGAATAGTTAGAAATGCCACTAAGTATCATATTTCTTTTCTGCAAACACTGAAATAACATAAATGGTGACTGTATTACCATTTTACATCTTGATTCTAGAATATTCTGAGCTTAACTGAATATCATCTTTCTCTTTTGCAAACACTGAAATAACATTGAATGGTGACTGTATTACCATTTTACATCTCAATTCTAGAACATCCTGAGCTTAACTGAATATAATCTGTATCTTCTGCAAACACTTTTAGACATCATGTTGAAGATTAACTTAACTGCCATATTACATCTTGATGCTTGAATACCCTGAGCCTTATCCGTATATCATCTTTCTTTTCTGCAGACATTTTCAGACATCAGGTTGAATGATAACTAAATTGCCATATTACATCAGAAAGCTTTCTTATCTAAGAAGACATTGTATAACAGGTGAAGTAGTCAGATGCTTCTCATAGGGTGCTATATTATAGATACAGTTATCAAATATTTAATAGATAAACTAGCATTGCAGTATACTGACATAGGTAAGTTAATGTAAAAAAGGGTAAAGTACTTAACTTTTATAAAGGAACAGTCGAGGAGTAACATTAATTGTTTGTGCATGATGTGTTACGGTTGCTTTGCTGCTTTGTAAAATGTATTTATTTACCATGTTACATACATACTTGCGTGCTTACTATACTTACTGTAATCTATCAGAAATTGTGGATGAAGTGAAAAGAAATGAAAACTACTTTGAAAGTTTCAAAAAAAAAAGGATGTGCTTGATGCTATGGGAGCCACGGTATCGCAGTGGTTAGTGCACTGGCTTCCTAGCTCGGTGGTCCATGGTTCGATCCCCAGTTGAGGTGGGATTTTTTAGACTGCAAACGGCTCCGAGGTCGACCCAGCCTCATGAATTGGGTACCAGAACAACTTTGGGAAGGTTAAGGCGACTGGCGTGATGCTGACCACATCACCCCTAGTGTGCCGATGGTCAAGAAAATACGGGCCTAACACCATATTCCCAATATGCCTCAATAGGTATGTAACGGGATCCTTTACCTTTTACCTCTTGATGCTATGGATATTAAGAAGTTTTTTTTTTTTTAATTTTTTTTTTTTAGCTTACAATGGTAGAGAAATTCATCTTGGTAGGGAAAAAATGTTTTTTTTTTTAAATAATACATTCCGAAATTAAAGGCATGTGTTAAAAGATGGTAAAAGAGAAATTATAAAATTAAAAAACCTCCATAGAACCTCAATTTTTCCGGAACTGGTGTGGATCTACTGTCCTGGTCATGCAGGAGTACGCCACAATGAAAAAGCTGACAGACGCTTCAAGAGCACCCATAGTAAGTGCATAGAATATAGATAAGGGAGAGATACTGGGGACAATTAACGATTGTCAATTAGAGAATGACACTGCAATTGATGAATCATCAAGGCTAAGATTGTTGGAATTTGGCATCAAACGTACGACCAGCAGGGATGGATGTATGAGAGGACGCATCTGGCGTGTATACAACCAGTGCACAACAGGAATAATTAGCATTCATACCCTCCGACATTTGCTGAGGGTGACTGAGCACCAATGGGTTTGCCCGGAGTGCAGCCGGTATTGATTCTGATCAACAATAACAAGATAAAATGTCAAGTTTATGTTAATGAAGTTTTAATATTTGCTAATACTTGGACATTATATTTTGGTGTAAGTACTTGACGTCAATCAATCAATCAATCAATCAATACCCTTTAGCTCCCTGAGGAGCATTGGCCTTCAACAAACACATGCAAAGTCTTCCTGTCGTGTGCCATCCATGCAAGTTCTTTCCTTGTTTTCATCATTTTCACATCTGTATCCAGTTCTCCTCTCCGTGTGTATTTTGGTTTACCTCTGCCTCTCTTTCCCTCTGGATTCCAGAACAAGGACTGCCTTGTAATGCTATCAGCAGGTCTCCTTAATGTGTGTCCTATCCATCGCCAGCATCTTCTTCTCAATGCTTGTTCCACTGGCACTTGTCTGGTTCTTGTCATCAATTCCACATTTGTGACTTTGTCATACCATTTCAGTCCCTCTATTCTACGCAAGCACCCATTTATAAAATTCTGTAGCTTTTTGGTTGTTGTTTTTGTTGCTCTCCATGTCTCAGAGCCATACAATAGGACTGACTTGACATTTGAGTTGAAGATTCTTATTTTCGTGTTGGACTTGATTTCTCGTGTTCTCCAATGTTTCCCAATGCAATGAAAGCTCCTCTAGCTTTTTGTGCTTGTAGTTTGATATCATTGTCTGCCCCTCCAACTTTGTCTATATTGCTGCCAAGATATTTGTACGATTCTACATCTTTTAGTGGTGTTTCTTCAAGTTCAACCTTGTTATCATTCCTTGCATTTATTCTCATAATCTTTGTCTTTTCCCTGTGTATTTTCAGGCCCACTTGTGACCTCTCATCGAGAATTTTCATTTTCTCTTGCATCTGATTATGGTTATGGGACAGAAGAGCAAAGTCATCTGCAAAATCCAGATCATCAAGCTGTTTAGTCATCTTCCACTGGATTCCATTTCTGTTGTGTGATGTTGATGTTTTCATAACCCAATCTATTACTTGACGTCAGCTTGTCTAATTTGTACAGCCTAGCCCAGTTACCATATGCAGTTTGTAAATATTGTTTTGGCCATGTTTTCAGTAATGAAATATATAAAAACACAGTCTATTTTATTACTGACTACAACATTATCCGTTGTTTTTTCGTATCCCTGAAAATGAATTAATTTTGTTGAGTCAGTGACCACCTAAAACTAACTCAATGCCTTCTTTTTGTAGCTGATGGTGTTGGTGAGCTAGCTGCCTGTATATTTTACTGTGTATAAGAGTTATTAAAAATGTTTATATATATAAAGATAATATTGCTTTTCGTCTTGTTTTATGTCTGAGAGATGGAAGGAAGATCAGTATAATCGTTTTGGTGATTTTGTTGATGTTAAAGTTTTAACTAGCGAACAGTAAGTTCTGCATAGTTCCCAGGTATCTTTGAAGAGACAAGTAAAGAATAGGACTACTGCACACTCAAGCATGTCATTTGTAATGTAATGTAATAGCCCCGTCAGTCATAACTGTCTATGGGAACATGCCCCTGAGGTGATAGCTATTAGCTGCTGTTTTTCCTGGTTTTCCTTTCTATGTTTTCTCCTCTCTTCTGTTTGCCATGAGAGCTTCTTTTCGCCCAATCTGAGGTGGCACTGTAGAGAGCATCACCACTTGGTGCAGATTGCTGGATTTATGTCCAGTGCCTGTGCCTTTGTATTATTACTTCCCTTGTGTTAAGGGAAATAATCACAAGACTTTCTTTACTGCAATTCTTCTGTGGAAGACTGGTTATACACCAGAGATGTTGCTTCCAGAAGTAAGGAATAACCCAGGTAATCAGGAATGCTCGTGTCTTTTGTTGTTTAAAACTGTACTTGAAGTTTTGTTTGAATACAGCAAATTCAACAGTCAACGAAAATTCTGATAGTGCAGTGTATTTGTCCAAATAGTTATAAGAAATGTTCTTTATTCATTCGATTCCGCATAAAAAATTGGCAGCTCCAACCTTATTTCTGGTGGGGCAAAACTGCCAGCTTTAGACTCGATGGCAAAAGCTTAACACTCTCAAAAGTCATGTCTTGGTATGTCTGAACACTGTGGAATCCTAGCGAAATTAAAATTCGATTTGAGACTTCAAAATAACTAGTTCGAACTTACGAGTTGTGGAGAAAACCCACAATAAAATTGTAGCAGGGGTTAGTGCTGGATCACTAATGACCCTGGTTGGTAGTAGATGTCTAGACGGTTATATACTTGTCCTAACCATATGAGTCAAAGGCTTTTTGTTCTCAATAGGGGATGCGCCAGGTTGCTCCACACCTCAAGAGAGAACGCCTTATGTTGGTTTGACTCTTGCTCTGAGATAACTGTCTCAGGCTCTGACTGGTTACTATGATGCATCAGTCTTTATACTAGTCCGGTACTAGGGCTTGCCGGATGAAATTATTTCTAATTGGAGTTAAGACCGGAAACCTTCTTATGATTGGTCTTGGGGCCTAGCTGACTGTTGAAATAATCTTTAACCTAACTACGAAACCTCTAGTCTAAAATTATTGTTACTAAGTGAGGATGACCAACCATTGTTCAAGGTTCTCTCTAATCTAAATGTTTTCTGGTCTGACTTGTATGGAGGCCACACAAGGTTTGATGACATCATGGGTTCATGTGTGCCATGACTGATGATGTAATTGATTCTTGACTAGTGTTTTTTATTACTAACTAGACATTCATAAGTACTTTACTATAAGTCTAACAGTAGTAGCGACGTAGTAGGCCACACTGTTACATGACCTCATGTCTCTCTTGCACACATCTTTGAACCTCAGCTGTTCTTTTGCCATCTGCCAGTTGTCTGTAGTAAATGTGTTTCGGGATGCAACCATCTTCTGTGCAGCTGACATGGCACCATAAGGCACATAGAAGAAAATAATGATGATGATCATGAAGGGTATAATAAGGAAAGATGGACATATTAGTGTTGGTGTAAACGGCTGTGCAAGAATGCAATAAAACCAGATTGAAATATATTTGTTGACCATCATGGTTGTGCAAGGGTATAATAAGAAAAAGATGGAAATGTTGATGTTAAAGGTTGAGCAAGTGTGCAACAAGAAAAGTTCAAAACATTTCTGTTGATACTGAAGGTAATGCGAGAGGACAATAAAAAAAAAAAAAAAAAGATTGAACTGTCTATGTTGGTGTTAAAGGTTGTGCAATGGTGCGGTAAGAGATGATTAAAATTAAAAGAAAATACAACAAATGTTATGACCACCAGCTTTTCTTCAGGGATAGGACACAAGAAAACAGTACGGAAGGAAAAATGGAACATCTAAATCCACTGGCAAGTAATCTCCGAAAACAAGACTGAAAAAGATTTACTGTGTGCTCTTTCTGCTTCATGTCCTGAGGATGTGTTCAATTTCTTCCTTCCCATTCCCTATCTCCTTCAGTGGATCTTACATACTTACTTAGTCGTTCCCCTTCTACCGAGAGGTGTAGAGGTTTGGAAGAGAGAGCGCCAGACTATCCTATTGGCTGTCTTCCTCCTGGCCTGGTTCTATTCTAGTCCTCGGTCCTTCAACGATTGTCTAATGTTGTCCTCCCAGCGGACTCTGGGTCGTCCTGGAGGTCTGGATCCCTGGCTCTTAGTTTCCCATGCTTGTCGTGGTAGCCAATCTTCTCCCATTCTGCAGACATGGCCAAACCATCTTAGTTGGGACTATTCTACTTGGATCTGCAGGGGGTGGGATTTTAGGCCTTGACGTATCGTCTGGTTGTGGACCATGTCTCTTCTTGTTACTTCAGCCACCTTCCACAAAGGTGGAGCGATATACAACCATCTTCGTTTTCTTACCAACCTCTCTCTTGCTGAGGAATCCTCGATTTATGGCCTGAAAAAGTCTCCCAGCTGCTGCTTTTCGAGTGGCCAACTCTTCTTTGATGCCTCCCTTCCGGTCTATAACAGCTCTGAGGTATTTAAAGTGGTTGACCTGCTCCAGGACCTGTTCTCCAAGCTTATTCTGATGCCTTCTTCTCGTGATATCACCATGGATTTTGTTTCAATGGATCTTTATAGTCAAACCTATCTTAATGCTGGCAAGACACTCTTGAATTGCCACGTAAACTAGTGTCTTTATGATAAATTATGAATTGCACAACAGAAATTCTGCTATAACTTTATGGTTAATGCCCCGAACAGGATATTTCTTTGGGATTTGAACTGCAACTACAAATACATGTAATTATAGCAGTGAGAAATCATTATCTTTGGTATTTGACTAGGAAATTCTGATTTTGTCGGTAAATTCGCACAACAGCATTGAAGTCTCACAAAAGTTTACAAGAGGAAAAATGAAATCAGGTGTGGACCTCTAAGAAAGCAAGCATTAGACCTGAGGTTAGCTATATAAGCCCTGTCTCAGTTACAGTTCCTTACTTCCCGAAATCACTTCAAGATCTGACAGAGTTGAGAAGATATCCAGAGGATTGCCTCTTATAGTTAGAAGTCTTAACCCACAACTTCTTCTTCAAGTACCATGCCTAGTGGATTAGGAGATCATGTCTCTCCACAACTACCTGCCTCCAGTACAGTTGATCAGTTCTGTTGTTCACTTCTTTCCATGCCACAATGTCAAACTGTCCACCTTTTTTTTCTCTTTGTTTCCCCTATCTCTTTTTCCTTCAGTCTTTCCTGTTGTTACGATATATTCCAGCTTTCCTCTTCTCATAACATGCCCAAAAACAGTGGATTGCTTCTTTCTAACTTGTGAAATAAGTTTCCTTTGCGCGTTGGCCTCTTTTAGAATATCCTCATTACTCTTTATGGCCGTCCATGGTATTTTTAACATTCTTCTGTAAATCCACATCTCTGTGGCCTCTACTGCCTTCCTTACTTGTTTACTAATTTTCCATGACTCACTCCCATATGTAAGGATTGGGTCTATATAACACTGAAGAACTCACTTTCTTACTTCCATTGACAAAGGATAGGTATGAAAAAAAATAGAAAAAAGGTGATTTGTCTTACAAGGACAAAAGACAAAGAAAATAGCCAGCGTTGCGGCCACACGGCCTTCATCAGGGAAAGGAAAGAAAGAAAGTGAGGGCTAGATAGGATACATAAGAATCTAATTAAATATAAGAATAAAACATGGGTACTTCTCTAAAGGCAGCTAAGACCTTGCACCCCTGCCGAAGAGAGAGTGCATCATCCGAAAAGAAAATGACTGCCACTTTGTGGATGTAAACTGTCAGTTACAACAGTTTCATTGACAAAGAAATGTTGCATGAAATAGTCTTCATTTTATAGAGTGCTGTTTTTGCCTGAGTTATTCTGCTCTCCACTTCTGACATGCATCTTCCATCCATTGTTATTAATGTGCCCAGGTATTTGAATCTATTGACCTGTTTTAAAACTGTTCCATTTACTTTGATAATGCATTCAAATTAATGTTATGCTTAACATAAATCCTTATGTTTATATCTTGCCTTATGCCCGAAGGAAGATGACTTTCACCAGTATATAACCTCAGTCCTGAACAGGATTGGCTCAGCTAGAAGTCCTTGTTAGGACTGACCAACGCTAGCAATAAAAGCTTATAGTCCTTGTTAGGGCTTTGCTTTTGGGTGCTGTGCTCAAAAAGTTTGTCTTCTATTTCTTTCTTGTCTTTTATTTCGGCACATTTTGTTGATGTATTGTAAGGGAAACAATTTTGCTAATTTTGGCATAACGCTAAGCCAAAGGGGAGTAATCATGACTAGGTTTGGAAAATGTCTTTAATTGATGTCAAAATTCTTAAATGTATTGTACGGTTGTACAATGAACCCCCTTTTGACTGACTTAACCACAGCTTAAAGACAGTGCTGTCAAAATGAGGAGTCTGATCAACAGTGGCCAGTCAGCATCAGAGGGGTGTCTTGGTTATAAGCCACAAATACCATACCTTGGTCATATTTTGCAGGTTCAACAAGTGAGGAAAAACATGACAGTTTTATAAATTGTGAACTGTTTAACAGTGGACCAACACTGTTCCTGGCATAAACATCAATCAAATCAATACCCTTTAGTTCCCCAAGGAGCATAGGCCTTCAACAAACACATGCAAAGTCTTCCTGTCCACAGTGCCATCCGCTCAAGTTCTTTCCATGTTTTCCTCATCATTTTCATCTCTGTTTCCAGTTCTCTTCTCCAGGTGCACTTGTTCTTGTCATCAATTCCACATTTGTGACTTTGTCATACCATTTCATGCAACCGTGTTATTACTTTATTTATAGAAGCTTTCTTTTCCTTTTATTTAGTCCATGTCTACGTGTGATCTAGTACTGGCTTATAGCTCGCTAGAGCTGGTAATTTCTTAGACTCTGTCTGAGTGACCCTGTCCGTTCATTCCTTTTATAGATGCTGTGCGTTGGAGAGCAATAGTGGTTGAGAAATGTGAACTTTGACAGTACATCTATGTTATCCAACTGACAATCAATTTTCAACAGCCTTATCCTTTACTAATGAATTTTATTTAACAGCAAAAACTGGTCAAATAGTGTCAAATGTTCAACAATTATGCATTCTGTACATCAAACAAATCTTAGTTATTTTTCCTTTCATGAAGAATATATTTTCCATCCTTCACCTCTTATCCAAGATGCTTCATAATATTCTTTACCAATATCAAGTTTTACCAATTCCTGGATAATCATAATTTCATATTTGCTTTCTTTCTCAGTAGTTTTCTTCATTTTGTCTATTCTCGGTTTCAAATCCTCTTCCCTCGTTTTATCATATGTATCCTCCATTTTGTTTCTCTTCTGCTATTATTATGTCTTCATTTTACGAAAATACGCTGAAATTTTTTTTTTTTTTTTGCGTTCGCCCGCCAACACTCGAGGCGAAATCTCAGGTTATTATTTTTGTCTAACCTGACATTGATTTTACGTGAGTATCCCTTTATTTCTTGCACAGAGATAGGTGTCCCTCGCCATTCAGGCAAATACTCGCCGATTTCGGAGGTACCCATTGCAGCTGGGTCGGCTCAGGAGCCGCCAGTCCCTGGTCGACGACACTCCTTCAAATGTTCTCGCCAGGTCTTGAGTTAATCCAGTCCAAATCCCGGTCGACGGAAAATCCTCAAATGCCGTCGCCCGGGTTTGATCCTGTATCACCCGGTCGCCAGAGCGGTGTTGTAACCACTACGCTAGCGCGGCTCCCCCGCTGAAATATAAAATGGTAGGGCGATGGTACTACTTACTTGAATAGGTATCAAAATGACCTTTTCATGTATACAAACACATATGCTCGAATGTTTCTTACAATCGTTGAATACCTCAACTTGGGAGAAGGACCGTCACTGACGCATCCTCATGCGCTGCTCAATTCTCCAAGACTGCCGGTTTAATATTTTCCTGCCGACAATTTCATAGTGCCTTGGGCTGGCTACGTTTCATTGGTTGGAAGCTTATTCTATTTGATAAATTATTGGTCAAACATCACGTTCTCATAGCGTGATGTAGCTGTCCCTACTTACGTCACTACATTTCCGTGCCAATTGCCGCCGATTTGTCACGTGGCTTTTTACCCAAAGTTTACACAGTTAGCTTCACCTTGCTCTACCCTGTCTGGGATATTTTTATATTAGTTAAGAATCTTGCTTGTTTATTATAGCGAATGGTAGTTTTATATTTTATTATTATGACTAGACTCTAGCACGAATAAATGCTCAGGTGGTCGGTCATACGGCCACATTCAGTCCTTCTATTCTACGCAAGCACCCGTTTATAAAAGTCTGTAGCTTTTTGGTTGTTGTTTTTGTTGTTCTCCATGTCTCAGAGCCATACAATAGGACTGACTTGACATTTGAGTTGAAGATTCTTATTTTAATGTTGGACTTGATTTCTCTTGTTCTCCATATGTTTCCCAATGCAATGAAAGCTCCTCTTGCTTTTTGTATTCTTATTTTGATATCACTGTCTGTCCCTCCAACTTTGTCTATATTACTTCCAAGATACGTGTACGATTCTACATCTTTTAGTGGTGTTTCTTCAAGTTCAACCATGTTATCATTTCTTGCATTTATTCTCATAATCTTTGTCTTTTTCCTGTGTATTTTCAGGCTCACTTGTTGTGACCTCTCATCGAGAATTTTCATTTTCTCTTGCATCTGATTATGGTTATGGGACAGAAGTCATCTGCAAAATCCAGATCATCAAGCTGTTTAGTCAGATTCCACTAGATTCCATTTCTGTTGTATGATTTCGATGTTTTCATAACCCAATTTATTGCTAGTAAGAAAAGAAATGGAGACAAAAGGCATCCCTGTCTCACTCCCATTCTAATCCTAAACGGTTCTGTAAGTTGTCCTTCATGAAGAACTCTGCATGTCATGTCTTCATAGGTCTTCTTTATTAAGTTAATGATCTTCATGGGAACTCCATAATGCCTCATCAATTTCCAAAGCGATTCTCTGTCTACACTGTCAAATGCCTTGTCCACGAATCCGATGTATAGCGATGAATTCCATTCTAGACTTTGTTCAACTATTATTCTCAATGTGGCTATCTGGTCTGTACAGGATCTATTTTGTCGAAAACCTGCTTGTTCATCTCTCAGTTGCTTGTCTATGGACTCTTTTTATCTCTCCAGGATGAATCTGTTTAATACTTTTCCTGGCACTGATAGTAACATTATTCCTCTATAATTTGTGCACTCTTGTAAATTTCCCTTCTTAGGCCACTTGACCAGATAACCTTCCTTCTATTCTGCTGGTATTTCCTCTCTCTCCCAGACTTTGCCAAGTAGTTTGTATAATATCTCTGTAGAGGTATCAATATCTGTTTTGATGGCCTCTGCTGGAATGCAATCGTTACCAGCTGCTTTTCCATCTTTCAGAAGCTTTATTTCTTCTCCACTTGGTCGTTCACAGCTAATTTGTAGCATCTCGTCTGCTGGCTGGATGTTTGGGGGATTAGTTGGAGATGGTCTATTGAGAAGTTCCTCAAAATGTTCTGTCCATCTCTTCATTTGTTCTTGTATATTACTAAGCAATTTTCCATTCTTATCTTTTATGAGGCCATTTGCTTGCTTATATTTCCCTGTTAGCTTCTTTGTGTTGTTGTACATATCCCTCATATTTCCTTTCGCTGCAGCTTCCTCTGCTTCCCTTGCCAAATCATCAATATATTTCATCTTGTCTCTTTTGAAGTTTCTTCTTACTTCTTTGTTTGCTTCTATGTACACTTCATGAGCCTTGGCTTTGGAGCTTCTGGTTTTGCTTCTGTTTAAATCTGCTTTCTTGTTTTTCCTGTCTTCTATCTTACTAATGGTTTCTGTTGTTATCCATGCTTTGTGCTGATGTTCTCTTTTTCTCAGTACTTCACATGTCTCGTTCCATATATTTTTTACTTGTTGCCAGTGGTCTTCCGTATCTGTTTCATCTTCCAACTGTTGGAGTACTTGGTATTTGTTGGATACTGTGATTGAAAATTGTTCTCTTATTTCCTGATTTCTTAGATATCCCACATTATACTGTTGTCTATAGCTATATGCTGTTGTAAATTTCTTGAGTTTTAATTTTGTTTTAGCCAACAGAAGATGGTGGTCTGATACAACATCTGCTCCTCTACATACTTTCACATCATGCAATGATGACCTAAACTTCTTGCTTATGCATATGTGATCAATCTGATTCTCAGTTCTGTGGTCTGGTGATATCCATGTTGCTTTATGTATTCTTTTATGTGGAAATATGCTTCCTCCTATAGCTTGTTGATTTGAAGCACAGAAGTTTGCTAAGTTTCCCATTCTCGTTCATCATACCTAATCCATACTTTCTTCAAAGCCAGTGTTGTCTGTTCCTATTTTCGCATTTAGGTCCCCCATCAAAACTGTGATGTCCTTTCTTTTCTTATTGTCCAAGACATTTTGTAGTCTGGTGTAAAAGTCTTCTTTCACAGATTCTTCTTTATCGTTTGTTGGTGCATAACATTGAATGATGTTTATATTTACTTTCTTTTTGGCTGATTTAAACCTTGCTGTTATAATTCGGGGTCCCATTGCTTCCCATTCTATAAGTGCCTTCTGTGCGGCATAAACATAGC
Organism: Oreohelix idahoensis; assembly: GCA_024509875.1. Taxonomy (NCBI): domain Eukaryota; kingdom Metazoa; phylum Mollusca; class Gastropoda; order Stylommatophora; family Oreohelicidae; genus Oreohelix; species Oreohelix idahoensis. The sequence goes on from JAMPIV010009212.1 coordinate 209,069, forward strand.
GTCTTCAATACCCAGATGTTTGAATGGAGGGAAGTCAGCTACTAAAATGTGTCAAGCAAGTTAAGTACAACTTACTGTGAAAACACAAACCAAGAACATGATGAAAACAACCAAACGGTGACATTATACTTTTTGTGTGTGTGTGAAATGTTGTAATATATTGATATACAAAGTTGTTAATTTTTTACTATACGTCATTAATCAATAAAGTACAGATTTGTTTATAACTGCAGTTATTGAATTATTTAAATTTCCAGTTATAATTTTGTTGTGTGGTCAAAAAAATATTATTTGTTTAAAATTGGTAGGGAATAAATACGAGCAGCACTCGCATATTTATATAACACCCCTGGAGTATAGAATAGGTCTAGCGAGAAGGTGACTTACCTATCAGTTCTCTTCTACAGCTACCATTGAGAACTGTGCAGTTAACTACCTGACTTGCCTTATGCTCTCCCTACCTCTGGTTCACCAGTTCTCTTCTCCATTTCTGGAAACTTTCTTTTTTTATATTCAACATACATCTCACCACAGATACATTAGATGTAAAGCCACGGACAGAGCAGCCTGTTAAGGATGGCAGGAGACGTGGAAAAATGTCAATAGAGTGTAATTTGGTTAATTACTCTTTTAATCAAAACTCTTTTATGACAATATTTTGTGTAAATTTATGGTTGTCATTAAAATTTGTTGCCACTGTAGCCTGTGTCCTGAACATATACTTTAAGATTGTCAGGGTTCCTTCCTGAATGTTAAATAAAGTTGACCTTCAGTGAAAACTTTGGTAGACATTCCAGGGATGTGGATTCAGAACCTCAACTGGGAAAAACCAATGGTATTAATGAGGTCTGCAGTAACCATTGAGTCAAGAGTCAAAACAAAAGAAGAAACTGAACACAAGAGAAATCACACACAGTTGTGCTTTCCTGTCATTTTTTATATCAGCTGAGGTAAAAAATGTGTTTGTATTGTTAAAAAATTCAATTCTGTATCTTCAGTTTAAATACCACGCCTTCCGAAAGAACAAAATTCTTGGTCTCAATGTGGGATAATTCTAATGGGTGTTTAAGGTAACTTTCACTCAAAGCACAGGCATTATTCATGAACTTAATTCAACCTCTACAGTTAAATATAAATTTAAGTATGCAATGCATATTCATACCTACTGGTGATGCATTTTGTGAGGAGATCTGTGAAATTCAAATGAAAAATTTCTTTGCCGTTATGTGGGATAATTCTAATGGGAGTTCAAGATAACTTTCACTCAAAGCATTAGTACAGTGTGGAAGTTACAACAGTTTGGCCATATCTGCAGAATGGGAGAAAATCGACTACCACGGCAAATATAGGAAACCATAAACCAGGGATCAAGACCTCCAGGATGACCTAGAGTTTGCTGAGAAGGCAACATCAGACAATTTGTGAAGAATGACGACTGAACTGGAACCAGGCCAAAGTAACACAGCTGATAGGATAGCATGGCACTCTCTGGCAAACCTCTACATCCCAAGGTAAAAGAGGATCGGCTAAGTTAAGTAAGTTCAGGTTAACTTGCACTCAAAAATCAAAGCAATGCACATAATTTCTGTATTTTCCCAATAAGATCTGTGAAATCTGAAGGAAAAACATTCCTGGTCTCAACATGGGATAATGCTAATCGATGTTCAAGATAGCTTACACTCACAGCACAGTGCAGTATATTCCGTTTTTGAATTTTTCCAGAAAGCTGGTGCAATTGTTTCTTCCTTGTCAAACTTTCCTACCAAGTAAACTCTCTGTGTCATGATTAAGTACAATAAAAACAAATAATATGACATTCACTTGAGAAATCCTAGAAAAAACACTGAGAATCATATGTGCTGTGAATCAATCATGAGTGCTGACAACACAGGTCCCTGCAAGGGTGCAACAGTTTACTGTAGTTTAGTATGATTTTGCACTACAACCAAATAGATAAATCTGAGGAAAACAAAAACTGCTTTTACTACGTGTCTTATGTACTGCAGTCGCTCAACATTTCTTTTGCTGTTGTCAGATTTTATTTGGGACATTCATTTGAAATGGAAGCTAGTCTTAGTGTTCCCAATACTTCATTTACTTGTACAGACTTCAGCAATCATTTTCAGGCAGACATCCACAATATAAAATCCGCCATACCTTCTTCCCCTTGTGACTTCAGCGAATTATCTACGTTCTGCGAGAACAAGTGTACTAACACCATTCCATGCGACATTCCTTTTATAACAGTTAACGAAGTTCATAACTATCTTATTGATCTTAAAGATAATAACTCATCGGGACTTGATGGAATCAGTAATCGAATACTGCGTTATGCTGCACCAGCTATTACTGATACACTAACATACATATATAATCAATGTATCGCAAGGAGTTACTTTCCATCTGCCTTTAAAATCGCTAAAGTATACCCTCTTGTTAAACCTGGTTCATCAGATAATAACAACCTTGGTAACTATAGGCCCATTTCTCTTATATCATCGCTGTCCAAACCACTGGAAAAACACATACACAAAACAGTAACAGAACACCTAGCTAATAATGACCTGCTTGTTGATAGTCAGTCGGGGTTTAGACCAAAACATTCATGTCACACAGCCTTAACAAAAATGATAGATAACTGGCATCTAAACATCAATAACGATATTTTATGTGGAGCAATCTTTGTAGACTTTAAAAAAGCATTCGATATGATAGATCACACTATTTTAATCAGAAAATTAGAAACAATGAAAGTACATCATAAACTGGTGAAGTTAATTAAATCATTCCTGACAGACAGACAACAAGTGGTGTCTTACAATGATTCTTTGTCCAACCCAACTGTTGTCGATATCGGTGTTCCCCAGGGCTCTATTCTCGGCCCTCTTCTCTTTGCCGTATACATTAATGATCTTCCTCTGCACATCAAACATTCATCCTGTGACCTGTTTGCCGATGACTGTACTGTTTACACTAGTGACAAAAGTTGCACTGCACTAGAACTATCTTTACAAACTGATACACATAATATTATTAAGTGGAGCAACGAGAATCGAATGCAAATAAATATTAGTAAAACGAAATGTATGTTAATATCAACCAGACAAAAACTACAAAACTCGCAGAAAACAACACTTCAGCTCTACATTGGAACATCACTAATTGAAAACGTAAATGAACATAAAACTCTAGGTCTAACTGTTGACCAGCACCTAAGTTGGAACTCACATGTAAGTGCACTCACAAAGCTAACGGCACAAAAAGTTTACCAATTAGCCAAAATCAAACACTTCCTGGATGAGGGGGCAAGGAACATGTTCTACACATCTCACATACAAACATACCTAGACTATTGTTCCACAATCTGGGATGGTTGTTCCATATCCAACACAAAAAGGCTTCATTCACTTCAAAAACGTGCAGTGCGCCTAGTTGCTGATAAACACCAAACACATTGTATAGATCTATATAACTATCTTAAAATATTACCCCTTAGAAAGCGCTTCCTATTTAACAAAGCTAAATTCGCTCACAAAATCTTGTCACATAATGCTCCAACGTATCTGTGGCCACTTTTCAAATTCAATGAAAAACGTAGTCAGCGCTTAAACCAGTTAGATTTACCCAAGCCGAGGCTAGATTTGTACAAGAAGAGCTTGGCTTACTCAGCTGCTCATCTTTGGAACAATCTTCCACATGACCTGAAAAACATGCACAGTCCCTACTCATATAATCGTAGACTGTTCAAATACATTATGAGTGCGGATTATATGCCGCCCTAAGGGATTATGTTTCGAATTATTATTATCTAATACACTGTATGGAGGGTCTGATGATCTAGTTTTTCATTTTAATATACCTTACTTCTTAATTGTAATCAGATACTGTAATGTATGCTTTTATACTACTTATAATGTTGCATCGCCTCTGAACTAATACCTTAAGTATGCTGGAGAATGTCTGGATACCTAGCAATAAAAGATGAGTAAGAGGAAGGGATAAATGCAAGACGGGCCTATATGCATGATTCTCATCTTTCAGTCAATACCCTTTACCTCCCTAAGAAGCATATGTCATAAAACTGGATCTCGTGTAGTGGAGGCGTCAACAATTCACTCCCTGTGGCAGTATCTGCTTGGGACTCAAAGTTGCTCACCTGTGGGAACATTTTTCGCATGCGCTGACAACACATGAAGTCCCAGCTATTTCAGCAGATTTCCAAATTGTCACGAGTTCTTATTATATGCCACCATTATCTGATTACGTTTCTAATTATGTCTTATTTACTGTATGAATTGTTTTGATTGTGTTTGTTAGTTTTTTTTTTTTTTTTTTTTTTTTTTTTTAAGGTATTAATTTTTGTTAATCTATTTTAATTAATAATTCCCCCCACCCCCCCCCCCCCCCCCCCCTCCCCCCTAAATTTGATTATGTCTGGATGTTACAAATGTATGTTATTATTTTACCTCGATAATTTTGTACGCTTAAATAATGCTAAAAATACATGTGCTATTGAAAGGATACGGTATGTAAGATGACAGAGAGAAGAAGGGCAGAATGTAAGACAGGCCTGCGTGCCCAATTCTTAATCCTTTGAAAATATAGTTTGTTCGTTCGTTCGTTCGTTATCTATCTATCTATCTATCTATCTATCTATCTATCTATCTATCTATCTATCTATCTATCTATCTATCTATCTATCTATCTATCTATCTATCTATCTATCTATCTGTCTATCTGTTTATCTATCTATCTATCTATCTATCTATCTATCTATCTATCTATCTATCTATCTATCTATCTATCTATCTATCTATCTATCTATCTATCTATCTATCTATCTATCTATCTATCTATCTATCTATCTATCTATCTATCTTTATTTATTTTAAAAACATACTTTAATTATGATGATTATTGCAAATGTTTGATGTTATATTACTTTTATAATGATAAATGCCTAAATAATGCTTAAAGTAAATGTGAGGATGAAAGGATACAGTATACATGATGAGAGAGAGAGGAAGGGCAGAATGTCAGACGGGCCTGCGTGCCCAATTCTTAACCCTTTGAAAATAAAGTTCGTTCGTTCGTTCGTTCGTTCGTTCGTTCTTTGCAATTGTTCTCTCTATTTTAGCGCTGACTAATCTGTAATAGCTAACTGGACCCATGCATACACAGATGGATCAGCAACAGAAGATGGAGGTGAGGGTGTCCTTCTGCACATAAGCACTGGTACACAAAAAAAGGTGTCAGTGGCAACAGGAAAATTCTCAAGTAAATTCACAGCAGAGTCCTTGAAAACTGCAGCAGAGGTTCTAATGACAGAGGAAAGCACAGAGAGACAAGTTGCTTTCTTCACAAAAATAATAATATAGTAATACTCCACAAACTATTGTCAGCGATTCAACAGAGTTGTGAAACGATGGATCCTATCTCATTGTAGCATCCATGGCAATGAAGAAGCTGACAGACTGAGAAAGGAAGGTGGAAAACTATCTCAACCTTTGATACAGGCATAACTTTCAAAGAGGCAAAGAATTTTATCAGATATATAAACAAATGGGATGCAGAGCATCCAGGACACATAGAAAATGATACATGTTACCAGCTCAGCAGAAGAGAAAAAGTGGTAATTTTCAGATTGGGATACCATCTATTCAACAAGCTAAAGATAGGAACTACAGTTGAGTGTAACTGTGGCACTGATAAAATTACTGCAGAACATCTGTTCAAAGATGTCCAATATATGAAGAACAGAGAAAGTACAAATGGTCATTAGCATTACCATTTCTGGAAAAAACTTTACGGAGATGCAAATATCTCTTTCTCATACCTCAAGCTGTCCACTGCTTTCTTTGAAAATAGGTAGAGATCTGAGAATGTACGAAGAAGAAGATGAAGGAGCTATCTAATCAGATCACTCCAATAAGTTCCATTAGATGCCCAACAGAGCTGAAGTTTATGGAGCAACTAGTAGACCTGGATACTTTAAATACATCAATTAAGTAGTGTGTACAAAAACTGGTAGTACCATCCTATAAGCTCAGGAAGGTGGACACAGACACCACCTAATAGAAATACTTAATTAAAAAAGCTAATACAGAAACTCAAAAAAAAAAAAAACAACAACCAGGAAATATGCACAACAAACTAGTAAGTAACCCGTCAAGAAATAATGGCATGGAATTATGGTGTACCATTTGTATCTCATTCGCAGACCAGATCTCATGCTGAGTTGTTATGTTAATGTCACATCATTGTATGTAATAAAATAGCAGATAATTCTTTTTATTTTGATGCTTGTTCCATACACATTAGTTGGACATTCTTATTATATGTGCATGAGGCTGACAACCTCATCGGGCGAAACAAATAGATACAGAAACCACCACTCAAGAGCATGTGAATGCTTGAGGCAGGTTTCCTGCAAGGCAGACCAACTGCTGTGATGGCTCCAAGTTTCATAGGACTATGCACGCACAATTGGTGATTTTTAGTTGCCTTATTTCCATTGATTTAACCGGAGATGTGATGCCACTTTCGCGTATCGACAATTATTCCTATTATTTGGAACTGAAAACAATAGGCTACATATCCTAACTATTACCCATCAGAGGTTGAACGAGATATTTCTCGTCATTAAATAGAAAAAAAACAATCTCCATTTTAGGGAATTAACAAGGTCTGAAACTTCCATTCTATGCTGTGTCAAAAGACATTCCATTCTTTTTCCACGGAGATTTGGCTCAAAAAAAAAAAAAAAAAAACAAAGATCGTAAGGTGGATAACGGGAAAAAGCATCACTGAACTTCTTTCGACAAATTATAAATTGTAATTGAAAAGGGCAATGTTATGTTTGTGCGAAGAGTATTTGAAGTTGTTTCCCTTGTTACCTAGTTTGTACCCATACGCCGTCTTGGATACCAAAATGCTTTTTTAAAGTAAACATAAAAACGAATTCAAGTATATTAGTCTTTTTAAAATGCATATAAATTGAGTTTTCTTTAAAATGTATTGCTAATAATGCAAGATGTTAAGAAATTTAAGCAAATAAAGTATTATTTCCACGAACTTTGAACTATATCTCACAGTTGTTTCATTAATAATTTGTTTACAAAGGCGTGAGTTGACATCTGGTTTCCGCGGATCGTATTTTTTTATGTTTAGGACAAATAGGCCTACTGTATTCACGGAATTCATGAGGGAAAATGTCTACTGAGGAAGTTGTAAAAAGTGTTGCTAAGAAATTGTAAGGAATCGTTAATTTATTTTCAGCTGTTTGTGCTTTTTTTTGGTAATGGACCTGTTAATGTGCATATGCTCCCATTCATTATGGCACTGCTTTCTAGTTACGAGCAATAGAGAAAATGTTTGATATCACAGTAACAGCACGTGACTATTACATAGTCAGAAATAATGGTTATCTCAAAGAAAAGAAATTCTCCAAAATATCTTTTCTCTCCTGTTTATGAAATTACCATGGCCGCAGGTGTAATTTATCAGTTTTGTTATTAACCCTTTACATGTGATGATGTCAAACTGCCCAGTATTTCCTCTCTTTTTCCTAAAAATTTTCTTGTTGTCACGGTGTTTTCCTCATCTCATAATATTCCAAATAATGTGGATAGCTTCCTTCTCAAACGTATAATAAGCTTTCTTTGCACACCAGCCTCTTTCAGGCAATTTTATTACTCTTTTTTAGATATCTATGATATTTTTAATATTCTTCTGCAAAACCACATCCCTGTGCCCCCATGGATCTTCATGCTAGTATACTGATTATTAGTGACCTACTTCAATATATTGATGGACTCTGTCTAGCCCTGAAGAACTAATATTCTTGCTTCTGTGTCATGGATTAAACTGATTGTCAATGATCCACTTCTATATGACAAGATTAGTCATGTGAAGCACTGAAAAACTCTTTTTTTACTTGGAACAAATAAACTGTCCTTGACCTTTTCCATAAGGGAGGATTGGCTCTGTGTAATACTGAAGAAATATTTTTCTTACATCTGTAATTATGAATCTAATTGACTTCTGTTGAAACAAGAAAGTAAAATGTTGACAAAATCCCAGATAATTTAAATTAACCGACTATTCCCCATAAATAGAAATAAACACGCCGCCTCGGTAAACAAGGTCCGCGCAGAGCAGTGACACCCCCAGGCTGCTTGCGAATAGTCTACTACTGGGAACATAAACAGATTAGGGATGAGCCCACTCTCCCGTTGAACAGGTGCTAAAGTCATAGATACTGGGCCAGAAGGCGCACCGGAAACCACAGTATCACGCAACTCGCTTTTTTTTTTCTATGGAGAGTACACCGTCAAATAAATCTCGTACTGGTGCTCGCCCTGTGGAGCTCCACCAGGCAGGTGCAGTGCCGGGCTCTGAGCCTCGACAGAGCCCACCCTCAGCTACTGGAGGACCCTCTAGACCGTCTTGTGGAGTCAGCAGACGGCGGAGGAGAACTACTGACCAAAACAAAACAGAAAAAGAGAAACCCAGAGTGCCACTTGTCATGATGCACTGGAATGCAGAGGGAGTGAACAGCAAGCAGGCTGGATACAGCAAAAAGACAGAGCTGGAAAACATCTTGTATGAGAAGCAAGTCAGTGTTTGCTGTATCCAAGAGACTCACTTGAAAGCAGATCAAACCTTTAAAAATAAGGGGATATCAATGCTTCAGATCCGACAGAAAAGATAGACGAAAAGGAGGAGTACTTACTCTTGTAAGGAATAACATTCCTGCACACGAAAGGAAAACCTTCATGGATGGAGCAGAATATCAGCTGTTGCAGATAAAGGTAGACAAGATGGAAATAGAACTCCTGAACTATTACTGTCCGAACAACAAACCCCTGAGTCTCAGCTCTATACAGGTACCAGCCACCAACTTTATAGCAGTTGGAGACTTTAATAGCCACTCCCAGAGCTGGGGCTATAACCATCTGGATCACAGAGGTGAAGAGGTTGAAACTTGGCAAGATGATCACTCCCTAATCCTAGTCAATAATGCCACAGATACTCCTACCTTCTACTCCAGAGGATGGCACACAACTTCAACACCAGATCTTGCCTTCTCCACACCAGATATAGCTGGATCTATTAGTAGAGAAGTGGGAGACCAACTAGGGGGAAGCGACCATCGCCCAATCTTTCTTACTGTCCAGAGTGCAACTCTCAGTACAGGCCCAGCCATTACAAGATGGAACTACAAAAAAGCCAACTGGGGTTTATTCAGGCATCAGGTGAACACGCTGCTGTCTACCCTCAAGGTACAGAACAGAGACATTAATGAAGTGGTAAAAGACTTCAACAGATGCATACTACAAGCTGCAAAAGAAACCATTCCCAAAGGATGCCGGCGTAACTACATACCATACTGGTCCAGCACACTCCAAGAACGTCAGGAAGCTATGGACAGGGCTAGAAAGGACGCAGAGTCTCAGCCTTCACTTGAAACTCACAACAAATGGAAAAAGGCTGTAGCAGAGTTTCAGAGAACAAAGCTAGAAGAAAAACGGAAAAGCTGGAGAACTAAAACGGCATCGCTGAACCTTGAGAAAGACGGCAGGAAACTTTGGAGATTAGTCAAGTCTCTGAATGAAGAGCGTTCCTCACCTAGGCAGACTATCACATTGGATGAAGGTGGCAAACTTTTCAGAGGAAAACAAGCTGCAGACTTGTTTGCTAGAAGATACAGTTCAGAAAGCAACTTACCCATTAACATAGATCATCAGAGAGAGATAAGAAAAGAAATACTGGCAACCATGGGACAGACAGATACTCCTGCCCCAATGAGGGAACCCATCACACTAGGAGAACTACAGAAGGCTATTTCCAAGCTTAAGTTTCAAAAGTCACCCGGCCCAGACAAAATCAGCAACGAAATGCTAGTAAATCTGAGCTCAGCAGCAAAGACAAAACTGCTTGAGATATTCAACCACAGCTGGTTGAAAGGAACGGTACCCCAAGTATGGAGAGAAGCCATCACAATACCCATACTAAAGAAAGGGAAATGTAAGACCGAGGCTGCAAGTTACCGGCCAATCAGTCTCACAAGCTGTGTTGGGAAGACTATGGAGCGAATAGTCAACCACAGATTGAAATGGTATTTAGAGTCTGGGCAGATCCTGGTGCCGGAACAGGCTGGATTTAGAGAATGCTGCAGTGTGGAGGACCGGGTTGCTTACTTGTCTCAAGCGGTGGAGGATGCCTTCCGGGAGAGGAGAAAGGTCCTGGCGATCTGGGTCGGCTTCGGGCGGGCCTTTGGCGGGGTGTGGAGAGATGGCCTCGTTGCAAGACTTGGGAGAGGTGGAGTCCGGGGCAACGTGATGAAATGGATCCGGTCATGCTTGCATAACAGGAGAGCTGGAGTCGCTCTTGACGGTCTGCAGAGCAGAGGGGTGTTGCTCCGTCAGGGGGTACCTCAGGGAGGAGTGGTTTCCCCAACGCTCTTCCTTGTTTGCATCGGTGGCCTGGTGAGGGATCTCCCTGCGGGAGTTAGAGCTGCCTTGTGTGCAGATGACCTGGTGCTCTGGTGCGCTGATGAAAATGTCACCACGGCAAATTGTAGAATGCAGCGGGCAGCAGACATGCTGGTGTCATGGGCGGAGAGATGGCTTATCACAATGAACACAGACAAGACCTCCACAACACTGTTCTCCCTCGCCCCCAGGGACAAATCGGCTAACATGCACCTGGGGACGGCCGTGATCGGGGGGAGGGCTGCCCCACCTATCTTGGGGTGACATTTGACCAAAGGCTTACATGGAATGGGCATGTTGAGAACGCAGAGGGAGGGGCCCGAGGGCGACTGGGCATGCTCAGAAAATTGGCAGGTACCAACTGGGGAGCAAATGAATGAAATCTAAAGAAGATTTATAATGGAGTAATAAGACCACACTTGGAGTTTAGCTCGGCAGCATGGTCATCAGCTGCTAACTCACATCTGCAGTCTTTGGACAAGGTGCAAAATCAAGCTCTCAGGCTCATTACAGGAGCCATGAAAACTACACCAATAACAGAGATGCAGAAGGTTGCTGGATTACAGACATTGTCCCATAGAAGAGACACAAAAACCATGATCCAGATGGAAAGGTATAACAGTGTGCCAATGCGCCCAGTGAGGGCAGGACTGGATGATCTGGCATTGGGACGTCTAAAGCGTAGCAGCTTTGTGCATCGGGGGAAAAGACTTGTAAGACAGCATCAAGAAGACCTATCCATGAAGACAACACCACTGAAGCCCACCCTATACCCTGTACCATGGGAGCAGGCCAGCAGTGCCCTCCAAATTAATACATCAGTCAGTGGTCTCACAAGTGGATGTGAGTATAATGATCTGCAAAAACGAACTGCTACATTGAGTGTGATCCGGGAAAGCTATCCCGATCAGTCATGGATACATGCCTATACGGATGGATCAGCAACTAATGCTGTTGGGAATGGAGGTGCCGGTGTCTTTGTCTCATGTCCTGACGGCCACTGTGGGACTGGGCACGTTCCCATTGGTGAGTTCTGTTCCGGCTGTACAGCTGAGGTTCAAGCTCTAGAGCAGGCTGCAAATATGATTTATAACACCAACTCTGACTGCCACCAGGTAGTCATCCTCACAGATGCACTGTCTGTCCTGCAAGCTCTCAAGGGTGGTAGACTCCCGCATCTGAGAAATGAACTAAACAAGGTAGCTGCCAAAAAGAGAACCATACTTCAGTGGGTGCCATCTCATTGTGGTGTACCCGGAAATGGAAGGGCAGATGGACTTGCAAAGGGGGGAGGAGAGTGTGAACGGGAAGATAGTGAAGTCACATGCTTTGGGAGAAGGAGAGCTGTCCGGGCTGTCAGAGGAGAACAGAACCGGCCCAAAGACGACTATCACACTCTCGACCGGCAGGGACAGATGGCTATTTTTCGACTCAGGACAGGGCATAACAGACTGAATAAACACATGCACAAGCTACGATTGTCTGCTTCACCGCTGTGCACATGTGGATTGGGCGAACAGACTGCTGGGCATGTTCTGCAGGACTGTCCTCTGTGTGACCAGTTGGGAAAGATGTGCTGGCCCAGTGGCTCAACACTAGGCTCAAAGCTATATGGAGTTGGAGTTTTTGCTTCCCGATAGGGCAATGGGTGGCTGTATTGTTCCATTTTACTGCCACTTCTTGATAGAGCATCTGCTTTCTCATTACCAGCGATTCCACAATGGGCAGGTAACCACTGGAGGGCAATGGTTGATGACCTTTGGATGATGTTAAGCTCAGATCTGATCTCATTCATCATGTTATCATTTCTGGTGTTTTGTATTGATTCAAGTAATGACCTGCAGTCAGTGAAGATTACTATCTTAGCTTGTGGCTGCTGTTCAGGTCTGGTGAGGATCTTCAGGGCTTGCAGTAGTGCCATAGCTTCTGCCCTAAAATTGGAGGAGATCTTTCCAGTTGGGAAGGCCTTTCGGATGATCTTTCCATTTAGGAATCTTATAAAAATGCCTCCTCCACCGTTCTTTACTGCCCCCTCAGCAGATCCATCTGTGTATACATGTGTCCACTCCTTCGATTTGTACTTTTCTTCAATCATTTCTTGAGCCAAAGTTTTTAGTTGTTGAGGGGTCAGGTGGCCTTTCTTTTTTATTTCAGGGACTTCTATGATGATAGATATATTTCCATGGCAGTCGTCTGGCTCCTCGTAATCAATTAACATTTCAATCTCAGTAGATCGATTTGGGAGGAGGTCTTCATGGCATCGATGCAGATGTTTGGAGATGTTTAGGAAGCTGGTTCTTTTCAGCCTGTTCTTTGTCACACTATGGAGTTTGGCATGCATTGGATGACTTGGCATTCGTAGAAGCTTCTCACTGTGAGTGAATACCTTTTCCTCACGTCTGTCATCAAGAGAGCGGATGTTGGTGTATCGCTCCATTGCCTGGATTGGAGAAGTCTTCATCCCTCCAGTGATTAGTCTAAGGGGTGATAACTAAATTTAACACCCATTAACTCTTTCAGTCCAGAGTTATTTTGCACGCTGTGCCAGACTTTTCCTTGTGGGCAGAATTTTATAGAGTGAAGTGTTCATCTTTCAGTCTAAATTTTTGTGTGAATTTTCCTTTGAACATGTACTTATTATATACCAAACTGTAGGGAAATGGATAGAGAATTGTAATATATAATGTCTTTGGTAGTATTAACACAAGTATGTTCGGTATACTTAAAACATTTTGCATGTAAAATTGAAAAACGCTAAAAAGTTGACTGTAGAATACGATCTTACCAAAGACAAATTACTGTTGTAGACAATAAAACTTTCTTTTTAGTCTTCAAACATCAAGTTAATCCATATACAAGTAAAAAAAACATGCTTATGGCCACAATTAGTACATTTAGTGTTATTCACACCAGTTTTTCTGTGGTCCTTTGAAAGAAAAATATAAATTATGCAATCGTGCATTACGTAATTTTCAAACAAATAAAGAAGAATAACGTCATATAAAAACTTTTTTACTCTTGTTTAATGTTTTAATTATATCCCTAGCTTCATCTTCTACCAAGAACTAGTGATTAGTTGTTACGGTAGGTCTAGTTTTGTTGCTTTTTTGATCGGCCAGAATACGACTACGCCTACTCATCAACTAAACCTAGTGTGTCTAGCTTTTCTGCACAGATTCCATATTTTGACAACAAACTGTGACTACCAAACAATCATCATCAATGTCAGCAATGTTTCAAAGTAGTTTGACACAATTATTTGCTTAGGAGACTTAGAAAACGTAAATATAAAGCGTGACATATTTCTCTAGCAATAACAACAAAAAACGCAAACACGCAAATTTTCACAAAAATTGTGATAATAACATCAAAACACGCACATGTTCTGATTAACTACAGTCAAATTAGTTGTTTAGATAATAGCGGAAGTCATTCTACGAGTTTTAATATATGAACTGCACTTTAAGAGTTAAACGGACGATTATTTTTAAGGTTTACCGGCGGTTGCCTGCAGATGAACGGATTCTGTGGTTTGACAGAAGTAGAATAAGTCTAGCAAGATATAAGAATAAGTCTAGCAAGATATAGAGGTTATAGGATAAGGAACATAAGTCCAGAAATTGTTCAGAGGATGTGTTAGCACTAGACAGTAACTGTATAAGATAATGAAGAAGCCTTGTGTAGACTATGAGAGTATTAGCGCTAGACAGTAACTGTATAAGATAATGAAGAAGCCTTGTGTAGATTATGCGAGTAGTGAATGTATTTCAGGAGATATTCAGCGATTTGATTGTAAGTATGATTTTGAACTTATTATGCATACAAGTAAGAGATTTACAGGAGAAGTAACGCAGATGTACCAAGTCGACATGTCAAAGATATATGTTGAGAACTTTGTGGACTGAGCAACAAAAGAGTAAAGTTAGAGGTGAAGGATAACCACCTTTGTCATGGTGAGTTCATGACAAGTAAACTAATGAGCTGTCTTCAGAGAATAGTTACGACAAGTAAACTAATGAGCTGTCTTCAGAGAATAGTTACGACAAGTAAATGATTTGAAGAGTTGACTTTTGTAAGAACTGTTCACACGCCCTCGCACGTAGGTATATGCTTAGATGACATGGTACTTGTATATAGTTTAAGCTAATCTTTCAGCGATAGTAACAGAGCCCTACAGAGGTTAGAAAGAAATAAAGGCAGGAATATAATGAGATGGGAGTGAGGAGATGGAGTATAGAGGTATTTAAGTGAACAGGAGTAAAGTTGATTGAACTAAACAAGATACAGGAGGACGATGCATATACATGAGATATAGAGCTTTTATATAGGAAGCCAACATGAGATAAACGTATGCAAGCTCTGGGATGAATTATTTGTCTTGCTGATAAAGATATATATACATATTTATGTAAATAAATGTTTTGATGGATACAGCAGATGTTTGAGTCCGTCTGTGAGCGTTGATGTATGTGGCCAGCAAATAAGAATAATAAAAACAAACTACCACTATACGAATGTCAGTAGAAACAGCAAAGAAGGAACTGAACAAGTCGTGGGTTAAAGAAAAGAGGGAAAATATATTCATCCAGGAATCTACACCTCTGGCGGAGATGGCCAGTACACAAGTACACTCTTAACCCACTTGGAAGATAAACAAAAAGAGATTTTGTGACTTGAGTAATAATTAGTCCTCGGTCACCTGTGACATGCTACTAATTGGTGCCTTTGGACCAGTTCTCAGTCCATTAGAATAGACCACCCCTGTTACATGCTACTAATTGATGCCGTAACCAGTTCTAGAACAGACAGACGGTTACACAGTGACCATGTCATGATAAGTTTGACAAGAACGATCCAGTGAAGCCAGAATGGAACAGAAAGTAATAAAATGACCACAAGAGAATTAATGACATCATCAGGACATGCAGCAGAAAAAGCACAACATAATTATTTCCCATCATGCTTTGGTGGATGACTTGCTCATATTAAATACACATGATTTGCTTCCATATGAAGATATTATTTATCTATGCATATTCAATTATGTTCCTTTTTATATGCTCTCAGAATCTGAGTTTGTCACATATTTTTTTTCTCTAAAGGAAATACTACTTTGAAATTAAGAGATTAGAGGATGGATTTGATTTATCCGATATATACCAGCCCACTCTGAATCACCCTCCACTTAAAGCTGTAAGTTCTGTTCTAAAAGCTTTTGCTTTATTTTCTTTAAGTTAATTGTAAAAGAGGCCACACTGAATGTTTTAGACAAGTATGTCATGTGACCCTTGTATTATTTGCTATGGAGCATATAGTATAGGACTACTTCATCCTCAGGCATGTCATACAATGCAACTAATATAAGATTGTGCATGGGACTGGCAACTTCATCATGTAAAATAGATTGCTACAGAAACCACAACTGAAGGAGGACCAGCGGGTATGGTGGTTGAATGCTCCATAAGGAGTGCAAAGGAAACTAATGATGATATGGTAGTATATTTGTGTAAGACACACTTTTAATTTTGCCACAACTAATTTCTGGTAGAGATGTATTGAGACCTCTCAAAAATATGGAAAAGGTTGTGTTTAAACCATCTTAAAAAAAAAATGTTGGAGTGGCTCAGAGGTATGGCATCTGCCTCGTATTCAAGATGTACCAGGTTCGAATCCCAGTTGAGGGATTATAATTTATTGAAATAATTTTTTCAGAACCACTGGTCCTAATTATGTCTGGTCTCATGGGTAGTGAGTTCGGATGCCTAGCCTTCTCGGATAAGGACGAGAAAATAGGAGGTCCCATGAGCAAGTTGCGCATGTTAAAAATCCCACAGCAGTTGGAAATTGTAAAGAGTAGGCTTATCAGACCGCTGCCCTGGCAAAATTTAAAAATTAGGAAACCTACCCACCACAACAAATATTTATAGAATGTGTGATTCCTATACATTATATACACATATTGGGATTCTTGCCGGTGCTATGGAGTTCATGCACTGCGCTGAGAGCCTCCTTGTGTGATCTAAGGGAGGAGATTAGAGCACTGATGGCGTTGTCCGTGTGCAATGAAGATAGTCCTTAACAACCAAACCAAACCAAAAAAAAAAAAAGGTAAACCTGAGGGCTGTGAGTTATAAACAAATAATACAAATAGGTAATTAGTAGGCACTTTTAATAAAGGAAGGAAGAAGGAGAACAATAGAAAAGATAAGAAGCAATAGGCATTCTGGAGATTTGATCCAGCTATATCCAAGTGACACCACAGCCTAGCTGCGAGAAGTTAACGTATTAAGACAAACGACCAGCTATGCACCCCCAGAATAGTGCTATTACTGGAGTCATCTTTTTCATGCTAGATCTCGCAGTTATGGAATTTAGACCTGAATGATTCAGATTTGTTTATAGACACTGTTAGTTCCAAACTTTCCTATTAACACCTGCAGGAAATGTATAGGTAGTCCCACAGCAGATACTACCATAGGGGAGTGAAGCATTAGAAACTTAACCTATACAAAGTCTCAGTTTTATGAGGTGTGGTGACACATTTCCTTCCTTGCTACCTTCACCTTTCTTAACTTGAGCAGAGTGAGGTATTTATTTTTACCACTGTCTAGATTGGAGTGTGACACAATGTTTTTATGAACCTGGTCCCTTTGCCTCAATAAGCATATGCTTTAACCACTCTATCACTCAGAAGTTTAGAGTTCCAGAATGAATTTAGACCAGTGCAAACTTTTTATGTAGCCTACCATCAAAATATGAAATAATATTTATATCATGGTCCTGATACTGTTTGTATCCTCACCTCTTTAAAGTGTCATAGATATTTTAACATCATTATGATGATGAGAACTTGCTGGCTGGGGGGGGGCTGTTGAAAACATAATGTAGTCAGAAATGCTCCATTTAATCCAATATTATGTTTCTAGAGAAAGTACATTTATTGTAAAAAAGATTAATGTACCATATATCCTATAAAATAAAATGCATTTCTTTCCAGAAATCTGCCATTAAAAAAAAATTTACCCTATGTATTTTGATATGAATATGCTTATTGTAAAGAGAAAAGCTGCTATCTTTTGCTTTTAAACTTTCAGATGATTAAAATATTTTGGGTATTGAATGATATGGTATAACAAACCAATCATATATGTAATAACATGTTTTTATTTAAAAAGAATTGAAAGTTTTGTGATATGTGCAATAAAACGCTTTTTTTTAAACAGGATTATTATAAGTGCAGTATAATAAAAAAGTTGCTCTGATGTATTACTATTTCTTTACTAAAAAATTTCATTAAATGATACTTATGTCTTATTCCCATGTGCATCTTATACAGCAGGAGGTACTGTAATCTTCTTGGCCTTAATAACATTCAGCTAAGTAAACAGCACCCAGTTTCGTAAATTAAATTTTAAATTCAAATATAAAATTTATACTCTGCATTTTTTGTTTCTTTAACAGCGACCTGCTCACCAGAATGATGGATTACATGATAGAGCTCTGAAACATTATTTCAGCCAGCCAGAAGTTAGGGTCATGCTTACACAGCTTAACAGAGTATGTGAAAATTGTGGGTCACTGAAACATTGAAAGTTGTTTGATCATGAGAGCTGTTGATGCAAAGAATGGTTAACGTTGTGATGAGTTACTGTTATTTTTATTTTCAACTCACCCCGTTCTGTTTCATTATTATTGTTGTTTCCTTTTTTTTTATTCTAATTCGTTCTAGTTTCTGAGTTGTAAACAATTCTTGGTTATTCTTTATGGCTCTAGTATTGTAGGATCAACCACACCACCCCTTTTCTTTTCAGGGATGGGTGTAAACCCCTACCCGTGTGGTAGCATGGGCTAGTGAGTCATTCTTGTTGATAGATGGTCAGATAAATTTACGTAACATTGCGTACATTTTTCAGCGGGCTTCGTGAGGAATTTATTCATTGATCTCTCCCCCCCCCCCCCCCTTCCAGGGGAGGAAATAACTCTTCGTTGCTCGTAGATTGGTAGTGTTACGGGGGGTAACGGTTTGTCAGATGTTAAGGTAATGTAATGATGTTTAAAGGGAAGCTCTTACGATTGTTTTCAATTTTAATTTAGGTAGCAGTCATGAGATTACGTCAAAGTGGAGTAGATGCGGTTTTTGGGAGATAATTCTAGATCTATGATTCATCGCGTCTGTCTTGCATCAGAAAATTGCTACTATAAAAACAGGCCCGGGATTGTAAGTCATTTCTCAGTCCTGGAATTTTGTGGCCGTGAAGAGTTACAGGCATAATATTCAGTCTGCCTGTATAGTGGGAATATTCTGAAGTCTGGGTATGTACGTAGACTAAATAAGTGATGTGTAGGAATTTTAGCTAAAGGATTTTAGCAAGTCAGAGTAAGCTTTCTTCTGGGTTTTAATTTTAATTTTAGTAGTGTGCCATCAATTTCCTGACCTCTGCCAGTGTATTGTAAGTTTCAGTGGTAATTTTACGAAGTATAGCCAGTGAGGTTCTCTGTGAAAGGTTTGGTGTTATTATTACTATATATATATAGATACCTATATGACTTTAGGACCTATGGCTGGGGAAGTACTGTGTAATATACGGTATTAAGAGTACCAGACTATGTTATGGTAACTTGGGAGATAATAGTGTATGAACTCGGGAGTTTTGTTTAACTAAAGTGGCCATGGGTATTTAAATTAGCTGCTGTAGGATATGTTGGGTGAAGGATATGTTAGTGTTATGATAATGGTGTTTGCATTTTGGGTAAAAATTTAATTGGGTCTATTTTAATAAACCTTGCATAGGCTTCCTCTGATAAAAGTGGAGTACACAAAAAGGCGTGTTGTGACGGCTATGTGCCTGAGCCGCGAACTGGCCTCAGATCAAATCAGGCCAGCCAGTGTCTGTGTTAAACGTAAGAGGTAAGCGTGGAAGAGAGCAGGAGCGGAGACAGGGGGGAGAGCTGCGGGGTGGTTTTATTATGGAAGAAGAATAAAAGAGAAACGGGGTGTATATAATAGTTTGTTTTTAATTATTGTGTATTAGGGTTTTAGTATTGGTGTATATTTGTGGTTATTGTTGTTTCAGCAATTCATGGCTTCATAGGCCCCCTACAATTACAGCACACTTTGCCTTCCCTTAGGAAAGGGAAGCAAGAGACATCCCGGTACTTGATATCCGGGGTACCCACACAGGAACGGGCGCACCTAGCTATTTCTTTAAGACGGTGAGGTATCAGGGAGTCTCCTGATTTGGGGAAAACATATTCCTCCGAGTGGAATTTTTCAGGAATTTGGAGCGCTTGGCTCCACGACCCAATACACGACAGGCTACTTTGCATTGTATTGTTTACATACTGCCACAATAAAGCAGTAGGCCAAAAACCCGAAGCGGGTTAATCATCGTTTGTGCATCCATGTGAGTGCCATCGCTATCGGCACGATTTCAGCCGAGGCACTTAGCTATAGAGTCGTCAAGGACTCCTTCATCATTTAGTGTGCTGAATTTCGTGGTGGTGAATTTAGTAGGGTAGGACCGCCTGGATCGTCTTTAGACCTGTTAGGTAGTTTTGTTTGGTTATAATTGCTTCTCAGTCCGGTCAACCGGGACAGAGGAAAAAGTGGTGGAGTGTAGTCAGTGGTTTGTGGACCACCACAGTTTTTTTCTTAGTTTAATTTAACAGTGTAGTCAGTGGGTGGAGTCTCTTACAGAGAGGAACCCCCCCCCCCCCCCCCCCCCCCCCACCCAAATTTGTTTTGCTTAAACCATGTTTTTTTTTTCCTGTAGGTGTGAAAGCGGGTGTGCAAAATTTTGATAGATTTTGGCATTAATTAATTTTGTTCTTTTTTTCAGCTTGTGCGAACTTTGCACGATTTGTTCGTTTGTTGATGTGGAATTTATTTTTGTTAAATGTTTAATAAATTTAAAAATATGCACTGGATCAGTTTGTCTTTCTCTACACTGTACCTATAATTCTTAGTTGTGCAGTTGTGTCTGTGGTAGATTAGTTTATGTTACCTTATCTCCACCGGAGCAAGAGGTGGTGAGACTGTAGCTATAACAACAAGTCACAAGTGGCAAGGGAGAGTCAATCTAGGTTCTCACCCTTGAAGCTATGTCTCATCCTCCACAGTCACTTGAAAATCTCTACTTAATCTATTTCTCAGATCTTTCTCAGATTAAGTGTCTTGTCTCTTTATTTAGACAGACTCTTGTTAAGCCACTGTGTGACAAACGTCAAGGGTGATTATTGAAAAAGGAAACTGACAAACTTATTACATATTGCTACAGAAACCATTACTGCATGAGCACATGAATGGTTAGTGCAGGCTTCGTGCTAGGGGACCACCTGCAGTGATAGCTACAGGCTCCATTAGGAGCAAGAGGAAAATGATGGTGATGATGGTTGAAAGAGGAATGTGGTGTCCTTTGTAGATTTTCTTACCATGCATCATACTTAAAACAGCATGTCTTTGTGTCACATTCCAACTATGTACACATATGGACATTATGGTAGAAGACAATCACTGTGAAAACAAACATGGTTTGTTACATCACAAGTGGTAAATAAATCAGTAAACTCCAAAACCTCGGTACAGTCTCCATCCATATTTATCAGAGCACTTGTCAGAACAAAGAGCACTACATGAGCAAATGAATAAATAAGTTGCAGTACAAAGTCAGTTTCTTCAGAAATTGACAGCAGCATTGGCAAAGCTGCAGCCATCTTTGCTCGCCTCACATCGCGTGTTTGGGGAAACTCCAAACTCACAATGAAGACCAAAGCTGCAGTCTTTAACACCTGCGTCACAAGCACACTTCTGTATGGCAGCGAGACATCGACAACCTATGCTGAGCAAGAAAGAAGGCTCAATACCTTCCATCTATGGTGTCTACGCCACATCCTCGGCATTCCGTGGAAAGATAAAGTGACAAATGTTGAGGTGTTGTCACGTGCTGGCCTTCAGAGCTTGTAAACACTGCTTAGACAGCGCAGACTATGCTGGCTTGGCCATGTCCACCGCATGGAAGATGGTCGCATCCCGAAAGATATCTTCTACAGACAACTTTTAGATGGCAAAAGAACAGTTGGGCGACCGCAGCTGAGATTCAGAGATGTGTGTAAGAGAGACATGAGGGCACTGGACATAAATCCAGCAACCTGGGAGGATGAAGCTGCTGATCGCACCAAGTGGTGCTGATATCTGTGGCACCACCTCAGATTGTGCAAAAATAAGCAGCTGAGGGCTGTCACCTCAGGGACGCATTCCGATCGTCAGTTATGACTGAAGGGGTTATTATTATTATTATGAAGTCAGTTTCATACCTACCAACTAATTTCTGCCATTAACTCTTAGAAAATAACTGCTGATACCAATTTCACTAAACTGATATTATAGGCGTAACATGCATAACTAGGGCATCACACTATATTCTAGGAAAATTAGTCAGTTGCAGTGACACTCCCGACAGAAGCAAACATCATCACAAACTTCAACATGCTGTAGAACATGGAAAAATAGGTGCATAACTTCAATTAACAGGTGTGCCATGAATAAAAAAAAACCATAGCTCGAACTTTCACACACTGGTCTACAGACAGGGAAACTGCTCCATCAGACTACAATCACATCCACACCTCTAGTGTCACTGTACTGAATCATTCAACAGTATACTCATCGTACGATCTTTAACCTCTGAAAACTACTCATTCATGTCTCTTCTTTGAAAACATCCCAAATACATGAGTCTTACAAAACTTACTCTACAGCTAGCAATAACATCAGTAAATCTAATCAAACTCCACTCACTAATACTCAAAACATAACAACCAATTACTCTACAGCTAGCAATAACATCAGTAAATCTAATCAAACTCCACTCACTAATACTCAAAACATAACAACCAATCAAACCTAGCTACCTATGGAGCATGAGTTACTGACACCCATACTATAGCTTGTTTCTGACATTATGCTAAAGCATCTTTTCCTCTCTTAGAATACTTGTCTCTTATGTGAGTTTATTTATTTGTATTATATCTCATAAATTCATTACCCTTCAGCTCCTCAGGAGCTTAGGCCTTCAACAAATTCATTTATATTTGTTGCCTTGTATGACATGCCCAAGGGAGTGGTAGGCCTATTCTTTCCTAGTCTCATCAGAGACCCTCGGAAACTATACAGGGCAAAAGTAATAATAATGGCATTACAATCACTTTAGTAATAATATGGATATCATCAGTAGATAAAAATGCAAACTAAACTCAGTATAAAAAGGTAAAAGTAATGCTATACATAGAAGATACTATTGTAGGGAAGTGAAGTGTTAGAGACTTAACCATACTAGGTCCAGCTTTATGAACAGTTTCCATTCTCATTGCCTTTGCCTCAAGGGCACAGTCAGGCACCCATTTACAGCTGGGTAGACTAGAGCGTGATGCTACCAAGTTTTAATCCTGGAACCTGGTAACTGTGCCATGAGAGGAATGCACTCGACCTGCTTAGCCAGTCAGATATTCAAACTCAATATATACAATGCAAATATCTGCTCTGTGCAATTCCTCAAGGTTTCTGAGGAGACAAAGAAAGAATAACCTACTGCTCGCTCTGGCTTATCATTAGAGGTGACTAATATAAGGTTGTGCATGGCCTGGCTACTTAATCATGTAAAACAAATTGAAACAAACAACAACTGCTATAAGGGCACAGGGACTTTGACACATGCTTTCTGCAGGTGGGGTCAGATGTAATTGTGGATCAATGCTACATAAGGACCAAATCAGATATCTGCTCAGTCCTGCTATATGATGGAAAAAAAAAAAAAAAAACGAAATGTTAGCAACATAAACTTATGAATCAAAGAGTCATAATATAATCATTTTTTACTAGGTGATAATGTCTTAAGATTAGGGCTGGGATTGATGTAACAAATTTTTTATTGATTAATTGAATTTCATAGATCGAAGATTAATCAATTATTTTGAACAATTTGATAAATTATCAAGCATCATTAATAATTGTTTTTTCGAAATCATAAAGAACTTTTTTATTTTACCTTTAATAAGGTTACATTGTGCTGAAAATGTAATTAAAATGCTGAAAAGTTAAAACCAAACAATTTACTATTATTGATCATACTGGCCAAATTCCATATCACATATCTCTAACATAGCATATGCTCTTGCATTTGAGCAGAAAACATAACATTACTAACAAAATGTAATACTTGTGCCAAAAACTGAATTAAATTTTTAATCCGTAAAATTTTTTTTCATCAATTCATTTTCTTAGCATTTTTTAACATATTAATCAAGTAATTAATTATTAAAAATCACAGCCCTGGTTAAAATACAGTTTATTATTTAACATAAAGAGTTTAGTACAGAATGATGTTTTTAATACCACCTCAGTTCAAAAGAAGAACACTTAACATGGTAGTGCATAACTACTTAATTTTATAATATAAAGAAATATGACAATACATGCTGATATATATATATACAGGGTGGTCATAAAGTCTTTCCCTGATTTCAAAAATTTAAAATAAAAAAAGTATTCTGTGCAGAGACACTTGGTTTTTTGGAAATTATTCCAGAACTAAAACAGTTTTTTATGCTATTTGTAGATTTCAACATTTGCGATTTTCAACACTAATATTCGAGGGATTGCAAGTTCTCTTGAGGCACGATAGGTTGATTTCTGAGGACTGCGTTAAAACGCCGTGCGCACTGCGTCCACAGTTTCTTCACTCGCACGAGGCCTACCTGCTCTGGGCATGTCACCGACGCTGCCAGTGTCCGTAAACTTTATATACCAAGCTTTGATGCTTTTAACATCTGGAGGATCTCGTAAAAATTTGAAATCAAGGAAAGACTTTATGACCACCCTGTATATATATATACACACACACAAACCCATAAATATATACATACATATATTTTTATATGTACTCTTACACATACATATAAATAAAGTTACATATTTTTTTCATTGTAGCCTAATGTGAGTGGGGCATTACAGGGATGGAGGGAAATTGAGGTACGGAAAAAGCTTGACAACTACATGAAGCACTATTCCTTTCAGGTAATTACATTTTATGTAAATAAATTTCTGGTGCAGTAATGTATATAATATATTATTGCCTCATTACTCTCAGAAAAGTAATGCAATTATAAAAGCATTGGTATGTTAAGTTTGTCTAAAATTATTTGTAATTGTAATGGTGACTTTTGACAGCAACCATTTAAGTAGGTTGATGCTTGTGTGGAATAGAAGGATTGAAATGACAAAATTATCAATGTAGAACTGATGACAAGTACCAGATACGTGCCAGTGAATAACTAATTGAGGAAACCTTTTGATATCATTACAAGTGCAATCCCTGTTCTGCAATCCCCAGTGTAAAGGATGTAGAGGCTAGACAAAAAACATGGAGAATCCTGTGCATCAGCATTGTTGCTTATGAGTTTTGTCTCATGTTGATGAGACGTGTTCTGTTTATCTTCAACACAAGGTCCATCAATTATATTAGGGCAACTATCCAAATATACAAGACCTTATATTTGGTAAATTATACTTATAAATGTATATGCCATTTTGCTCTGTCAAATTGGTCACCTATTGGATTTGATTATTTAGGAAGAATGTCTTTTTCCAGCATCAACAAAACAGCAGCCCTGTAAAAAGGTATACCAACTAACAGATTTCCTAGTATTATCAGTGGTAAAAGTTCTCTATAGAAATGTGCATTATAGTGATCTCCATTTGTAATGTTTATTTTTGTCGTGTTCGAATAGGTAAAGGTTCGCTTTCATTACAAGGGGAGGTCACTATAATTCACGTCTAAAGAGAGCTTTTACCGTATCAGCTTATCAGTCCACAAACAGTTGCAGCTTGTGTGGTGTGGCCCTTTATACAACAACTCCTGTGTGAAAAATCATTATTTACCGATATGTATTTATAATCTTCATCATCATGATTGTCCATTTTACAGCCCATAGAGTACTGAGTCAGCACTGCAGTTAATCCCCTTACAGGAAACTTGCATCACATCTTTCATGTGCTCTTGCTCTCCACATGTAAGCCTACCTTGCCGTGGTTGGAGAGCTTGAGCGCCTCAATGATCCCGGGAGCTATGCCGGCGGGAGTTTTACTCCTGGCAGGGTCACCCAAGCCGGACAGGTCCTGGGTGAGGGGCCAGACTAAATGGGCTGAGGAGTGGGTGGAACCCTATAGGTGTAGATGCAGAACCCACCGGCGAGTGGTACATGCTCTGGTCTGCACCAATCCACCCCCACTTCATGGGTTAAATGCTTTCTTGCCTCATTCTTCACTGTTTGTCGTCTATCACGCCCATGGCGACCGTTGCCTCAATTGGCTGTGTGTGGTGTACCCGGAAACGGGGCCTCCCAGTACTGAGGCAAAGTTAAGTCCCCGATGTCACTTATCGGTGCAGAATTGAGAGAGATGGCTGAGCATCACAATCCCTCCTGTGTTGCAGCATGATGAGAACCCAGCATTGCACACTGAGCTTGGGGGGATCACTTGGGCACCAGACTTAATACTGGCTCTTGACTGGATGGCCGCATGCAGGAGATTTCTACAATGGAGGGTTGGCAGGTGGTGGGTATCGGGAAGTGGCTCTGTGCAGGACGTGAGGATTCCTTGGGAGAGCCCAGAACCAGAGCACAGCATTGTGCAAGCTCTGCATAGTTGGAGAGCCCCCTGGATGACGGGGAATGCACAGTGTGCTACCCCACCTATCCCCAACTGCTAACTTAGAACCAGAAGTGGGGTCCTCTGTATGCGTGCCAGGCCAGGATAAAATGCCTGGGAAAGAGACTGGAGCTCAGAACTCCCTAACTCAAAGTTGCAGGATGGCAGAAAAGCCACGGGAAAGACAGGGCTATTTTGAAGATAACGCAACCATATTTTCACCATACGAGCTCGGACGCCGCCTCGGTAAACAAGGTCCGCGCAGAGCAGTGACACCCCCAGGCTGCTTGCGAATAGTCTACTACTGGGAACATAAACAGATTAGGGATGAGCCCACTCTCCCGTTGAACAGGTGCTAAAGTCGTAGATACTGGGCCAGAAGGCGCACCGGAAACCACAGTATCATGCAACTCGCTTTTTTTTTTTCTATGGAGAGTACACCGTCAAATAAATCTCGTTCTGGTGCTCGCCCTGTGGAGCTCCACCAGGCAGGTGCAGTGCCGGGCTCTGAGCCTCGACAGAGCCCACCCTCAGCTACTGGAGGACCCTCTAGACCGTCTTGTGGAGTCAACAGACGGCGGAGGAGAACTACTGACCAAAACAAAACAGAAAAAGAGAAACCCAGAGTGCCACTTGTCATGATGCACTGGAATGCAGAGGGAGTGAACAGCAAGCAGGCTGGATACAGCAAAAAGACAGAGCTGGAAAACATCTTGTATGAGAAGCAAGTCAGTGTTTGCTGTATCCAAGAGACTCACTTGAAAGCAGATCAAACCTTTAAAATAAGGGGATATCAATGCTTCAGATCCGACAGACAAGATAGACGAAAAGGAGGAGTACTTACTCTTGTAAGGAATAACATTCCTGCACACGAAAGGAAAACCTTCATGGATGGAGCAGAATATCAGCTGCTGCAGATAAAGGTAGACAAGATGGAAATAGAACTCCTGAACTATTACTGTCCGAACAACAAACCCCTGAGTCTCAGCTCTATACAGGTACCAGCCACCAACTTTATAGCAGTTGGAGACTTTAATAGCCACTCCCAGAGCTGGGGCTATAACCATCTGGATCACAGAGGTGAAGAGGTTGAAACTTGGCAAGATGATCACTCCCTAATCCTAGTCAATAATGCCACAGATACTCCTACCTTCTACTCCAGAGGATGGCACACAACCTCAACACCAGATCTTGCCTTCTCCACACCAGATATAGCTGGATCTATTAGTAGAGAAGTAGGAGACCAACTAGGGGGAAGCGACCATCGCCCAATCTTTCTTACTGTCCAGAGTGCAACTCTCAGTACAGGCCCAGCCATTACAAGATGGAACTACAAAAAAGCCAACTGGGGTTTATTCAGGCATCAGGTGAACACGCTGCTGTCTACCCTCAAGGTACAGAACAGAGACATTAATGAAGTGGTAAAAGACTTCAACAGATGCATACTACAAGCTGCAAAAGAAACCATTCCCAAAGGATGCCGGCGTAACTACATACCATACTGGTCCAGCACACTCCAAGAACGTCAGGAAGCTATGGACAAGGCTAGAAAGGACGCAGAGTCTCAGCCTTCACTTGAAACTCACAACAAATGGAAAAAGGCTGTAGCAGAGTTTCAGAGAACAAAGCTAGAAGAAAAGCGGAAAAGCTGGAGAACTAAAACGGCATCGCTGAACCTTGAGAAAGACGGCAGGAAACTTTGGAGATTAGTCAAGTCTCTAAATGAAGAGCATTCCTCACCAAGGCAGACTATCACATTGGATGAAGGTGGCAAACTTTTCAGAGGAAAACAAGCTGCAGACTTGTTTGCTAGAAGATACAGTTCAGAAAGCAACTTACCCATTAACATAGACCATCAGAGAGAGATAAGAAAAGAAATACTGGCAACCATGGGACAGACAGATACTCCTGCCCCAATGAGGGAACCCATCACACTAGGAGAACTACAGAAGGCTATTTCCAAGCTTAAGTTTCAAAAGTCACCCGGCCCAGACAAAATCAGCAACGAAATGCTAGTAAATCTGAGCTCAGCAGCAAAGACAAAACTGCTTGAGATATTCAACCACAGCTGGTTGAAAGGAACGGTACCCCAAGTATGGAGAGAAGCCATCACAATACCCATACTAAAGAAAGGGAAATGTAAGACCGAGGCTGCAAGTTACCGGCCAATCAGTCTCACAAGCTGTGTTGGGAAGACTATGGAGCGAATAGTCAACCACAGATTGAAATGGTATTTAGAGTCTGAGCAGATCCTGGTGCCGGAACAAGCTGGATTTAGAGAATGCTACAGTATAGAAGACCAAGTTACTTACTTGTCTCAAGCAATAGAAGATGCCTTCCAGGAGAAGAAAAAGGTCCTAACGATCTGGGTCGACTTCAAGCAGGCCTTTGACAAGGTGTGGAAAGATGGCCTCATTGCAAAACTTAGGAGAAGTGGAATCCAAGGCAACATGATGAAATGGATCCAGTCATACTTGCATAACAGGAGAACTAGAGTCACTCTTGACGGTCTGCAGAGCAGAAAAGTGTTGCTCCATCAGGGGGTACCTCAAGGAGGAGTAATTTCCCCAACACTCTTCCTTGTTTACATCAATGACCTGGTGAAAGATCTCCCTGCAGGAGTTAAAGCTGCCTTATATGCAGATGACCTAGTACTCTGGTGCGCTGATGAAAATGTCACCACAGCAAATTATAGAATGCAGCGGGCAGCAGACATGCTAGTGTCATGGGCAGAGAAATGGCTTATCACAATAAACACAGACAAAACCTCCACAACACTGTTCTCCCTCGCCCCCAAGGACAAATCAGCTAACATACACCTAGGGACAACCGTGATCAAGGAAGAAAGCTACCCCACCTATCTTGGGGTGACATTTGACCAAAGGCTTAC
The DNA here is from genome assembly GCA_024509875.1 of Oreohelix idahoensis. Taxonomy (NCBI): domain Eukaryota; kingdom Metazoa; phylum Mollusca; class Gastropoda; order Stylommatophora; family Oreohelicidae; genus Oreohelix; species Oreohelix idahoensis. The sequence continues at coordinate 238,158 of JAMPIV010009212.1, forward strand.
ATGGAATAAGCATATTGAAAATGCAGAAGGAAAGGCCCGAAGACGACTAGGCATACTCAGAAAATTAGCAGGTACCAACTGGGGAGCAAATGAACGAAATCTAAAGAAGATTTATAATGGAGTAATAAGACCACACTTAGAGTTTAGCTCAGCAGCATGGTCATCAGCTGCTAACTCACATCTGCAGTCTTTGGACAAGGTGCAAAATCAAGCTCTCAGGCTCATTACAGGAGCCATGAAAACTACACCAATAACAGAGATGCAGAAGGTTGCTGGATTACAGACATTGTCCCATAGAAGAGACACAAAAACCATGATCCAGATGGAAAAGTACAACAGTATGCCAATGCACCCAATGAAGGCAAGACTAGATGATCTGGCATTGGGACGTCTAAAGCGTAGCAGCTTTGTGCATCGGGGGAAAAGACTTATAAGACAGCATCAAGAAGACCTATCCATGAAGACAACACCACTGAAGCCCACCCTATACCCTGTACCATGGGAGCAGGCCAGCAGTGCCCTCCAAATTAATACAACAGTCAGTGGTCTCACAAGTGGATGTGAGTATAATGATCTGCAAAAACGAACTGCTACATTGAGTATGATCCAAGAAAGCTATCCCGATCAATCATGGATACATGCCTATACAGATGGATCAGCAACTAATGCTGTTAGGAATGGAGGTGCCGGTATCTTTATCTCATATCCTGACAACCACTATGAGACTAGGCACATTCCCACTGGTAAATTCTGTTCCAACTATACAGCTGAGGTTCAAGCTCTAGAGCAAGCTGCAAATATGATTTATAACACCAACTCTGACTGCCACCAGGTAGTCATCCTCACAGATGCACTGTCTGTCCTGCAAGCTCTCAAGGGTGGTAAACTCCCGCATCTGAGAAATGAACTAAACAAGGTAGCTGCCAAAAAGAGAACCATACTTCAGTGGGTACCATCTCATTGTGGTGTACCCGGAAATGAAAAGGCAGATAAACTTGCAAAAATGGGAGGAGAATGTGAACAAGAAGATAATGAAGTCACATACTTTGAGAAAAAGAGAGCTATCCAGACTATCAGAAGAGAACAGAACCAACCCAAAGACGACTATCACACTCTCGACCGGCAGGGACAGACAACTATTTTTCGACTCAGGACAGGGCATAACAAACTGAATAAACACATGCACAAGCTACGATTGTCTGCTTCACCACTGTGCACATGTGGATTAAACGAACAAACTGCTGAGCATGTTCTACAGGACTGTCCTCTGTATGACCAGTTAAGAAAGATATACTGGCCCAATGACTCAACACTAAACTCAAAGCTATATGGAGTTAAAGAGGAACTTCAAACAACAGTCGAATTCATCATGAGAACTCGTCTGACGGTGTAATCATCAAAGATGCGATCGCAAGAAGAAGAAGAATGTGCTCTTGGAATGATGGTTTCTGTAGCAACTTATTTTACATGATGAGGTTGCCAACCCTATTCACAGCCTTATATTAGTTGCTTGTTACGATATGTCTGAGGAAGCAGTAATCATATTCTTTCCTTGTCTTAGCTGAGATCCCTGGTAACTACATTGTCCAGTTCAAATGTAAGAGCTTGGAGAAACAGGACAATCTAACTGTGGTTTACTGCAGTGCCTGTTTACTGGCAATGAACTTATGCATTACAATGCTCTATTTAATGGGTCATCTGTTGGATTTGATTATTTAGGTAGAGTGCCTTTATGCAGTATCAACCTTATACTAGATATACCAGCTAACAGATTGCAGAGTAATACCAATTTATCAGTTCACAAATAGCAGCAAATTGTGTGGTTTAATCCTTTATACAAATGTACCTGTGTGCAGAATAATTATTTACCTGTATGAGATAACTGAGGGAGCAGTACTCCTTTTTTTTTTCATTGTCTTTTCAGACACCCCCAGCGAACTACACGGGGCTGTTCAGTTATCTATGGCAGTGGTTCTCAATGTCGGCCATATGGCCCCCTATGGGGCCATACCATATTTCTAGGGATGGCAAAGTACCTTTTTTCCAGCTAACAGCGACTATGATGGAGGCCAAAGAGGTAGATGAGGCTCAGAAGGGGCCATGAGCAAAAAAAAAGGTTGAGAACCACTGGTCTGTCTCATAATTAACAAACACAAAAATTCATAACAACTGACTTTATAACCATGCGTTACGTTCTTAGAAGGCAGCACTGGAGAAAATTAAGATGGGCAAAGCAGCCGGATATGATGGCATAACACCAGAAATGGTTAAGTACATGGGAGCAGCAGGCGACCTATTACTCCTAAGGGTCCTACAGGCAGCTTGGTGCAACAAGATCATACCAAAGGATTGGGAGATTGCCATAATAACACCGATTTTCAAAAAGGGTGACAACCGACAGTGTGGAAACCATAGAGGCATATCCCTCCTCAGTGTCCCTGGTAAAATCTACTCTAGAATACTGGAGCAGATGCCTAGCTGAACCACAGTGTGGCTTCCGAGCAAATCAAAGTACTCAAGACCTAATCTTCACACTCAGACAGTTGGGTGAAAAGGCTCTTGAGTATAAGAGTGAGATGCATCTTTGCTTCTTAGATCTGGAAAAGGAATTTGACAAGGTCCCCTGGAACAAACTCTGGGACTGTTTGGCAAGGAAGAACATTCCAACACCTCTGATTCATGCTATACAGAGCTTCTACAAGTCTTGCAGAAATTATGTGAGGACAGCAAACCATAAGTCAGAAGAATTCAGGACCACCACTGGTGTAAGACAAGGTGATATCCTGTCGCCTTATCTTTTCATACTTCTCATGGACGATGTCATCAAGTCATGTAAGGAGAGGACAGGAAAGTATTCAGTGGAGTACTGGAAGATGAGACAGGTCTGTATTTCAGAGCTGGCATTTGCTGATGATGTTGCCCTGATTGCTAAATCAGAGGCACATCTTCAATCTAACCTGCAAGTCTGGAAGGAAGAGCTGGAGAAGAGAGGGATCATCATAAGCAGCTCGAAAACAAAAACCATGGTGATATCATGAGAAGAAAGAAGACATCAAATTAAGCTGGGAGAACAGGTCCTGGAGCAGGTCGACCACTTTAAATACCTTTGAGCTGTCATAGACCGGAAGGGAGACATCAATGAAGAGTTGGCTACCTGAAGAGCAGCAGCTGGGAGACTTTTTCAAGTCATAAATTGAGGATTCCTCAGCAAAAGAGAAGTTGGTAAGAAGACGAAGATGGCTGTATACCGCTCCACCTATGTCCCAGTCTTGACGTATGGATGCGAGTCATGGGCAATGACTACAACCCACAAAAGCCAGATCCAAACCTCAGAAATACGGTATGTTAGGAAGGTGGTTGAAGTAACAAGAAGAGACATGGTCTGCAACCAGATGATACGTCAAGGCCTAAAAACCCAACCCCTGCAGACCCAAGTAGAACAGTCCCAACTGAGATGGTTTGGCCATGTCTGCAGAATGGGAGAAGATCGGCTACCATGGCAAGCATGGGAAACTAAGAGCCAGGGATCCAGACCTCCAGGATGACCCATGGTCCGCTGGTAGGACAACATTAGACAATCTTTGAAGGACCGAGGACTAGAATGGAACAAAGCCAGGAGGAAGACAGCTGATTGAACAGTATGACGCTCTCTCTTACAAACCTCTACACCTCACGGTAGAAGAGGAACGACTAAGAAAGTAAGTAAGTTACCGTCTTAGACTAGAGTGATGTTTGACTTATATGGTGTGTTAAATGAGTGGTAGATTTACTACAACTAGTCAGTCAATGCCTTAACTTAAGTAGTAACAATCATTACCTTAAATCATCATCATTTTTCATTTTTGCTCATCTTGAACATGGAGCCACCACTGTAGCTGATCTGTTTGCTTGAAGCCTGCACCAAAGTTGTCATTTTCTCTTGCTGTAGTGTATTCAGTTCCAGTTGGTTTTACATTATGAAACTGCCAGCCTCGTGCAAAAGTTCAAGCTATTCACTTTGTATAACATGCTTGAGGAAGCAGTTGTCCTGTCCTTTCTGTGCTTTCTTGGAGGCCATTTGGAAATAGACCGGGTATTGCCTTAAATAAGTGCAACTAAAACAACTATCAAAGTGTTGACTTAAATATTATAGCTAGAGCTGTTATTAATACATTGTGTTCAGTATGTGATTGTAGATTACACTGCATACTAATTAGCAAGAAACTGACTTCAAGTACCAGTTTAGCTAAAACTCCCTTTATTCTTTTTTTTTTTTATTTAAACGATCTCTTTGTTAAGCAGTGCATAGAAATTGATCCAATGTAATTTTAACGTAAAATTTTTAGCATTTTGTAAAAATTGTTCACGATTTATTATGCATCTGAGTAATTAGTTGAGTGAATAATGTTTAGTATGTCTGTCTGTCTTCTCATCCCTACCTCTGTCCTTCCATTTGTCTGCCTTCTATCTGCTCAACCAAACACACACACACATATACTGGCATGCACACACACGTTCTGACAGTTCTTACCTCAAATTAATTGCTACTTACAACATGCCTGAGGGAGCAATAGTCTTATACTTTCCTCAGCGACCACTAGTAACTACACGAGACAGATACATGAATATGATGCTAAAAATTAAACCTGTTGTTCTCAGAATCTGATATCTCAGACATACTGTCATGAAACAAGCAGAACTGTCACCCACTTATAACAAAAAAACATAAATTTCTCCATCATTACAAACATGTAGTTCACTATGGTCTCTAAGGAGACAAAGAAAGACTACAACTACTGCACCCTCAAGCATGTTCTTAGAGGTCCCTAACATGAGGTTGTTCATGGAGCTGACAACCTCATCAAATATCCTGCAGAAACCATCACATGAGATTGTTCATGGAGCTGACAACCTCATCAAATATCCTGCAGAAACCATCACATGAGATTGTTCATGGAGCTGACAACCTCATCAAATTCCTGCAGAAACCATCACATGAGATTGTTCATGGAGCTGACAACCTCATCAAATATCCTGCAGAAACCATCACATGAGATTGTTCATGGAGCTGACAACCTCATCAAATATCCTGCAGAAACCATCACATGAGATTGTTCATGGAGCTGACAACCTCATCAAATATCCTGCAGAAACCATCACTATAAGAGCACATCAATGCTTTGGTCCAGACTTACTGCAGTGGTGTCCCCTTACTCCAAACTGAGCAAAAAGGAAATTGATGATGATGATGATGATCAACATCTGTATGTTAAAGAATTTTCTTGTGGTACCAGTTTTTCAACATCTTAAAACCCAGACATGTTACTGATTTCACTGTGCAGCATCATATATGCTTATTATACTTAATGCTGCTTTTTAAACTTTATATATTAGAGGTTAACCCAATTTCTTGGATTTAAGTGCCCTGTTATATACATCATTTGAAAAGAATATGTATGTAGATGCTTATGTTGATCACTGTTAACAAATAAAGAAGGCCAGGCTAAATTTATTGGTCATATTCTAATAAAGGAGTGTTTAGAACAGTGCTACTCAAAGTAGCAGTGCATAAACTGATACCTGTCCACACATCCTATACACTGCTGGTTCACAACAAATTCCAGTAATGATAGAGTATAAAAATTATAAATTATTTCACCACTATTCTGTTCCACTATGAATAATTATCAGTCGATAAAGTCAACAAAATTAAATGCTATTATTTTTAGAGGCACATAATTATAATATAGATAACTGTGCCGTGGCTGTATAGTTTGCACATTCCTATGTGCAAAGGTACTGTAGCAGAAAAAAACCTTAATATGGCACAAATACAATACTGAACCCTGGCTGGTTAAGATAAAATATTTTGGGTCCACCACATCAGAGAGCTAGAGAAGCACTGGCCTAGATAAACTAAATGTGACAACTAAAAGATTGAGAGTAAAAGAAGGAACAAATGAACGACCTTTATTTTCAAAAGTTGAGAATTAGGCACGCAGACCAATTTAACGTTCTGCCTTTCCTTTCTCTCATCTTTTAAACTGAATTCATTTATTTTCACATGCATTTTAGGAACCAAAAGATGCAGCAATAGAGAATGCAGTCAGCGACCCATAGCTTGACTGCTTGCGTCAGGGTCAGTGAACCATAGCTGACCAAGACCCTACTCCACTTCCACGTCATACATGCCACATGCTATGGTTTACCCATAATCTGTACAAGGTGTTTGCGTTTTCAGATGTGTACACCCTGTACATAATTTCTGTACAGGTTTTCTAACCCATTTGGTGCAGGTATTACTGTGTCTCAGAGTTCTTTTATAAGGTCCTATTGAACACAGGATTTCCCAGTCTGTTAGTGATAATTAAACACAGAAATAGACTAAATGATGACACCATCACATTATTTTTACAGTGTAAAATAAACTCAGACATTTATTGTTTGGGTTTTAAAATAAGTGAAGACCTGCTTTAAAAGGCAATGTCCCCGTGCCTCATTTATAATGCAGCCCACTGTAATAGAAAATATTTTTACACGAATTAACTCTTTTGAGATGTTTTTTTCAGTCTTTGTACAGGTTTTGCAGGTCTTTGTACAGGGTTTTGGATTTTTTGTACAGGTTTTTCATCTCCCAGGTGTGGCATGTATACTCCACGTGGTGGTTCTGGAAACAGGCTGCATCACTGCAGTCTGGCTGAGAGAGTAGGGATCAAAGAGGGAAGGCAAACCCGGTCCCAAAAAATGCTGTGCTGAAGTCGGATGTGTCAGCCAAAAGGCGCAGATATCGCAGCTCCGGCGTAAGCAGACACAACACAACCAACGTCCTTTTCAGGACGAACGAGGAAGAAGGAAGAAGAAGACATGCATTTTACAAATTAATTTCAAGTAATGCAACATTGTGAAAGTTAAAAAACAGCATTCTCATACTCACAGTATCAAATGATAATGAAGAAAAACAATATGAAGTAAAAAATCATCGTATAGTATCTACATACAATTTTATATATTTATTTTAAAACATAATCAAATTAGGGGGGCATGTAATAAGCACTCATAAAGTATTCGAAAAGTGTACAGTTGTATGTATAGGGACTAAGCATGTTTTTTTAGATCATGTGGAAGATTGTTACAAAGATGAGCAGCAGAGTAAGCCAAACTTTTCTTGAATAAGTCAAGCCTAGGCTTGGGTACTTGTAATTTGTTTAAGCTGTAACTGCATCTTTCATCATATTTGAAAATGGGTCACAGATAAGTTGGAGCATTCTGTGACAAAATTTTATGAATGAATCTAGCTTTGTTGAAAGGAAGACAAGAGAGGGAAGATATGGAATAGCATAAACAAGACAGCTGGGACAATAATAAGTGTCTGATGGGGTGCTGAAAAGACAAACGCTTGGCAAGGGAATTTATCATAATAACACTACCATAATTAGGCTATATGCTTAATTTGCATCTTTGTGCATGTATCTATGTTTGTTTTGTAATAGGCACTTTTGTTTCTGTATGTTGTGTGTATGAGTTCATGTAGTCATGTATGTGTAATACATTTTTGTTGTTGTGAAAACACATACAAAAATATGCAACTGCTTATGTATGTTTATTAACATATAGGCTACAGTGTATTTGTGGGAACTTGTATCTGTGATTGTATATATTTGTAAGAGCATTTATCTGTGTATGTATGTGTGTGTTACAGGGTGTTTTATATTATTTAATAAGGAGTCACACATTGACTCAGGTCAAGTTCATATAGGGGTATGTAGTTAAGTCCCTGCACACAACCTTCTCCACCAACATAAATGATACTGCCAAAGGCCAGGCTGGACAATTGAACATATATTTTATTGTACGACACGATGCTCCTCAAGTATGGTTAGTAAAGCCATCATACACATAGGCATAATATAGTAAGGCAATTGAACATATATTTTATTGTACGACATGATGCTCCTCAAGTATCGTTAGTAAAGTCATCATACACATAGGCATAATATAGTAAGGCAGTCCATATCGTCTGTCACTAAAATGCTGTCCTTGACAGGATTTGGCATAAACTTTAATTTACTCACGTTCACAATAATAAGAATTCCTTTCATACAATAAACTAGACTCATCACACGGAGATGTATGGATGAGCTAGTGGTCGAACATTGTAGGAATCTGTAGTGAAGTAATATAATTCTTAGGAGCTCTAAACACACACGTCCGCCTGCCTTGAAAAACACACAGAGAAGAGACCATTTGACAGATCGCTAACTTCAACAGACGGCTACTCTAGGCGTCTGCTACTCGACCCAAAAGTTATGATGTACTTCCTGTAACCAAGGGTCACTGGTCATAAACAAATAGGACCACTTGTCGAACCATTTTGATATCGACATACATGTTATGAATTTTAATCATAACAGTGTGAGAATATGTATCTGTGTTTGTATGTGTAAGAACATATGTCAGTGTTTGTATAGTTTTATAAAGCAAGTATCAGTGTTTGTATGTATCTGTGGGAACGTATATTCCCCCCCCCCCCCCCCCCCCCCCCCCCCCCCCCCCCCCCCCCCCCCCCCCCCCCCCCCCCCCCCGCGGAAATAATGGAAACGAAGTTTTCATTATTTCCGTGGTGTGAGTTTCAACATCACTGGAGTGAAAAGATGGTATCATCAAATTTCACTGTTAGAATGAAGTAGCATAGCACCCAGGTTTGTGCCACAGAGTAGGCAATTAAACACTTAATGTGTGGACAGTAGCAAAGAATACTAAAACCATTGACTACAAAGGACATAAATCGTTTTAACAACAATGTGAGGTAGCTATCACAAAACATCCAACATCATTAAAAAAAATGATGGTATCAGTCCAGGCACTCCCATACCGCACACTGTCCAAAAAACACCTATTGTCACGTCAGGTAACAGTAGTCAATTAATCTTATATTAATTAATAGTCATAATGCAAAGCATTAAAATTAATACAATTATGTAATAGAGACAATAGATGACATGAGGCAGACAATCAACCAATGAAATGAGTGACTTCGACATTTTTGTGAATTGATCAAAAATTATGTGTAACTCAAAATTATGTCATCAGTATAACATATTAATGGCAAGAGAAGCAAGGTAATCTTGTATATGACACATTTGTGTGAGCAATAGATAAGATTGTGCTTATGTGTTGTACCAATAGATAATAGTATGACATATTAGCCAATTAATGTTGCAAAGTCTAGTGTGAGTGTAACATAGATTTGTGTCAAAACCCAACAATTTCTAGTGAATTCACATTAATCACCACTTATTATTACACATAGTGGTTAAAGTCTATAGTGTAATGTCATTCCTCTAATTAATAAATGTTCATACACCGTTTTTAGAAGAATGTTGCATGACATCGTTGACAATGTCCATGATTGTTCTCCATGCTATAGTATGTCCGTATGAATCCAAATGTTAATATACACAGTAACCAGCAATCGAAAACTAGTCAGATAGAACATTTAGTTGTTATGTCCCCTTGATACTTCGAGTCAGTCATCTCAGAGTTATGTCCCTTAATATGGAGACGTTAGTTATTCCAATTAAAATTGACAATACATGTCCGCACGAAAATGTCTGGAAATGACATCATTTTCAACATTTCACATAATGTGTATACGTAGGTTTGTACGTCGACCATAAGTACTTTCATTAAGGCACAACATCTATACGGAGTGCGCTGAGTTCAACAAGATATTACACCATTTTGAGCATTGGAGAATTCATCATCATCCTGTTGCTGTGTGAACCGCTTAATCATATCAGCAATATAGTAGTGTCATACGAACACGTCATCATACATGTAATAGTTTCTTGATCAGGACATCATGAAGTTTGTTCATGGGTTAGTTGGAATTCTGTGAGTCACCTGTATTTGTAGAGTTGATAGGTGATATAGGGTCTTTTATGCAATGTGACAGAATATCAGCCAAGACGTTTTGGCTTCCCTTAATGGCTTTGATGTCATAATCATATGGTTGAAGAGCGAGCGAGGCCCTGGCGGCCCTTTCTTTCTTGAATCTTGCTGTCTTGAGATATGACAATGCCTTCTGGTCGGTTTCCAGGGTGAATCAGGCTCCCATCAAGTACCGTTGCAGCTTTGTGAAACAAAACACGATCGCCAGCAGTTCCCTTTCCACAATGGGATACCGCTGCTCTGTTGGCGACAATTTTCGGCTGACATACATAGTTGGGTGCATGTAGCCTTCAAATTCTTGCATCAACGTTGTAGAGGCGTCTACTCTGAGGGTAAAAGGAAATCAAGCATCAGGTAATCTCAAAATTGGTGATTTAGAAAAAGAGCATTTAAGTAAATTTAAGGAGACATCGCACGCGTGCGACAAAATAATCCTGTTTGGCGAGTTCTTCTTTACCAACGAAGACAGAAATGAGGTAATATCTGAAAAATTAGGTAAGAATTTTCTATAGAAATTTACCAAGCCTAACAGACTGTGAACCTATTTCTTAGTTCGAGGAATTTCAAGATTTTCGAGATAATAGAATCCTCAGGTTTAAGAAACCCACCTCCTACTTTATGACCAAGAAAAGAAATTTCAGTGAATCCTATTCTGGTTTTTGAAGGTCTAGCAGTAAGATTATGAAGACGCAAAGTATTCAACAAAGACTGAATTCCCATAACATGTTCTTCCCAAGTTTGATGGAATAGACAAATATCATCAATATAAGTGATTAAATCCTCACAATCACAGAAAAGTTTACGCATCATGTGAACAAAGGTAGCAGGAGCATTAACAAGACCGATCGACATACAATTGAATTGAAACAATCCTAGAGGTGTAGCGAAAGCTGTATAAGGCTTGGCTTTGTCTGATAATGGCACTTGCCAATAGCCTTTTGATAAGTCAAATTTTGTAAAGAAAGTAGCAGTAGCTAATTTGTCCAGAAGAGAATCTAACAATGGTATTGGTTCCGCGTCTGGAATAGTCAGGGCTTTTAAACGTCTGAAATCTATGCAAATACGAATAGATTTATCTTTTTTCCTAATCAAGACCATAGGAAAACTGTAAGGTGAATGTGACGGGGCAATGATATTTAACTTGATCATTTCTTTTATTTCTTCCTGTACCTGTGATTGTAAATGAATAGGTATAGGATATGGTTTCAGTTTGATAGGTCTGAAATCTGTTAGCAAGATATCGTGTTGAATGATATCTGTATGCCCAGGAACATCCGTGAGCACATCAGAAAAAGATTGCAGTAATTGAGAAATCTGCTCCTTCTGATCAGAAGCAAGAGTTGGTGCAATAGAAACATCTTTCCAACTCTCAGTAGCTAAAAGATGTAAGATTGGTAATGATAAAAGTGGTTCAGAACCATCAGATAAGTCAGACCCCTCCTCCTGTATTACCGCCAAGGAAGAGCGACGATCAACAGATTCGTCAATAGCTTCAAAGACTGGTTTAAGATGCGGAGGACGAGCATGAAATTGCTGTAACATATTGATATGAAAAGTTTTTTCCTTCCCATTAATAGATAAAATATAGTCAACATCTGACAATTTATCAATAATTGTATAAGGTCCTCTCCATGACACAAGCAATTTATTGTCTTTATTAGGTAGTAATACTTAGGCCTCATCACCTGGCCATAATTGGCGCAGTTTTCTGTTTTGATTTGCAAACAAACGAGCCTTTAATTTCGCCTTTTCTGATGCCTTAACTGCAATTTGGCATGCGTCGATAATTTTTTTTCTCAAGTTGACAACATATTGGTAAGAGGTTTGAAGATCTTCTTTCATGTCAGCTCCCACCAACTATTGTTTTAAAATGGACATAGGTCCTCTAGGTTTAGCACCAAAGACTAACTCAAATGGAGCGAACCCAGTGTGTTCGTTGGGAATTTCTCTGTAAGCAAATACAATTGCGGGCAATACCCTGTCCCAATCCTGTGGATATTTAGTAGTAACTTTACCCAACATCTGCTTCAAACTCCCGTTAAGCCGCTCAATTTTACCATTCAAGGCGGCGTGATAGATTGAACTAAGAGAACGATCAATATCAAACTCCTTCATTACCTGTTTCATGACGTCAGAGACGAATTGAGTTCCCCGGTCTGATAGTATGTTTTTGGGAAAACCCAATCTGCTGAAAATTAAAAATAGCGCATCCGCTACGTCAACAGTTGATATAGTCTTAAGAGGTATCGCTTCTGGCCAGCGTGTGCACGTATCAATGCATGTCAGCACATATTTATGCCCTCTAGCTGACATGACCTTTAATGGACCAATACGGTCAATAGCCATCTTTGCGAAGGGATGCAAAGAAATATCGGATGCCTGGATAGGCGCATTATGTTTTGGCCTTTTAGTTGCCACACCTTGGCAAACAGTGCAAGTGCGACAAAAAGCCTTGACATCTTTTGTCACACCAGGCCAAAAATATGCGACAAAACTCTCTGTTTTGTTCTAGCGATTCCCAAATGACCAGCACAATTAATATCGTGAACATGGCGTAAAACAAATGGTCGAAAACATGCTGGTACCATGATCTGTTTTTTTACAGATGTAGAATCTTAAAAATTTCTAATCAAAATACCATTTTCAAAGTGTACCAATGCTTAGCATTATCATCAAACATCACATCATCTGATTTTGCAACCTGAAAAAATTTCTTTAAAGACTCATCATCATTCTGTCTCTGAATGAATGAATCCTTATCAATAAGTTCAACCTGTAGATCATCATCATTTTCCTTCTCCTCATCATTATTTTCCTCTTCAGTCACTATCTCCTCAGTTTCACTCTCATCATTCATCACCTCATCTACCACATTCTCAATTTGGTTGTGATGATCCAATTCAGCACGAGCCTGAGCTATAGTTATGACAGCATTTGCACTGATCAGACTGTTGTTCTCATTTTTCAATATCTTCCTTTGTGCATTCACGAAGAGCAGGAATATTTCCCAAGGTTATTCCGGCAATAGGGTTATTCAACAGGCACACGAGAGTTCTCCCTGTAAAGTATGGGGTATCCAAAAATACTTCCGCAGTTGGATAGTATTCCACTGTGCCACCAAATATAATGCATTTCACCTCCCTTCCTGTATAATCTGACTGATCTACCAATGACCTGCGCACACTAATCGTTGTGTATCCTGTGTCCCTGAGAAGTGACACAAATTGGTTGCTCACAAAACCATTATTAAATACCAGTGAACCTGTTCCATCATATGAGGATATGACTGGTAAGGGATGTCCACATAAAAGCCTAGGGATTCCCTCTAGCTGAAATAAAGAATTGCATTCAGAACAATTAGTACTGTTAGACAAATACACACTACATGCATTTGCATGAGATATACTGTTATTAGTCTGAACTGGATTATTGTCACTAACATGTACGACAGCATTTGAACGTTCAGGATTCCTTGACTGTCTGAAGTTATTGTTCTGTTGAGAACCTCTGTTATTAAAAGAATTGTCATTATTTCTATAAAATGACCTTTGTCCTCTGCCTGATCTGGCATTATATCGTCCTCTGTTCTGATAATCATTAGGCTGGAATGATGATGGTTGATGAAAATAACCATCATCATAAGAGTTATAATTTCTTCGATGCTGTTGTGATCTTTCGTTAAAATTGTATCTGCCTCTGTTAGTGCCATAGTTATGATCTCTATGTAGTCAATAGTTCCTGTTCATACTGTTTGATCTCAGCCTAGGTGGATTATAATTTACAGTCCTAGCAAATGTCACTGGCAAGGAATCCTTAATGTTATTTTTACTAAGGTTCCTACCCGGATGTGCGATTTGATATTGGCGTCCGAAATTTTCCATATTGGATAATGTTTCAGGTTTCCTCTCCTGTAGGAATGACAAAAATTCGCCACCAATTGAAGACAACACTTTGTCTCTCAGAATCAAATCAGTCAGCCCCTCAAAAGTTTTTTCAATCTTGGACAAATCAACCCATCTAGAAAAGTACAGCTTAATAGATGAGATAAATTCAGTAAAATATTTTGCTGAATCTGGTAATAATGACTTAAATTTCATCCTATAACCATTTTCATCCAACTGATACTTCTTCAGCAACAAGGCTTTTACAGCCTCATAGTCATTTCTAGTCTGATCATCCATAGTACAGACTGCAGTAAGAGCATCACCCACCAATAAATTCATGAGTCTACTAGACCAAGTAGCTCTATCAATTTTAAACTCTTGGCAATATGTTTCATATCTATTTAGGAAGCATGAAATATCGTCGATATTTGAGTTAAATTTTGGCAAATTGAGCTTAAAAGTGGAAGCATGGTCTTTTTTCCTAGCTTCATCATTCATAGGATTAACCCGTGGTTGTTGAAGTTGCAATTTTTCCAATTCCGCCATTCTAAGCTCTTGTTGTGCTTTTATTTCAGCATGAGCTTGTGCCTTTAATTCAGCCTGAGCCTGTTGGGCTTTTAATTCAGCCTGAGCATAGGCTAATTTTTTTCTTCAAGTTCATATTCTCTTCTTTTATTCTCTTGTTCAAGAGCTAATTCATCTTGTCTCCTTTTTTCAGCTAATTCTTCTTCTTTCCTTTTTTCAGCCAATTGTATTTCTTCTACTCTCCTTTTTTCAGCTAATTGCAATTCTTCAGCTCTCTTCTTCTCCTCTCTCTCTAATTTTCTTTGATCTCTGAGTTCATTGGCTTCCAACCTTTTTAATTCTTTTTCATACTCAGTGGATGCATATTCCCTTAAAGCCTCACCTTCCATACCAAATTCTTTTCCGGCCTTAATAAAAGATTCCAAGATAGCCATGATTCACAGTTATTGTGCTTTCCAATAGCTAAACAATAATGCAAATATTATATAATGAATATGTGAGCAATATATTCAACAATTATTTCACCACTTCAAAATCACCCAACTGCATGTAATAATAGATATTATTATAGATGTTATACTAGGAGCAACAAAAGAACAGAGATACAAATAAGATGACTGAATACAGTGACAAGAGCTAAATGAAGATAATGCAAATTGTCAACCAAAGCAGAAATGTATAAATTGTGACACAAATAAGCAAAATGCAGCTCTATCACACTTATGACAAGACAAGCACAATATCACAACATATATGACATCTAATAAATAAAGTCATGACGTACTTCCTGTAACCAAGGGTCACCAGTCATAAACAAATAGGACCACTTGTCGAACCGTTTTGATATCGACATACATGTTATGAATTTTAATCATAACAGTGTGAGAATATGTATCTGTGTTTGTATGTGTAAGAACATATGTCAGTGTTTGTATCTTTTTATAAAGCAAGTATCAGTGTTCGTATGTATCTGTGAGAACGTATATCCATGGTTGTATGTATTCATTAAAACATGTATCTGTAATTGTATCTTTTTCTAAGAACATATATCTGTGTTTATATGTATGTGTGAGAACATATGTGTGTGTTTGTATGTATGAGTGAGTGAGAAGATCTATATGTGTTTATGTGTATGAGTGAGAACATGTATCTGTGCTTGTTTGTATATATGAGAGAATATATCAGTGTATGTATGTATATATAAGAACATGTATGTGTGTTTGGATGTTTGTGTGAGAACATGTATCTGTGTTTGTATGTGTGAGTACATATCTGTGTATGTGCACCTGACAGCATGTCTATATGTTATTTATACCAAATGTTGGTAATTTATGTGCAAACAAAAGTAGAAGCACATAAGTGGATATTAGTATTTATATTTCATCTCTGTACCTGTGGCATCAGCCTCATGACAGCCGAACATCTGCTGCAGTCCTGCCCAACAGACAGAGCAGTGAACAGAGTAACATATAGCAACAACTTACTTCTCTCAACGAAAAACTGCTTGGAGATGTCAGGAACCTTGAGCTGACTACTGCCTTTATTAGAGTCATTAATGTAGAAGTCTGAGGGTGAACGAGATGTCAGGAACCTTGAGCTGACTACTGCCTTTATTAGAGTCATTAATGTAGAAGTCTGAGGGTGAACGAAGAAGAAGATATTTCATTATAAATATTTCTGAAAAATAAATACCTTTAACAAGTGTTTACAAAATTTTATTTCAATTGTTATTTGAGAATGCTTGAAATTAATGGTTTAAAAAAAAAGTAATTTGTATCCAACACTTCAGAAAAAGACTTTGCCAAGCTGCTATTACTATTACAGTCACAGAGCAAAACCACAGGTCTCCGGCATTCTTCGCAGAAGGAAAAGAAGGTAAGAATAAGATTTACTTGTTCATGTTTTCATTGATGGTATTTTAAGTACTTATGTAAAAAACGTGGCCTTGTGTAGTTCCTGAGGTCTCTGAAGAGATAAAGAAAGATAAGGGTTACTCATGTATGTCCCACAAGGTAACTTATAAGAGGTTTTTTGTGTGCATGGGGCTGACAACCTCATCTCGTAAAACAAATAGCCACAGAAACAACTGCTGCAAGAGCATATGAATGCTTTGTGCAGGCTTCCTGCAAGGGGACCAGCTGCAGATGTGACTTTATGCTCTCCATAAGGAGTGCAAAGGAAAATGATGATGATGGTGATGTAAAAAAGTCTATGTGTTGATTATTTTAATTTTAAATCTATAGGGCCTACATAAATGGGTGATCTATTGATTTAATTTCCTCACAGGTAAATATGTCATCTTATGGCTTAAAAAAATTAAAATACACACTTACAAAAGTTATTTATTAGTATTCTCAATATGTAGTTGTTATACTGTGGCTATATCATGATTATTTGTATTTAGCTCTGTCATGTCTAGAGTTATAGGTGGTTGTATGTATGTCTCTATCCTTGCATTAATAACCACCCATTCAGTTCTCTCTCTCTCTCTAAATGAATTAATGAATATTGAATGCTTAGTCCAAAGATCAGTCCAGAGCCAAATTATTTATTACTGAAACAGTGCCGTGATATTTGGACACTCTCTTTAAATAAATGTTTACGTATTAAGGTATTCCTGCAGCGTAGTTCATGAAGAAAGAATAGTACTGCTATACCCGTAGGAATGTCATACAAGGTGACTAATATGATGTTGTATATGGGACTGGAAACACCATCATGTAGAACAAATTGCCACAGAAATCACTGATCCAGGGAGCATGTGAATGTAATGGGACCAGGTACAGTGGTGGCTCCATGCTCCATAAGAAGCATAGAGGGAAAGGATGACAATGATTAAGGAAATTAAAATTCAACTCACAGAATGATAAGAAATGTCCATCTCAAAGGAGGCAGGAAAATTCTTTCTTGTACAACAGCATTCACTTCCACACATGAAATATATTCAGATATTTGTTGAAAACATTTGTGAACAATAATATTTTTTAGACCCAAAATTCCAGGTCTAATAATTAAAGTGCTTTCTTCCCACAAAGTTTTCAAGAGACATAAACTGATTCTTCAATCTTCAACTTGACCTTCTGTCTCCATAGCCAACAACCATCCACTCTTGCCTGCCAAAATCTCATAAGTTTTTCTCACATATCCTGTAACACTCTCAAGACAAGGTGAACACAAATGCACAGTCTACTCACAGCAATCAAACCAACCAATGAGATCATATATAACATCCCATCCAACTGTCACAGAACTTGCAAACACAATACTAGCCAAGATCCCTGTGGTACAAAAGTATTAAACATCTAAAAATAAATTGACTTGCAAACCACTCTTGAAAGCTATTTAAAATTCTAACATAAATAAGTTATTTGATTGCTTTCAACATTTTAAATCCAAAAATAGTTTATATGCTGACCGCTTGAAATTTTAAGTCCTCACATAGTTTATATGTGGCTTACAATGTTAAATCTTAAAAATACAGAATGCAAGCACCCTTTAAGTTGTTTCTGCATGTTATATTTCTTTTTTTTATATCCATCATGTCTTTCTTCTCCAATACTTGTTTTCCTGTCCCTTGTCATCTTTGTCTTCCTACATTTCATCTTCTTCTCTTTGTATTCTCACACTCATATTCTTTCATTAGTTGTCATCCTCCTCTACCTCCTTATCTTCTTCCATCTCTACTTCATCATTTCCTTTTTTATGGACTTCTTCCATCTTCTTCTTTTTCATCTTTTAATCCTCTTCTTCTTTGTCTACTATATTTTTCGGAACTATTGATATTCTTTCTTACAGCTATTCACATTTGCTCAATTTTCGTTATGACATTGCTGCATTTCTCTCTGGTCAAGACCATACTCCACCTCCACGTGGTGGTCCTGAAAAGTCTGCAGCAGTGCAGTCTGGCTGAGCGAGTACAGATCGAAATGGGAAGGCAAACCCGGTCCCTAAAAAATGCCGTGCTGAAGTCGGATGTGTCGACCGAAAGGTGCAGATATCACAGCTTAGGCATAAACAGACACAACGCAAGCACCGTCCTTTTCAGGGTGAACGAGGAAGAAGAAGAAGATATTCTTTCAGAAATGTTTCTAAATTCTACTTCTGTTGTTTAAAATCATCATAATTATTCTCCCTTTATTCCTATTGAGGAGTGCAAGGCCACCATTGCCCCCCCCCCCCCCCCCCCCCCCCCCCCCTCTTCTGCAATTCTGCAGTGGTGGTGTCTGTAGCAGTTTGTTTTAAATAATCAGGTTGCCATCCCCTTGCATGGCCTCCCATTAACTGTCTATATTAACATGGCTGATGGATCTCTGGTTCTATTCTTGTACGTTGTCCATACTATACTGCATTTCTATATTGTTTATGGGGCACTTCCTTTGTCTTAAACCATCATTCAGCATATTTTTTCTTAATGTCTCAACCCATATTTTCCACAGCCTAATTATGTGATTAATTCTTGCAGCTCACAAGAGTGTCTGAGGTGATAAAGAACCAAAAAAAAAACAAAAACACTGCTTCTTCAGAACCTTGTACAAGGCAGCTAATATTAGGCAGTGCACGTGCTTGGCAACCTCATTACATTAAAAAAATTTATACAAAATCCCCCACTATGAGATCACTTATAGTGCTTCAATGTATTCTTCCTGCATGGAGGCCACTGGCAATGGTGGCATCGTTCTCCTCATGGAGCGTATAATGAAAAAGAAGAAGAAAACTGAGTCATTGAGTTATTGACTATATAAAAGAGCTTCTTGCAAATGAGGCAGTCAATCTGACAAACAATTAGCTGTAATAATAATAATAATTCTTTTCATACTCCCCATGGATGATGTCATGAAAGCATGTAAGGAGAGGACAAGAAAGTATTCATTGGGGTACTGGAAGATGAGACAGGTTTGTATTTCAAAGCTGGCATTAGCTGATGATGTTGCCCTGAATGCTAAATCCGAGGCACATTTCATTTCAACCTTCATCAGCAGCCTCCAAAACAAAAACTATGGTGATATCACGAGAGGAAAGAAGGCATAACATTATGCTGGGATGACCCAGAGTCCACTGAGAGGACAATATTAGACAATCTCTGAAGGACTGAGGACTAAATTGAAACCAGGCCAGGAGGAAGACAGCCAATCAGATAGTATGGCGCTCTCTCTGCCAAACCTCTACACTCCAAGATAGAAGAGGAACGACTAAGTAAGAATAATAATGGATTATGTGACAGTTTTACCATAGGACAACTAAGCTATGACACTTATTAGTAGTATTATTATTATTGTAATGTTGCATTATAATAACCAACATAAACACGATTATTACATTTACATGCATGTATAAGTTTTACTGCAGTACTTTTGTTTTTTGTGGTTACCCATTTATATGTTTTTAATAATGCTAATTTTAACAATGTTTCCATTTATTCAGAAATTTATTAGGAGGCTGGCCTGTCCTTCGAACAGTCCCTGACCAACCCATTTCAAAGGGTGAGGCAGAGCGACTAGTGAACTCAGCTACAAAGATAATATGTGGCTCTGTAAGTCTGATAACAAAGTTTAATCTTTATTTTTCCCCCTTTTTTTTAAATTAAAAGAATACAATTTTCTTTTATGAGATGACATTATATTACATAAATATATTTTAATTAAAATTATATCAGTATATTTCAGATCAAGGAGTAGATTACACAAGAATGGGTATAATATTTAGATTCAGTAATAACTCTTAACTTTTATCTCTGATATTTTTAACATGCAGGCAACAGGTTCTTCCTCTTCTTCTGCTTCTTCGTACACTTTCAGACATCATCTTGAACATGTTCAAAGAAAACATTTGTCACCTTGAGACTCTTTGTATTTCCATAGAATGGTACTGGTATGGCCATATGGGCTTTCTTTGTTCCTCATATGTTGGGTACTTTTGCAGCTGATGTTCAACAGTCATTTTATTGGTTCAACAGTTACATTCGTCAGGCAAATATATGAAACATGCACATTACACAAATTATACGTTAAGTTTTCTTTTGGCTACGCTTGATGAACAGTTGTATTTTTCTTTTGGCAAATAATTTTGATGTCATCATGAAGCGGAGTACGTTGCACTGTTTCGTGAAACCTATAGCCCAGTGCATCTGATTTCAACAGGCATTTCTGTCCAGTTGCCTTCCTTAGCCCTTGACTGTCCCCAGACTACCTGCAAGGCAGCAGGTGGTTTGAAATCAGTTTTCCTTCTCCTAGATGAACTGCCATCCAAGGTTTACGAGCTTCATCTACCCAGAGCATTCTGGTTTTAGAGCGCAAGAGACTTGCTCTTTGCCCCTTCTCTTGTTAGTTAAATCAAGGCTGCCATGAGAAGGCCAGGAGCTGGACTTTGCTGTCAGAGGCCTTTACACATGCCTTAGGAGCATTTAAAGAAAGTTGAGAGCTCGTCCTCAACTCCACCCAGCTATGACAGCACTTTGGACCCCTAATTTTGAATTATGCTGTCATTCAGTACTATTTAGCTCCCAATGGAGCACAGGCCATCAGCAAATTCTTACCAAGACTTCCTGTCCTGTGCCATCTTTTTAAGATATTTCCATGTTTTTTCATTCATTTCTGTCTCCAATTCTCTTCTCCGTGTGTTTTTTTGGTCTCCAATTCTCTTTTCTGTGTGTTTTGTTTGGTCTCCCTCTATTTTTCTTACCCTGGCGATTTCTGGAAAGGACTGCCTTGTAGGTTTCAGTAAGTTTTCTCAGTATTTGTCCCATCAAAAACCATCAACTTATATTGTATTTATATGTTATCTATTGTTTGTTTCCCCCCCCCCCCCCCCCCACACACACACACACACATACCCCACACACATACACCCGCAAAGAAATACATGAAGCTAAAATTGAGTTGGATTAGAGTTAGTTTGTGAGTGCTGAAACATTAGTCTGGTTTCTGTGGTAGACTGATATTTGAAGAAGCTTTTCTCAGTGGCATTACTTCCAAACTTTTACAATCAAATCAAATATGTTGAAACTAATTGTTTGGTGAACAATATTTCTAGGAAACATTAACTAATTTTCCTATCAGTTTAATAATGTCATTATGAAATATTAAGTAAAAGATGGTACATTTTAAACAAATTAAAATATATTTATGTATATATGTGAGTGTGTGTGTGTGCACATGAGTGTGATGTAGTAGATGTGACACATTTAGTGTCCTGCTGGCATTTAGAGATTATTGTTACGTGGCATGAATTAGTTGGAAGTCCTATACTTCTTAACTCTTTAAGTCCCAATCGACTTTATAATGGCTCAGGGTTCAGACACATTTGACCCGGGAGCCATTTAAGTGGCTTCCGTATCTTTTGCTCCTATCCATTTTACCTTGGATAACTAATAATTTTTCAATGAAAACTTTAATACTTGTAGCACAAGAGTAAAGTACATCCATTTACCTTCAGTTTCATATACAACAACAAATTTGTTTATGCATATGAACATTTTAAAAAATTATTTCCAAATAACAACAAAAACGTTTGTTTGGGCCAAACCCACTTTTCTGCTTGGGACTGAAAGAGTTAAGGAGCTGAGGAGGAATAAGGTTAATGATGATGATACAGCTACCAGTTACTTTTTCTTATCTGTTTCTTTATAATATAAAAATAAGAATCCAAAAGGTAGGAGGAGCATTCATTACAGTGAGAAAGATATGGAAATCAACAGAAATTAAGTCCAACACAAAAATAAGAATCTTCAACTCAAATTTCAAGTCTGTCCTATAGTATATTTCTGAAACATGAAGAAAAAAAAATGACAATACATACTTTCTTAAATGGGTGCTGGCACGAAATACAAGGATTGAAATGTGTAACCTTTGGAAAGCACTTACTTACTTAGTCATTCCTCTTCTAACCTGGGTTGTAGAGGTTTGCCAAAGAGAGCGCCATACTATTCTATCGGCTGCCTTCCTCCTGGCCTGGTTCCAATCTAGTCCTCAGTCCTTTAGAGATTGTCTAATGTTGTTCTCCCAGTGAATTCTGCGTCGTCGTAGAGGTTTGCCAAAGAGAGCGCCAGTTTTAAAAAATACTGAGAGCATTACAGGGCATGGAATCACAGGATAATATATATAGAGTCAATACTTTACTGACAGTGAAAAAATATTACAAACAAAAAAAAACTGTGTGATAAGTTGTGCTTATTTAAAAACAGGATGTCAGATGTGTCAAATTGTGAGAAAATTGGTTTTAACACTACATCCTCATTTTTAATATATCTTAAGATCTATTTATGGAATTTTCCACCAACAGGAGCTAAGCAGTTCTTTCGGCAAGTTACCATATGCTTCTATGAGAGAAAGCAAACAGTCAGCTTTGAGACATTCTCAGGTACTGGTTTTAAGCATTTAAAAATTGTTTATCAGTTGATCAATTTCCAGCTTTGCCCTCCCATTGGCCCAAGTTCTGCACTCTCTACTATGGCTGATGATGACTTGTTGGTAGTTAGTCCAGTTCTCATCTGACTTACTCCACTCTTTCCCTTTGAATATATTTTAAACTGTGGTCACCTGCTTAATCGTTGACTCTGCCTGTGCCATCCATGACATCCCCCCTCTTTATTCTCGCTCCCTTAATGTCATCTATGTTTCCATGCAGAGGGTGCCTTTTGTCTGTGGCTACTGTAAAATAGGCTCTTGACTGGGCCATCGCATATCTAGATCTAATCAACAGTAATCCAAGCATGTACCGCATTGTCACGATGGGGGGTATCCCACGTACAGCCTAAGATTACACACATTCCTTCATTTTGAATGCATTCCAATTGTTCACATTGTGATTTTGACAGCGTGAGTATTCCCAGACCATACTCAATGACTGACATGATTAGCTGATAATACAGGAGAAACAGTAGTTTCTGTTCCAGGTACACTGTGGCCATTGTTTTTAGGGCTATCAGACCTCTGTTGCACTTCTGTATTATTAGATATACATGGTACTGGCATGAAAAGCCACAATCGAATGTTATCCCAAGGTATTTCAGCTTGTTTTGCCTTTCAATTCTCTGCCCACTGAAAGTAATGATCTGAAAAATGATCAGGCTCAGGATGATGATGCCATTGTGTACACTGATGGATCTGTAATCTGTTGTGAGAAATCAGGGTGAGGCTTCTCAGCTAGAGTAAAGGGCAGAATAGTCGCTGAACATAGCAGGGCTTACATGATAACAACCTCCAGCATGAAAATGGAGGTGAAGTCAGCTACTGCAGTCTTAAGGTGGCTGTCTGAGACTCCATTAACAAGGGCAGTTATTGTATCAGACTCACAATCCATGCCTAAGAAGGTCCAAAGTGGATGGCTCTGGCATGAATGAAAAACCTCCAAAGAAGCCTCAAATCTTCAGGAACTAGTGTGGATCTACTTTCCTGGTCATGCAGACGTACATGGCAACGAAAGAGCTGGCAGACTAGCATCAAGAGCACCCATAGAAGGTGCATTGTATATGAATAAGTGAGAAATACTGAGGGCAATAATTGATCGCCTACTAGAGAAGGACACTGCAATTAATGAATCATCAAGATTAAGATTGTTTAAATTTGGCATCAAACCTAAGACCAGCAGGGATGGACGTATGAGAGGATGCATCCAGCGTATATATAACTAGTGCTGAACAGGAACAATAAGCATTCATACCCTTCGACATTTGCTGAAGGAGACTGAGCATCTGTGGGTTTGCCCGGAGTGCAATGATGTCGATTCTGATCAACAATAACAACAATAACAAAATTTTTTTTTTTTTAAAATTCCTAATGCTAAACTGTTGACAGAAAGTACTTTAATTTGTCTTCCCTTTTTTCTACTTTCCTTTTGTCTTTTGTGGGCTGTGACTGATAAGCTACGCTAGAGATAAATTTAGAGCTCCATTGTGCTTCAACTTACCCATCTGTATGTTTCCTTGGTCCAAAAGGGAAGTAGAGAATAATAACACTGTACCCTATCATGCATGTCAAAGGATGGGGACTAAAGAGGTTTAGGCATGGGATTGGTTAGAAATTTTAAGCCAAATAAAACTTAATCAGCAAGGATAATGGCATGACATGATCACCAGTGTGGAACCAATGACAAGAACCAGACATGTGCCAGTGGAACAACGGGTGAGAAGAACATGCTGGTATTGGATAGGTTAATAAATTAGTAAATAAAGGTAATTAATAGGTACTTGTTGGACATAAAGGATGACACTAGACAACAGAAAAGAAAATATAAATGATACGCTTACCAGGAATTGAACCTAGGACCAACCAAAATTGGTGTAAAATTGGCTGAGCTCCCTTTCATGATGTACTATCACAGCAAGGCGATGGCGCTGTTTGGTTGTGATGGTGCGAGCGTGCATGCATGCATGCATGTGTGTGTGTATCTATTGCAATTTTACTTGTTGTAACTTTTTGGTAAGGTGTAGTAACTTAGTTGTAGCTTCTGTTTGTATTACTGTGAATGTTCTCTTTGTCTCTTGTTTTTGAAATGTCATCATTCATTAATGCTTCTGATATTTTTCTAGTTTATTGTTTTTATGATTTGCTAGTTATTTGGTACTCAGTGTTGAACATGGCACACTATAATTTTTTTTATTTCACAGAGTGCCCTTCAAAATTCCTGGGGAGTATGGGTATGGTAAATATTTAAAAACTCACTGCAATCATAAGTCATTGCTCCTAATTCTTTTTGTGATGGACTAGTTGATGATTTCAATCAATCAATACCCTTTAGCTCCCCAAGGAGCATAGGCCTTCAACAAACACATGCCAAGTCCTCCTGTCACGTGCCATCCGATCAAGGTCTTTCCATGTTTTCCTCATCATTTTCACTTCTGTATCTAGCTCTCTTCTCCATGTGTTTTTTGGTCTACCTCTGCCTCTCTTTCCTTGAGGATTCCAGAACAAGGACTGCCTTGTAATGCTATCAACCGGTTTCCTCAATGTGTGTCCTATCTATTGCCAGCGTCTCCTTCTCAACTCTTGTTCCACCGGCACTCGCCTGGCTCTCGTCATCGGTTCCACATTTGTGTCTTTGTCATATAATTTTAATCCTTCTATTCTTCCGTTTATGAAAGTTTGTAGGCTTTTGGTTGTTGTTTTTGTTGTTCTCCATGTTTCAGAGCCATACAATAGGACTGACTTGATATTGGAGTTGAAGATTCTTATTTTCATGTTGGACTTGATTTCTCTTGATCTCCATGTTTCCCAATGCAATGAAAGCTCCTCTTGCTTTTTGTATTCTTATTTTGATATCATTGTCTGTCCCTCCAACTTTGTCTATATTGCTGCCAAGATATGTGTATGATTCTACCTCTTTTAGTGGTGTTTCTTCAAGTTCGACCTTGTTATCATTTCTTGCATTTATTCTCATAATCTTTGTCTTTTCCCTATGTATTTTCAGACCCACTTGTTGGGACCTCTCATCAAGTATTTTTATTTTGTCTTGCATCTGATTATGGTTATGGGACAGAATAGCCAAGTCATCTGCAAAATCCAGATCATCAAGCTGTTTAGTCAGATTTTACAGAATTCCTTTTCTGTTGTGTGATGTCAATGTTTTCATAACCTAATCTATTGCTCGTAAGAAAAGAAATGGAGACAAGAGGCATCCCTGTTGCACTCCCGTTCTAATCCCAAAAGGTTCTGTAAGTTGTCCTTCATGAAGAACTCTGCATGTCATGTCTTCATAGGTCTTCTTTATTAAGTTAGTGATCTTCATGGGAACTCCATAATGCCTCATCAATTTCCAGAGCGATTCTCTGTCTACACTGTCAAATGCCTTTCCATAGTTCACAAATCCGATGTATAGCGGTGAATTCCATTCCAGGCTTTTTTCCACTATTATTCTCAGTGTGGCTATCTGGTCTTTACAGGATCTGTTTTGTCGAAGACCTGCTTGTTCATCTCTCAGTTCCTTGTATATGGACTCATAATCTCTAGAACAGTGTTTCTCAACCTTGATAGTAGCAACGCCCCCTTTTGACAACTAATATTTTTAAAAGCCCCCCACCTTTTTAACACCCCCTTGCTCTTTATCGTGTATACACAAACACACACACACACAAACATAACCATACATTCCACCATATTTTTAAAAAAGCAATGCAGTTAATGAGTTATCTTTTTTTATAATATAAAGAAAAAGAGAAAGCACATTTATAAAAGCATAATAATAATAGCCCCTTCAGTCATAACTGACTATGGGAATGCGCCCCTGAGGTGATAGCTCTCAGCTGCTTATTTTTCCTTTCGACGGTTTCTTCTGTCTTCGGCTTGTTGTGTGAGCTTCTTTTCGCCCAATCTGAGGTGGCTCCGTAAATAGCAAAGCCACTTGGTGCGATCGGCAGCTTCACCCTCCTACGTTGCTGGATTTATGTCCAGTGCCCTCATATCTCTCCTGCACACATCTTTGAATCTCAGCTGCGGTCGCTCAACTGTATAAAAGCATAGTTATATTAAATATGTGTTTAAGTACGGAATTATATACACCACAGGTTCATTATCCTTGAATAACAAATTGGCGGAGCAAAAGATATAAAATTAGTTCTTACAACTCTATAACTATCATAATCACATCATTTTAATAGCAGTCAAACGTGCTTTTGCCTCCATATAAGTCATTCTTGCAAGTCCTATATTTAAGCCTCTCCTTATGTAACCATTTTAAACATGAAACAATTGGAAAAATTATTAGTTGATAATAATGATATAATTATATAACAATTCACTTACTAATGAAGCTTAATGAGATCCTTGCGCTTGGTGTGATTCAGCCAGTTTTGTAATATTTGATTCCAAGTTTGTTAAAAGAAGTCTCAAATCTCCTGTTACAAATCTGCAGTCGGTTTTGTTGCTTTTGTAGTAACAACACTACTGCACTGAACCCCTTCTCCACCAAATACGACGTTGGGAATGCTGTAATTAGCAATTTAGTTACACGCCAAAGAACGCGCAAGCCTCTGCTGGATCCAAAATTTGTCGTAATGTGTGCGACTGAGTCGTGCTTTTGCCTCAAAGTCATTTTGTAGCTCAATTAATTCTTCTTGTAAATGTTGATTAACTTGTTCCACGTCTGATTCAAACGGATTAATCACCCAGTCCGGTATTATTAGTTCTTGCAAGTCCTTAAATCTTATGCTCATATCATTGTTAATAGCGTCCAAATGACTAATTCTTCTCTAAATAAATTGGAATCTTTAAGCCTGTCCCCACCTAACTGTAGTAAACATGGAAAATGAGAAAGTTCTCGGCGACTAAGATTATTTTTATATAGGCCTAATGTAAATTTGTTGATGATAATTCATTTCACTTTAATCAGACTGATCTCATTTCCTTGTAGCTTAAGAAGAACCTCATTTAACTTTTCAAATATATCTGAAATATAGGCCACATCGTTTCGCAATACTTCTCTTTCGATGCTAAATTCTTCTTTGATTGAATCCAAAAAACGCTACAACAGAATCAAATAATGCCCGTAATCTTTTTAAACAGTTACCTTTGGACAGCCATCGTACTTCTGTGTGTAGGAGAAGACGTTCAAACTCTTCACCATTATCACAACAAAGTTTACGAAATAATCTATTGTTCAACGAATGCGCCTTAATTTTGTTAATAACACTGATAACACAGTTCAATGATTTGTGGAGTCTGTCACCAAGATGCTTGGCGACTAGGTTAAATGTTGTCCATGAATAACACAATGAATTGTTAAAACACCTGGTGCCACATTTTCTAAGTAGGCCTGAAACCCACGATGACGACCAACCATAGCCATCTGTCGCACATGCGATGACATTGGAAAAAGGATTTTTTTTCCTCAACAAAAATGTGTTTCCAGAAGATATAAATCTCCGCCTTCTGTCTCCTGACAATGGTAACATCCCAGGTACTAAAATTTTGTGTTTGGAATCCTTGAAAGACTCTATGGGATGCAAGGCAAATAAAAACTATCGTGTTACAAGCTATGCGAAGGGGAATATCTTTTGTAATTGTTTCATATTGATTCTTGTAAAAAATGTACGCAACGCCCCCCTGAATGGAAGCAGCGACCCCCAATCGTTGCGACCCATCAGAACGCCCCCAGACATCTTGAAAACGCCCCCCAGGGGGCGGTACCGCCCCCGTTAAGAAACACTGCTCTAGAGGATGATTCTGTTTAATACTTTTGCTGGCACTGATAGTAACATTATTCCTCTATAATTTGTGCACTCTTGTAAATTTCCCTTCTTAGGCAACTTGACTAGATAACCTTTCTTCCATTCTGCTGGTATTTCCTCTCTCTTTCAGACTTTGCCAAGTAGTTTGTATAATATCTTAGTAGAGGTATCAATATCTGTTTTGATGGCCTCTGCTGGAATGCCATCTGGACCAGCTGCTTTTCCATCTTTCAGAAGCTTTATGGCTTTCTTTATTTCTTCTCTACTTGGTCGTTCTCCCCAGTTGAGGTGAGATTTTTTAGACCGCAAACGGCTCCGGGGTCGACCCCGCCTCATGAATTGGGTACCAGAGCAACTCCGGGAAGGTTAAGGCGGCCGGCGTAATGCTGACCACATCACCCCTAGTGTGCCAATGGTCAAGAAAATATGGGCCTAACACCATATTCCCAATATGCTTAATAGGCGTGTAATGGGATTCTTTACCTTTTTTTTTACTTGGTCATTCACAGCTGATTTGTAGCTCCTCTTCTGCTGGCTTGATGTCTGTGGGATTAATTGGAGATGGTCTATTGAGAAGGTCTCAAAAAGGTCCATCTCTTTCATTTGTTCTTGTGTATTACTAAGCAGTTTTCAATTCTTGTCTTTGATGAGGCCATTTGCTTGCTTATATTTCCCTGTTAGCTTCTTTGTGTTGTTGTACAGGTCCCTCATATTTCCTTTGGCTGCAGCTTCCTTTGCATCCCATGCCAACTCTTCAATATACTTCCTCTTGTCTCTTTTAATGTTTCTTCTTACTTCTTTGTTTGCTTCTATGTACACTTCCTGAGCCTTAGCTTTGGAGCTTCTGGTTTAGCTTCTGTTTAAATCTGCTTTCTTATTTTTCCTGCCTTCTATCTTGTTTATGGTTTCTATTGTTATCTATGCTTTGTCCATATATATATTCTCTTTTTCTCTGTTGGAGCACTTGGTATTTGTTGGATACTGTGATTGAAAATGCTTCTCTTATTTCCTGATTTCTTAGATATCCCACATTATACTGTTGTCTATAGCAATGTGCTGTTGCAAATTTCTTGTGTTTTAATTATGTTTTGGCTAACAGATGATGATGATCTGATGCCACATCTGCTCCTCTGTATACTTTTACATCATGCAGTGATGACCTAAACTTCTTATTTATGCATATGTGATCAATCTGATTCTCAGTTCTGTAGCCTGGTGATATCCATATTGCCTTATGCATTCTTTTATGTGGAAATATGCTACCTCCTATAGCTAGTTGATTTGAAGCACAGAAGTTAGTTAATAGTTCCCCATTCTCATTCATTGTACCTAATCCTTGCCTTCCCATGATTTCTCCAAGGCCAGTGTTGTCTGTTCCAATTTTTGCATTTAGGTCCCCCATCAAAATTGTGATGTCCTTTCTTTTCTTTTTATCCAAGACATTTTGTAGTCTGGCGTAAAATTCTTCTTTCACAGATTCTTTTTTATCGTTTGTTGGTGCATAACACTGCAGGGTGTTTATATTTATTTTCTTTTTGGCTGTTTTAAACATTGCTGTTATAATTCAGGATCCCCTTGCTTTCCATTCTATAAGTGCCCTCTGTGCTTCTATAGACAGCATTAGAGCCACATCTTCACTGTGGTGGGCACTTTCTTCCTCATGTCCTGAGGACAACACCATTTCTCCTGTGATCAATTTCTTCCTCTCTATGCCCTTCCACTGTGTCTCACAGAGACCCAGGATATCAATCCTGTAATTTATCATTTGCTCTTTTATATTGCTGAGCAGTTTTCCATTCTTGTCTTTTATGAAGCAACTTGTTTGCTTGTATTTCCCCGTTAGCTTCTTTGTGCTGTTATACAGTTCTCTCATATTCCCTTTGGCTGCAGCATCTTCTGCCTCTCTTGCCAACTCCTAAATATACTTCCTCTTGTCTCTTTTGATACTTCTTTTTACTTCTTTGTTTGCTTCTGTGTACACTTCTTGAGCCTTGGCTTTGGAACTTCAGGTTTTGCTTGTGTTTAAATCTGCTTTCTTGTTTTTCCTGTCTTTTATCTTATTGATGGTTTCTGTTGTTATCCATGCTTTTTGTTGTCGTTCTCTTTTCCCCAGTATTTCTTCACATGTCTCATTCCATACCGTTTTGATTTGCTGCCAATAGTCTTCTGTATTCTCTGCATCTTCCAGTTGTTGGAGCACTTGGAATTTGTTGGATATTGTGACCGCAAATTTGTCTCTTGTTTCTTGATTTCTTAGATGTTCTACATTAAATTCTTCTTCTTCCGTCCTTAGCCAAAGACCGACCAAGCAGTCAGAGGCCATCACGCCTTGTGGCGTCTTAAGGGCAACAGCAGATTAATTTTCTCTGTTGTAGTTTCCCATCACGCCTAGCGGCGTCTTTAGGGCAACAACAAATAGATCCATCTGCCGCTGTTTCCGTAATCGGTGTGACAAGCCAACGGGTGATCAGCCCATTGGGCCTACATTAAATTGTTGTCTATAATTTTGCATTGTTGCATATCTCTTGAGTTTCATTTTTACTTTGGCTACACTAGTCAACAACCAAAATGTACCAGAAATGAAAATAGCTGATCTTAACTAATTTTGGTGTGCTGAAAACGAAAATGGCATTTAAAAATGTTGATTGGCTCGAGTTTTCAAGATATATGCTACTACTTTATTTAATTACGGTCAATTTATATATATGACACAACTGTTGTGGGCGATTGCATAATTTATCAAAAGTATCGTAGTTAGAAATGCCTAGGACATGTGTGAACAGTGCTAATAATTTATGTTATATATGTGGTGAAGTGACATTTCTATCACAAAAACGAAATATAACTAAAGTGATTAAGAAGGCGTACAGTTTGTATTTTGGCTGCAGAATAGGAGATCAAGATAAGAGCTGGGCGCCACACATATGCTGCAATACATGTGCAGCACATCTTAAACTGTGGTTGACTGGCAAAAGGCAAGCTATGCCTTTTGCAGTCCCAATGATTTGGAGAGAGCCCACTGATCCTCTCAACAACTATTACTTTTGCATGGTCCCTCCAATTGGGAAAGGCATATCAAAGAAGAAAAAAATGGACTCTGGAATATCCAAACATCCCCTCTGCAATACGTCCGGTACCACATGGCGATGACCTACCAGTTCCCAAAGTGCCAGAATCATTTTCAGCTGCTTCCACTGATGAAGAAGAGGACATTGGTGGTCGTGAACCATCAACCTCAAGCGACCAGGTTTTTGAGCAAACTACATCCACTAAACCACACTTAATAACCCAAAGTGAACTGAATGATCTTGTATGAGATCTGAATTTACCGAAGAACAAGGCGGAGCTTTTGGGTTCCAGATTGCAAGAGTGGAATCTCCTGGCAGAAAATGTTACAATTTCTGTGTATAAGAAACGCCAGAAGCCGCTTATTACATTCTTTTTCAAAGAGGGTGACCTTTCTGCGTGCCACAACATTTCTAGTTTAATGGCAGCCCTCAAAATCAATTACATACCGGAAGAGTGGAGGCTTTTCATTGATTCATCCAAGACGAGTCTTAAAGCTGTTTTGTTGAATAATGGTAATGTGTTACCGTCAATTCCAGTTGGTCACGCAGTTCATATGAAAGAAACTTATGAAAACATTAAGCAGCTTTTGAAGTGTATAAACTACGATCATCATCATTGGTCACTTTGCGGTGACTTAAAAGTGGTCGCTGTTTTGCTTGGACTACAGGGTGGATACACCAAGTACTGTTGCTTTCTCCGTGAGTGGGATAGCCGTGCACGAAGTGACCATTACACCAGAAGACATTGGCCAATCAGGCAGTCATTGCAGCCTGGCAGTAAAAACGTTGAGAACCCAGCATTTGTTGACACCAGCAAGATTTTGTTGCAACCCTTGCACATTAAGCTGGATCTCATGAAAAACTTTGTCAGGGCAATGGAGAAAACAGATGTGGCTTTCAAATACCTCATCAGAAAATTTCCAAGACTGAGTGAAGCTAAAATAAGAGAGGGAGTATTTGTTGGTCCGCAAATTCGAAAACTTCTTCATGATGACGAGTTTCTTTGCGTGTTGCATGGCAAGGAAAAAGCAGCATGGCTAGCATTTAAGTCAGTGGTGGACAATTTTCTTGGAAACAACAGATCTGATAATTACAATGAAATTGTAGAAAATCTCCTTCTGAAGTATAAGAGTCTTGGCTGCAACATGTCTTTGAAAATTCATTTTCTGGATTCTCATCTGGATTTCTTTACGTCAAACTGTGGAGCGGTCAGTGATGAGCATGGTGAACGATTTCACCAGGACATTGCTGCTATTGAGACAAGGTATCAAGGCAATTGGAGCCCTTCAATGCTTGCTGATTACTGTTGGACTGTGACAAGAGACACCTCATCGATTGACTACAAGAAGCAAGCAAAGAGAGCTCGAACAGCGACTGAATAATGACGGAATGGGTTCAAATGTGCCTTTTTAAAACATGATATGTGAACTTTAAATAATGTTTTTATTTTTTCTATCATTTTATGTTGAAATATCAATTAATTGAGTATGTAACCACAATTTTTATAATGCTAAAGTAGAAAGACTAGCTGTTCACCCCAGAGAATTAAACAAGCATAGGGCCTACATTATTTGTATTACTGTAATGTAAATTCATCATTTAAAAAAAAACCCAGAGCCAATTGGTGAATTTCATTATGATATTTGAAATCAGCATGTCAAAATCAATAAGAAACGGTATATTTAATTTCTGGTACAAATAACTTTTGAAAATTTGTTGACTAGTGCTATCAGAAGGTGGTGATCTGATGCCACATCTGCTCCTCTATATACCTTTACATCCTGCAATGATGATCTAAACTTCTTGTTTATGCACATATGATCAATCTGATTTTCTGTTCTATGGTCTGGTGATATCCATGTTGCCTTGTGTATTCTCTTATGTGGAAACATGCTTCCTCCTATAGCCAGTTGATTTGAAGCACAGAAGTTTGAGAATAGTTCCCCATTTTCATTCATTATTCTTAGCCCCTGTTTTCCCATGACTTCTTCAAAGCCGGTGTTGACTGTACCTATCTTTGCATTCATGTCACCCATCAAAATTGTGATGTCTCTTCTTTTTTACTTTTTCCATAATTTCCTGTAGTCTAGTATAAAATGCTTCTTTCACCGACTCTTCTTT
This sequence comes from Oreohelix idahoensis, assembly GCA_024509875.1. Taxonomy (NCBI): domain Eukaryota; kingdom Metazoa; phylum Mollusca; class Gastropoda; order Stylommatophora; family Oreohelicidae; genus Oreohelix; species Oreohelix idahoensis. The sequence continues at coordinate 271,844 of JAMPIV010009212.1, forward strand.
GTCATTAGTTGGTGTATAACATTGGATGACATTTACATTTGTTTTTTTTTTAGCTGTTTTAAAAGAAGCTGTTATTATTCTGTATCCAACAGCTTCCCATTCAATGAGTGCTTTCTGTGCTTCTTTAGATAACATAAGAGCTACCCCTTCACTGTGGTGTGAACTTTCATCTTCATGTCCTGAGGACAGCACCAATTCACCTGTGATAAGTTTCTTCCTGTCTACCATCTTCCACTTTGTTTCATAAAGTCCCAGAACCTCGATTTTATGTTCCCTCATCTCTGCTGCTACTTGTACCACTTTCCCTTGTTCGTTTAATGTCCAAACATTCCAGGTGCCAAATCTGGAAGTTCTCCTAGAAGAAAGAAGGTTGGCTCTGAGACATGGAGAACAACAAAGACAACTACCAAAAAGCTACAGACTTTCATAAATGGGTGCTTGCGTAGAATAGAGGGATTAAAATGGTATGACAAGGTTACCAACGTGGAACTGATGACAAGAACTAGACAAGTGCCAGTGGAACAAGAGATGAGAAGAAGATGATGGCGATGGATAGGACACGCACTGAGGAAACCTGTTGATAGCATTACAAGGCAGTCCTTGTTCTGGAACCCCCAGGCAAGAGAGGCAGAGGTAGACCAAGAAGCACATGGAGAAGAGAGCTGGAAACAGAGGTGAAAATGATAAGGAGAACGTGGAAAGAACTTGAGATGATGGCACGTGACTAGAGGACTTGGCATGTTATTTGTTGAAGGTCTATGCTCCTTTGGGAGTGGACGGTTATGAATGAATGAATTTATCATTTCTGCTGTTACCTGTGCAGTTTTCCCTTGTTCATATAGAGTGCGAATATTCCAGGTGCCAATCCTGGAGATTTTCCTAGACGAAAAAAAGTTAGAAACCCAGACTCCTTTTGGCTTTCTCTGGGTTGCTTCATGCAAAACCTAGGTAATAAGGTAGATAAGCATTTCTTTGTAATTCATCCAGCAGACTTTGGTAATCTATTTAATACAGTCTCTTACTAACTTGATATGATCAGGCATGTGACAATGTGCTGGTTATTTTTACCAAATATACCAGTTTCTGATGAGGAAGAACTACTAATGAGAACTATTCTGTGTCTTATAAGGGAAGATTAAATATAAAAATTTCTGATAGAAGAAGAACTATAACAGTTTCCATTGCAATAATTTATTTATCTTACAAATCAGAATGAGTCATCAAGACCAACCACGGCCACAAGTAGGAGTACTCTCCGTAACACAGATAAGCCTGCTACACAAGAGGTATCCCTTATGTCTAACTGTAAATTTAATTAGATAAACAAAGAAGGTTTGATTGTGTTTGCTAGCTATTTAACAATATTTGAAGTCTTTGTATTTGGGCTATGTCATTGAATGGACTTTGTATACTTTAAATACTTTTTTTCAGCATCTGTTTTGTGTGCATTTTTATCATCTAAATTTTGTTTAGTAGCATCTATTGGGGTACATGTTTTTTCTTGTTGTTAGTACCTATTTTTTTAGTGTATTTCTGTCACTTTCTGTGTTTGTGTATCTACCGTTTTATAATGATCCATTGCCTTCTTCATGATATATACATGCTGAATCCCTGGTATTTTTCATGATGGCTGATCATTATCTTTTGTTATATCCTGATACACTTCTGAGTGTATCATACACTTTGCTGTTCCGCTTCATGGAATGTTGATATTTTCTGATTCTTCAGACTCACTTACCTCCTCAGTCTTTCTTTACTAGGAATGGACATTCCCTTCAGTAAGATTTATTAGTAGAGAGTAGGAATGACCCCAAAGCTGCATCTAACAACATGAGACATATTCTAACATCCAAAAACATTTAGTTGCTTTTAATTAAAATTTAATTAAAACTGAGAGTCATCAAGTGCTAAATATGCTCACTTTTACTGAATTGCATATAAACATAAACAATGAAAAAGCAGTTACACAAAATAATTGAGACCCTTCAAATGTGAATATTTAGAATAATGTGTTGCATCTCATGGAAAGAGAAAGAAATAAATAAGGAAAGAAAGGCTGGAAATGAAAAGAAAATTAATGAATGAGTTTAAAGTTAGACAGTAAAATATTTTGGCTATAAAAAGACACCACACCTCGTTGACAACCATAGTGGGAAGATAACATCAAGGAATGAACAAGAAATAGTCTATCAGTGTACCATCAAGACAAGAAAATGTTGGAGATCTATTGCAACCGACGTTTGATGTAAAGATGGCAGCTGGTCTGATCTAATCTCTTTGTAAGCTCTTCTTGCTGGCCAGAGCTGCTTGCCTATAATCACAGTTGTCACTGATGGCCTATGCCCTCTGGTCTAGTCTTCTAAACATTCTTTCTCTCCTCCCTTCTTTACTTTATGTCATATTTAGCAACAAATTATCCGCAGACCACAGACCAATGTTAACAGATGTTTAGCCATTTTACAAATGCTGTTTTATCTTTGTGTTTATATTAGTTGAAATTTTAAAATTTAACTTGAACAGAAACATGATTACACTTAAAGTAGCCTCAAAATTGCTGCAGTTAACAACACTTTAGTCAAACTCACCTCATTAATTTAAAAATTAGTAGTGAACTTATTATACTGACTTGTTAACTTGGACAGCTTCTACTACTTTGGTAGGGAACTAAATTTGTGTAGTCTCCCCCTGATTTTCTGACAGTTGAGGTTATTGTGCAGCTAAGCTACTTATCCATTGTTATTTATATTCTATTGGTTTTGTTCATCTTCTTATTCTAGTATATTTCTCTGCTGATGAAGGCTTTGCACTGCAAGCTCTGACAGTTTTGGCAATTGTAACAGCTTGTTGTCTGTGGTATTTTAGTTGTAGCCATTTTAATAAAATTTAATCAGCTATTTTCTTATTTTGCAATGTATTTTTTCTCCCTAAGAAAACAGTTTACAGAACAAGACCTAAAAGCAGGTAAGATTCATACAATACAAGGAAATTAACTGCTGTTAAGTGAGCACATGTTCATATTGCATTAAAACCATCTGCCATTTTGCATTGCAAAGTACATGAAATTTAATGGAAAGTTAAAGGGGAAAAAAACCTACTTCAAATGAGCTTAATCTTTTTAATTGACTTATTTTCATGGTTTGTTGAAGATTTTGTGACTTAATGGTTCTACAGGATAGGGTTGCCAGTCCCATGTGCCACCCTCAGTAGTTGTTTTTTATGACATACATGGTGGTTTACATTGTAACTATTCCTTGTTCTCATTTCCGGTAACACACGGGTGCCAGTGGAATGAGATGAAAAGAAGATGCTGGCGATGGTTGGACACACACTGAGGAAACGTGTTGATAGTTGTTGTTCTCAAAATCCTGAAGACAGGATGACTTGACATGCATTTGTAGAAGGCCTATGCTCTTTTGGGAGCCGAAGGGTATTGATTGATCTTTTTTGTAGTTTTGTGAATAGGCAAAGAAAGCATAGGATCATTGCTGCCAACAGGCATGTCATAAAAGGCAGATAAGGTGAAGTCGTGAATGGGGCTAGCAGCCCAACTATAGGAACAAATTGCTACACGAACCACCAGTACAAAAGTACATGAACAGCTTTGGTGCAGGTTGGAGCCACTGTACTGGTGGCTCAATTAAACAAAAATTAAAAAGGAAACGGGGAGGATAAGAGTTAAATGAGGTAGATGTATAGGAAAAAAAATCAACCTCTAACTTTAACTTGTCAGGTCATCATCATCAGTTCCATAACAGTGAATCACTGGGGCATCACTGTTGATTGATTAATTGTCCCCACTTTTTATCAACTTTTAGTTTGCTTGGTTCTACAGTGGATAGAAATGTCCATTCTTTTATGTTATCAGTATAAATTTCCTGTCTGTCTAGTCTTTTTATTTTTTTTAGCCTGATACTATGTCTTTATGGAAAAATCTGCATTGGCCCATGTGAGTTTATCATGTGCTGTTACTGTGATGTTTTTGCATCATTTTAATGTTGTGAGAAAGTCTTTGTGTGGTCCATTACAGTGGTGTACTAACTCTTGAGCAGAGTGAAGTACACATTTACAGCTGGGTAGACTGGAGTTATCTACCCTTCCAAGATGGAGGTGAAATTCTTTTCTCACCTTAGACGCCGAAAGAAAAACATCAGGAATGTGTATATTTCGATGGATAGTACCATGTTATGTTAAATTATAGAATAACAGATACATCAGAGTATCTAGTGGTGTAGATATTTTCCTATAACTGACCTCGAAACCCTCGAATCGGTCGGTTGGATAGGAGGGTTGATCAGAGAGTTAACAAGTCACTATCGTAAAACAAGCGATTGTTACCGAAACAGAACCAGGCTCGACAGTAAACATGACTCATTCTAATATGTGCAAGAGCTAAGAGGAGTGGCGTCACAACGAACAACCTGGAGAGCACTGGTTTCTGCCTTATGCGCCGTGTTTGGTGCTTAAAGAATTTATTATTATTATTATTATTAGACTGGAGTGTGACACTACCACATTTTGATCCTGGAACCTGGTAACTGTACCAAGACAGGAAGGCGTTCTAACAGCTTAGCCAATTGGACACTGCACTTAATTAAATTTAAAGTCAAATAGTTGAAAGATACAATTTTAACAGATGTAATTCTGGTTTGTCCTATTCTTGATCAAATATATTACTGTGTAAAATAATTAAATATTTTAATTTGTTCACAGACAAATATCAAAAAAATCTCGTCCTAGATCTACCTCACCAGGACAAAGTACTAGATCCTCTACTAATTCATACAGAAGAGCTTCTTCCTATTCAGAAAGTTCATCATCTTCCTCATCTTCTGCCTCCTCATCTGGCTCTTCTTCCTCTTCCTCCTCCACAAGTAGTACTCCCAGATCATCCTCAGCAAAAATGAAGTCACAAGATGCCTCCAACTTGCATGAACAGAAGCAGCAAAAAGATGCTGGTGGGGTGAGGTCATCACAAACTATCGCCAAGGATGACCTTGATAACAAAACTGACAGACATAAGACTGAGAAGTCTGACAGAGTAAGACATTAATAGCTTGTAGAAACACTCATTTAATATGTTATTGCATAATCTTTGCCCAGTTTCCAGGGATCTTGGAGCAGACACAGAAAGAATAGGATTACTGTTCTTGCATCTCATGAGAGGCAGCTACTATGAGGTTGTACATAGGGCTGGCAACCTCATCATGTAAAACAAAGAGTTACAGAAACCTCAGCTGTTAGAGTTTGTACTTTGGAGAAGGCTTCCTTAAGAGGGTTACATGCAGCAGTGGTTCTGTACTTTGTAGAAGCAAAAAAGATGATGATGCTGCATCTTCATCTGAAAGAACAGAAAGCCGCGCTGGTGTAATGGTTACCACACTGCGCTGGCGATTGGGTGATCCAGGTTTAAGCTCGGGCGAGGACATTTAAATCAGTGTCGTCAACCGGGACTTGGAATGGATTAATTCGAGCCCCAGCGAAGACATTTGAAGTAGTGTCATCGACCAGGGACTGGTGGTTCAAGAGCCGACCCAGCTCTAATAGGTACCCTCCGAAGATGGTGAGTGTCACAGTATAATATCTACACTTTCATGACATTGTCCTCTAAGCTCGTATCAAACTGCGAGAGGTCACTCAATCAGCATACTTGTAAATGCCATTCACAAAGCGTACACGAAGGCATGCTGACAATCTCCCTTTTTAATAATAACAATGAAACACGTAGGAATTCAATAATAATAGCAATACATTGTCAGCAATAACCATATGACTGGATCAACAAGTCCTACTACCCCTGGACTATACAACAATGCTGTACAAAACCCAGCAACCTTAAAGAGAGCACGATTAATATGCAATGCGGCTTCTAAAGCCGGCCAACTGACATCTTTCTCTGTCAGGCTTCCTGTTCACTTCCTTCCTTTGCACCATTTTCTTTTAAAGCTGACGTGCGCACCAAAATATATGTTTATTCCACCAAAGTCCATGTGCGCAACAAAAGATATTATGTGACATCTACCCCCTTCCCCAGAAAAGAAAACGGAGTTTTCTTCTCCCTGAGAGCAGTAGATTTCACAGCAAACAACACAATGCATGACAAAAATATAAAAAAAATTGACACTGGTGTACGTATACGTTGTTCATACGAACACATATAACTCATGTCCCAAAAATTACAATCTAGACAGAGCATCTGCCACGACATTAAGTCTACCCTCTAATGGGATAATTGTGAACTGGAACTGTTGTAGCAATAAGGCCCACCGAGTCAACCGTGAGCTTGTCGACTTCGAAGATTTCAAAAACAGTAGAGGTCGATGATCTGTCTGAAGTATAAACTGGGACCCTATCAAGTATCGGGACAGTTTTGACACTGCCCATACTATAGCCAGGCATTCCCTTTCGATTGTTGAGTACCTGGTCTCTGCCGGTAACAGTTTCCGACTAACATACATCACAGGATGTAGGATACTCTTGTGGTCTTGCATAAGACATGCGCCAATTCCCACAGATGACGCGTCAGTTCGCAGTATAAAGGGTTTGCTCAAATCAGGCAAAAGAAGGATTGGTCGTCTGGAAAATAACTCCTTGATTTTTGATAATGCTTTCTCGCATTCTGCCGACCATACAACCCTGTTAGGTATCCCTTTACTAGTAAGAGAGGTTAAAGCATCAGAAATTGTAGAAAATTGAGGGATGAATTTGCGATAAAAATTGACAAGTCCCATCAGGCTTCTGACCTGCTTCTTAGTCCTAGGTGCCTGTAGTTCTAAAATTTTTGTAACCGTGCCAGTCTCGGGTTTTAATAGATTATTACCTACGATAAACCCCAAAAAACTCAACTCACTAAAACCGACACAAATCTTACTAGGGCGTGCCGTTAAACCATGCTTACGTAAACAACACAACAGGGAAGACAACCCCGACATATGTTGTTCCCATGTTTCATGGAACAGGCAGATGTCATCGATGTACGTAATCACATCCGTACGATGACCTAGTAACTTTCTCATCATTCTGATGAAAGTTGCGGGCGCATTAACTAGCCCGAAACACATAAAATTAAACTGAAATAAACCCTTTGGGGTGGAAAATGCCGTCAAAGGTTTAGCCGATTCGACAAGAGGAACCTGCCAGTATCCCCGAGATAAATCCAGTTTACTAAAAAACCTGGCATGGGAAAGTTGCGTAAGGAGGTCCTCTTGGTTCGGTATTGGCTCAGCGTCAATCACAGTGACACTATTTAATTTACGGAAGTCGATGCAGACACGCAAGGATCCATTTTTCTTTCATACCACAACCATGGGGAAGGAGTAAGTAGACTCCGATGGAGAAATGATCCCCAACCGTAACATGTCATCTAGTTCTTTTTCAATCGCCGACTTGAAATGTAATGGCTGCGGATACGGCTTTACCCTGATCGGTTGGTCGTCCGTCAGGATGATATTGTGGCAGATCAAATCGGTACATCCTGGCAAATCAGTGAGAACATCCTTAAACTCTCTAATGACCGATCGTGCCTCTGATTTCTGTGTTATCGTTAGGTCGTTACATATCTGCACATTCTCCCAAGACTCAGAAGGAGCAAGGGGAACGAGAGACAGCTGGAGATTAATATCATCTCCCATGTCACCCAATTCATTAATGACCACAGAACATGCCATCTTCGGGGTCTCCCCAGACAACCTAGTGTCCACCCCTTTTAGAGCCTCTGGCCGTTCCATATAAGGTTTTAACATATTAATGTGGAATACTTTCTCCTTGTTCCAAACCTGGATTAAATAATCAACATCCGTTACCTTCTTATGCACCTTAAACGGCCCCTGCCATGTAATGCTCAAACGGTCTTCCTTTGATGGCAGAAGAAGCCATACCTCTTCACCGGGAACCAAGAACAGTAGTTTGGATCCGCGGTTAGCGTATTGCCGGTACTGCGCCCCTGCCACGGATAAATTATCACGTGCCACGGCACACGCTTTGACAATACGGTCACGCAGGTTTATGACGTATTCGTAACTGGAAACGGAGGACCCATCAGAACACCCACCAACCAGTATATCTTTCAGAATGTGCATTGGGCCCCTCGGATTCGCCCCGTACAATAGTTCGAATGGGGAGAACCCGGTGCTCTCCTGAGGCGCCTCTCTATAGGCAAATAATACTGCTGGAAGGAATTTATCCCATTCCTGGGGAAATTCAGCAGTGACCTTGGCCAACATATCCTTCAATGCGCCATTAAATCGTTCACAAACCCCGTTTGACTGGGGATGATAAGGGCTGGTGAACGATTGGGAAATGCCCAACAATTTAGTGATCTCGGCCATTTCCTTGGAAATGAATTGACATCCCCTATCTGACAATATTACCTCGGGAAACCCAAACCTACTGAACAACATCTGCAACGCATCCGCCACAGCCTGAGAGGTGATAGTCCTCATTGGCACAGCCTCGGGCCATCTTGTGCATAGATCCACCATTGTCAGAATAAAACGAAAGCCTCTCTCTGATGCAACAGAAAGAGGACCAACGATATCGATTGCAACTTTCTGGAAGGGGCGAACCGACAAATCAACAACCTGCAATGGAGCCTTCGGTAATTTACCTTTATGTGTCACTGGCTGGCATACCCTGCAAGACCTGCAGTATACCTTAATGTCTTTGTTGTATGCCGGCCAATAGAATTGTGACAGAACTCTATGGCAAGTTCTTGCAACCCCCATATGTCCAGCAAACGGTGAATCGTGTGCCACCTGCAACACCTTTGATCTAAAGGCGACAGGCACAACCACCTGGTGCTTGAATTCGAATTGGCTGGAAAAGCATCTGGTAAGAACATCATTTTTCAACTCAAACCAGTAACGTGCCGACTTCGTGCACTTTACATCACCATTTTGGGCCAAAGTGTAACATTTCTGCAATGTTCCATCAGCTCGCTGCTGCTGGACAAAGTCCGATGCTGGTACATCAGGACCCGTGGAGGCAATACATGAGACCGCGTTAGATGTCGGTAGTTCCCACTGTATCGCCAATGAATTGTCGTCTGATCTGGTCTGCACCCTTGTGACCACCACATTGGCCACAACTGACCGTTCGACCTGCCATTTTGTGATGTCGGCCTGAGTACAGTCACGAACACCAAGCACGTTCCCTATAATCAAATCGACCACTGGAGCCTCAAGAACACACACCTGCACCCGACCAGAAATAAAGGGTGTATCCACTTCTATAATGGCTAGGGGGTAATATTCAACATTTCCCCCAAATGTTACGCATCCGACAGTCTTACCAGTAAGGCACGATTTGTCAATACATGATCGGCGCACACCTATCGTAATGCATCCTGTGTCCCTCAACACAGACACCAACCGGTTCTGAATCATGCCCTGGTGTAACTCTAAGCTTCCGCTCCCATCAAGAGAAGAGAGGCAAGGCAGAGTATGACCACAAATTAGTAATGGTCTGCCATCAGGTTCAAACAAAGGCCTACATCCCTCGCAATCTTCGTTATTAAAGGTTTTCAGAACGCATGCAGCATTAGCCTTTTCTGAATTGTTTGGACAGACTCTTGCAGCATGTCCCATTCCGTCACACGTGCCACAATGAAGCTGACTACCATCATCTTTTTTATGACTACCCTTTGGTGAATTGAGGAGTTCTTGCTCCCATTTGTCATCCCTGTCATTCCTTTTACTCGGACCACTTCTTCTATACCAGCGGTGATCGGGATCGCTGGTAGTGTCTATTTGGACTTGCCTCCGAGTAGCCCTTTCATGCCTATCTCCCATGTATCTAAACGGAGATCTATCCTGATGGTAGAACGATTGTTTTTTCGGAGATCTGTATCCCTTAAAATTATCATAGTTCCCATGAGATCCATGCCCACCAGAGTATTGCCGATCAAATCTCCTCCTGGCAAACCTGTCCGCACTCTTGGACCGATGTTGCCGGAAAGGTTTCCCAATAACCTTGCCAACACATGTAGCGAAAGGCTCAGGGACAAATGACTTGTGAATTGTCTTACCAGGGTGAGCGGTAACGTACTGCCGCCCCAACTCTGCCATAGCAGTAATGTCTCTAGGTTTGCGTTCCTGAAAAAATGCAACCATGTCAGAACAACATGAGGACAACACCTTGTCCCGCAACATGAGATCAAAGAGTCCATCAAAATCCCTAGTTATTCCCTCCAGCTCTGTCCATCTATTAAGGAGAAGTTTAAAAAGAGCCGAAATCTTGGTCGGCACTAGGCATCACATCTCTGAAACGAGAGCGATACCCTTCGGCTGTCAGCTTAAATTCTCTCAACAATGTTGCCTTTACGGTATCATAATTAGTTCTGTCAGACACAGGCAAACTATATACAGTGTTTAAAGCAGAGCCGGAAAGCAATGCAGATAATAGTGAAGGCCATTCCTCCTTCCTTGCCCTCCAGGCAAGAGCCTCTGATTCAAATCTCTCCAAAAAGAAGTCCATGCTATCTACTTCCTCCCAAAAATTCGGTAATCATAGCCTATAAGGGCGAGCTGGCTCCCTAGAAGTCGAACTAGGATTGCCAGAATCAAGCTCCAACTTTTTTATAGCTATTTCCTTGTCCGCCTCAATCTTCATTTTTTCTAACTCCATCCGTCTTAGATCTGCCTCAATTTTTTTATTTTCTGTATCTGCTTGAATCTGTCTCAGTTCCCTATCTGCTTCAATCTGTTTCAGTACCTTATCTGCTTCAATCTGTTTCAGTACTTTATCTGCTTCAATCTGTTTCAGTACTTTATCTGCTTCAATCTGTTTCAGTTCTTTATCTGCTTCAATCTTCAATTTTTGTAGTTGATGCTCCTCATAGCGTTCTCGTCTGTCATCTTCTTGTTTTTTCTGTAACTCATACTCTTTGTGGTCGGCCTTTGCCCACTCAAGCAAAGAATCCCCCGATTTTCCTGTCTTCTCTCCAATTTCTATAAAATCCTTAAGGATAGACATAGTTATGATCTATGTGTAATACAAATGCAGTGGCAAGCTAAGAAATAAGTAAAAGTATGAAGGTTCCCAATTCCTCAAATTGTACCCATACCCCTACAAAATTAATAATAAATATATTGTTGCACACGACCAATATATATTTGCAGACGATGGGTACAATGTACCTGCAGTCACGAATACACCTGATTAAAAAAACAAGCAGGTGAAAATACAGTATGACAAGACAGTTCCAAATAAGGGACCCGATGAAACGAATCCTTGCTTGTCTATACCCAATCAATGTCACTATACAATGACATAAATCTCAAGCTCACACAGTGGTAGCTTTAGACAAGGACATCCGCATAATGGCTAAAAAAATGATGTCCGTACCCCATCTCTTATTTCACCAATGCGTGATTTTACAAATACATATCCAGTAACAAAGGAAATAAAAAATCCATATACTATGAACAGTACATATAATGATGAGACACGAACTCACTTGATAAACAAACACCAACAGTACGATAAGAAAGTGATGACAGATATATGAGATAGAAACAAATAAGTATATACAAACCGTACTGTTAACAAACGAGAACAAGGAGATTGTCAATATAACTTATGTACAAGATAGCAAGAAGAAAACAGGAGAATATGACAGCAAAACATGACGAAAGAGAATACTTGCAAAAATATGACACTATGCATACAAACAAGACAATCACCGCTAAGACACTGAAAATGTGCACGCTCAGTTATGCTAGACAGTCAACAGGGTCAACTCTCTGTGCCTGTACCCCACTGCAAGTGCAACACTGACAGTGTTACTGCCTAAAGAAATTAGTTCAACATAATCCCTTTCCCATAAGGAAAAAAAACTGTTAAACACGCCACCAATACCACACTTAAAACCAATGCATTACAATAATAAGACAACAAAGACGGCACGAAAACCAGTAGTGGACGGTGAAGCGACGAGGTCTGTAGCAAGGCAATATCAAAAGGCAGAAAGAAGTCACACAAATAATTGAAATATGTAAAACAAATGAAATTGCAAATGAAAGTATCAGAGACAATGAAAAGAACAGATAATAAAATAGTAACAGAAAAGCATCATTGCAACTACCAGCATATGGAGAAATGATCTAAACGAAAAAAATTCAAATGGATGAGCAGGGTAGACCAGTAATTAAAAACATGACGATACGGGAAACACATAAAATAAAGTGACGTCAAAAAAGAAAGTAGAACAGCAAGAGAAAAGAAAACAAGAAATATAACTAAATTTATGACTGTCTTTCTGTAAACTGAATCCTCAAATTTCCAATCCCAGCTCCTCAATCGAATGATGATAATGAATCACGAGACAAAAGCACGAATAGTACCAACAAATGTTAATGCCACAATCAGTTACGCTTAGTGCACTCTGCACTGTCTGGTTGCGGCAAAATGTTCTGAACAAATTCAAAACCAAGATCCACAATCGGCGTCAGTTATTCTCGTAGCTGAAGCCTTGAAGCCACCAATGGATGTAGTAATAAGAAAATAAATCAATGTTCAGTATTTTCCCATTCCGTTCCGCTCTCAAAAATCCATACCAATGTAACTGGCCTTCTTATGTCTGTGTCCAAGAAAGGCTATACCAGCATAATAAATGATAACTGGTAACTAAGCGACGTCCAGAAATTATCATTCGTTATTGAACTATGGCTGCAGCAAGAAACGACATAAAGTCCATCAGCAAGACATCACGTCTTTTATCAGCTGCGTAACATAGACCACTGCATCAGAAAATGTGTCATGGTCGTATCCACCATTCACGTACAATTAATCAGCACGACTACAATGTTCTGTCTCATCCAACGCTGTATATCAGTATCAGCATTCACGGATAATGCTGCTCAGCAAATCACGTATAGTTCCTCATCACGAACAGTTTCTCAGCACGACAATGATAGTCGGTAGTATTCATAAACGAGTTAAATTTTCATGCGGACAAAAGGTCACTGCAGCAGCGTCGCGCAATAAGCATGCACAGGCAAGGCAACGTATTCCCGGTAGAGCCGAGCTGTAAGATGTGTGCTGGCAGGTACACATGTGTAGTATCCACATAATTTGTTGTACCACAAATCCCAATGTAGGTGATGTATTCGTGCTCTTAGCAGGTAGGCCACCACTGGACCACCGATAATCCAAAAATCAGCAGGCAACTGCGACGACCGACAAATTAAAACCTCTTCGCCTACGCCTGGAAGGAACTAAAACCTCCTATTTTCCACCACAATTACGACAGACCCACAATTAGCTCTCCAAATCACTGACAATGGAACTAATCCAACAATAAGACGGCGTCGTCGTCGCCCCAGCCAGACAGGAACTCATTAAACCTTAGCTTCATAATCATCACACTGCGCAATGAGTCCATGCACGAACTTGTAGCTTGTTTTCGCCGACAACAAACCCATTGCAAAATGTCCTCATCAAAAAAAAACAATCGCACATATAATGGGATGCAACCCAATCGCCAACAAAAGCCTCGACAACTGTAAACTTGATATGAGGGAGCCCGTAATAAGATCAATACTACAAATATCCAGATACCAGTAGTCACTAACAAAGTGGAACGCTAAAAAACACCTGTATAGAGGACCACAACCCCCAAAAATATGTCACAGTATAATATCTACACTTTCATGACATTGTCCTCTAAGCTCGTATCAAACTGCGAGAGGTCACTCAATCAGCATACTTGTAAACGCCATTCACAAAGCGTACACGAAGGCGTGCTGACAATCTCCCTTTTTAATAATAACAATGAAACACGTAGGAATTCAATAATAATAGCAATACATTGTCAGCAATAACCATATGACTGGATCAACAAGTCCTACTACCCCTGGACTATACAACAATGTTGTACAAAACCCAGCAACCTTAAAGAGAGCACGATTAATATGCAATGCGGCTTCTAAAGCCGGCCAACTGACATCTTTCTCTGTCAGGCTTCCTGTTCACTTCCTTCCATTGCACCCCTTTGCACCATTTTCTTTTAAAGCTGATGTGCGCACCAAAATATATGTTTATTCCACCAAAGTCCATGTGCGCAACAAAAGATATTATGTGACAGTGAGTATCTGCCTGAATGGCGAGTAGGCACCTGTCAGTGTACAGGGGAAAAAGGGATACTGACGTAAAAATCAGTCTCAGGCTAGATATACTAACCGGAGATTCTTGCCTCACGTAATAGTGGGCGTACGTTAAAATATAAAAAATCTGAAAGAACAAACATATCGTACATTCTCTCAGAATCAGTCCTGAAGTGTTTGAGACACTCTAGCAGTGTAATGAAATGAAAAGTGCTACAAGAGCGCATGAATGCTTTAGTGTAGTCTTCTGCAATGGGCCAACTGCACTGGTGGTCATCTACTCCATAAGGAGCGAAAAAGGAAATAATGATAACTTATTCTGTGAAAACGTGTTTAATATGTCATTACAGGGCTATCGAAACATATATGTAGAATATCATTACCAGTCTGTGGAAACACGTGTTTACTGTAAATTATTGACTTTTCTAATATATCATCACTGGTCCATGGAAACATTTGTTTAATAAACCATTAGTCTGTGAAAACACTTTTCAATGTATCATTAACTGGCCATGGAAAATGTGTTAAAAATATCATTACTAGCATTTTTTTTAAATAGCTGTTTGGTAACCAAATTTTTATTGAGGGAAACACTTGTTTACCGAATAAGTGTGATTCTGTGGAAACACTTTCCAATATGTAATTACTTGTCCATGGAAAATGTGTTAAAAATACTATTACTAGCATTTTTTTAAAAAACACTTGTTTAATAATGGATAAGTTTGATTATCTGGAAACACTTGTTTAATGGATAAGTGTGATTCTCTGGAAACACTTGTTTAATGGATAAGTTTGATTCTCTGGAAACACTTGTTAAATGGATAAGTGTAATTCTCTGGAAACACTTGTTAAATGGATAAGTGTGATTTCCTGGAAACACTTGTTTAATGGATAAGTGCGATCCTCTGGAAACACTTGTTTAATGGATAAGTGATTTTCTTTGGAAACACTTGTTTAATGGATAAGTGTGATTCTCTGGAAACACTTGTTAAATGGAAAAGTGTGATTCACTGGAAACACTTGTTTAATGGATAAGTGTGATTCTCTGGAAACACATGTTTAATGGATGAGTGTGATTCTCTGGAAACACTTGTTTAATGGATAAGTGATTTTATCTGGAAACACGTGTTTAATGGATACATGTGATTTTGTGAAAATGTGTAGAATGTACACTGTAATAATGTTTTTATTGTAAATTAGAGAGTAAGCTAACTCATCTAGGATGAGAGTTTGGATAAGTTTTGCCTGTAACTTAAACACATGTGCTCGCCTTGATCATCATCCTTCAGATCTCAGAGGAGCATAGGCCTTAAACAGCTTCATGTAAAGCCTGCCTGTCCTATGCCATCCCTTCAAGGTCTGTCCATGTCTTCTTGATTCCTTTCATTTCTGCCTCCAGTTCCCTTCTCCGTGCATTTTTGATCTTCTACCTTCCTTACCCTGGTGATTTCAGAACAAGAACTGCCTTGTATTGTTGTTAACAGGTTACCAGAGTGACTACCTTATCTGATGATAGCATCTTCTTGTCACAAATTATTCCATTAGCACTTGTCTAGTTCTTGTCATCAGTAACAAAAATACAGCTTTTGTCAAATAATAATGAAGTAAGAAACAGAATGACAGTCAAAACTTTTTATTTCAGTTTAAGCACATTTACATTTGTACTAGTTAAAAGCATATTTTAAAAATATTTTCTGAACAGAGATTCAGTTATGTATTTGTTTAGCTTATTGTTTCAAGAAAGTTTGAGTCTTAAATGTGCTCTAGATCAGGGGTTCTTAACCCTTCTTGTACTATGGACATCATTGATTGTCTTATGAAGGATACAGACCTCTCTGATTGACTGGTGAAATTGTACAAAGACACATAATTAACATTTTAGCCTACAAAAAATACATTTTAATTAAAAAAAACAAACAATATAGCTGCATATAGTCAGTTATGCTGAAATACAAAAACTATCTGTAAAAAGAAAATATTTCTGTGAATGCAAAAATCTATGATAATTTTTCCAACTAAAATTTAGCCGACAATAAAATTCACATCTTTAGGTTATGTTCACAGACCCCCAATAATCCATTCATGGACCCCCCCCAAGTATTTGGTGGATCACATGTTAAGAAACTCTGCTGTAGATGGATCAATCATTAAAAATTGAAAAAAATAAATTGCAACAGAAAGAATAAAGACAAATCTACAATTATTATTAAGTTTGAACAAAATCTTCATCATCCATAGGCCTATTGTGTTTGTAGATCAAGTAAAACACTAGAATACATTCATTCATCCCATTCATGACTCATTAGATTCCCATGGATCATAGGCCTCCAGCAAATTTCTGCCATCACCCTGTCCTGTGCCATCACCCTGTCCTGTGCCATCACCCTGTCCTGTGCCATCACCCTGTCCTGTGCCATCACCCTGTCCTGTGCCATGACCCTGTCCTGTGCCATCACCCTGTCCTGTGCCATCACCCTGTCCTGTGCCATGACCCTGTCCTGTGCCATGACCCTGTCCTGTGCCATGACCCTGTCCTGCGCCATGACCCTGTCCTGCGCCATGACCCTGTCCTGCGCCATGACCCTGTCCTGCGCCATCACCCTGTCCTGCGCCATCACCCTGTCCTGCGCCATCACCCTGTCCTGCGCCATCACCCTGTCCTGCGCCATCACCCTGTCCTGCGCCATCACCCTGTCCTGCGCCATGACTCTGTCCTGCACCATGACCCTGTCCTGTGCCATGACCCTGTCCTGTGCCATGACCCTGTCATGTGCCATGACCCTGTCATGTGCCATGACCCTGTCCTTTGCCATGACCCTGTCCTGTGCCATGACCCTGTCCTATGCCATGACCCTGTCCTGAGCCATGACCCTGTCCTATGCCATCACCCTGTCCTGTGCCATCACCCTGTCCTGTGCCATCCCTTCAAGGTCTTTCCATATCTTCCCCATCATTCTCATTTCTGTCTCCAGTTCTCGTCTGCATGTGTTCTAACTCTAACTCTAACTCTACCTTTCTTTCCCTGAGAAATCTAGAACACAGACTGTCTTGTGGATGTAATACTATCAAGTTTTTCTCAATGTGTACCCTGCTCCCCTGACACTGTCTGTTTCCACATTGGGAGCCGTGGAAGTGTAGTGGTTAAATCCTTACACCATATTTCCAATATGCCTCAATGGATGTGAAATGGGATCCTTTCCTTTTTGAGCTGTGGTAGTGCAGTGGTTAGTGCACTAACTTCCTAGCTCAATGGTCCATGGTTCAATCCCCAGTTGAGGTGGGATTTTTTAGATTGCAAACGGCTCCAGAGTCGACCCAGACTCATGAATTGGGTACCAGAGCAGCTCTGGGAAGGATAAAGATGGCCAGTGTGATGCTGACCACATCACCCCTGGTGTGCCAATGGTCAAGAAAATATGGGCCTAACACTATATTTCCAATAATCCTCAGTGGTCATGTAACGGGATCCTCCTTTTCCCTTTAGTTACACATTGGTGATCTTGTAATACCATCTCAAATCTTTCTATTCTACGCAAGCACTCATTTATAAAACACCTGAATTATTAAACATGTTATACTTCTTATAGACCAAACAGATAGACGAGTACCTCTTTATTAACAAATAATTAAAAAGAACAATATGTTTTTATTTCTTTGTATTTTTAAAGCATTGATTCTGTTTTTTTATCACTAATAGCTGGAGGAGGAAGTTAAAGAAGGATCCTGGTGTGAGTATCAGGTATACGTCTCCACAGGAGACCGCCTTGGTGCAGGCACCACAGCTCCAGTCAAGCTTACTCTGTATGGAGAAAAAGGAAGAACTAAAGAGTTTGAACTGAACAAACTGTCCAAGAGACACAAGATACCTTTTCAGAAGGGCAATGTAAGGACTTTTTTACTTCCCCTCTTCTCCCCTCTCCCCCCCCCCCCCCCCCCCCCCCCCCCCCCCCAACCCCATTTTAAATATTTCTAAGACAAAGGTCAAAGCAGTGTATAGTAAATCTTTCAAGGAAATAGAGTTTCCAGTAATCAGTTTGTATAGAAAAACAGGATACATCAGACTTTGCTAAGTGTAATTTAAAAAAAAAATTTGAATGATGTATTAAAAAAGCAGAAACAGCATACAGATCATTAGAATAGGAGGTCATTTGATTATCATGAGTATGTTTTGTTTCCGTCCCACTTTAACACACGTGAATGCCTTTAGCTCTGCCTTCAAAATAAAGCATACTGCAGGAAGTGGGTAGCTATTGAGCCTTGAGAGGACTATTTTTTTTTTTTTCCCTTAACCAGCGGCACTTGGGCTTTCAGCCCTTCGGCCCAATGACATGTCATTGCGAGGCTGGGGAACCTGAGGACTTTCCTTCCAACCCGGTCAGAAGCTTCGCTCCTTCCCATCCACAGAGGGTTTATCACAGGAGCCGTTCAGGCTATTCAGTCAAATTTCCGGCCGTAAACATTTCTTCAAACGCTGACGCCCGGGTTTGAACCATGAACACCTGGTCGCCAGTACAATGCCGAAGCCATTACACCAGCACGGCTCCCTGAGAGGACTGTTGAAATAGGCATTATTTGTGTATTGTAAATGTGCTTTGCCTAGTATTACAAATTTATGCATGAGTCAGTAAAACAAATAGAGAAACTATGTCTATTGTTAACAAGAATACACATTTTTATGGGATCATTAGTAATGTAATTTACAGGCAGTCCATGCATGGAGGCATATCTGGAGTCATCCTTATATGACCACCAGATAAGCACAATGCTATAATATACAGATTTGGAAGTGAACCTCTGTCTGTGAGGCTAATTAAAACGCTCATTGACTCTTGAAATCATCCGCACACTTCCAGGGATTCCCCCTGTGGTGAAACATATTGAGAACCCAGCATTGCACACTAAGCTTGGAGGAATTACTTGAGCCCCAGATGTAACTCTGGCTTTTACCTGGTTGTCTGCATGCGGGAGGATCTCACTATGAACCCCATAGGCAGGGGGAGCTGAGAAGTGGCTGTGTGTAGGATGTGACAATTCCTTGAGAGAGCCCAGAACCATAGCACAATATTTTAGCTCCGCCTATTTGGTGAGCTCCCTTGGGTGGGGGGGGGGGACGAACGAGCAGAACAAACTTTATTTTCAAAGGGTTAAGAATTGGGCACGCAGGCCCGTCTAACATTCTGCCATTCCACTCTCACTTGCATACTATTTCCTTTCATTCCCACATGTTACTTTAAGCATTAATTTAAAGGCATGCAACATTATAAAGGTAATATAAAAGCATACATTTACAGTATCCAATTATAATCAAAATTAAGTATATTTTAAAAAAAACCAACAAGAAAGTAATGAAAAAAAAAAAATAGAAACAAAAGCAAAAAAACAAACAAACCCAAAACATCTATACAGTAAATTAGACAATAATTTGAGTATAATCACATTAGGATGGCATAGAATCAGAACTCATGAAATATTTGAACAGTCAGCTGTTGAATGAGTAGGGAATTCATGTGTTTTTCTTTGCCCTCCCTAACTCAAGAGCAGAATCAGATAGACAGAACGAACAAACTTTATCTTCAAAGGGTTTAGAATTGGGCAGGAATGCACATTATGCCATACGCTTCCTACTCCTAGCTTAGGATCAGATATGGTGATCCTTCAAATGCAAGTCAAGCTGGAGAAACTGGAGCTCATGACTTCAACTCAACATGTTTTGAAATGGAAGAAAAGCCACAGGAAAAGCCTAGATCTACACTGTAGACAATGCCAAGGACTCTTCAACTTGCTTCTTCTTCTTCTTCTTCTTCCGTCCTTAGCCAAAGACCGACCAAGCAGTCAGAGGCCATCACGCCTTGTGGCGTCTTAAGGGCAACAGCAGATTGATTTTCTCTGTTGTAGTTTCCCATCACGCCTAGCGGCGTCTTTAGGGCAACAACAAATAGATCCATCTGCCGTTGTTTCCGTAATCGGTGTAACAAGCCAACGGGTGATCAGCCCATTGGGCCTTCAACTTGCTATTGGCTGCAAAAGAGCACAGCAGCTCTAGTTAAACAACATATTAATTTACAAGCAAAGTTTGTCTAATGTAACATATTTTATAGTAAAAATACACTGAAAAATAACAAATGAACATATTAGCAGACCTAGGCCTAACTCTATGTAGATCATTTTTTACAAATACAAATACAGTTAGCTAGAGAGAGTATTCCAATTCTTTGTTCAAACTTCCTTGTATATCTTATAATTATTTTAGGAGGATTTGTTCCTTCTTCCTGCTCGCCATGTTGGACGGTTGAGGAAAATTAAAATTGGCCATGACAGGGCAGAACTAAGTAAGACTTTTGTGACTTTAGTCAGTGTTTATTTGTCTTCATTATATCGGTGTTTTATGATTAATGCTAAAGGTTTACTTTGTTATAAGTTTTCATACTGTGTTTTATATTCTCATTGAAGGGATTTGTGTTGTTATTTCAGTGTTTTATATTCTCATTGAAGGGATTTGTGTTGTTATTTCAGTGTTTTATAATGAATATTTCACAGCTTTTGCAGCAGTGGTTGTCATAGCAGACATATTCACTGTCTTATGTTTAGCAGGTTTTTCTTAATCAATAGATAACCTCATTTAAGTAGGCCAGAAGGGGAATTAATAACGGAAATGATGGAGTTCATGATTCTTAGTGATCAGTAAACAAATCTAAGGAAATGTTATGATGTGAGCAGAGGCGTACTTAAAGTATTTGGCACCCGGGGCAGATTCTACCTTTGGCGCTCCCGTCCCACAAAGAATCACACTTGCAAGTATATTTTTAACAGTAAGTACTATCATAAAAGTGTCCGATGGCACCCCTCTACTGGCTGTCACCAGGTGCGGTCCACCCCTCTCGCACCCCCCTTAGTACGCCACTGGATGTGAGTATTTAGTTGCTAGTGAAACTATAGAAACTTAGCATTCTTGAGAAATTCATTTGCCGAGATGTCACTGAAAGGAAATGGTCTCAATTTGACGTTCCTCCAGAATTGGTATAGAAACTAAGGTGCCTGTCTACGCCATGGCAGCCTCTGCTAAAATCTAGTCTAGAAGATACACTACAAGTAAGTACTCAGCTTTTTCCTGAAGCTGTGCATAGTCACGTATGTAAACAAAGAAGAAAAAAAAATCAATCTGAGATAATTTAGTTTCTGAGAACTTTAGCGAGAATACTCTTGCTAAAACTTAAGGCACGTGTAGAAATGAACTTAGAAGATTCTGCTGAGTTAGTGATTCCACATCTGTGATGATAATTATTGGGATTCTTAACAAGACACAGAGAGCTGGAGAGTTACAGAGAGGGAGATGTCGAGGTTGTCCTCTTTTCGCACGGCATGCCTGGGAGAGATTCTCCGAGTCTTTTGGCCGAGTGTCATCACCAGCCGAGATCTGCTTGCTCGGAGCAAGCAAGAGGACATGCACACCATCATAGCTGGCAGACGCTGGAGCTGGGTTGGCCATGTCCTCAGAAGAGACCCCGATGCCGTCGCGGGAACAGCTGTGCTATGGACCCCTGAGGGAGGGCGAAAGAGAGGCCGACCGAGGACAACTTGGCGGAGGACTGTGGAGGCTGAGATGCAAAGAATGAACCAGAGTTGGGGCACTGTACGAAGGATGGCCACCGACCGATCAGAGTGGAATAAATTTGTTGTTGCCCTACAAGACACCACCAGGCGTAATGGCCACTGACTGCTTTGACGGTCGGCGGCTAAGGATCAAAGAAGAAGAAGTTAACAAGACAATGCTATAAAAGGATAATATAATTTGAAAAAAACTGTGTACACCATATACAGCGTCGAAGATTTGCCTAGTGACAAAATTTAACAAGAAGACATGACTTATCATTTGCATGAAAATAAATACAGGGCAACTTAATTTTTAATACAGAGAGACTCGTGATGACGTTTGATCTCACGTGGTACAATGAGAGCATATTGACATTTTTTCTACTTTGTTGAAAACTTAACTGACTTGAAACAAAACTCTAGTTACAGACTTTCACTTGTTCCCATCAAGATACATTCCATGATGATGTCATATATATTGAGAGAGATCATGTGAAAATGAAGAGTGTGAAATCTGACGGACAATATTATTTCAGAAACAGTTACACAATTCTTTAGAAGTTCCAAATTGCCATTCATTTTATATTCATAAATTGAGGGTTGTGAGTTTTAAAGGCAAGACACCTTTTTTTCACTGAGAATTCTGATTTGGTGGATTTATGCCATGAAAGTTTATCAGTTGTAGTAAAAAAAACCTCAGAATTTAAATGACACTACTTTCAAAATCACATGGCCCTGGCAATGGAGATTTTCCAACCAGTAATTGGATAAGTGGTCCGAGACAGAAAAGGCGCGATTGATAATTATTATCATACTTCCCCAACTGTCACATGGTTTCTGTAGTAAATTGTTTTACATGATAAGGTCGCCAGCCCCTTATGCATAACTTATTTTTATCTCAGGCAAATGACGCTATCTATACACATTAAAGACAATTAATGATTACCTGTTAGGGAATGACATTCAATGAATCAGCAAGGATAAAACTGCTGGAATTTGGCATCACACATAAGACAAGCAGGGAAAGATGTATGAGAGGATGGATCAGGCATGTATATAACCAGAATGCTAAAGGAATATTCAGTATTCATACACATTGACATTTGCTGAGGGAAACGGAGCATCTGTGGATTTGCCTGCAGTGGGATGGTGTAGATTCTGAACAGCTGTAACAATATAAAGACACTTGAGAGAGTGCTGAAATCCACACATAAATTCAAATACCTAGGGTTGGTCATTATGTTAGATCAGGGGTCGGGAACCCACGGCTCACAAGCCGCATGCAACTCTTTGAGCCATCTCGTGTGGCTCTCGGCTCTCTACTACTTAACTCTTAGTGAATGAGGGATACCATGTGATTTTGTTTGCATGCGGCTCTTCAATTTGTTAAAATGGAGACAAAATTAAATATTTGGCTTTTTGTCACGGAAAGGTTCCCAACTCCTGTGTTAGATGGAAAATACATCGCTGAAATTAATCATAGTTTGTATCATGCAAAAACAGCATCACCATAAAATGTTGTGCCACGTGGCATATAAAAATCTGCCATTCATTTTGTCTCATGTAGTTGCCAGGGTTATCTGAGTTGACAGAGAAAGAATAGGATTACTGCTTCCTCAGGTCACAAATATGAGGTTGTGAATGAGGTTGTGCATGAGGTTGTGTATGAGGTTGTGAATGAGGTTGTGCATGAGGCTGACAGCTTCATCATGTAAAACTAATTGCTTCAAAAACCACCATTGCAAGATTACATAAATGTTTCTGCAGGCTTTCTGCAAGGGGACCAGCTCCAGTTGAGGCTTATGCTCTGTAAGGAGCAAAAAAAAAAAAGAGGTGATGAATTGGAGTTAGCCTAAACACATGGGTAAAGAGATGTGATGATGATTGTGATGGCAGATTTCAATTCATGACGTTCTCCATCAGTTGTGTTGTTGTTGGCATCTTTACCATAGTATCAAGAAATTCATTATCTTTTCTCTCTTTGTTATATTACTTCTAATGTCCTCTGCTCTTTCTGTGGTCATGATGTTTATGAGTGCTTCTTTTCTCATCACATGTCTCCTGCAGATTGACTATTTTCTTCTCATCTCATTTCTGTTGAAAGTTGACTATTCTCTTCTTATCACATGTCTGTTGAAGGTTGACTATTCTCTTCTTATCACATGTCTGTTGAAGGTTGACTATTCTCTTCTCATCACATGTCTGTTGAAGGTTGATTATTCTCTTCTTATCACATGTCTGTTGAAGGTTGACTATTCTCTTCTCATCACATGTCTGTTGAAGGTTGACTATTCTCTTCTTATCACATGTCTGTTGAAGGTTGACTATTCTCTTCTCATCACATGTCTGTTGAAGGTTGATTATTCTCTTCTCATCACATGTCTGTTGAAGATTGACTATTCTCTTCTCATCACATGTCTGTTGAAGGTTGACTATTCTCTTCTTATCACATGTCTGTTGAAGATTGACTATTCTCTTCTCATCACATGCCTGTTGAAGGTTGATTATTCTCTTCTTACCACATGTCTGTTGAAGATTGACTATTCTCTTCTCATCACATGTCTGTTGAAGGTTGACTATTCTCTTCTTATCACATGTCTGTTGAAGGTTGACTATTCTCTTCTTATCACATGTCTGTTGAAGGTTGATTATTCTCTTCTCATCACGTCTGTTGAAGATTGACTATTCTCTTCTTATTACATGTCTGTTGAAGACTGACTATTCTCTTCTCATCACATTTCTGTTGAAGGTTGACTATCTCCTTGTCTTTGTCCTTGTATTTTAAAAACATTATTAGCTTTTCTTGAGCATCCTTCATTTGTAATCCTGTCATTTTTTTGCAATAAATTCTTTTCATTGCCTGTAAGCAAAAGAGTACTGAAGTGTTTCACTGAACCTATTTTAATGTATGGAAGTGAGTCTTGGACATTGAACAAGAAAACTAGATAATCATTGGGGACATCTTGATGGTCATGCATTAGCGATTTAACAGCATAATGGATATTTAACAAAGGCTTCAAAAAAAAAAAATTGCATATATCTGATTTCTTCAATTTTTATAATATAATATACCAGTAATTGTTATATACAATTATTATTGACTTCCTGTGTACATTTTAAAAATATATCTTTTTTCCTATGTTGCATATGATGAATACACTGTTTTTGGCTGAATATACTTTCATTTGGCTGTTCTCAGACTATGCCTGGTACCTGGATAATGTCACTGTGTATGACATGCAAGCAAAGCGCATTTACCAGTTCCCATGTGGACGTTGGTTGTCAGGTCAAGATAAAGACAAAAAGACCTACAGGATTCTCCATACTGACAGTGAGAGAGAATTCATGGAGGGTAAATTGAAATATACAACTTTAGCCTCTGAAATGCGTTTCTTTTTTTGGATCATCATCATTCTCTGTATCATTTCCTCATTCCAGTATCATGTTATCATTCTCCATAGCATATCATCACTCATCGTGTCATGCCATAATTCTCTGTATCATGTCATATTTCTCCGTAACATGTCATAATTCTCTGTATCATATCATAATTCTCTATATCATGTCATAGTTCTCTCTATCATGTCATAATTCTTTGTATCATATCAGAATTCTCCATATCATGTCACAGTTCTCAGTATCATGCCATATTTCTTCGTATCATGCTATAATTCTTTGTATCATGTCATAATTCTCTGTATTGTCACAATTCTCTGTATCATGTAATATTTCTCCATATCATGTCATAATTCTCTATACCATGTCACAATTCTATGTATCATGGCATAATTCTCCGTATCATGTCATCATTCTCTGTCTCATGTCATCATTCCCCATATCATATCATCATTCAGCACATCACATCATCACTCTGTATCATGTCATCATTATCTGTATCATATCATCATTCTCTATATAATGTCATCATCATCTGTACCATGTCATCACTCTTTGTATCATGTCATCATTATCTGTATCATGTCATCATTATCTGAATCATGTCATCATTCTCCATATGTCATCATTCTGCTCCTTGATGAAAAAGCCTTCTTCCAACTTGCGTTGAAAGAGGATGAACAGGTGGCTAGGACCAGGAGGGCCTATGTGTGAACTGACTGAACACCTGTGCTCTACTGGGAACTGAAGAGTGATGATGATGATGATAATAATAATAAAATAGGCACCTTGTCATATTTAAGTTTTTTTAGACCAATATGGTTCATTTAGTGTGCGAGACCTAAGACGCGTCAACAGTGAGAAATGCAGTTAGCGACCCATAGCTAGACTGCTTGCGTCAGGTCAGCGAACCAAAGCTGACCAAGACCCTACTCCACCTCCAAGTGGTGGTCCTGGAAACAGGCTGCATCACTGCAGTCTGGCTGAGTGAGTAGGGATAGGGATCGAAGAGGGAAGGCTAATCCAGTCCCAAAAATGCTGTGCTGAAGTCAGATGTGTCGGCCAAAAGGAGCAAATATCGCAGCTTTGCTGTAAACGGACACAACGCAACCAATGTCCTTTTCAGGACGAACGAAGAAGAAGAAGAATCTAGTGTGCCATGGTCACTTAACTGTGGGTTTTACTGGGACAAAAAGACTGCCCACAATACAAACATGAGGTCTTCATCAGGGGAGAACAGACAAAAAAAAAAACAGCAGAGAAGAAAATGTGGGCATCCATGAAACAGAAACAAAAATTGATGTGAGCTGTAATTGGGAAACTGTGTTGCCACTCTGGTAAATCCCAGAAATCATTAAACTATCTTCATTTTCTTGAATTACCTGGTGACTGTAGAAACGATGTTCATTTTTGTTAAGATAATCATGGAGTCACAACTGCAGCCATCTCCTCACAGAAAGCCTGCATAAAGCATTCATATACTCTTACAGCAGTCATTTTGTAGAAGTTTGTTTTACATGATGAGGTTGCACAGCCTCATGCACAGCGTCATATTAGTCACCTTGTACGACATGCCTGAAAGAGCTGTAGTCATGTTCTTCTTTGTCTCATCAGAGAACTCCGGCAGCTACATGTGGCAAGGGAGGATAATGCCATAAACAAACTGTGGTGAAGGAATATACTATCTTAAGTGAAAGACTTTTTAAAAAAAAAAAACATTTTGCCTCGTTTTGGTGAGGAGCATCCCGTTCAACCTAGTCAGTTATATTAGGACACATGTACAAATATAAAAGACCTTTAGGTCTGGTGATTAAAAAGTGAAAGACAGTTTCATTATAATCCACTGGGATTTTTGAATAACATATTTTTCTCCATAACTTTAAAAAAAAGAAGAAAAAAATTAACAGTTTGAGTCATTTCTTTATTGGCTGCCATATATTTACAGCTTTAGATACAAGCATGAAAAAGTCAGCACAAAATCAGGGAGATGATCCAGTACCAGGTATCTCTGCTGAGCAGCATGAACAATCTCACAAGAATAAAATCAGTGATGACATCAGTGTTCAGGCAAGGCTGCAGGATGGCACTAAAAACTCTGACAGTAGCCCCAGAATAAGTAGCAATGTTAGAGTGAAAAGTGAAGCTTCCGGGTTCAAACAGGGAGGGGCTTCACAGGTGAGGCTGTTGGTCTGTGTATCTCATAACAGAACATTCAAGTAAATTTAGTCTATTTATTTATTTTATTTCATCAATTTTTATTTACTTTGCTTTTTGTAATTTTAATTGTTACAAATTTTTATAATTAAAAAAAAAATTTTTTTTCTTTTTGTTATCTTCTTAATCATCATCATCACACCTCAGATTCTCACACCTTCAACAAACGTATGCCAAGTCTTCCTGTCATGTGCCATCAGCCCAAGGTCTTTCCATGTCTTCTTCATCCCCTTCATATCTGTCACCAGTTCTCTTATCCATGAGTTCTTTTCTTTGGTCTTCCTTAACCTCTCTTACTACGGGGATTCAAAAACAAGGACTGCCTTGTAATGCTATTGGGACCCCAAGATGCAGCAATAGTGAATGCAGTCAGCGACCCATAGCTGTACTGCTTGCATCAGTGTCAAGACCACACTCCACCTCCACGTGGTGGTCCTGGAAACAGTCTGCAGCAGTGCAGTCTGGCTGAGCGAGTGCGGATCGCAATGGGAAGGCAAACCCGGTCCCTAAAAAATGCCGTGCTGAAGTCGGATGTGTCAACCGAAAGGTGCAGATATCACAGCTTAGGCGTAAACAGACACAACGCAACCACCGTCCTTTTCAGGGCGAACGAGGAAGAAGAAGAAGAAGTAATGCTATCAACAGGCTTTTCTCAGTGTGTATCCTATCCATCTCCAGTGTCTTCTTCTCATCTCTTGTACCACTGGTACTTATCATCAGTTCCCCATTAGTGATCTTTTCATACCATTTGTATCTTCCATTCCATGCAACCAACAGTTTATGAAAGTCTGTAGCTTTTTGGTTGTTGTTGTTCTCTATGATTCGTACCCCTACAATAGGATTGACTTGACATCTGAAACTATATTGTTATGGTAAGTTTAAAAAAAAATCTTGTTAATGACAGCACATTAGATGTATAATTTCCTTTTGAATGACTGAATGATCTGAAATTCTACTTTCTTTCCACTCATGTAGAATGGCAAGACGTTTAAAAGCAATGCTCCAGTTTACTAGGTTGAAAATGTATGCCTTTATTACAACTATATTTTATTAAAACTTAACAAAATTGACTAAAGATTATCTCTTGCCAGAAATATATCCCACAGCTGACTATAGATTATCTCTTTCCAAATTGAAATAAGAATAGTATCACAGTAATGTATCATGCATGTCATAAAAAAGTGACTAAGGAGGGTTGGTCATGGGACTGACCACTACATTATGTAGAAAATTTAAGCCACAGAAACTTTAAGAAACAATATGGATAAGTCAATAATGTGGAACTGATGACAAGAACCAGACAAGTGCTAGCGGAACAAAAGATGAGAAGAAGAAACTGGAGATGAATAAGATACAAACTGAGGACACCTGTTGATAGCATTAACAGACAGTCTTTGATCTGAAATCCCCAGTGGTGGTAAAACACACGAACAACACATGAAAAACACATGAAGACGAGAACTGGAGACAGAAATGAAAATGATGAGGAAGACATGGAAAGACCTTGTGCTGATGTCACGTGACAGGAAGACTTGGCGTACACTTGTTGAAGGCCTATGCTCCTTGGGGAGCTGAAAGGTATTGGATAAATATGATATTCCATAGCTGACCATTGGTTATATCTTGCTGAATGAGCTGATCCCAGATTGAAAGAGCTGAAAATAAATTTCTATAGGAAAAGGATCCCGTTACACACCCATTGAGGCATATTTGGAATATAGTGTTAGGCCCATATTTTCTTGACCATCGGCACACTAGGGGTGATGTGGTAAGCATCACGCCGGCTGCCTAAACCTTCCCAGAGTTGCTCTGGGACCAAATTCATAAGGCTGGGTCGACCCTGGAGCTGTTTGCGGTCTAAAAAATCCCACCTCAACTGGGGATTGAACCATGGACCACCGAGCTAGGAAGCCAGTGCACTAACCACTGAGCTACCATGGCTCTCTATAGCTGTGCGTAAATTATCTCTGTCCACTGCTTATCAAGTTTGAGTACAGAATGCCAAAGTAAAGACTGGCAAACACATCACATAAAAAATGCTACAGAAACCACTGTTGCAGGAGCATGTAAATGCTTTGGTGCTGGCTTACAGCAAGGGAACCAGCTTCAGCGGTGCCTCCATACTCTATAGTGAGAGAATAGAGAAATGAATGAATCAGCAGTTATCGTAACTGTTATGTAAATACAACTGTAGGCTATGTGCCAGCTTAGTTCACTTCACACATTTCAAAAAAATGAAACAAGGCACATCGCAGTTTCTGACTAAGGAGCATCACTTTTATGTGTTCTGTTATTAAATTTATCTCATTGGTTAACAATCAGTGACTGTTTATAAAGCTTTATCATAATACTTAGTTAACAATCAGTGATTGAACATAGAGCTTTATCATAATCCTTGGTCAATGTCACGAAGTGGTTTTAAGTTTATAGAGTGTGCCTGAATGAAAGCAAGACCCTAGTATGAGAAAGTCTGAGAAGATAGAATTTAGATGGAAAATAACATGCCTGTGGACAGGTGAGACCATTGGCTCAAGAGATAGACCCAGGATTTGAATCTCCCCCTGCCGCTTCGTGACAAAAAAAAAAAATGGCTATAGTCTCCCCACCTCTGACTGCCTTGAAACACCAGGAGATAAGGTGTATAATTACGACCACAAACACCACTATACAGACAACATAGAGTAAGTATAGTAAAGAATAGAAGCTGATCCAGTAAATAATTTATGTATATATTTATTTACATACAAGAAAACATAAAATGGCATCATACGTCATCAAGTCAGTCAATAGCGTGCACTGTTGCACGGCCTGGAAAAATCAAGGTAACAATTAAATTGAGAGACACTCAACAAAAAAAAACCCCAAATCACATTCACTCTTCCTGTCACCCTGCTGAGGAACAATAAAAATGGTTAGTGATTTAAACCAAATCTAATTTGGTGGGGCTGTCAACTTTTAGCCTCCACTCTCTAACACTAATAAATTTCTGTCTTAGTCCTGGTGACTCTTCCTCAACGAACGGCTACACAGCTTTTTACTAGTCAGGCGATAGGCGCCGATAACTACACCACAAGAAATGCTAAAAATAATAGACTTGGTTTTTCGAACGCAGACTCAGTGTCTATCCGTCCAATGGATACTGAACAGACCCTACTGGTCCTGTCTATTTTCTCCCTCCTTCTCTATCTTTCTCTCTTGATCTCAGTGTCTCTCTAACACTCGAGGGCTGATGATGCGGCATCTCCGTTACGCTCTTCTCTTGATTTCTATCAGGACCTAGGTATGGTAACCCTGTCACCTGTTCCTGATTTTGGTGATGACGATGTTCGGATATCAAGCATGAGGGACTTGATTAACTGTAGACAAAACTTTTCTGCTGCTGAATAGCTTCCCTCTTTTAACCCGCTCCGGAGTTAGAGGAAAAAAAACACAGCCTTTATTTCAGGCTGTACAAAATGAAACTAGTCTCCCGGCCACCTGCCGTTGCTAGAGACTATAATAGCGATGCTCTCGGTTGTATGTTAAATAAACCTCGGTCCAGCTGAAGCATAGGGACTTCACTGCCAGAGACCATAGTGAATTTTTCTTTTGCTCCTGACGATACTCGAGTACTCTGACCCTGAGATATGTCTTTTGCCGTGGATAATTTTATTTGACAAAATTATGCTCCCCACTGTTTCCGCCGTGACTCGCTGAAATTAAAAGAAACAGCGACTCATGTACACCCACTCTAAAATCACTTATCGCTAACATATACGATACAGAAAATAATTCTATACACGTGTCTCTTCATTCTCACTTCTTCCCTCCTTCTCTCGTTCTTCTCACAATACATAAAATACCACTATCCCACGTGGCCTCTTCATCCCCCCTCCTTCTACTAAAATCTGCCAGGTAAAACAAACAATAGCCCAGACCCGTCTGACATGTTACATGGCCGTTACGCATGGCCGATCACGTGTTCAAACTTGACAAAAATAGGGAAATCCTTTTACCCATTAACACAGGAGTTTCCCCGGCTTACTCTTATTAAATTAAATCTCGCTATAGGAATAGTTTCCTCCCCTAAGCAGTATAATTCATTTACAACGTAAATCTGAACCCTCTGACAATATTTCTCACATTTTTAAGGCTCAGAAAAATTAACGAACACACCAGGGATTTCCCCATAAATTTACATTAGAAAATATACAGGAATAAATGGTGGTTTTACATAACATCCTACAAATATGGCACACGTGTTTCTCACAACTTCACACACTCCTATTTATTGCCAAAATCATAGAAAGAATAAGCACACTGTTGCATTACGTCGTTCTTCAAAAATAGTAATTAATGGCGCTATCGTTTATTTTAAAACTGAAAAGTTAATCTTTACCTAAGGGCGAATTTCTCAAAGAACCCTCTAATGAATAAAACGATAATACGATAAAATCTTACATACCAATTCATCGCTGGTTTTTCCCACAGTGGAGAACGATAAATTACGTAGTCTGACGGCTGGCACTTATTTTTTCATAGAGACCGAATCCCCGTTTTCTGTCCCATATATACAAGAGCAACCGCCCACGCGGATTTCCCTTCCTACGCAAATCCCGGACCAATGGGAGCGCTAGAAAAATTAGTACTATCAACCCACGCAAACCCCGCGTGCTTCCGGCCTCGTCATATCGCGTGCCGGAAATGGCGATTATTTCCGTAAACAACGAACTTTACGGGAATCGCGAAAAATCAGAAGAAAGTAAAACTGATGCTAGAATAAAATAAACCTACCATCATAAACGAACCCATTTAATTTATCTACTCAAAAAAAATACCAAACACGATATATATTCAAATGAGAAGAAATAAAATGGTGAAAAAGCGTGCCCGAAAATAGCGATTTCCGTAAACAACGGAAAATCGCGTGATCAGAAGAAAATAAAACTGGTGAAAATTCAAAATAAAAGAACAGGATCGGGCCGGTTGAAAGTCAGAATTACAGTGCCACATCACATAAGTCCCCCCTTTCAAGTACGGGAACCGTGCTAAATCACTGAAATCTCTGGAATTCATGCTGGCCCGTATCTAGATCTACCTCTCGATCTAATCACTGTCATAATTAGCATTATCATACAGGCCCATCTCCATATCCTTGAAAATCTGTGCCAGCACTGGATTGTGATGGTCCCGCCTGGTGATTTCCTCCTGGCGACTGCACCCTGAGTGGTCGCCCTTCCTCCTGCCTCTCATGTGTTTTCTTCGCCCACGAATTTTCCTTGCGGCGCGTGGTAAATACTGATTACCAGATGGTGCGACCTCCCAGTGTTTTGAAACAGTCTGACTGTCTTGGCCAGACATCGCCGCAACAGGGCGTAACTGTTTGCGGTTGACTGAAGAACCGTGCACATGTTCCTTCTTGTCAGTATTTCCCTCCCTTGAGAGATGTAATACCATCGGGGGCCTAATTCCCGACGACAAAGAAGATACTTCCGAAGTAAGAGGCGTCACCACTGTTTGACCTTTAGGCTGAACAGGGCTGACAGGCGAATACGCCTCTGTAAATAACATTCCACTGTCTTTAGAGGCGTCTCTCCTCCTCATTGCAAGACGAGGATGTTTGAGCTCCCGTGGGGCTCCGTGAATTTGGGGCTTTCCCCTTTCACTTTGCTGGCCTGCAGTAGGCCCTCTTGCATTAGCAAGAATCGGTGTGGTTGGGTTTCCCAAAACTATGTATGGGCTTCCCAGGATGAAATCATGTGCTGGCTGTGCCATTACAGCTGCCTTAATGGTGCCAGACACAAACTGACATTTCACCTCAATATTGGCTACAGGCAGACGCTGTGAGATCCCTCTTCTCAAAATTCCACCAATCTCAACTAATTCTCCTGTCCACTGCCCTGGTTTCACCAAATGACGAGCGATGATACTGGGGTAAGTAAGCCCGCTGTCAAACAAACACGTAGTGGCCGTCCCATTCACTACGGCTGGTCCACTGTTAGAGAACAACTTCTCTGCCTGGACTGGTTCCCATTTATTCCCTTTTGTCCATCTCACCGGTCTTAAACAAGCTGCATGATGAGCTGGGGGTTTGTTCATACACCGAGATGTCCAGTGGGAAGTGGTTCTACAATTCTGACAATACCTCTCATGATCTCCTCTGTTCCTAGCGGGTTCCTGAGAGGTTGTTGTCGGTGCTCGGTTATGCTGCTGGGGGCGCAAGTTATACCCAAAATGAGGCTCCTTGCGAGAAGGCCCTGGTTGCTGATGAGCTGGGGAAGTAGCCGGCTGCGATGATGAAGCTCCTTTGTCTGGGGCTGGCAGGTCTGGGTTTTTCCGTTTCTGTCCCAGTACTTCGGCCTGTGCTGTCTGGTACCTTTCGGCGAACACGATAATCTGATCAAGTTGCTGGGCACCCTGCTCTGCCAGATATCGCCTCAAGTCGGGGGACATGTTTGCCTTAACTTGTTCACACAGAACTAACTCCTCCAACCCTTCAAAAGTCTTCGCCAGTCCTGACAGTTCCCTCCACCGGGTTAGGTAATTTCTCACCCGCTCTGCAAACTGTGCGAAACTCTCTCCCTTCTCCGGCCTGCTCTCCCTGAACATGGTTTGGCATTTACGTGGAGTCCACTGAAATCTTTGCAATAAAGCGTTTCGCAGTGCCTCAAAGTTGTTCTGGTCATCTAGGAGCATCTTGTTGTAGACTTCATAAGCATGACCTTTCAAAGATTGCGATAATTTCAGGCACCAAAGACTCTCATCCAACCCGTATGCCTTTGCCATCCGTTGAAATTTTTCTAAAAACACGTCAATCTTTTCATTCCCATTAGGGAACGAGTCAAATGGGAAGCTCATGGCGGCCATCCGGGGTCCTCTGTTTCCTGAGGTGTCTCTCGCTCCTGCTCCGGGTGAATCTCCATTAGCCGAACTGCTCTCCGAAGCTCGGTACTGCAGTTCCAGAGAACGCAGGGCAAGTTCATGCTGTCTCTCTACTGCCTTCTCTGCTGCTTGTCTCTCTGCTGCCTTCTCCTGGGCTTCCAATTTCCGAAGTTCCATCTCGGCCTGTCTCTCCGCTGCTTTTGCGGTGGCTATCCTTTCCTCTTTTGCTGCTTCTGCGGCGGCTGCCCTGTCCTCCTTCTCTTTCTCTCGCTGAATATGCCTATCAGTTTCCCTTATCAGGTAGGCCTTAGTCTCCTCCTTATCCATTCCCATATCCTGAGCAGATTCACGCCAGGCAGCTTGTAACTTGGCCATATCCGCCATCTTACCTGTAAACTGCTGTAAGTTCACAACTAACAGAAAATGACAGAAAGGAGAACAAAAGGAAGGAACTACCTGTTACGTAATATATAATACTCCCTCTTTAACCGCTGTTCCAAAACCCGAACTCAGACTAGCGTCAAGTCTGAACAATAACCTGAGAAAAAAATTTAGTTAAGAAGCTACCAAAAACTAAATTACCTTCCTGTTAAAGAAAAATATGTCGGTATGCCATCAATTACCTCTTAGTCGTATAAATCAAAAATACCACAAAAATCTACTAGACTGCAACCTGTGGAAAAACTTATACTGGATCAGTTCTAGTAGCTCAAGTCTAGGGGATATTTAAAGAAATTCTATTCTCAGAAACTTCCTAGAGACAATCTATGAATGTGGATCACAGAATTGATCTCAACAGAATGATCCACCGGACGATTGCCGCCCACTTGTCACGAAGTGGTTTTAAGTTTATAGAGTGTGCCTGAATGAAAGCAAGACCCTAGTATGAGAAAGTCTGAGAAGATAGAATTTAGATGGAAAATAACATGCCTGTGGACAGGTGAGACCATTGGCTCAAGAGATAGACCCAGGATTTGAATCTCCCCCTGCCGCTTCGTGACAAAAAAAATGGCTATAGTCTCCCCACCTCTGACTGCCTTGAAACACCAGGAGATAAGGTGTATAATTACGACCACAAACACCACTATACAGACAACATAGAGTAAGTATAGTAAAGAATAGAAGCTGATCCAGTAAATAATTTATGTATATATTTATTTACATACAAGAAAACATAAAATGGCATCATACGTCATCAAGTCAGTCAATAGCGTGCACTGTTGCACGGCCTGGAAAAATCAAGGTAACAATTAAATTGAGAGACACTCAACAAAAAAAAAACCCCAAATCACATTCACTCTTCCTGTCACCCTGCTGAGGAACAATAAAAATGGTTAGTGATTTAAACCAAATCTAATTTGGTGGGGCTGTCAACTTTTAGCCTCCACTCTCTAACACTAATAAATTTCTGTCTTAGTCCTGGTGACTCTTCCTCAACGAACGGCTACACAGCTTTTTACTAGTCAGGCGATAGGCGCCGATAACTACACCACAAGAAATGCTAAAAATAATAGACTTGGTTTTTCGAACGCAGACTCAGTGTCTATCCGTCCAATGGATACTGAACAGACCCTACTGGTCCTGTCTATTTTCTCCCTCCTTCTCTATCTTTCTCTCTTGATCTCAGTGTCTCTCTAACACTCGAGGGCTGATGATGCGGCATCTCCGTTACGCTCTTCTCTTGATTTCTATCAGGACCTAGGTATGGTAACCCTGTCACCTGTTCCTGATTTTGGTGATGACGATGTTCGGATATCAAGCATGAGGGACTTGATCAACTGTAGACAAAACTTTTCTGCTGCTGAATAGCTTCCCTCTTTTAACCCGCTCCGGAGTTAGAGGAAAAAAAAACACAGCCTTTATTTCAGGCTGTACAAAATGAAACTAGTCTCCCGGCCACCTGCCGTTGCTAGAGACTATAATAGCGATGCTCTCGGCTGTATGTTAAATAAACCTCGGTCCAGCTGAAGCATAGGGACTTCACTGCCAGAGACCATAGGGTAATTTTCTTTTGCTCCTGACGATACTCGAGTACTCTGACCCTGAGATATGTCTTTTGCCGTGGATAATTTTATTTGACAAAATTATGCTCCCCACTGTTTCCGCCGTGACTCGCTGAAATTAAAAGAAACAGCGACTCATGTACACCCACTCTAAAATCGCTTATCGCTAACATATACGATACAGAAAATAATTCTATACACGTGTCTCTTCATTCTCACTTCTTCCCTCCTTCTCTCGTTCTTCTCACAATACATAAAATACCACTATCCCACGTGGCCTCTTCATCCCCCCTCCTTCTACTAAAATCTGCCAGGTAAAACAAACAATAGCCCAGACCCGTCTGACATGTTACATGGCCGTTACGCATGGCCGATCACGTGTTCAAACTTGACAAAAATAGGGAAATCCTTTTACCCATTAACACAGGAGTTTCCCCGGCTTACTCTTATTAAATTAAATCTCGCTATAGGAATAGTTTCCTCCCCTAAGCAGTATAATTCATTTACAACGTAAATCTGAACCCTCTGACAATATTTCTCACATTTTTAAGGCTCAGAAAAATTAACGAACACACCAGGGATTTCCCCATAAATTTACATTAGAAAATATACAGGAATAAATGGTGGTTTTACATAACATCCTACAAATATGGCACACGTGTTTCTCACAACTTCACACACTCCTATCTATTGCCAAAATCATAGAAAGAATAAGCACACTGTTGCATTACGTCGTTCTTCAAAAATAGTAATTAATGGCGCTATCGTTTATTTTAAAACTGAAAAGTTAATCTTTACCTAAGGGCGAATTTCTCAAAGAACCCTCTAATGAATAAAACGATAATACGATAAAATCTTACATACCAATTCATCGCTGGTTTTTCCCACAGTGGAGAACGATAAATTACGTAGTCTGACGGCTGGCACTTATTTTTTCATAGAGACCGAATCCCCGTTTTCTGTCCCATTATATACAAGAGCAACCGCCCACGCGGATTTCCCTTCCTACGCAAATCCCGGACCAATGGGAGCGCTAGAAAAATTAGTACTATCAACCCACGCAAACCCCGCGTGCTTCCGGCCTCGTCATATCGCGTGCCGGAAATGACGATTATTTCCGTAAACAACGAACTTTACGGGAATCGCGAAAAATCAGAAGAAAGTAAAACTGATGCTAGAATAAAATAAACCTACCATCATAAACGAACCCATTTAATTTATCTACTCAAAAAAAAAATACCAAACACGATATATATTCAAATGAGAAGAAATAAAATGGTGAAAAAGCGTGCCCGAAAATAGCGATTTCCGTAAACAACGGAAAATCGCGTGATCAGAAGAAAATAAAACTGGTGAAAATTCAAAATAAAAGAACAGGATCGGGCCGGTTGAAAGTCAGAATTACAGTGCCACATCACAGTCAACAATCAGTGATTGAATATATCTTCTTCTTCCATCCTTAGCCATCAACCGGCAAAGCAGTATGTGGCCAGTACGCCTAGTGGGTTCTTAGGGCAACAACAAATTGATCAATCTATTGCTGTTTCCACCACGCCTAGTGGCGTCTTTGTGGAACAAAAACAGACCAAACAATCTATCATTGTTTCCGTAATCAGATTGGTTGGCAAGCAGGTGATCAGCCCACTGTGCGAAGTTTTTACGGGATGGGGTAAACAGCCCCATGCCCATACCCTCCTTAGTCGCTTTTTACGACATGCGTGGTAGGGTGCAGTGTTACTATTCTTTGCTCCCCTTTCGGGCCCCGGTAACACACGGGTGGATTGAATATATATCTTCATCATATTCCTTGGTTAACAATCAGTGACTGAGTATGTATCTTCATGATAATCCTTGGTTAACAATCATTGATTGAATATATATCTTTATCATAATCCTTGGTTAACAATCAGTGATTGAATATATATCTTCATCATAATCCTTTGTTAACAATCAATGATTGAACATATATCTTCATCATAATCCTTGGTTAACATTCGATGACTGAACATATATCTTCATCATAATCCTTGATTAACAATAAGTGACTGAACATATATCTTTATCATAATCCTTGGTTAACAATCAGTGACTGAATATATATCTTCATCATAATCCTTGGTTAACAATCGGTGGCTGAATATATATCTTCATCATAATCCTTAGTTAACAATTGGTGACTGAATACAGAGCTTTATTTTAAAAGATGTACAGCCATATTTGACCAGATGATATCAGTAGTTTACACACACACACAAAATATTCATAAGCATTATTATAATTTTCCAGAGAAAACAGAAAGATGACTACAAGCAGAAAGCAACCAAGATAATTCTCTGTTCAATGCCAGGATCTAAAGTAGTTGATGAAATCATCTTAGAAAATGGCAGCAACACAGATACCAACACTAAATCTGGCAAGGACTTGACAGGAGGTTATAAGGTGAAAATACTTTTCTGAAATTTTACTTTGGCAGTTGCCAGTTTGTTACCTGCTCAAAGTCTTCAAAAACGTGTGCTGTTAGATCAAATATGTGTTGTGTGCTTATAAACAAGAAATGTATATATATATATATATTTTTTTTTCGTACGCCCGCTAATACTCGAGGCGAAATCTCAGGTTATTATTAATATCTAACCTGACATTGATTTTACGTGAGTATCCCTTTTCTTGTACAGAGACAGGTGTCCCTCGCCATTCAGGCAGATACTCGCCGATTTCGGAGGTACCCATTAGAGCTGGGTCGGCTCAGGAGCCGCCAATCCCTGGTCGATGACACTCCTTCAAATGTTCTCGCCAGGTCTTGAGTTAATCCAGTCCAAATCCCGGTCGACGAAAAATCCTCAAATGCTGTTGCCCGGGTTTGATCCTGAATCACCCGGTCGCCAGAGCGGTGTGGTAACCACTACGCTAGCGCGGCTCCTATGTATATTTTGAAGTTTGATTTTAACAAAATGATTGTATTTATTCTTTATTAATTTTTTACGCAACCTTAACTTGCAAATTACAGACTTGTGATTTCAGTCTATATATTTCAGAAGTACAGATCCACTATTTGTAAACATAGTTTTAACACTTTCACTACTAGTGAATGTTATATCAGCTTAAATAATGGCTTTGTTTGGACAACAGACCAATATTTCAGCTTTTCAAGTTTTATTTTGTTTATAGCCCTCTTGGCCAATTTAACAACCAAATAATGTTGTTTCATTTGGAATGCAGTTCCTTTTATTTAAATGTGGATCAGTAGGAAGACATCCTAGATCTATGGCAGGCCTGAATTGACTTGGGACCAAGTGAGATAATTATTTGAAGAAATTCTTGATTAAAAACAAAATCAGACTAGTGATTAAGCAGATGACAATAACGATGAATCAGATTATCAGCTTCTTCTTTTTTGGTCCACTGTTATGGTGAAACTTAGTGGGGAGCTGTTCTTACTTGTTCTTGAGCCAAGTGTATCACATTGGCTGTTGTGAGCCGGTGTTGCAGTAGGATGTCTGTGATGTTGTTTATCCATCTGCTTCTTGATCTTCCTCTTGCCCTGGAACCAGATCTTCTACTTTAGTAGGCATGTAATGGAAATTCATCACTATCAGGCTCCGTTCAAGTGAGATGACCAAACCACTTAATTTTTTTGTCTCTCTGTGTACTTAATGCAGAATGTAATTACTACAGTTTGTCTGGTTTCATCATTTCTCTTGCTGCCTCTCCTGGTAACATTAATGGCTTACCTTAAGCATCTAATCTCACAGGATGTAATTTTCCTCTCCTGTGCTTTAGATTATCAGCAGGTGTGTGAAACAGAATCATGTGACAGTAAAGTTGATAGTGACAGGCCTGAAGTCAAAAATGAAGTTATGGGCATAGGACAGATTGCAATAAGTATAGGGACTGTGTGAGCCACAAATAAAATGAGAATGATGATTGTGCAACAAAAGATTTTATTAACAACACTATCACTGTGTAAACAACACTATCACTGTGTAAACAAAACTTTCTTTTACCTTTCTTTAATGTGTTTTAAAATTTTATATTTTTACAGGACAGCGACCTGTTTTTATATTCTGTGAAGATATTTATTTCAGAGGATGTCAAAACAAAACCATTTTACACATTATTAGAATATTTCTGTATCTGACATTTTAGCTATTTTTATTACACGCTTTTATTTAACTTCACTTGTATGTCACTTTCAAATCTTTCAATCGATTTTTTCAATCACTTCCAAATGAGCAGTAGCTCTGAAACTTGGCATAGTTGTGTATTCCCCATGACAATACAATAATCAATCAATTATTTAATAATTTAATATTGTAATTATGACATTATGAGTAATTAAAGTTTTTCGTAATGAAATGTAAACAAATCAGGGGCCATAATCAAGTTAATTAAAAATTCAAGAATGCAAGACTACGTGGTGTGCTTTATTTTTTTCTATGCGTAAAACAGGGCAGTACTCAAACAAGTGTTTAGCTAAATCAAGGGAAACAATCCAAATTATAAAATTATGAATCAAGGGAAAGTCGTGAGTTCGATCTCATGATGACCTTCAAATTGAAGAAATTGATTGCTTGATTGCACCAAATTAACAGGCACAAAGCCATGTAATAATGACGCTCTAAAAGAAATGGGTCGCTTAAGAAATTTTAGACCAGATGTACAATAAGTAAAAATATTGTTTATGTTTTAGTATGTCATAATCTTTCTAACACTAACAAGAAGAAAATAAAAAATATAAAAAAAATTTGAAACACACGCTTTTAATGCACTAAAAACCCAAAAAATAATTTTTCAAGGAGTTTATAGCCTGCAGTAAAAAAATGTAACATCAAATTGACAAAAAGTGTGGGGCACTGATTCTGCATGAAATTAACTTCTGCTTTATACTTCACTAGACACTTATAGATAAAATATATGATAAGCGCTTAAGTGCCCCACGCTTTTTGTCAATTTGATGTTACATTTTTTGTACTGCAAGCTATAAACTCCTTGAAAAATTATTTTTGGGTTTTTAGTGCATTAAAAGTGTGTGTTTAAAATATTTTATTTTTTATTCTTTGGATATTTGCATGGATAGCAGTGTCACAATCCAATAAGTACAGTTTTCTCCATTAATGTTTCTTCAACCTCTTCTGTTGCTTCCATTTTATCTAGCATAACTAATAATTTCTTTAATTAAAATATTTATACATTCTGCACACTAGTAATCAACATACATTCATCTGAATTTTCATATATCATAACTAAGGTATTTATGTATTTGAAAATTACAAAAATGTATTTTCTAAAGACCACTATTAACACACACACACATTAGTGTGATCATGTTTACTTGAACCAAACCAGAATTTTTGTTAAGTATTTATAAAAGTTAAAAATATGCATTGTTCCCATAAGCATGTTTCAAAAGTCTAAAACATGTGTAAGTTTCTGCTTTAAAAGTCTGAAGTGTTCATGACAATGTGTTTAAAGTCTGAAATGTTCATTGATAGTGTTTTAAAAAGCCCCATTGTTAATGGGGTTTGAAAAGTCTTCCATGTTTATGATACAGAATGATGGATATTATTTTATAACCATGAGTGAAGTCGTAGAGTCTAATATCCTAAAGTAAGTGTACAGATCTGTCAGTGTGTTACCTGGGCTCAAAAGGCAAGTAGAGAATAGTAATACTGTATTCTACCATGTAACTGAGGTGATTAAGGAGGTTTGGGTATAGGACCAACCACCCAATCCAGTAGAAATTTATAGCTAGGAGTAGGTAAACCATCGATCTTGATCTACCAGTAGATCCAAGGGAAATCATTTGGTAGATCTCTATTTGAAGGAGGGGGAAAAAAGAATTTTTAATCTAGGTAAATTTCCCACTGGCCCTCTCCTGCCAGAAATTATAAGCGCAATGTCCCCAGGTTTAAAGGTACTTTCACTGCAATCCCAGTGAAAACCCTAACTTGCTAAAATTCACTTCATTTGTTAACTGCATAAGATGGAAATGTGATCTTTTCTTTGACGTGAGGTTCACATTCTATAAATTATTTAGTTTCAATTTTCCACTGTTCTGTCTGTGAGATTGCGGGACATAGATCTTGCAGCAGACATAAATGTTACATGTAGGCTGAGCTTATTCCAAATACTCTGAACCCGGCCAAAGACATGATTTTATCAAGTTAAATTTTTAGAGAGCTCAGTGGTTCTAATGTAGATCTAAATGGCTCCTAAGGTGCTTACTATTGTTTTAACGACATGGACAAGTCAAATGATGCAAATAATTCAACTCATCCATCCAAGATGGAAGAAGGTCCTCTGTTAAGGAGGTTTCTGATGCAACCTAAAGAAAGCCAAAAGGAAACTGGCCTGCTGACTTATTTATTTTTTTTTTTAAGAAAGTCTCCAGCTTGACATAAAAGGGATAAAGAACATATAGAAATACGTTGATCAGATGGCACAGATCAGAAAAGCTTGGCACAAATCTATTGAAGGTCTGTGCTCCTACGGAAATAAAGAGAAATGAATGAATGAAGTGTACAGATAATTTCATAAATTTCTTACGATTACTTCATGATTTTTCTTGTCATTTTCTGCTGTCCAGTCTTCCAGCACTGAGCAAGGACCAAAAAAGTTCCAGGAAAGGGAGACCAAAAGAGAAATGTTAAAAGGCAAAAGTATACATGATGCAGTCAGAGATGGTGACGTTGACCAAGTGAAGGACCTGCTACATCACTTTCCAGAAATGAAAGAGTATGTGCATTTTTACAACAGTACGGTCATATGTTGACTAATGTTGCATCTTTATGGTTGATTAAGAGAAAGTATTAAAAAAAAAAAAAAAATAAACGTTTAGATCCATCTAATACTCAAAGACACTTCCATGCAAGCATTCATAACCGCAGAGGAGAGATAACAAGTTGTAGAGTTAATGTGACCTACATAAATTGTGAGTGTCTTCTTTGTTCCTTTTATGTCTGTCTGGAGTTGCCTTCTGTATGTGTTGTTTGGTCCCCCTGTACTTTGTACTTCTCTTACCTTGATTCATAGCATAATATTTCTTCATTTACTTATTTAAATTATGTAAATATATTTAGTTTATTGTTTAAACATGTCAAAACTTGGCTTCTGAATGTTTCAGCGTAAGAGATGAGAATGGCTGGACTCCGCTTCACCTGGCGGCAACAAGCGGTAACATGGAGATGTTGAGATGGTTGGCTACTAGTGATATAGATATTGGTGCGCAGACACCAGCGGGATACAGTGCCATGCATATAGCAGCTATGCATGGTCACGTTGATACTATGATGGTATATCATTGTAGAGTTGTGTTGTTTCTATCTATATCATTGTAGAATTGTGTTGTGTCTATCTACATCATTGTAGAGTTGTGTTATGTCTATCTGCATCATTGTAGAGTTGTGTTGTGTCTATATGCATCATTGTAGAGTTGGGTTGTGTCTAAGTACATCATTGTAGAGTTGTGTTATGTCTATCTACATCATTGTAGAGTTTGGTTGTGTCTATCTACATCATTGTAGAGTTGTGTTA
This sequence comes from Oreohelix idahoensis, assembly GCA_024509875.1. NCBI lineage: Eukaryota > Metazoa > Mollusca > Gastropoda > Stylommatophora > Oreohelicidae > Oreohelix > Oreohelix idahoensis. The sequence goes on from JAMPIV010009212.1 coordinate 315,540, forward strand.
TGTCTATCTGGATCATTGTAGAGTTGTGTTGTGTCTATATGCATCATTGTAGAGTTGGGTTGTGTCTATGTACATCATTGTAGAGTTGTGTTGTGTCTATCTACATCATTGTAAAATTGTGTTGTTTCTATCTACGTCATTGTAGAATTGTGTTGTATCAATCTACATCAGTGGTTTCCAAAGTGGGCGGTACCGCCTCCCTGGGGGCTTTGGAAGGATCCAAGGGGGCGATACGGAAAAAAGGGGCGTTCAGTAGTAAGGGGGGGTTCAGGATTTGACAAGCTAAATTCAGTACGTGCGGGGGAGAAAGGAATTGTGGATTTGAGAGACAACATCAGTGAAGCGGGGACGATGAGGATAGTTGTATTACTAGGATCATTTAGCAAGGCATAGTTTCGTCTATGCGTGTCATTCTGAGCTCAGGTAACCATCGCTGACCATAAACGGTAATCGGGAACTGCTAGGAAAGGGGGTTAACCAAACACCTATTGTCCATTCGTTCACTCCTGAAGAAAAAGAAATGATCTGTGCCGATGGCACAGACGAAATTAGATACCTGCTGGTGATTCAGAAAGTACCAACTTTGCTTTGTTGCGAAATTTATTGTCTCAGTATTTGCGGGGGCTAGTGGTAACTATACTGTTCAAAAAAAAAAAAAGAAACGCATAGCTACTGAAGGCACACACATAGCCATAATTTTGACATTCAATAACTTTTTAAATTTAATGAGTTAATTGTTCAAATTGCACACAAGAATACCTTAGGGTTCAACCAATCAATTGACAGTTGTTTTGCATCTGGGTCACGAGAGTTTTTTGGCGTACAGGCTTTCCCGTTAGTATGGTGTGTGGCCTCCTTTTGCATCGAACAGCGACAGGCATCTCCTGGGCATGGATGCGATCAGACGTCTGATGTGGGCCTGTGGAATGGCTGCCCACTCTTCCTGGAGTGCCTGGAACAGATCACGATGATTGGCTGGAGCAACGTCTCGGCGACAAACACGTCTATGCAGCTCATCCCACAGGTGCTCAATCGGACTCATGTCTGGAGACAGGGATGGCCAGGGAAGGGTGAGAATGTTGTTGGCAGTCAGGAACTGCGTGGTCAACCGTGCACAATGGGGTCTGGCGTTGTCCTGTTGAAACACAGACCTTTGGGCAGCCAAAAGTGGAAGGACATGGGGTCAAAGAATTTCATTGACGTATCGTTGCACATTCAAGCCTCCTTCAATGTGCACCAATTGACTCCTTCCGTTGTAACTGATCATTCCCCACACCATTGCACCTCCACCACCGTGCGGCGGAGCTTCATCAACGCAATTTTGGGCAAAACGTTCATTTCGCCTACGGTAGACCCCACGCCGTCTATCATGACGCTGCAACAAAAAGAAAGATTCGTCACTAAACCAGACACGTCTCCATTGATTGTCAGCTGCCCAGGGACGAAGCTGTTTGGCCCAAAGAAGTCGATTTTGGCGGCGGCGGCGCATAAGGACAGGTCCTCGGTGAGGTCATTGTGCCCAAAGTCCAGCGTCATGCAGTCTATTCCGGACAGTTTGATCAGACACATGACGTCCTGCAGGCAATGACTGGGCAGTTGAGGAAGCTGTTGTAAACCTGTCTCTGAGGTGATGAAGCCGAATAAAGCGATCCTCCACTGCTGTTGTCACTCTGGGTCGTCCACTGTGATGCGGGATGCCGGTCTTCAACTGAGCCAGTGGCTTGGAACCGGTGCCAAAGTCGACTGATGGTACTCTGATGCACATTTAGATGCCTGGCAACCTGACTTTGACTTTCGCCTGCATGCAGTCGGCCTATAGCAATGTTCCTTAAATTTATCGATAGAGACGCCATAAATGTCTGCTTGAAAATGAACTGAATTTTTTGTGTGTAGCGTTATCCTTTTATAGGGTTTCAGTTGCGTAGTCAGTGAATAGTGTTCACCCCAAATTTTGTTGCTTTCACGTGCGCGCAACATGAGCTGTGGTAAAAAAATGCATCATAAACACTATTGACCACTGCGTTGTAACGATTACAAAAACGAACGCAATTCAGGTCAACATGTGCATTTGACACTGTAAAGAACATTTGAGGCTGGTTTTTATGTACCCTAGCACCAAATTTTACTTACAAACTCATAAAAATGCGCCCTCGGATAGCTATGCGTTTCTTTTTTTGAACAGTACGGTATAGATATTCACAGATTGGTAATAAATAAGAGAAACGGTTCAAGGGAGCACGTTTTTAACGGTACTTGGCAGTAGAAATCAGTCTTTGAACCTCTGAACCGGCTTTCCTACCTTACATTAAGACTTTCATAAATCGACTTGCGCGATGTATGTTTCCCGTCTATTTCAACTTTGCACTGGCTATGAGCAAAACCAACAAACTTTCTCAGCTTTTCTTGTGGACAGTGGTTTCATATAAGCGTGTACCGGGTATCAAACAATTTCATCCTGTCGATAAGGTAAGTTTTCATACTTATATTTTTTGTTTGTTTGCGCAGAGCTAACATCAGTTTTACTAACATTAATTATTAATTAAGCAGATACATTTTGATACAGATTTGCCGTATATTGAATATTGCTGTTCAATCCATTATAATACATCCTTTTAATTTGTTACCGGGATCTCCACACTTTGTAGTTAGGCCACTTTCTTCTTCTTCTTCGATCCTTAACCACCGACCGTCAAAGCAGTCAGTGGCCATCACGCCTAGTGGCGTCTTGTAGGGCAACAACAAATTGATTCCACTTTGCACGGTCGGTGGCCATCCTTCGTACAGTGCCCCAACTCTGGTTCATTCTTTGCATCTCAGCCTCCACAGTCCTCCGCCAAGTTGTTTTTGGTCGGCCTCTCTTTCGCTTTCCTTCAGGGGTCCAAAGCATAGCTGTTCTTGTGATGGCATCAGGGTCTCTTCTGAGGACATGACCAACCCAGCTCCAGCCAGCTATGATGGTATGCATGTCCTCTTGCTTGCTACGAGTAAGCAGATCTTGGTTGGTGATGGTATTCGGCCAAAAGATTCTGTGAATTTTTCTTAGGCATGTTGTGTGAAAAGAGGACAATTTTGACATTTCCTTCTCTGTGACTCTCCAGCATTCCGCACCATAGAGAAGCACAGAAAGCACGCAACTCTGGTATAATCTTAATTTTGTGCTTGTGCTGTATTGGGAGGACTTCCAGATGTTATTTAGGCTAAAGAAGGCTGTTCTTGCCTTATTCATTCTGATGTTGATGTCTTTGCCTGCCCCACCGTCTGCTGTTACTATGCTTCCTAGGTATGTGAAGGTACCAGTTGCTGATTCCTTACTGATATGGGCTCAGGGTTGCTCACATTGAGCGTCATGACCTCAGACTTCTTTAAATTGATGTTCAAGCCCACCTGCTGGCTAAATTTATTAAGTCTATCCGTTTTTTCCTGGATGTGTTGATGTGAATGTGCCAGCAGTGCAATGTCATCTGCATATTCCAGATCTTCCAATGTTGAAAATGTAGTCCATCTTATTCCTCTTGGACTGCCCTCTGTTGTCTGGCGCATCACCCAGTCTATGACTGTTAAAAATAGAGTGGTTGATAAGGGGCATCCCTGTCGTACTCCTGTCTTCACCTCGAAGGTTAGGTTGCTCTGCCCAACGCTACACGTAAAGTTGGCATAGAGGCTTTTTATGATTGACACTATGCAGCTTGGAATTCCATAAGCCCTCAGTATTTTCCATAAACTGTCCCTATGTATGCTGTCAAAAGCCTTTTCAAAATCAACAAAATTTATGTAAAGCTGTCTTTGCCATTCTGAGCACTGCTCTATAATGTTCCTGAGAGTGAATATATGGTCTACACATCTTCTGTTCTTTCTAAATCCTGCTTGTTCTTTCCTCAGTTGTAGTCTACTGCCTTTGAAATTCTCTGTATAATTATCCTGCCTAGTATTTTGCTGGGAACTGAGAGAAGAGTGATTCCTCTCCAATTATTGCAGTCTGAAAGATCTCCCTTCTTGGGCACTTTGACAATTATTCCTTTGTTCCACTCTGATGGTGTTGTCCCCGTTTTCCACACTTGTGCAAATAGTGGTTCTAATAGTTCTGCTGCTAGCTCAGGGTCTGTCTTAAATAGCTCTGCATTTAAGTTATCATGGCCCGGAGCTTTACCGTTTTTAACCCTTTGATTGCTGTGATGATTTCTTCTTTTCGTGGAATGTCTGTATTTACATCTAGATCGTTTTCAGCCTCAGGAACATTCAATTGTGTCTCTGGTATTTCCTTGTTCAGAGTTTCTCTGAAGTGCTCTGCCCATCTTGTTTCCTGTCCCTCTGCTGTCTTGATGAGATTTCCTTGCTTATCTCTTACTAATGTAATATTGTTTGCACCTTGTTTTCCGCTGATGAATTTAGTTATTTTGTATACTGTGCTTTGTTCATTTCTCAGTGCTGCTTCTTCTGCCTGTTTTGCAAGATCGTCTAGGAAATTCCTTTTGTTGGCTCGGGTTTGGCGTTTAACTTCCCTGTCCAGTTGACTGTACTGTTCGCTATATAGTTGCTTTAACCTGGGGGACTTCGCTTCTGTTTTCTTTCTTTTCATTTCCTTTCTCATCTTTATGGTGTTTAGTGTTTCTGGTGTTATCCAGTCTTGCTTCTTCCTTTCCTGGAATCCTAAGCATGATTTGCTACTTTCCTTATATATTGTTGAAATGGTGTTAAAATTCTGGTCTATATCATCAGTCAATGTCTTTTCCTGGCTTTTGGCAAATTGATATCGTTTCTTAATGTCGGCCGCAAACGCTTTTCTGGTAAGGGGGTCCTTCAATTTGCTGATGTCAAACCTTTTCTGTGTAGTTACAGTTGGTCCAGCCCTTCTTAGTTTCACTTTCAGTTTTGCTACTACTAAATGGTGATCGCTTTCCCACATCTGCACCTCTTCTTACCTTCACATCTTGTAATGCATGTCTCCATCTACCGTTAACCATGATGTGGTCTATCTGGTTTCTGTCCCGACCATTTGGTGATTCCCATGTTAACTTGTGAATTTCCTTATGTGGGAAAAGTGTTCCTCCAATGACCAGGTTGTTAATGCTACAGAAACTTATTAGCTTATCCCCATTTTCGTTTGCTATTCCGCTGCCGCATTTCCCCATTGTTCTTTCATTATATGTATTGTGTGTACCAACTTTCGCATTGAGGTCTCCCATTACTATAACAAGATCATATCTAGGTGTGTCCTCCATTTCTTTCTGCATGTTGATAGAATTCATCCTTGACCTCCTCATCGCTATCATTCGTTGGTGCGTAGCATTGTATTATTGTAGTGTTGGTGAATCTCCCTCTCAATCTCAATCGTATCAGTCTGTTGTTGATGGGTTTCCATTCCAGTAATGTCCTTTCTATCCCTTTCTGTAGAATAATGGCTACGCCTTCACTGTGCTGTCCATCCTCTCTTCCAGAGTAAAGTACTGTTTCTCCTGTTGCTGTTTTAACTTTTCCTGCCCCTGTCCATCTGCTCTCGCTTATCCCCAGGATGTGTAACCTATAGTTTCTCATTTCTGCCGTGAGCACTGTCTTAGTTTCCCATTTGAACCTCGTAAAGGGATTGTCAGGGTGCGCAAGCTGCCATACCGCTACAAGGTATAGGTACCATTGATGGCAGTTAGGCCACTGGCTCCCAATTTTTAAATCTGAAGACCTATCAATATAGTGCGTTATTTTATACTTTGTTCATATTAAATAACTATTATTATACTTTATGAAATGATTATTGGGTTACTTCAATGTTAGTGTGGCTGTTGCTAATTGTGCTTTTTTTTCTGATTGTTGTATTTTTCTAATTTATTTATGACTGTGGTTAAGAAACTTTATAAAATAGAAGAGTAAACTGGTAAGAACATCTGTGTCAACATTTTTGTAAAGCCACTTTTAAATCAGTTTTTGTTGTTTACTCGACGAACATTTTTCTATCTGCAAAACTGTAAAATCAATTCTTTGTTCCAGAATTCAGAAGAAATATGGCAAAAGCAGAACAAACCAAAAAGAAGTGCAGACAATACAGTGTCGAATATCTGAAATATGGATTTATTCCAGCACTAAATGACCAACAACTGCCAATGTGTCTATTATGTGAGAGGGCCTTCTCAAACGAGGCGATGAAACCTTCCAGACTACTTGAACATTTGAAAAAAATTCACCCTGATAAAAGAGATAAAAGTTTGACATATTTTCAGTCACTTCGTGAAAACTTTCAGAAACGTAAAACTGTCCGTGACATGTTTGTCAACACTTCACAACAAAGCTGTGATGGTTTGTGAGCTTCATACAAAATTTCATTCCTGATAGCTAAATCTGGAAAGTCTCACACAATCGCAGAAAATTTGATTTTGCCAGCTATAAGGGAGTTTGTGAGTACAGTTATGCATAAGTCACCTGAACAAATAATTAAAGCAATTCTGCTCAGCAATACCTCTGTACCTCTGTTCAAAGAAGAATAGATGAAATGGCTGAGAATGTTGAAAATACATTGTGCAACATACTTAAGACAACAGAATCTGCTTTGCAGTTGGATGAATCAACTTTGCCGGGTAACGAATCTTTGCTTCTTGTGTATGTCCCCTTCATAAAAGATGAAAGCTTGGTTCACGAGTTGTTATTTGCTAGGCAACTAGTAACTGATACAAAAGGGGAGTCAATATTTTGTGTAGCTGAGCAATTTTTCAAAGAGAAGATCATTCCGCTTACTAACATTCTTTGCTTGTGCAACAGATGGGGCACCATCAATGATAGGTTGTTACCGCGGGTTTATCACTTTCTTAAAAGAACCTGTACCTAGTATATTTACAATACACTGTGTAATTCACAGACAACATCTTGTCGCAGAAAATCTAAGTGATCGGCTTCACAAATCATTAAATACTGGTATCACAGCGATTAACAAAATTAAGTCCCATGCTCTCAATTCTTGACTATTTGGAGAGCTTTGTACTGAGAATGATGAACAGTTTGAACATTTGCTGATGCACACAGAAGTTAGGTGGCTCTCAAAAGGAAATTGTCTGAGACGCTTTTATGCTCTTTTTGAAACTGTGGTAGAATTCTTCAAAGACTTGCATATCAGGCAAAATAAATCTACAACTGCAAGGAAATGATATTAATCTTATAAAAGTCAAATCTGTCGTCTCCACGTTTCTGGCCAAATTAACGCTATTCAAACGTAATAGTAGAGTTGTGTTGTTTCTGTCTACATCATTGTAGAATTTTTTTGTTTCTATCTACATGATTGTAGAATTGTTTTGTTTCTATCTACATGATTGTAGAATTGTTTTGTTTCTATCTACATGATTGTAGAATTGTGTTATGTCTATCTACATCATTGTAGAATTGTGTTGTGTCTATCTACATCAGGGGTCGGCAAACTACGGCACGCGTGCCAAGCGTGGCACGTGGAACGATTTTCAATGGCACGCTGAGTGAATTAAAATACTGTACAGTATATGATCTCATTTTTTAAAAATTGAATTTTTAGTTAAATAGAAGCATATAATTCTTTTAAAGCTATACCCGTTTTCACAACCCTTCAAAACGAAAGTTTTTAGACATTGAAGGTAAGAATGTGCCATCTGATGCAAACTAAAGGCCTGATCATACTATACTGCACGTAAGTCTTTGTTTTTACGGACCGTTTCCGAGAACAAACATTCTTCAACGAATTTCAAGGGGAGTGGTTATACTTTGCGGTGCCCGCTAGTCTGGCGTCTACCTGCTACCGTAGTTTGCAGGGTGAGATTCTTGAAAAGAATCCCAAGCGAATTTTGACGGGCAAGCGGGGACGTAATATCATATTTACGCAATAGTGTTTGGCTAGCGCCTGGACGAGCGTATTTATTTCGTTTTCGCTCGCAGTTTTTGATTTCTTCCCAGATTTAGGTTATAAAAAACCTTGGGAAACTCTTAATTAGAAAAGATAACAATAAAACGTTGAAACTCCCAGTGTGAGTTTGGAGCAACAATGACTTACCTCGACGAAGTTATATTTCCGTCCTATCCTTCCCCCTCTCTCCCGACCACCACCACATCTACAGTTCTCTCGGCTGTCGCATACTCATGCCCGTACAGTCCGTTGACCGCAGCACAAAAGTTGGTGGTGTTATTAAGTAATACGGTGCCGTTAAAATGACTCAAAAAAGAAAAAAAACTTGATATACGCTCATTTCAAGACTTTTGGACAAACGAATATGGATTCATACAACATAAGGATCGTGCTGTTTGTGCTTTATGTTATGAAAGTGTCGTGTGCCGTACGTCAAGTGTACAAAGACACTATAAAACCAGAAAAACATCAGTCCATGTTTAAAAACTCTGAGGAGAAAAGTGAAGTCATAAAAATGGCTGTACTGGCTACAAAAAAACAAAGTAGTATTTTTAGTCAAGTAATTGGAACCAAAAATAAAGCTAACGAATGTAGTTACAAAATTGCACAGTGTCAACAACATATTGTTATTTAAGTTATCAGGAACCTCCTTTAAGATATCCTTTAGAGTGTTATATGTGGGGCCTTCGAAGGGCAAACCTTTCATAGATGGAGAATACATCAAGGAAACTTTTTTGAGCAGTGCTGAAATTTTGTTCAGTGATTTACCAAATAAAGAAACAATACTGTCTCGGATTCGAGGAAGTTGAGGGGAAACTGCGGTAAGACGTGGAATACAATGGAGGGTTTCCTATCCTTCCCCTCTTTCCCGACCACCACCACAAAAAAAAAAAAAAAAAAGGTGATTCGTCTTACGAGGACAAAAGACGAAAATTCAAAAATAGTCTACCTTACGGCCCAAAGGCCTTCGTCAGGAAAGGAAAGAAAGTCAAGTCTAGATAGGACACATAAAAAACTAAATGGAGAATAAAAGGAAAAAACTGGGTACTTCCCTGAGTATGCATTGTGGGTTTACATCCGGCAAAGGCGTTACGGCCACAAGGCCTTTCTGCTTCAGCCATAAAAACTAAATAAAATAAAAACTGGGTACGCATTGTGTACATCCGGCGGCGGAAGTCACTTTCTGTTCAGCCACGCGCTGATCAACAGACAGTGATTTTGATAGAATTTCGGTTCTTGCCTTCAGGGAAGTACCCAGTTTTTATTTTATTTAGTTTTTATGTGTCCTATCTAGCCTTCACTTTCTTTCCTTTCCTGACGAAGGCCTTGTGGCCGTAACGTAGACTATTTTCTTTGTCTTTTGTCCTCGTAAGACGAATCACCTTTTTTTCGATTTTTTTTTCAAACCCATCCATTGTCTCGGATTCGAGAAATACCGGCTTCTGCGAGATCAATCGAGAGGCGCATAACTGATATGGCTGAAAATGTAACGGTAAAACCAACAACCGGGTTACAACAAGCTGTTGTATTTAGTGTCGCTCTTGACGAAAGTGTCGATGTGTATGACGTGGCGCGCCTAGCTATAGTTGCGCGATATTGTGACAACGACCATATTTATGAAGAACTGTGCTGCTTGATACCTTTTGATGGTACAGCCAAGGGAGAGGACATTATAACTGCATTTGTAAGCTATTTTGAAAATCAGAACATTAACATGAATAAAATATTCTGTGTTACTACTGATGCCGCCCCTGCATTTGTCGGAAAGAACAAAGGATTTGTTAAACTTCTTGAGGATCGTATTGGACGTCAAGTATTGAGATTCCATTGCATTATACACCAGGAGAATTTGTGTGCGAAGATTTCGTCACTATCCTTGAACTCTGTAACAGAAACTGTTGTCAAGATAGTTAACTTCATAGTTTCTCGCTCTTCATTGACCCACAGGCAATTCAAATCTCTTCTACAAGAAATGGAGAGTGCATATGCGGACCTCCCGCTGTACAGCAATGTTCGTTGGCTTAGTCGAGGTAATGTTTTGAACAGATTTGTATCATGTCTAGAAGCAATCAAGGTGTTTCTTGATGAAAAAGAGCAACATTTCCCGGAATTGAATGACGAGGACTGGCTGTGCAAGCTGATGTTTCTGGCTGACATAACTACAAATCTTAATGAATTAAACTTGCGTTTACAAGGGCAGGATCAAACAGTACTTGATCTTTTTTAGCACTGGAAAGGATTTGCGTCAAAATTAGACACATTTTGCAGAAATATTACCACTAACACATACAAGTACTTTCCAAACGTAAAGGCTCATTCAAATCGATTTACTGTCAACAGAGATGAGCTTCAGAAATACGTTGAAGCGCTCAAATGAGAGTTTGCTAAACGAGGTCAAGGCTTCAAAATTCACGAGCCCATGTTTTCGTACCTCATCAAGCCCGACTTAATTGATCATACTAACATCCCATTTGACCTATCTCTTTTCGAGTGGATGGATGTTGACAATTTTGAAATGCAACACATCGAATTCAAGGCATCAGAGTTATGGACGATAAAATTTTTAGAATTGCGAAAAACTCTTGAAGGAAGTTGCTTGGAAAAGTCAGCTGCCATCCTCAACTGCGGGACATCCTTGCCTCAAGCGGTCACCTGTTTTGAAGAAAGTTGCATTTGCTATATTTTGGCTTTTGGGTCAACTTATACATGTGAACAAATTTTCTCACTCATGAAAGCTGAAATTGACAAAATACACACCTGATATTGAACAATTAACCAAGGAGAAGCAAGGACACGGGTCCCATTAATTGATTAATGACTCAGATCAATAATAATCAATGATTACTCATATTAAAATTTTAATAACGTGTTTTATGTTTGGTTTATTTAATTGTTTTGTTCTTCAAACTATTGGACTTTCTGTCTTAACAAAATATACATATGGCAATTTTATTATAAAATTTCAAAATAATGTGTTCAGAACTTAAATTTTGCAAAACATAATATTTGTATTGATATTTGTTCCTATTTATATTAAAATATTGAATAATCTACAAAGAATAGAATAGTTATTTAATGTAGCGTAAACATGTTAATACAAGATCATTTTTAAATTGTTTCAATAATTGTTGTATATAAAAATATGGTGGACTTAGGTTGGCACGCTGAGTGACTTTGCAACATTACTTCGGCACGACACTACTAAAAGTTTGCCGACCCCTGATCTACATCATTGTAGAATTGTGTTGTGTCTGTCTACATAATTGTAGAGTTATGTTGTCTACATCAGTGTAGAGTTCTGTTGTCTACATCATTGTAGGATTATGTTGTCTACGTCATTGTAGAGTTATGTTGTCTACATCAATGTAGAGTTATGTTGTTTACATCATTGTAGAATTATGTTGTATACATCATTGTAGAATTGTGTTGTGTCTATCTACATCATTGTAGAGTTATATTGTCTACATAATTTAGGGCTATGTTGTCTACATCATTGTAGAGTTATATTGTCAACATCATTGTAGAATTGTGTTGTGTGTATCCACATCATTGTAGAGTTATGTTGTCTACATCACTGTAGAGTTGTGTTGTGTCTATCTACATCACTGTAGAGATGTGTTGTGTCAATCTACACTATTGTAGAGTTGTGTATATCTACATCATTGTAGAGATGAGTTGTGTCTATCTACATCACTGTAAAATTGTGTTGTGTCTATCTACATCATTATAGGATTCTGCTGTCTATCTACGTCATTGTAAAATTGTGTTGTATCTATCTACATCATTGTAAAGATGCTGTGGCGTATGCCTTTTGCACTCCACATGTGAGTGGTAATGGAAAAGATTGTAGTGCTCACACGTGGCACCCTTTTTATATAGTTGCTATGCATAGTCCGCATATGACATAGATTTGTTTGACTTAGCAACATGAGCATTGTTTATATTCCCCTTCTAAGGGATGGCTGTGTTCAATGCCTAGTGGGCATGTTTTAAATGTGTTCCCTGATGGAACTAATTGGATGTGGAATACTTGATGATGTCTTAGGTCAAATGAATTAAGGAACTAGTGATCTAAGAGATTGTAGGATCTACTTGATGCATCAGATGAGTTACAAATGTGATTTAAAATGTTCGTATGTGTTCAAAGGGACTTCGGATCCATTTTATGCTGTTGGCGCATTTTGTTGCCATGTTATACGTTGATTACTTGAAAGCTCCATAGGCTCGGGAACCATTAGACAAACAAGCCACACTTATTGCCACAAACTTATATTCTAACCTTGCCACAGATGTGTTGTGTTTATCTACATCATTGCAGAGTTGTGTTTTGTCAATATACATCATTGTAGAGTTGTGTCATGTCTATTCACATTATTGTATTGTTGTGTTGTTTGTCTACATAATTGTAGAGATACTCTGTGTCTATGTACATCATTGTAGAATTGTGCTGTCTTTCTACATCAATGTAACATTGTGTTGTGTCTATCTAAATTATTGTAGAGTTGTGTCTATCTACCTAAATCCATCTCTGTGTCATCTTTTGGTTTTTCTGTCTGATTGATCTTGCTGTGATTTTCCTTTGCTGTTGTGCATCTAAGAAGGCATGGAATAGGACACATACTGAGGAAACCTGTTGATAGCATTACAAAGTAGTCTTTCTTCTGGAATCCCCAGGGTGAGAGGGAGAGGTAGAGTAAAAAACATTTGGAAAAGGGAACTGGAGACAGACATGAATAAGAAAAAAGAAAACTTGGAAAGACCTTCAGAGGAAAGCGTGATGATGATGATGATGATAATGATGACAACCATACTTCTGTTATCTAGTTCATTTCTTTTTTGATTCCATATTGTCCTACAATGCTTAACAAATAAATATGCAAACTGTGCTGCTAGACCCAATAATTATAACTTAGTGTGTTGATACACTGCTTAGACAGCAAAAATTACACTGGCTTAGCCATGTCCACCATCCCCAAAGATATTTTCTATAGAGAACTGGCAGATGGCAATAGAACAGCCGGTTGACTGTAGCTGAGGTTCAATGATGGCTGCAAGAGAGACATGAAAGGCACTGAATGTAAATCCTGAATTCTGGGAGGACAAAGCTGCCAATCGCACCAAGTGGACATGCTCTGTACAGCGCCACCTCAAATTTGGCAAAAAGAAGCTCTTAAACAAGCAGAAGAGAAATCAGCACACTGAAAAGAACAGTAGGCAAAGATAAAAGCAGCTGAAGGCTATCATCTCAAGGGTGCGTCTTCCCCATACATAGTTATGACTGAAGGAGGCTACGAACTGTGTTGAAAAAGAGTGCCAGACTTTGTCTGGTCATTTATATTACTCTCACTATTGTTTTTGAATTATGAATGGTTTTTTCTTTCATATTTAGCTGGTTATTTAATGAAGTTACAATCAATATCGCATGAATGAAATATTGAATCATGAAACTATTATACCATTTAATTCTCTAACAACTTCTGTCCCATCACACACAAACTTTTTGTTGCAGTTTGGAAATTATGTAAAAGTCGTTTACTTCTGGTCTTTGTGCTAAACTGCATGACACTTAATATAGTGTGCATCTTTTTTTTGCATCAAATTTGCAGGTACATTTTAAATAATAAATAGAAAACATATAGTAAAGTGTCAAAAATCTACAATATACTTTATTATTATTATTTTTTTGCCGTTTGATTGTTTCCTTTTGACAGAGGATAAATTACATCCTTTGAAAAAAAAGGCCAATATAATTTTGTTTTTCAAAACTTCATAAAAATGGGTAAAATAACTTTATTCAGAATCAACAAAATAAATTTCCCAGTTTTCTAAATGTGCTGCAGATGCTGAAATATTAAGATGTTAGCTTTAATTCTTTCCTTGTAATTATTTTGACAGGTATATTTACTAGTTCTTAATGTTTTTTAATTGTTTTTGTACTTTCCTTGATTCAGATTTTGCAAGCCATGGGTGCTTCTATTTTTAGCTGTACAAAGGAAAAACAGTCAGCATTACATTTGGCAGCCAAGAAGTAAGCCTTACTAAATAATTATATTTCTTTTTAAAAACTTTTTGAAACATCTTAATCAATTCTCTGCTTTTTTTTTTTTTTTTTTTTTTAAATAAAGTTTTGCCTCATTTTGGCGAGGCGTGTCCCGTTCAACCTAGTCGGTTATATTAGGGCGCATGTCCAAATATAAAAGACCCCTAGGTCTGGTATGTAGTTAACTCTTATTATCAGCTGTTCAACTTCTTCTCACAGTTCATTCAGTGTAGCATAGAGGATCATGTCTGTCCACAACTTCCTGTGTATAGTGCAGTTAGTCAGTACTTTTGTTTACTCTTGTCTATGCAATGATGTTAAACTCTGTAGTACAAGTATTGATATAAGGTAATCTCAATCTACTGGTAGATCACAGGAGATGATTTGGTAGATCTCCTGGGGATGAAGAGGGAAAAGAGAAAGAATTTAAAGCTAGAAAAATTTCAGACTATCCCTCTCCGGCCAGCATTTAAAAGCGCGGTATTCCCATATTGAAAGATACATTTTTTCTGTGTTCCCAGCAACAACTCACAAGCTAGCTTATAAAAGTTCACTTTAAAAATGAACTACATGAGATAGTCAGATTATCTTTTCTTTGAAATGAAGTTCACACTAGGTCAAATATAATTTGATCTGAACTTTCCATCACTTTGTTGGTGGAATTTTAGGAAGCAGATCATCTAGCAGAGATAAAAGTTACAAATAGGTTGTTCTTATTCAAAATACTCTAAAACCTGAAAAAAACATGAGTTTATAAAATTAGATCTTTAGAGAGTTCAGAGTTTCTAAAGTAGATATGTATAGCTCATAGGTTGCCTTGCAGCTGCTTTAGTATATTCTGTCTTTGTTTCATCTTCTATATCTTTTTCTGTCAGTTTTGCCTGTTGTCACAGTGTGTGATAGTTTCTTTCATCTCATAATGTATCAAATAGAGCAATGACTATTTACTTGTGATATATGAAATAAGCTTCCTTGGCACACTGGGTATCTTTCAGGATAACCTCAATAACCTTTTAGTGTCCTTGATGTTTCTAGCATTTTCTATAAAACCTCATTTCTAGAACCCCCCCCCCCCCTCTCTCTCGTTTTTGGCCCATTCTTTGTTTAGTACTTACTTTACTTAGTCGTTCCCCTTCTACCGTGAGGTGTAGAGGTTTGGAAGAGAGAGCGCCAGACTATCCTATCAGCTATCTTCTTCCTGGCCTGGTTCCATTCTAGTCCTCAGTCCTTCAAAGATTGTTTAATGTTGTCCTCCCAGTGGACTCTGGGTCGTCCTGGTCCTGGGGGGTCTGGATCCCTGGCTCTTTGTTTTCCATGCTTGTTATAGTAGCCGATCTTTTCTCATTCTGCAGACATGGCCAAACCATCTTAGTTGGGACTGTTCTACTTGGGTCTGCAGGGGGTGGGATTTTAGGCCTTGACATATTGTCTGGTTGCTGATCATGTCTCCTTGTTACTTTAACCACCTTCCTCAGATACCTCATTTCTGAGGTTTGGATCTGGCTTTAGTGGGTTGTAGTCAATGCCCATGACTCGCATCCATATGTCAAGACTGGGACATAGGTGGAGCGGTATACAGCCATCTTCGTTTTCTTACCAACCTTTCTCTTGCTGAGGAATCCTCGATTTATGGTCTGAAAAAGTCTCCCAGCTGCTGCTTTTCGAGTGGCCAACTCTTCTTTGATGCCTCCTTTTCGGTCTATAATAGCTCTGAGGTATTTAAAGTGGTTGACCTGCTCCAGGACCTGTTCTCCCAGCTTAATCTGATGTCTTCTTTCTTCTCGTGATATCACCATGGATTTTGTTTTAGAGCTGCTTATGACCATTCCTCTCTTCTCCAGCTCTTCCTTCCAGACTTGCTGGTTGGATTGGAGATGTGCCTCTGATTTAGCAATCAGGGCAACATCATCAGCAAATGCCAGCTCTGAAATACAGACCTGTCTCATCTTCCAGTACCCCACTGAATACTTTCTTGTTCTCTCCTTACATGCCTTGATGACATCGTCCATGAGGAGTATGAAAAGATAAGGTGACAGGATATCATTTTGTCCTGTGGTGGTCTTGAACTCTTCTGACTTATGGTTTGCTGTCCTCACATAATTTCTGCAAGCTTGTAGAAGCTCTGTATAGCATGAATCAGAGGTGCTGGAATGTTCTTCCTTGCCAAACAGTCCCAAAGTTTGCTCCTGGGGACCCTGTCAAACGCCTTTTCCAGATATATGAAACAAAGATGGATCTCACTCTTCTCCTCAAGGGCCTTTTCACTCAGCTGTCTGAGTGTGAAGATTAGGTCTTGAGTACTTTGGTTTGCTCATAATCCGCACTGGACCTCATCCAGTTGTGGCTGAACTAGGTGTCGGAGTCTCTGCTCTAGGATTCTAGAGTAGAATTTACCAGGGACACTGAGAAGGGATATGCCTCTATGGTTTCCACATTGTCACCCTTTTTGAAAATTGGTGTTATGATGGCAATCTCCCAATCCTTTGGTATGGTCTTGTTGCACCATGCTGCCTGTAGGACCCTTAGGAGTAATAGGTCGCCTGATGCTCCCATGTACTTAACCATTTCTGGTGTTAAACCATCATGCCCTGCTGCTTTGCCCATCTTGATTTTCTCCAGTGCTGCCTTCAGTTCTTCCATCTTTATGTCATCTTCACCACCATTGGTTTTCTCTTCTGTGCTAGTGGTTATCATTTTTAATGCTAGACCTTCCTCACCATCAAGGAGTTCTGAGAAATATTCTTTCCATTACTTCCTTCGGGGCAGTAAGCAATTTGCCTTGCTTGTCCTTTATAAATTTGAGAGGGCATTGTTTTTCTTTCTCATGTTCTTTTGGTTCTTATAGAACAATTTCTGGTTTTCTTGCGCATCTTTTCTAGATTTTCTCCAAATTCTTCCCAGGACTTCTGTTTTGCTGCTAGCACCTTGTTCTTTGCTTCTGTTCTGAGTGTCACATATTCTCTATATTTCTCTATTTGTCCTGCTGTGCTTTTAGCTCCTAAGTATTGTTTTCATGCCATTTTCTTCTCTCTTATTTTCTCTTTGACATCCTCTGTCCACCAAGGTGTCCTCTTTCTCTTGTTCCCAAGTCGGACTTCACCACATGCTTCTGTAGCAGCTGTCTTTATGATGTCCTTGAATTTAAGGGGGCATATACACCCAGAAATAGACAAAAAAGGTTATTTTTGATTTGCATATAATAATTGTGTTTTAAATATTTATAAGCCTTTTTACTTCGATATTCTTTTTGAATTATGTGTTTATCTGTAATAGTTTATGAGTTATCAATGTTCAAAGAGAATCAGATAAGTGTTTTAACATTTTAAAAACTAAACTTTAACGAAAACAGGGCCTGCGATTCACAGTTCCGGTGATATTTTCTACAATTTTAAAGCTATAGCCTTCAAATTTTGTACACTTATAGCCCATGTTATCCTTTATGGCCTGAACCTCCACTTTTTTCTTACATGGTATAAAAACAGAGATATTGCTATACAAAGTTCTAAATTTGTGCAATTTAAAAGGGTCATATTGCAAGAACCATATCTACAAAGCTCATTGGGGTAGACATTTTTGGGTGGTTCACGCCATAGGTAGGGATGTTATGCACATCATCTGCTGGTTTGGCATTCTTCCAATCTCTGGCCCCCCTCCAGACTGTCCTTGTTTAGTTCTAATTCTAATTTGATAAAAAGAGTACTTTAATTTTTTTAATCCTTCTACTAGTGTCATAAAAAAGTATATGTGCAATAATAATAATAATCCATTCAACAAGTCAGAACATCACAGAACAGAGATAAAACTTCCACTTGGATCTACTGATGTACACTAGTCAGGGGTCATTAACAATCTACTGATGTACACTAGTCAGGGTGTTATTAACAATCTCTTATCTGAATAGAAGCTCACACAGTTTATTGTCCAGTGTTTAATAGTTGACTATAAATAACACTGCTCAGTTTCATAACACTGTTCAGAATAAATAAATTTACAAAGTCCTGGTAGGAACTCTTGGAGAGAAAAGTGAATACATAACACTTTTTAAACTATTCCATTAGTGCCTTTAAACGTTTAGTCCAGTGTTTCTCAAACTTACAATAACCATGTACCCTTTCTGAGAATTTAGTGCCCCATTAAGGCAAAGATAATTTGGAGATATTTTTAATATTAATGTTTTATCTATGCTAGGGAATATTTAATATATATTACTGGTATATATATATATATATATATATATATATATATATATATATATATATATATATATATATATATATAAAATAAAATCTACAGCATGTACCTTGAATTCCTTTCACATATACTTGGAGAAACACTGCCATAGCCCATCTATTTTGGGCCTTTTTTGAACCACCCTTTTAGTTAATCTAGCTAGGACTGTCATGAATTCAGTCAAAGGTCTTGCTAAGTGGAAGTAAGTGAGCAAGGACTAATTGAAGGATGTTTCACAACGAATGGTTTTAACTTTGTAAATATTTATCAAGTCGAGGAAGTTGAGGGGAACTGCTGTAAGACGTGGAGTACGATGGATGGGTGAGAAAAAAAATTGAAAAAAGGTAATTCATCTTACGAGGACAAAAGACAAAGAAAATAGCCAACGTTACGACCACAAGGCCTTCATCAGGGAAAGGAAAGAAAGTAAAGGCTAGATAGGACACATAAGAACCTAAATAAATATAAAAATTAATATAAAAATTAAACCATGGTACTTCCCTGAAGGAAACTTCCCGCAAATATTTATCATTATTACTATTATCATTTTATTTATCAAGAGCATGTTGGCGCTTAGTTTTTTTGTTTGGAAGAAACTTCGATTCAATTGTTTTAGTGTAATTATTAAATCAGATATTGTGACTATGATTTTGCTTGCTGCTTTTCAGTGGACACTTGGAATGTGTGAAGTGGTTAGTTGCAAATAAGGCTTCCCTTGATGCAAAAGATGCTTCAGGGCACACTGCATTTAGACTTGCAGAAGATAATCATAATGAAAGCTGTGCAGACTTCCTGCGTATCTGCATGCAAGAGCTGAGTAATCCAAGAAGCTCTTTTGCTCAGATGAATGTAAGACGAATCAGTGGGTGAGCAGTATAATTTTGTTTAATGGTATTTATTTCTTTGTTAAATTGACTACAAATATTTTCATTATCATCACATCCTTTGTGCTCCCTATGGAGAATGCAGCCCCCACTGCTGCTGGCTCCTTGTGGGAGGAGACCAGCTCAGTTAGGGGCAAAAAGAAAAAAAAGAAGAAGACGAAAGAAGATGGCATATGTTGATTTTGAAATAAGCTTGTGAAAACTTCTGTTTATGGTGAAAGACAGTATTTAGCATCTATAATTATTTGGAAATTAATTTGACGGTGAGATTCAGTTTCATAATTTAAAGTTCTGTACTGTACTTGCTGATTCACATTCAGGGGTGACCTGCCTGTCATAAAGGAGGATACAGTTTCAGGGTCAAGTGGAAATGTTTGAAGGATGATGTTGAAGTTGAAGAGGTAGGTAACTTATAAATTTTGGATTTTGTTCCATGTGTACTGGGAAAAAAGGGAATATTAGCCCCATAGCCAATTCTGCTGTAGAGGAGTGAGGTGTTAGAGACTTCACTTATACTAGATCTCAGCTTTATAATGTGAGGTGACAGTTTCCCTTCTTTGCTGCCTTTGCCTTTCTTAATCCAAGCACAGTATCAGGTACCCATATTTAAAGATGGGTAGACTGAATCATAATATGACCTCATGTCAAACCCGGTCCCTTTACATTGAGAAGCAAGCATTCTAACCATTCTGCCATTCACATGCTGTTCATGTTTGTGTTTATTTCTCTCTGTTGTGAAGATCTGAAGTTTGAGCATGATATTATGAGCAAGATGCCATATTTTTGAATCATACTGCAGGACCAATTTTATATATGTGTTGAAACAGCATAACTGTTTTTACACTGGATACAAGTTCATTCATCAAAGTTTATAGCACATTCCCTGCTAGAGAAGTGAATGGAAATGAAAAGAAATCAAGTTAAACAAAGAAATAAAAATGTTCAACTTAAATGTCAATGTAGTCCTAGTGTATGGTTCTGAAACATGAAGAACAAAAACAAATGACAAACTATGGGTCTTGCGCAAAATAGGATTAAAATAGAATGACAAGATCAGCAACATGAAACTTGTGGAACCAGAAGAATACCAGTAGAACAAGAAGTGAGAAAAAAATGTTGCCATTGGATAGGACACACATTAAGGAAACTAGCTGATAACTTAGCAAAGCAGTACTTTTTCTGGAATCCTCAAGTTAGAAGAGGGAGACACAAAATTGTATGGAGAAGAGAATCAAAGACAAACTTATCAAGGATAAAGATGACATATAGAGAGAATTTGCTGGAACAAGACAAGAAGGCTTGGCATGTTTGGATTGAAGGCCAGTGCTCATAGGAGCTGAAAGGTAATGAATGGAAAAAGTAACAGGAGAAAGAAGAATTACACACAGAAAGTAATATGTTCACAGTACTGTTTTTTTTTTTAATGTATAAATGCCAAAGAGGCATATAGGAGTATGTTATATAAAACTGATGGAAGATTTACAAAAGCAAAAAATCTGTATCCAATAAATAATGGCTCTAGCGCGACTATAAAAAGATGGAGTTAGATCTGAAAGAATTTGATTAAAATATGTGGGAAGATTTATTGATGAGCACTTATAAATGTAAGAGACATGGAATTGCAGCAGTGAGACTTACAGTGAAAACAAAAATGAACAGTCTGAAAGTGAATATCTGGAACTCTGTAAAATGCTAAAAGTATAGAATAGACTCAAGTATCAGCACTACAAGAATATAACAGATTTCAACATCAATGCTACAAGGATAGAATAAACTTGAACATCAGTACTAAAAGAATAGAATAGATTTGAACATCAGTGCTAAAAGAAAGGTTGAACAATAAAACTATAATAATAGGATACGCTTGAGCATCAATACTAAAAGAATAGAATGAACTTGATTATCAATACCAAAAATAATAGAAAAGGCTTGGGCATCATTTTGGTTATGAGAAATAACAGATGTGTTTTAAATGCTTAAGATAATACGATATATTCTAAACAATGTACACTTTGTTTTTGTATTTGCTAAGCTGTATTTTTTTCTGAATTATCAATTGCATTTTTTTTTTTTGATACAGGAGAAAGAGAAGACTTTTTCTGATTAGCATCAACAGGTGAAAGACAAGGAACGTTCACTTAGAGACAGCATTAGTTCTGGAATAATTTTTGCTTCAAGTGGTTTGACACTATGGTTTGGAAATTAATTTTATTTAAAAAAACTTGACATTGCTGCCTATTTTATGGCACACACATTTAATAGCTATCATATTTTTCTGTTTTTATTACCTAATATTGTTTTGAAAAATTGTGTATGTTCTTTCATGTGATATATTTGTATTAAACTGCATAAAAGCTGTGATATATTTCGTAAGACTCAACCCAATGTTTACACAATTGACTCCAGCATTTAAAATCTACCCTGTGTAGTTCCTTGAGGTCTCTGAAGGCTAATGGGCTCTATACCCTGTTGTAGGTCCATGAGGTCTCTGAAGGCTAATGGGCTCTATACCCTGTTGTAGGTCCTTGAGGTCTCTGAAGGCTAATGGGCTCTATACCCTGTTGTAGTTCCTTGAGGTCTATGAGATAAAGAAAGGATAGAACTACTGCTTCCTCAGACCCATTGTAAATGGCGACTAATAAGTTGGTAGCCTCATCAGATAAAACAAAGTTGTTACAGAAACCATAACTGCATGAGGACATGATCAGTTGTTTTAAAAAAAATGACCTCACCTCATGCTATGATAAAGAAAATTGCCATGAGTCTTCTTCAGGGAAAAACGAACAAAAACAGAAAGAAAAGAAAGTGAGAACTAATTGAAACACATGAAAAATAAATAAAAGTGACACAACCCGTGAATTTGTGTGACCGATTTCATTGCAGATTTGCAGGTTGAGTAGACTCAAGAGTACATGAATGCTTTGGTGCAGCCTTCTTGGCAAAAGGACCAGCTGCCTTAGTAGCTGCATGCTCCTTAAAGAGGCACAAGAGAAAGTATGATGATGATGAGTTGTTGGGTGTCTCTTGGGAGTCAAAGAAAGAATAGTATTGCTAATTTGTCAGACGTGTCATAGGAAGTGACTTAATATGAGGTCATGCATGGTGGCAACTTTATCATGTTAAAAATAATGCTATAGAGACCACCCTTGCAGGAGCACGTGAATGTCTATTAGTGCAGGCTTTCTGCAACGGGACAAGCTACAGTTGTGGCTCCATATTCTGAAGCAACAGGACAAGCTACAGTTGTGGCTCCATATTCTGAAGCAACGGGACAAGCTACAGTTGTGGCTCCATATTCTGAAGCAACGGGACAAGCTACAGTTGTGGCTCCATATTCTGAAGCAACGGGACAAGCTACAGTTGTGGCTCCATATTCTGAAGCAACGGGACAAGCTACAGTTGTGGCTCCATATTCTGAAGCAACGGGACAAGCTACAGTTGTGGCTCCTTGTTTTGCCTGCATTATTTAAAATTTGCTGATGTTTATCCTAGTATTTACTGCTGATGTCAAAATGTTATCTTTTTATTCCCTTAGACGAGTGAGAGACATTGCATCAAGAATGCACAGTGTACATTAACTATTTATCTCCACAGAGAGGAGAGTTTTATAAAATTCTTTTTAATGTCATTTTGTTCCCGTGTTAGTAAGATATCTACAGGTCTATAACTTTTTATTCGAAAACATGACACCCAAAATATTCAGAGAATCAAAAGTTTCTGCGGGCTATTTTTCCTTCACAATTTGCACGATTTTTAAATATTTTTGGCAACTTTGGGCTATTTTTGAATGCAGATTGGGTTCCAATATATGTTTGGCAAATTTTGGCTGCTTAATTTTAAAGATTTGGGCGATGTTTGAAAACCCAAAAAATCCGGTTTCCGAAACAGTTGTTCCCAGGGATTTCAGATTAAGGGTCACAGACCTGTAGTTGTTTCAGTTTTTTTCCTTTTTGCTATTTTATCAGCTTTTCCCCATGATTCTTTTACTTCAGCATTCAAAGTTTCTTGAACCCATCACGGCAGATAGTTTACCTCCATACTTGTCTGTTTTAGATTCATTCATTATCATCACCCTTTAGCTTCCTGAGGACTAGAGGTCTTCAACAAATTTAAATTCAATCTTCACGTTTTGTGCCATCCATTCAAGGTCAAGGTCTTGCCACATTTTCTTTATCCCTTTCATGTTAGTCTTTGCTTCCCTGATTTTGGTCTCCCATTGTCTCTCTTACCCTGTGGCTTCCAGATCAAGGGCTGCTTTGTAATACCATTAATAGGTTTCTTCAATGTTTGTCCTATCCAATACAAGCATCTTCTTCTCAGTGGCACTGAACTGGCTCTTGCCGTCATTTCCCTGTTGGTAATCCTGTGTTGCAATGTCAATCCTTCTATTCTATACAAGCACCCATTTATGAAAGTCTGTAAATCTTGGTTTCAGATTGTGTACTTCATATTCGCTTTATTTAAAATTGTTCTGTGTAATGATTTATATTAATTTTATTTTTTAGTTTCTGTATTATTCATTTATCTTCTTTGTGGTTGTTCTCTTAATTTTGTCCCTATCATGTTTTTTGTTATAGATTTGTTATAGCTCATCACGTTAAACAAGCTACTACAGAAACCACCACTGATGGAGCACATGAATTCTTTAATGCAGGCTTTCTTAGAAGAGGATCAGCTGTTGGTGGTGGGTGTTATACTCCATAGGGAGCAAACATGAAAATGATGATTGTGAAATTTCTAACTGACTGTCAAGGTCAGAAGATTTTCTGTCTTATATTCATACATTCTAACATTTCTAACTGACTGTCAAGGTCAGAAGATTTTCTGTCTTATATTCATACATTCTAACTGACTGTCAAGGTCAGAAGATTTTCTGTCTTATATTCAATGTGTGCTTGTTAATCTGTTGATTTATTTTCCATTTTATCGTATGTTTTTCTGTATTCCTTATGTAGACATATCCAATCTAATTTTATCAATAGTGATATCCATACAATGTTTGTTTATTTTTTGCCATCGTAATGTGTTGTTTGACTTAATGCCCTTTATTTGGCTTAGTGCACTTTATGCAGGGTTATTGCACTTTATGCAGGGTTATTTCTGTGTTCACCTTTCACCCCATCATTATCATTTCCCTTCAGCTCCATAAAGAGTGTAGGACTTCAACAAATTCATACCAAGCCTTCCTGTCCTGTCCTGTGCTGTTCTGTGCCATCTGTTCAAGTCTTTCCCTGTCTTCTTTATCCCTTTCATGTCTGTCTCCACTTCCCTTCTTCACGTGTTGTTAGGTCACTCTCTACCTCTCTTACCCTGGTGATTACAGAACTAGGACAGCCTTGTAATGTTATCAACATGTTTCCTGAATGTGTTTCCTATAGGGCATAGTCGTCTTCTCATCACCTGTTCCACTGGCATATCTCTGGTTTCTGTCATCAGTTCTACATTGGTGACAATGCCGTACTATTTCAATCCTTATGTTCTAAGCGTGCACCAATTTATTAAAGTCTATCTTTTTGTTTTTTTGTGTTTTGTTGTTCTCCATGTTTCAAAGTGATACAACAGAACTACCCTGACATTTGAGTTGAATACACTTATTTGTGTGTTGGACTTGATTTCTTCTCATTTCCATTTACTTTCCAACTCGATGAAAGCTTCTCTTGCCTTTTATGTTCTTATATCACTTTCACCAAATGAAATATGGAAATTAAAGGTGGCCTTTTTTGGGCACCACAGGAACAGCTTGCAGTTATACCTGAAGCTCAACATCCACCAAGTAGTTTAAGAAAATTAAACTCATGGACCATGCCACTTATCTTGCTTTAAAGTTCTGAGCAATTTTATACAGCGCATTTTTCCCTTGACATAACTAAGACTTCTGAGTGTCTGACTTGTAGTATAATCTGTTAATGATGTTTTATATGCTATGACTGAATTCATGGTAGAAGCAGATTCAATCAGTTACAGACTGCAGCACTTCTCTGTCTCATACAGAGGTGGTCATCAGTTACAGACAGCAGCACTTTTCTGTCTCATACAGAGGTGGTCATCAGTTACAGACAGCAGCACTTCTCTGTCTCATACAGAGGTGGTCATCAGTTACAGACAGCAGCACTTCTCTGTCTCATACAGAGGTGGTCATCAGTTACAGACAGCAGCACTTCTCTGTCTCATACAGAGGTGGTCATCAGTTACAGACAGCAGCACTTCTCTGTCTCATACAGAGGTGGTCATCAGTTACAGACAACAGCACTTCTCTGTCTCATACAGAGGTGGTCATCAGTTACAGACAACAGCACTTCTCTGTCTCATACAAAGGTGGTCATTCATTCACTTCCTTTGTTTTTTGCTGTCTATGGAGCATAGACCTACCAGTGCAGCTGGGAGCCTGCACCTAAGAATTCATGTCCCACTTTCAGTGATAGTTTCTGAAGCAGTTTTTATTTACATGAGAATGCTAGCCTCTAGTACAACCTCCTCATCATATTCCTTTGTATTCCGTATGAAAGGAGGGGGTTGGAGTGGCTAAGAGGTATGGTGTCAACCTCGAGTTCTATAGGTACCGGGTTTGATTCCCAGTTGAGGGAATATAATTTATGGAAATTTTTTATCAGAACCATTGGTCCTAATGATCTAATACACCCCCCCCCCGCCCCCCCCCCCCCCCCCCCCCCGGGTCTCCTGGGTAGTGAGATCGGATGTCTAGCCTTCTCGGATAAGGGTGAAAAAATAGGATGTCCTCTGTGCAAGTTGCGCATGTTAAAAATCCCATGGCAGTTGGAAAATCGTAAAGAGTAGGCCATAAGGCTGCTGTCCTGGCAAAATTTAAAAATTAGAAACCTAACCACAACAAAAATATTTATAGAATGTGTGATTCCTATATAAACACATTGGGATTCTCACCGGTGCTAGAGTTTGTGCATTGTGCTGAGATCCTCCTTGTGTGATCTAAGGGAGGAGATCGGAGCACTGATGGAGTATTCCATGTGCAATGAAGATAGTCCTTCAAACCAAACCAAACCAAACCAACCCTATGAAGCATGGAGCCACCAATGCACCTGGTCCCTAGGGAGCCCTCACCTAATCATCCATTTACATTTGCAGCAGTGGTTTCTATAATATATTTGTTTTCCATGATGAGCTTACCAGTCCTACACACAACCTCACATGAGTCACCTCACATAGCCGGAGCCCAGGAACTGACAAGGCAAAGTAAGGATTCAATAATGAAGGTTTTATTATTAAAAAATTGAGAGTCACAAGTGACTGAAGATTATATCTGCTTCTGTATGTCATCATCATCAGCATTATCATAATCATTACCTTTCAGCTCCATCTGGAGCATAGGTCCTCAAGAAAAACATGCTAAGCACTCCTGATCTGTGCCATCCTATCAATATCTTATGTATTCCTTTCACAAGTGTTGGTAGTTCTCTTCTCTGTGCATTTTGTAGTCACCATCTATTCCTCTTACCTTGGGAATTCCAGACTTGTTTGTTTTTAATATGTGTTCTATCCAACAACAACAACAACATCTTATCATCATCTTTTATTCCACTGGTATTTGTCTGGTTCTTTCCATCAGTTCCACATGAGTGATTTTGTTATCAGTTCCACATGAGTGATTTTGTTATCAGTTCAACATTAGTGATTTTGTTATCAGTTCCACATTAGTGATTTTGTTATCAGTTCAACATTAGTGATTTTGTTATCAGTTCCACATTAGTGATTTTGTTATCAGTTCAACATTAGTAATTTCGTCATCAGTTCATATTAGTAATCTTGTCAACAGTTCCACATTAGTGATCTTGTCATCAGTTCCACATTCGTGATCTTGTCATCAGTTCCACATTAGTGATTTTGTTATCAGTTCAACATTAGTAATTTCGTCATCAGTTCATATTAGTAATCTTGTCAACAGTTCCACATTAGTGATCTTGCCATCAGTTCCACATTAGTGATCTTGTCATCAGTTCCATATTAATGATGCCCAACCCTCATTAGTAGCATTCTATGAAATGGGTGGTTGCGTACAGTGTTGTTATTCTTTGCTTCACTTTTGGGCCCTGGGAACACACAGGTGTATCCAAGATCGGCTGTTACAATATTTTAAGCTTTCTGCTAGCTCTATTTATCGGTCTTTGTCCTGTAGCATCTGTTTTTAGCCCTGACTTTGCAAATTCTTTGTCATATGTCTTTGCGATGACCTTTCTTGCTTATTTCTAGGATTTTTGCTATCTTTTTTCTTGGCAAAGGAGCCACCAACTGATCTATCCTTTATTTGCCTGCCATCCTTTTTATCACCAAACAGAATCGCCCATGTTGAAATTTTGTATGGGTTTTTGTTGACTTCAGGCATTCTTGGTGTTTCAGGTTTCTGTACCTTGACAGACTTCCTGAAGGATACAGTGTTCTGTTGAGACAAAATATCCATCAGGCTGTTGAGGTTTCCCAACATATACTTGTACTCTGCTACTTTACTTTTGTCCAAAACGCTGTTGTGGAACTCATTCACGACTTGACCTTTGGGAAATGTTTCTTCAATCAGTGACAGAGCAGCAACGTTTGAACTAGTGGATGCTGGAGTCACATCAGCTGTTTTTATACTTGACCTCACATCACTTTGTTGTAAATTCTCTTTCATGATCCTATTCTCCTTGTAATTGTGTAAGTTTATGGCATGATTATGGGGACCAGGAACCGGTAGCATGTGATTCTGGTGATTGTTCTTGTCTTGGATGGTCATATGAGCATAGGTTCTTACTGTGCTACTTGTGAGACTGTGATTAGAGAACTGGTTACCTTGAGAAGGCACACTTACATCAGATTTGAAATTCGTAGCCTGACTATTATGAAGTGTATAATTGGCCACAAAGTATTTATGCTTCATCTCAGGTACAATTAATCCAACATCTGAATACAGGCTTTCCTCTTGTGATAGTGACTGTACAGTAGGATCATTTGAAGAAGATTCGTCCAAGCATGTAATAGATTCCAGTATGTCATTTGATGGTTTTCTCTTTTGCTTGATGCCAATTGTCAGAAAAGTACCATTTGGAATCTTCCTGTTTGAATTTGTCACATGCAACACACTTCCTACTTTTTGTGAAAGATTCAGTTTTCCCATTATTTTTGCAGTTTTCATTTGATCCTGAATTTGAAGGTTTAAAGCCTTTTTTCTTTCAGTTTTGCCAATATGGGACCATTCTCGTGGAGATCGAAACAGATTATCTGCATGTTCTTCACAGGCTAAACCTTTTCTTCGTAGTACATCAGCAATTTCCCTGTAGCCCAGTCTTCTTGCGTGAATGTATGGGGTCAGTCCAAGATTGTCTGGAACATCAACTGAGACACCAAACCGGACATGAAACTCCACTAGTACCTCCACAATTTCAAGGTTTCCAACCAGGACAGCGTGATGTAAAGCTGTAAGACCCTCTTTGTCTCTCTCAAGCAGATTAATGTCTCCAGCTGTTTCTTCCAGCAAAGAGGTTACCTGTAAACAAAAACTTTTGACTGAGTTCTTTGCAGTGCAAAGACCCTTTCTCTCTGCCACTCTCAGTTTCCATCTTTACACAAATCTGTTTAAAAGAAAAATAGTTTTGCCTCTTTTTGGTGAGATGAGCGTCTTTCAACCAAGTCATAAGGTCCGTCCTTTATTTTAGGGCACAAATCCAGATGTAAATAACCCTGTGGTCTGTGTTTTAATTATAACAACCAATATACGTGTACTTAAAAATTGACAAGAGAATGTGGATATGGATAAGGCATTGCCTCTAAAAGCCTCATGTAACTCCTGGGTGCCTGTGATGAGAAAAAGAAAGAATAGGTTCCCTGCTCCCTGAGATAAGACATAAGAGATGATTAAAGAAGTTGTGCACAAGGCTGACAACCTCATTATTTAAAATAAACTGCTAGCACAAATAGCACTACAAGAGCACAGGAATGCTATGATGCAGGTTTCTTACAAATGGTGAAGCTGCAGTGGTGGCCTTATGCTCCATTAGGAGCAAAAACAAGAAAAGAAGAAGAAGATTGCACGAGAAAACACCACCTGGTAAAACCAGACATGTTCTGGTCAGGTACCCACAGTGGATGAGAAAACACCACCTAGTAAAACCAGACATGTTCTGGTCAGGTACCCACAGTGGATGAGAAAACACCACCTAGTAAAACCAGACATGTTCTGGTCAGGTACCCACAGTGGATGAGAAAACACCACCTGGTAAAACCAGACATGTTCTGGTCAGGTACCCACAGTGGATGAGAAAACACCACCTGGTAAAACCAGACATGTTCTGGTCAGGTACCCACAGTGGATGAGAAAACACCACCTAGTAAAACCAGACATGTTCTGGTCAGGTACCCACAGTGGATGAGAAAACACCACCTGGTAAAACCAGACATGTTTTGGTCAAAACCAGACATGTTCTGGTCAGGTACCCACAGTGGATGAGAAAACACCACCTGGTAAAACCAGACATGTTCTGGTCAGGTACCCACAGTGGATGAGAAAACACCACCTGGTAAAACCAGACATGTTCTGGTCAGGTACCCACAGTGGATGAGAAAACACCACCTTGCAGAAGTGAAAACATTTGACATGATTCTGGTCACATTAGTACCCACACTGACGAAGCTGAAGAGAAAACACCACCTAGTAAAACCAGACATGTTCTGGTCAGGTACTCACAGTGGATGAGAAAACACCACCTAGTAAAACCAGACATGTTCTGGTCAGGTACCCACAGTGGATGAGAAAACACCACCTAGTAAAACCAGACATGTTCTGGTCAGGTACCTACAGTGGATGAGAAGAACTGGAATGTCAAGAGAAACATGAAGAAATCTGGTCAACGTTGAAGACAAATCGATTGGAGTCTCTAGGATAGAGCTGAAGAGATAGTCCAAAAATAAAAATGGGTACAGCAGAAGTGTAGTTGCCGGAAGTCTCTGACAAGACAAAGAATAGGACTTAGCTTCGTGAGTCGTGTCATAAGTGGTGACTAATGTGGGATTGTGCATGGGGCGGGCATCCTTATCATGTCAAATAAGTTGCTACAGAAGTCAACTTCTGCAAGAACACGTGAGTGCTATGATGCAGGTTTCCTGCAAGGGACATGGAGCAGTAGTGGCTTCATAAGGAACAACCTCGTCACGTAAAATAAGTTGTTACAGAAGTCAACTTCTGCAAGAAGATCACATGAGTGCTATTATGAAGGCTTCCTGCAAAAGACATGGAGCAGTAGTGGTTGCATGCTTTATTAGGAGCGCAATGGACAAGGAGAGGAGCACTTGCAATCTTGTGCTCCACAAAATATGAAAAAGATGACAATGATGATGATGATGAGACTTATCTAATAATCCATCCACTCATCACTCATAACTTTCTGTTATACATATCCTAACAGATAACATGAATTTTTGAAACACATAACAATGTTCTTTTATTCTAATTTTACTTAAGGTAAGGTCAAGGTAGCCCAATAGCTGATACTACTGTAGGGGAGTGAAGTGTTAGAGACTTCACTATACTAGGTCCAGCATCGAGAGGTGGGGTGACCAGTTCTCTTTATCGTTTCCTTTTCCTTCCCCAACTCAAGAGCAAAGTCAGGTACCCAGTTACAGCTGGTTAGACTAGAGCGTGTCGAGACCCTGAATCGAACCAGGCACCTTTGCTGCGAGAGACCAGCGCTCTAACCACTCTGTCAACTGGACGCTCTAATTTTACTCAATCATAAAAAAATTAGTATTAAATATACCTTTACTATAAGAACTTGGAAGTGTCAATACCGGTACACTTATGTTATAATAGTCACTTCAGTCATAACTGACTTTGGGAATGTGCCCCTGAGGTGACAGCCCTCAGCTGCTTATTTTCCTGGACTGCCAAAAAGAGTAATGAGGATGTCCTGATAAAGGCCAACGCGCAAAGGAAACTTATTTCACAAATTAGAAAGAAGCAATCCACCTTTTTGGGCTTGTAATGAGAAGAGGAAAGCTGGAAAATATCGTAACAACAGGTAAGAAAGGAATTTCGACGTTTTCTCCTCTCTTCTGCTTTTTGAATGAGCTTTTTTTCGCCCAATTTGAGGTGGCGCCGCAGATAGCATCGCCACTTGGTGCGATCGGCAGCTTCATCTTCCCAAGTTTCTGGATTTATGTCCAGTGCCCTCATGTATCTCTTACACACGTCTTTCAATCTCAGGTTCCAAAGGTTGTTATAGCTGGGAGTTGTAGTGAGGATAAGCTCTCACTGCAGATACTTCTATGGCACGCGCCTTAAACAGCCTCTGACAACCAAGTCCAGCTCCCGGCCTTCATGCGTGGCTCAATTTGAGCCCGACGGAGCTGTTTCCACTGACGGGAGAAGGGACGAAGACGAGCCACAGGCGCCTTAAAACCAGTAGATTCGGGCAGATAGGGCTCATGATCCGTGGTTGGTAGCCTATCTAATAGAAGGTAAAACTCTGAATTCAAACCCCCGCGGCCAAGCGGGAATATCCATTTATGGGAAAGGCTTCATTAGTAAACCCTGAGGATAAATCCGGGATCGGAGTCCCTAAGGCAGTCTATTGTTGATTCGACATTATTCTGGCAACTCCTGCGACGTGGCTGGTACCAAACTGTATCGGCTACTGCTGTTCCTGCTGGATGGGCAACAGCTTGATCTCCATTTAACTGAGCCCAAGCCCGCGCCCTGGAGAGGACACTCCAGCTTCACCCTATAGGTGTCTGCAAAACACGGAAAGTAGCAGTTTTCGGTTTTAAGCATTTTGCCCAACTAGCGTAGGACATGGCGCCAGGGGCTACTTCCGACAGTGGGAGAGGTTCTAGGATCTCACTGGACAGCTACCACCCGCTTCAAGCTGGGCAACCCCCAGTCAATTAGGTGTTGTCCCGCCACTGTCTGCTTTCCCCATTGAGTGCATGGGGATTAGGGTCAAACCCGAACTGTGGACGGACAATTTTGCACCAAGCAATTATCTCAAAACAAAAACACTTATGTAGGATGGGAAATTAGATAACACCAGGAAGGAACTAGAAATAATTAATTTAAATGTACTAGGATTATGTGAAGTATATTCTAACAACTACAAAATAATTTATTCTGGAGGAAATAAACGTGAAAGAGTAAGCATACTTTTTTATGTAGAAAAAGCTAGAACAATTACATGATTTTTGGCAATATCAGATCGAGTCCTATTAGTGAAACTGAATGGCAGACCACATTATATTAATTTTATATAGATGAATGCCCCCACAGCCGGTAGAAGTACACAATTTGAAATTGACACATTCCACAATCAACTTGATATGGCGACGCCCAGTGCTTTTCTCATGAGACAGCTGTAGTACTAAGGCTGCAGTGCTAAAGTTGGTAATGAAAAAGTGGAATATGTGAGCATTGGCTATGGCCTGGAAGAAAGAAACGAAAGGCGACAAAGTGAGCAAAGACATATGATAAAAAAAAAAAAAGGAAACACCTGGTTTAGACAATGTAGTAGATGCTTTTGGACTGGAAAAAAGCAAAAGGTAACAATGTTCATAATCTAGCTGCCTACATACTTATAAGCAGGAGATTTAGAAACAATTTGATGTCTGTGAAAACTAGGCCAAGATAATACTAACTTCAATGTGGCATGAATCATCTCACCTGTTTACTATGTCCTATGGCACATGCCCAGTGTAAGGCAGGTCTGTCATAGCGATCATCTCTCGCTGTGTAAGATGCCCCCTTCTTTAGAAGCATCATAAACATACGGTTCCTTCTTTTGTCATCTTCAATATGCAATGCTGCAATGAGTGGGCTGAAGCCATGGGCAGACTTGTTATGAAGGCTAGCTCCGTGACTTAATAAATGGTGAACCTAAACAGCCAATGATTGATACACATGTAGTATTTGTTCAAGCGCAATTAGAAATAACTGAAATGGGTGACTGTAGTGTTAGATGTGAATTTTAAAATGTAAGAAAGAAAAATGGTACTGGAGTCAGTTTTACAAATAAACAATATACTAGAAATACCAGACTTTCGGGGTTCCCACATTGGTGAATCCAAGGGGGTTGGGGGGGGGGGGAGATCTCCCCATGGACTTTGAAAACCTTTATTTCACATCAATCGCTCCAGTATTCCTCCCTCCCCCTTGTTATAAATAGTAATATTAAAAAAAAAAAATTTTGAGTTCGTCACCTTCAAGTACCATGCCTAGTGGTGTAGGAGATCATGTCTCTCCACAACTTCCTGTCTCCAGTACAATTTATCAATTCTGTTGTTGACTTCTTTCCATGCCACGATGTCAAACTGTCCAGTATTTACTCTCTTTGTCTTCCTCTATCTCCTTTTCCTTTAGTCTTTCCTGTTGTTACGATATAT
Organism: Oreohelix idahoensis; assembly: GCA_024509875.1. Taxonomy (NCBI): domain Eukaryota; kingdom Metazoa; phylum Mollusca; class Gastropoda; order Stylommatophora; family Oreohelicidae; genus Oreohelix; species Oreohelix idahoensis. The sequence continues at coordinate 348,916 of JAMPIV010009212.1, forward strand.
TCCGGCTTTACTCTTCTCATAACGTGCCCAAAAAAGTGCATTGCTTCTTTCTAACTTGTGAAATAGGTTTTCTTTGCGCATTGGCCTCCTTCGGGACATCCTCATTACTCTTTTTGGCTGTCCATGTTATTTATAACATTCTTCTGTAAAACCACATCTCTGTTGCCTCCAGTGCTTTCCCTACTTGTTTACTAATTGTCCGTGACTCACTGCCATATGTCAGGATTGGTTCTATATAACACAGAAGAACTCTCTTTCTTATTTGACAAAATTGTTGCACAAAACATTATTCATTTTATTATAGAATGCTGTTTTTGCCTGAGCTATTCTGCTCTTCATTTCTGAGATGCATCTGCCATCCGTTGTTATTAATGTGCCCAGGTATTTGAATCTATTGACCTGTTTTAAAGCTGTTCCATTTACTTAGTACATTCTGGGGAAGCCATTTCCTTCGAGACGACCATTATTTCTATCTTTTTGCTATTAAGGCTGAGGCCTTTATTTTCATTATTTGTCATTATTGTATCAACCATTTCCTGCAGCTCCTTTTCACTGTTTTGCTTATTAAGACTGTATCATCAGCGTATCTCAAGTTACTGTACGATAAAACTATCAAGCTGTCATATTTTTTTCAAAATACGTTATTATGTTTTTTTAATTGTCTAAAAATGTGTGTAAATAAGGAGCTGGGAGCCTTATCAATCTGATCTCTCTCCCCCCCCCCCCCCCCCCAGATAATTCCTACATCCGCCAGTGGATTACAATTAGTCAGCCACAGCCACTAACAGGACAAACAAAGATGAGAAACAGAGATGCTACGAGAAAAAAACCAAATGAAAAAACATGTGAAAAATAAAAATGAGTAAAGAAATAAAAAATACTCAGATGAGCAATACAGAAAGGCTATAAGAACGATATATGAGAAATGAAATTAGATATTACAATTTAAAAATAGAACTCAACAAAGACAGTGCAGCAGTGGGTGTACAGTAATACAATAGGTGTAAAAATAAAAAAAATATTTTAAACATAGGCTTTTAATGCATTAAAATGCCACAAATAATTTTTCAAGGAGTTTATAGCTTGCAGTAAAAAAATGTAACATCAAATTGACAAAAAGCGTGGGACGCTTAAGCGCTTATCATATATTTTATCCTAAGTGTGTAATGAAGTATAAAGCAGAAGTTAATTTCATGTAGAATCAGCGCCTCAGGCTTTTGTCATGATGCTTCCTAGGTAGTTGAACTCTGGAACCTGCTTTAGCTTGATGTCCTTGATATGTATGTTTAGTGGGCTTGTTGATCTGCTAATCTTCTTAGTTTTCCAGTTTGATGTGTTGATCTTCATGTTGCATCTTTCACAAGGTTAATTAAATACATTTGTATGTTTTTGCAATTTACTGTCATCTTCATACATTAGTCTTCTGTCAATCACAAAAAGTGACTCATTCAGTGTGTCGTATTCTTCACTATCCGTGTTTTCTTGATCTTGTCATCTTTAACATTTTAATTGACATGACACTCATTCTGTGAGTTGATCTAGATCAGGGGTTCTCAGAATTTTTTTGCCCATGACACCCTTCTGAGCCTCATTTACCCCTGTGACCCCCCTTATAGTCACTGTTAGCTGGAGAAAAGGTACTTTACCATCTTACTGTGGCCCCCTAGAAATATGACATGGTCCATGCTGAGAACCACTGATCGAGATGTTGAATGAAACCGCTTCAATGATCAACAGGCTAGTGTCATATAAGGAAAATGTCTGCTGTCTGATCTCGAAAAGGCACTGACTAGACTGGAGCTCTTCATGAAGTGAGCTTCTTCTACCAAGTGGATTTTGTGCAATGAAGCTTGTCTGAATGAATTTACGTCGTGCAATACACGATGAGAGTAGACGAATTCCCTTCATGCACTGACGTATTGAGTTGCTGAACTTGGTGATTTGAGCTTGATATCTTGGAGAATCAGCTTGTGAATAAGTGATCTTGGTATACAGACTCATCAATTTGCGAGTATATACTCTTAATTCAGGAAATACGCTTTTGATTGAGTTGAACTTGATATATGTATTACCACATAATTTGGTTCGCTCTCTTTTCATCTCCGGCAGTATTGGTATTTTCAAGTCATTGTTTACACTTCTTCATCATGTTTGTTTACCTGACCATCCCTGTTGACAGAGTAGACAGGTGATGCATTATTGGCAGACAGTCATGTTGGTAAAATTCTCGTGTACCAAACATTGGGCTCACCGGATTAACATAAAGTACGCGACAGCAAGTTTATGTAGCGCTGATATGGCTATTGTGATTCCCTAATTTATCTAGTAGAGAGAACACAACCCAGCTGGTCACACGATGAATGTTTGTTTGCAAAGGTACAGGGCAGTAAATTATCCATGCGGTGACATATTGTAGAAACGCACCTGAAGACGACGGAAATGTTATAATCGCTTCCAGACAAAACAATTACGAAGACATTATGTGTGATAATGTAAGAAGTTGTAGTGGTAATCATTACCAAGAAACGACGGAAATACCAACTCCTTATACGGAAAATGACTGTTTGAAATTTACAAACGCATGAGTAATGCAGAAAATTCCATGCGGAAGTTAGCATAGCACGCATCTTGAATACAGTTGTCTGGGCAATTCTAGATGTTATAAACAACACTTATGATTGGACCCTGGTCAGATTGTAACAACAACGTGCGTGGGCCAAAAGTTGCAATATAATCTGGCACTTTTACCGGTCTAAGGGACTGTGAAATTCCTCGTCAAGAAGACAACCAGATAGCCAGAGTAAGGAATAGGATCAGAATTATATTTTATCGGACCGGACCGTGTTTAAGCATCTTGTGGACTTATATCCCAGGAAAACTCTACCTACATTAACACGGAAAGCCAGAATCCTAGGAATCTGAAACACAGAGTCAGAAGTGAGAGCCTAGTTTAAAGTAATACCCCAGACCGCGTGTAAGAGGCATCTTAAACAAGTTCCCTTAACTATTGCTCTTAGCCAGTTGGGGGCTTGAACGAGCTAAATCATACCATATATCTTTTCACAAAAGGCGGCGGGAAAGATAAAGAGTTAACACTGCTAAGACTCATTCAGCATTGTTCTCGATTTCTTAAATATCTTGTGAATACTCCCTCGAGATAAAAGCATCATCATCATTCTATCTGCATCTCTGCCAAGAGTAATCTTGTGCGAAGGTTGATACCTTTGAAGACATTAGATACTCTAGGTTTTGACCATAGTTGGACCATCAATGCAGAGCAAGGGGACGGAAACTGTGACAGTATATGCGAATAAACTTGTGAATATGTAATCTTGATTCATAAAATACGCCTTTGAGTGAGCTGATTATATATGAGAATCAGTTTGTGAATATGTAATCTTGATTCACAAAAACGCCTTTGAGTAGGTTGAACTTGATACACAGGAGAATCAACTTGTGAGCACTTGATGACCAGGTGGATAAATGCTGCACTATCAACGTTTACAAACGCGGGCGAAATCGTCCGTGTAACTTAGGAAGTGTATGATGTCATATCTTGTGAATTCTGCTACTCGGACATACATTTTGCTGGCTTCTTTCCGGTTATACGCCAAACACGTAATGTGTAGACTAAGACTTTTCAGATCTAATATCAATAGTTAACTTTCTTTTTATCTTATAAGTGAGTGCTCGTGTAAGGATGTAATGATGATCTAGCAATCTAGATGAGGGTGAAGTATAATTATGAATTACTTCCTTATCTTTATACAGGAAAAATGTTTGATTTAATTAACCATTTACGAGTAGAAGTAATGAAAACCAAGTCTTTCTCTCATTTACCTATGCAGATAAGTGCAAAAATCAATCTTAAATATTGAAAAGAAAAATTAGTAACACTTTTAAATAAATTTTCTAACCTCATTTTCCCATCGAAAATTAATTAAAACATTATATAAGATTAAATCCACAGGTATTAATCTTATAAATCCACACGTAAATAAAATTTTAGAACAGGCTGTGAACAGGCTAAGCTCTGGGAGAACTTTTCTACTTATGCTCGGCGATGCTGCAAAATCCGGACTGATCGCTGGTGTACGTGTCGTTATATTTTTGGTTGCCAATATGTGAGAAACCGTTGACTGTATCCTTTAGCTCCGCCCTCTAATAGAATAACTAGGCGTCCATCTTGCCCTGCGATACTGTCATGCTCGCATGCCATTTTAGTGCACGTCAATTGCTAATAGTGGGTTGACTGTCGAACCAACTCTTCAGTCCATGCAAGAACATGTTTTCGTTTGCGAGACCAACCGTGGTTTTTGGATTTGCCGCTAGCTACAGAAATCATCCGCCCCTTTGTCACAAAGCCCTCTGTTTTTTTGCTGCTTGCGTGAAGTCCCTTGTGTCGTTTTACTGGTGGGGGCGGCTTCCTTTATTGTCTCTTTTCATTTTCTGGCCACGTAAACAGCATGTCGCTCTCAGCGTAGACTATAATCTGGTAACCCCATTTCTGTGCGTTCTTTGCTGTCGATGGCTCTGGCTACGGGCTACTGTGTCCCAATGTTATGACACTCGTTTTCTTTAAACATGGGATTAGGTATAAAAAGAGTTCTTTTTATCCCCCATATGGACGTCTCGCAAGTCAAACAATACTTGTCTAAATAGACCATGCGTATTTCACAAGATAAAGTAAGGCGGGGAAATAAATCAAAGGCGTGTTTAAAGTTACATTTAGGTACAAGCCGTGATTAAGCAAGATTACTTTAAAAATGACGAAACAGCAAAACGGGAGAGAAATAAAATAAGAAAGATGATTACAAAGGTACAGGGTGATAAAGAAAGGAGCGCTATATCACACTCATCACCATTACAATTCTGCGCTCCTGTGGAAATTAGTCCATGCTAAGCCATCATGTCTTGTGCCGTCCTTTAGAATTCTTTCCATTCCATCTTTATTCTTTTTAATTCTATCTCAAATTTTCTTGTTCATTGGGGAGGGGGGGTTCCATCTATTTCTTTTACCTTTGGGATCCGAGAATACGGACGCCTTCTAGAGCTATCAACGGATTTTCTGAATGTGTGTCCTATCAAATTTCAACAATGACAGTAAGTCATCCTTACCTTGTTAAATTTGCCATTACTCACAACCTTCAACACGAGTAAGTTATCTTTACCTTGTTAACCTTGCTGTTAATGACAGCCTTGAAGAATTATGCCAACCGTACAATGTTAACCTTGCCGTTATGAACAATTTTGAACATGAGTAAGTGATCCGTACTTTGTGAACCTTTATTGACAAATTATAACACGAGTAAGTCATCGATACCTTGTTAACCTTGCCGTTATTGACAGCCTGGAACACGAGTAAGTCATTCATACCTTGTTGACCTTGCCGTTAGTGACAGCCTGGAAAAGAGAATCAGCTCTTGTAACCTGCTGTTTCTCAAGATGGAAGTCTGTTCTCCTGGGACCTCTATCCTTGGACTGCTTGACCTGCTGCTCAACGAGCTTCTCTTGATACGGCAGACACAGATCTGGAATCTTGCTATCATCAACTTTTATCATCTGAAAATGCATCGGCAATAGTGAACATTATCTTATTGCACTTGAATGAATACATCTATTGTCCCCTTTTCACTCTTTTAAAGAGCATGGGGTTATTCTTGTAGCTGACCTCAATGCAGGAATGTTGCGCTAATGATTTCCCTTTGCTCTTGCAGTAGTGGTTTGTGTGTCATCATCATCGTAGTTTTCCTTTATGTTTTCTATGGAGCATGACGTCATCACTGCAGCTGGTCCCACTTACAGGAAGCCTGCACTAAAGAATTGATGTGACCTTGCTGCAGTGGACTATATATCAGTTTGTTTTACACGTAGAGCGTGCCAGCCCCACGCACAACCTCATATTAGTAACAACATATACAGTGGTTAAGCGCAATAATGTCTCATGTGGTTCCCGAAAGGGGAGGTTCAAGGAGATAAAGAAATACCAGAGCTACTGGTATCTCAGGCAAATCGTAAGAGGCGACAAATACGAGTTATGCATTGATCTGGTAACCGTGTCATGCAGAGGCGTTCCTAAAGTATGTGGCACACGGGGCGGATCCAACCTTTGACACCTTCACTCCACAAAGAAACACTTGCAAGTATATTTTTAACAGTAAGTACTATCACATTAGTGTCCGATGGCATCCCCTTCCTGGCTGTCACCCGCGGCGGACCACCCCCTAGCACTTTCTTTAGTACGCCACTGGTGTCTAATAAAATAAACATGACTCAGATCTAATAACTGGATCTATTCCCAGCACAGGCGGCAAAAAAAAACAAAAAAAAAAAAACAAGAGGCTAACAATTGGGAGTCATGACACGAGTGGTCCCTCACCCATCGGAGAGTGTAATAGAGTTGTAGGGTCGAAACAGTTATCTGACGGTGGAACGTCTGATGATCTGATTGCCTCCTGCTGTAACGCTTTGCATAGCATTTCCGATCATCGTACCCTACAACACTAAGATATAGAAACACAGTCTGTAAATAGAACAATTAAAAGTACACAATCCTCTGAATCATAGAGAACAAAGTGCGACACAGAAGACAAAACGGTCTTTTATAGTATTGGATAATGTTTAGAAATCACAAGATATCAAGTCTAACACAAAAACTAACAGTCGTCAACTCAGATGTCTTTTGTATGGCCCTGAAACGAGGAGAACAACAAAAGGGACAACCAAAAAGTTACAGGCTAACATAAATGGATGTTTGGGTAGAATGGGCGGTTTAAACTATAAATAAATATTAGACAAACATAAAGGTATGTTTTCAGTTACTCGTAAAAAATAAAGAAGTAGAAAACTAGACAACAGAAAAACAACAGAAGTGAGTGGCTTACCCAGGACTCGAACCCAGGACCTTCCGTGCGACAACCCCGCCTAGCTATGTAAGCGAATCACACTATCCTTCTGCCATCTAGGCATCACCAAAAAATGATGCTTCGATGACGGGTCACTAGTGCGAACCGCAACACATAACACCGGAAATTTACCATGGGCAGTCCAGCCTATTAATGACACAATCACTTCTGTTGTTCCCCTATTATACAGTAAAGGTCAGACTACACAAGACAAAGACCTTAATAATACTACTTCTTTATTTCTTACGAGTGCCAGAAAACATACCTTTATGTTTGTCTAATATTTATTTACTGTTTACAGCCCTCGGGTTTCCCTTCCTTATGTGTTATAAACGGTTTAAACTAGTATGAAAGGATCATCAATGCAGATGTGATGGAAAGAACGAGACAGATGACAGTGAAATACGAGATGTGGAAAAGACAGTGGTATGGTAGGACACACACTGAGGAAACCAACTGAAACCATCACAAGCAGGGCCGGCCCTAGGAATTTTGCCGCCCCGTGCAATACCATACCTTGCCGCCCCAGCCCAATCTCAAATTAACGTTTGAAATTTTTTAAACCATTAAAAGACTGATTTATTTCGTTGTTTCTTTCCACTCTGATATTTTATACTGACCGGAGTTTATCTCGAACGGAAGTAAACACAAAACTGCGCAAATTTCAACAAGCTTCAACATCCTTTGATTGAGTTAGAAGGGAATGTTTCACATTTATCTTCATTTTTCGTCGTGTTTTGCCGTTTCACTGTAATGGCCGAAAACACGCAGGATATGTTTCTAATATGTGAACAGTGAACAAATTGTGTGATCAAGCACAACTTTCTTACTTTTTCTGTGCTTCTAAATGGATTACCTTCAGAAAGAGAGCAGTGAAACTGTATTGTGATAATAATTTATGTTACAAGCCTTAGGTAAGTGGAAAATTTATGTTCAAAATTTCAAGTTATCTGTTGTTCTGTGTACATATTATCTGTCATAATATAAACATAATATAAAATTAACTAGAAAAGTATATATATATTTATATTGTCTATCCAAATGTCTTAGAAAACTCATGAACATCAGTTGGAAAGAATTCAAGACTAATCGACAAATAAGAGAAGACTCTAGGCAGAAATATGTTTCCGACTATATAAGGAAAAGACGATGGTCATATATCGGTCATGTCCTACGAATGCAAAACAACAGAATACCACTACAGGCGCTCACTTGGGTTCCTGAGGGTAAGAGGAAAAAAGGAAGACCAAAAGAAACACTCAGAAGAACAATAATAAGAGAAGGAGGAACGTTGGGCCTAAATAATGTGCAAGAGCTAAGAGGAGTGGCGTCACAACGAACAACCTGGAGAGCACTGGTTTCTGCCTTATGCGCCGTGTTTGGTGCTTGAAGAATTTATTATTATTATTATTATCCAATGTACTTTAACTTGAGATATACTATATTATACTTAACTCATGATTAGACACACATTGTTAATAAAAGTAAATTATGTATATGTAGGCTACATTTTTGGGGCTGAAAAATAATTCCGTCCAGAGCTGAAAATAATTACGTAGGGAATCAGTTTTTAAACAAGCTTCAACATTAATTTCATGACCATTAGCCTAATTTTAAATAGTACCATTAATAATAATGTATTGATAAATTGATGAAAATACTGTATAGTCATAAAATAAACCATTGACTTTATTAGAGACAATTATATGAAATAAATAGAGTTACATTACTTACATATAGGGGATGCTCTTCTCATGTGGAACGATGAACTGTTGAGCCACAAACACTTAACTATAGTATGTACATGTTATAGTTTTTAGCACTATTTTCACATTATTTGAATTTATATTGTTTGAAGTATGTACTGCTCAACAAGACACATTTCTTGCTTTCATATTTGCAAAAGCAGAAATAAGATCTGCGTAGTCTAATTTTTGACCGATTTCATGTTCAATTGAAATCATGGTAAGTCCTTCCAATCTAGTTTCGGCCATTGTTGAGCGTAAATAAGTTTTAATAAGCTTCAGTTTTGAAATACTACGCTCACCACTTGCTACCGTTACAGGCAAAGTTAGTAATATTCTTAAGGCTATAGCGACATTTGGAGCAATGTTATTTTCAATAATATAACGAAGAACTTCAATTGGCGGTGTATTTTCTGGTACTAATTTGGATACTACTTTCAGTTCATAAATAGCATCAATGTCTCTATTTTCTTGATGTGTTAAAACGCCTTCTGTGTTTTTACATTTGTTTAAGAGCTCATTTGTCGTCTCAGATTTCAATTTAGGGATGTTATATAAAAAGGAAAAATGTGAACTGTGATGTTCCAATTGCTCGAACCTTTCAACAGAATTAGTTGCAACATCAATAATAAAAAAAGAAAAATTCTATTTTGAATTTAGTTTTGGGATCCAAAATAGGTTTATCTCTTGCTTCATAGTTGTGTTGCTTTTTCTGCCGACGCACTCTAGTACATTGAAACGATGGTATCAAATCAGGATCAGCATCAACTTTCTTAGCTAATGTTGTAGCATCAACAAGAAAATTTTGAAATGATTCATCATTTCTGAGATTCTTAAGGCTTTGGAGAACATTTCTCAAAGTTGTTATGGCACTAGTCAATTCTATTTTTATGCTTTGCAACAGTTTACTAGGAACATTAATTTCGTTTAAAACATAGTGCTAAATAACCAGACAACATAAAAATTTAAAAATCTCCGAGTTTTAGGGCAAGGGTTTCAGCTTCATGTCTCGCCATATTGTCTACTGACTCGTCATCAGCAATTTCTATCAATGCATCATAAAATTCCTTAATATAATATCTTAAAGGACGAATGGCCTCGATTCTAGATTCCCAGCGAGTTGCACTTAGTGGCTTGGGCGTTAGAGTTGTAATATGTTTCTTATGGATTCCCCAACGCAGTGTTGACGCTGAGAAAAACACATACAATTTCTGAACCGTTTCAAAAAATAAACCCGTTTCTTTAGATGACATCGCGGCAGCATTGACCACCAAGTTGAGAGAATGAGAACAGCAAGGGATATAAAAAGCTCTCGGGTTCAAGTCCCTAATACGTTGTTGAACTCCTGAATGTTTTCCTTTCATATTTGATCCATTTTCATACCCCTGGCTACGCATGTTTGCGATTGGAATATCCATGTCTGACAATTTTCTTAGAAAGCATTCGGTTAACGCTGAGCCTGTAGTGGCATCTACAGCAATGAAACCAAGAAAATGCTCATGAATGTTGATATCATCTGGATTCGTATTAACAAATCTTACAATTAGTGTTAATTGTTCAATGTGACTTACATCGGGAGTACAGTCTGCAACTATGCTATAATATTTAGCTGTCTCCACCATAGAAATTATTTCTTTTTTTTAAAATAGTTCCAGAGAGAAGAGCAATCAATTCATTTTGAATGTTTTTCCCAAGGTAATGTTGGGTCGATCCACGAGCTACTCTCATTAAATGTTCACACATAGCACTATCAAATCTGGCAATCAGTTCAACAGGCATTCAAAAATTTCCATTGTTAGGGTCATATAATTTATCAGATGTTCCACGAAATGGCAAGCATTGTTGGCCCAAGAACTGGACAATAGCAGTTAGGCGGTCTATTATGCTCCTCCAGTGTCGAACTTCTGAATTTAATAACTTTTGTTGCTTTGAATCAATTGTCTGTACTGATTTAAGGCTGGACGATAATTCAATCCACTGTGTATGGGACTCCAAGTCGTTTTTAGATTTTTCGTGTTCATTAAGATACACATACAAATGACCCCAATCATTATAGCCACCAGTAGTGAGTGACATTTTATTACAGTAAAACAACTTACAGCAGAAACAAAATACAGAATCTTTTTCTTTTGAATACACTAACCATGATCGATTAATATGTTCTCCATTGCTTAGCTCCCTAGTGTAAAAATTTAGTGAAAATTTCCGACCATTAGAGCTGCGCGGAAAAACGAATTCATTTTTTGGTCTCTCTGGCAGACCTTTTTTTTTACGATTTCCAGTCTTTTGGTATCGCTTAAAGAAGGATTCCATTTTGCCGGATCAGTGTACATCTCAGTTCATCACTTAAATCTCTGGAATTGGAAACGGTCTAATCAGTCTCATTTTCGACATTGTTAGTAATATCTACGTTACTGGTGTCCGAGTTAGAAGTACTTGCCATGAGCTCAGAATCATTTGTTTCGGTACATTTGCTTATTTTCTTCTGTCTTACATCAGCTGTTTCAGTTTTTAGATATTTATCCAAAGCCCCGCTATGTTTTTGAATATCGCGTTCTTTTTCCAGTTTCCGTTACTGATATTCGGCACCTGATAGTGTTTTTCTTTTATCGGACATTATATGTATTTGAATATTAAAACTGTTTTAATAAACCCTACAATAAAATGTATTATTTAGTCATGAATGGAGGCTGAAGCACTGTACTAATTTCCATAACACGTTTAAAAAACTTATTTATCACTGTAACACATAGCACACTAACACTGAGCAAAATCAACTTCCTTGAATGCACACTCGAAAACAACTGAAACATTCGAGTCGCCATCATAGAACGGTCGATAAAAAAATAAATTCCTGATTCCCACACCAAGTTAATAAATTCTCGTCTCTCGTTCAGCCATGCCGGAAGATTTATCGTGGCGGTCTTCAGTTGACTACTGAACACGGAAATATAATCCTCTGGGAACCACTGTGGTTTCGACCAAGCGAATAAATTGTACTAACGTCCTTAAAGAAATACCTTTTAGTGCCTTTGTAGGAGAAGATAGCATTAGGATCATATGGGAGAACTATTAGTGAAGACTTGAAAAACATCTAAAGAACAGACCGCAAGTGCAAATATATCGTAGAGAAAACAGACAAAATGTGAAGGAATATAAAAGTAAGGAATTTTAAAGTAATGGACGAAACCTTCGAACACAGAGCGTTTTTTCTTCAGAATCCGTTCAGGTTATTCAGTCAAAATCCCGGTCGATGACACTCCTTCTAATGCACGCGCCCAGGCTTGAACCTTGAACACCTGATCGCTAGCGCAGTGTGGTAACCATTACACCAGCGCGGCTCCCAGACGGGATATTTTGGCGGGATTGTAAAAATAAGTAAAAAGATTTTTTGCCGCCCCCCAAAGCTTGCCGGCCCGTGCAAATGCACGTGTTGCACCGTCGGTAGAACCGGCCCTGATCACAAGGCAGTCCTTATTGTGCAATCTCCATATCTTATGTGGGGTGCCGAATGAGCTGTTAGCTTAGGGCGCTAATACCCGATCACCGGCCCAGGGTTAACCAGATCAATACGAAGTGACGTCAACGACAGTTTACATAGATCGAAGTAACAGTAAGTCTGAAAGATAAACATAAATTAAGTTACAAGGTCACGCAGACGGGCGGATCTAAATGGTACGAAAATGCATATAATACTCGACGGTAAAGGCTAAAAATGATCTCTAAATAATATATGTCCAAACGGTGGCAAAAATGATCTCTGTCCAAACGGGAAAGGTAAATCCCATCGCGAGAGATGAAATGTTTGAAAGAAGTTAACGGGCGAGACAGAGTGAGAAATGGTGACATCTGAAAAACTGTAGTAACTATATCAGAAAATAAAACGGTTTGGCCATTTCATGGAATGGAGTCCAATCGGTCACTAACACGCGCCAACAACACAAGAGAAGCTGATTCAGAGCGCGGGGAAGACAGTCACGTGGTTTGATTTGGTTTGATTTTTAAGGACTATCTTCACTGCACACGGACTACTCCATCAGTGCTCCGATCTCCTCCCTTAGATCACCCAAGGAGGATCTCAACACAGTGCACGAACTCCGTAGCACCTGCGAGAATCTCAATGTATGTATATAGGAATCACACATTCTATAAATATTTTTGTAGTGGTGCTTTCGCCTACTATTTTTACTTTATTTCTCCCAACGTTTTCACTCCGCTGTTTCTGCAGCAGTTTTCCCGTCTCTTTTTTTGTAATTTTTTGTTTGTGCGCTGCTCATCGAAAGGCAGAAAGTGGTCCACCACATATGACGTCACGCAGTGACAGGAGAGGGAGTCAAAATTTTGTGACGTGTGACGATATGGGGAAAAAGAGGGAGGGGGAGGTTTGGAAAAAAATGTGACGTCACACAAAAAAATATACAAGTTACACTCGCTTCTTTGTAAAATTATGCTTCTAGTTTTATTCACAATAATTAACTTTTATCCGTTATAGCGTACAACTCCCTCGTGGACGACTTATATCAATATTATTATCTCAGCGAAAATATTGGATAATTGTTATAATCTTTAATTGGTTTAAATTGTTTTTAATTATAGATTTCTTTTTATTTATTTTTTTAAATAATGTAATACAGCAAAATGCAGATTAAATAAAATGTAATGTGTAAAATTAGATTTAAAAAAAAAAAAAACAGTAACAAGTTATAACCATCGCGACAACAGCGTGATGAGATCAAAATCACAAACGTTTAGGAAGTTGAACAAACGGGTGTAACATTTTACAATCTTTTGTGTGCGTGCGTATGTGTGCGTGATGTGTGTGTGTTAGTGGCAAAAAAAAGGGGGGGGGGGGATAAAATGCGAATGAACCAGGCAGGCGGCAGTAGATGACTAGAAGACACTGGCGATGGATGAAACACACACTGAAGAAAAATGTTGATAGGAATACAAGGTAGCCCATTTTATAGAATTTCCAGGGTAAGAGGAGGAAGATAAAAAACACACACACATACACACACGGAGAAGGGAATTAAACATGGAAAGACCTTGAACACATTTCACATGATATGAAGCCTTTCCGATTTAATTAGAGAAGACGGCTGGGGACAGAAATGAAAGGGATACAGAAGAGATAAATACACTTCGAGGCGATGGCAGTAGTATGTCAGGCGCAAAACGGTTAGTATTCCGGCGGTGGCGCGTGACTTTTATATAGTAAAATATACCAATCGATAACGGCGGTGGCGCGTGACATTTATATAAGGAAAAATATTAGATCTATAATGGCGGGGTGTGGGTGTAGTGAAATATTTTTTGGTTTGAGGGGAGAAAGTGTAAGTATGACAGACTTGATGGAAGAATAAAAGATAATATCTAGAGGTAAATCTTCCAGACTGCAGGTTGAATGCACAGTCTCTCCTCGGGAATTAGTCCACTCAATAAAAAACTTTCTAAGAGAATTCTGGTGAAACTAAACATGATATTCTCTAGGCGATAAATTCTTTATCCGATATCCTACAAAGGACTATGTATAGTACATATAGATGGATAAGAGATTTGGTGCCCAGCCACATAAAAAATATCCCGACCCAATAGTGTTTATTAATTATGGCTCTGCCCCCAGGGTGTAGTCTAGATTTATGTTATTAAAACTATACAACCCAATTAAATATTACAAAGAAAATAACAACAGACTCTGTTATGTAAAGTTTTCAAAAATGAAAATAGAATCTCACAATATATTAAAATATACAACTATATGTTCCCTAATCTATGAATGGTTCTGATCCATGTTAGAATTAATTTTTAATCATAGGACAATAGGAATATTCTGTAGTGGTTCTGCTGGCATATTCAGATACTCATCTCAGATGCTGATGTAGTCTTGTTGCCAGGGGTTCAATATGTCAAAGCACTCCAGGTCCAGCAAGGTCCTTTTAGGGTTTCAGAGGATGGCAAGTTGCTTTCTCCGTCTTGACTCAGGGCGCATCACCAGCTGGGATGGATTAAGTCTGCCCTTGAGAACACTGCTTATGGTTTAGTCTTCTGGTATGGCAACCTGATAGGACTGGATTGACAAACAATCGAAGCTCCATTAGTAATCACGCCAGAGAAGTCATTTCCCATATCTGCTGGGCGCTAATCGTCCATCAGAAATCTAACAAACATTCATAGTTAACATCAATTTAAAAAAATGCTATCTATTATCTATAAAGTACTATAGCATAACTGATGTTATAAGCAAACAGGTGGATCTAAACCTATATCTGGCTTCCAGCTTGTTTACCGCAGTGATTTCCAACATGTGGGCTGTTAGCTTCACCAACTGTGAAGTTTGGGGCAGTGGTCATCAAAAGTTTGAGAACCACTGGTCTACATTGTGCCCATAGAGCAGTAAAATCAATTTGGGGTCACTGTCAACAATGGTTTGAGAACCACTGGGTAATAGTTTTCTATTCTTCTGTAACATGTTCGGGTGTCATTGCTGCTAAGGTTTGAGAACCACTGAATTACAAGTCAGTCAACATATTCATTTATAAATTTGGCTAGTGCTGTTGCCCATTCATTACATACTTCTGTGTTTATGTGATAGGCATTCATATACCTTGATAATACCATCATAACACATTAAAACATAATAAGGATATTTGCAGAAATCAGTTCAGGATTAAAATATGACAAGAATAATCATGGCTGAAATCATACAGTAGAATTAGTAGAAAATCATTCAGTATAAAACAGGACAAGCGTAGTTCATAGATGAAACTTTCAGTATACATAATGTTGGTGTCTCCTGTACAAAATCAAGGATATTAATTTCTGTTACAGTGAAAAACAAAAGATACTGACATGATATGTTGTAGATAAACATATGATTAATTCATGTTATTCATATAACAATATAGATCACTTACTCGCTGCGCTCATAACCACTGCTGTTTAAAATGACCGGGCCAGTCTGTATTTCTTAGGAGCAACCATTTTGTTCCCGGTCAGTCTGCCGGCTTGCGAGAGAGAATATGCCTTCGCTTTGAGAATTGCGCCAAAATCCTCCAGGTTTCCATTTGGTTGCTGAGGTCAAAGGTCAAAAGACAATAATCCGCACTCCCTATCCATTGGCTGAACTGCAATTATTCAGGGCGCGGTGTAAAAGTTCACAGCGGTAAAAGGTCACAGTGGTTTTGCCAGTCAAACGTAGAACAAAGGAATTTATTTCCCGCAGCAAATGGGAGATCTCCTGATGTGTATTTACGCGTGGTAGATTCTAGAGAATTTAGAGAGAAGGAATGTTTTGGTATGCGAAAAGATTGACAGAGAGAAAAGAAGGCGAATACACTTCGTGTCTGCCAATACCTTCCTGTTTCATATCTCTCGTTATTCAATCCCATTGTTTCCTCTTTTCCCTCTGTCGAACGGTATGCCTGTAATCCACACATGGCTATCCGTTTCCTCTTCAGTAAGTAGTTTAGGTGGGTTGAGCAAGCCTGCTCACAAAAATATCCCTCTCTTCTTTTCCTCCTTCTGGATCCTCCATTGAAGCTTGCCTCCTGGCAAAGAGCTTGCCCTAAAGCCTACACTCTGCTTACAATTGGATCTATAGCAAATAGTTTTGCGTGATGAGGTTGCCAGCCTCATACACAACCTTATTTTAGTCATATTTCTTGACCTGCCTAAGGACACATACCTATCTCCCCAGGTATGAGAGCGTGTATGTTCTTCTTTCGCTGTTTCTCCAGTGACAGAGAATGATATGTCTGTCAGTTGTTCCTGCTCACCAGGTACCAAGGAAATTTGAACCCGCTTCACTTTCTGATCCCAGATAGTGGGTGAGGTTATCGGAACTGACTGAAGACTAAGTGCTTGAGGCTCATGTTCCTCTTTAGCCGTTTCTCCCGTGTTAAAGGAAGATATTCCTGAAACATATTTCATCCCACCAGGTACCAAGGAAATTTGGACCCGCTTCACTTTCTGATCCCAGAGAGTGGGTGAGGTTATCAGAACTGAGTGAAGTCTTAGTGCTTGAGGGTCCTGTTCCTCTACAGCTGCTTCTCTCATGTTAAAGGAAGATATTTCTGAAACATGTTTCATCCCACCAGGTACCAAGAAACTCTGGCCCAGCTTCACTTTCTGCACGCAGTTAGTGGGTGAGACTATCAAAACTTGTTCAGAATTAAGTGCACTGGGGTGGTCAATCCCTTTGCACTCTTCCAACTTTTCAGTGAAAATATTGGAAGATGAGTTACGCATTGGAGTCTCCATAGCCTGTTCTGTCACGCCATCTCTAGATCGTGCTGAGTCTCCTAAGATGATATATTTCCCTCCTTGAGGTATGGGGTAAATTCGTTCATCCAATATTGCGGCCTTTACTTTGCCGTTTACAAAGTTCGACCTAACTTCTACATAAGCTAAAGGCAAAATCATCCTTCTGTTGTTTATCATGGGTGCTGTTATCTCAACATCCTCTTCGGTGACTTGATCAAGGTCGATAACAGAGGCTGAGACAAGGGCATCACACCCAAGACCTTGATAATACAAACAGGTGATTTGTTCTCCATTTACTGTGGCAGTCTCCACATTTTGAGAATCCCTGTATCCACTCCGGGCCTTCGTCAAGCTCCCATCCATGGTAGGGATCTTAGCTTTGTATGAAGTCGGTGGGTTTTGGTCTCGGCGCCTACAGTCTAACTGATGTAGGGTGGCTGACAGGTGATGCTCAAGAACATCCCTTCCCTTCCCATAGGGTTGCGTAATCCTTTTCCGTTGAGTGATCCTATTTGGTTGAGCGATCCTATTTACCAGGTTTTTGGTGCGGTTGTTTTCAGTATGCCAGTTGTGAGTTTTTGCTGAGGATGAGGAAGGTCTCTTCAGATTATTTGCACAGCTGTGCTTAATCTTGTTTTCAGGACAGTCTAGAGGTCTCTGTTTAGATATCCTAGCCTCTGCTCTGTCTGAGCCTGAATTCTTAGACATAGACTTGGCTTCATGTGGTGCAGTTATATTTACCGCTGAGGGTGGTGATGGAATTGGCAAAGGAGTGGCATGATGAGTATTCCTAGATTCAAGTTTATCCCTGGATTCCATTTTTGTAGGTTGAAACTGAGTTTCCATTTCTTGCAGTTCTTCCTTACACTGGAGGGATTTTTCTTGTCTTTGTCTCTCATGTTCCACATTCTCTTCCTTGCATTTTGCTCTCCATTCGTTCTGTTGCCCCATTATGCTCATGAAATATTCTACCTGTTCCGAGACATAATTTTCCAGCAAACTTCCCGAGAAGCCAGATAATTTTCCAATCTTATATGATTGCGCTGTCCATTTCTTCAGTCCTTTTATCTCATCCATTTTAACAGCAGTGGTTTTGCTGAGCGAGTATGAGATCTCTAACTCACTATCAAATAAATACAGGCCTAAATACTTTCTATAGCCGTAACTAAACTAAAGTATTTTAACAACCTATGTTATTTAAAACCAGCATATATAAAATATAATTTAAATATTAGTTAACAACATGTAACTAATAACAGCAGTACCACCAAGAATATTTTTCATAACATAACTAAAATGTGTTTTTCTTGCAAAAAATTTATATGTATTTTAGTCTAGGGTAATTTATATGTCCCCTCTTTAATCTAATCCTAGACTTGGACACCAATAAGTGACAAGTACCTACAGCAGTAGTGGTCTAGGAAAGATAAGAGTTTTCATATCTCAGACAAGTGTCTAAATATGAAAAAAGTAAATCCCGGACACGAGCGTCCCAGTGTAGCGAAATATTTTTTGGTTTGAGGAGAGAAAGTGTAAGTATGACAGACTTGATGGAAGAATAAAAGATAATATCTAGAGGTAAATCTTCCAGACTGCAGGTTGAATGCACAGTCTCTCCTCGGGAATTAGTCCACTCAGTAAAAAACTTTCTAAGAGAATTCTGGTGAAACTAAACAGGATATTCTCTAGGCGATATATTCTTTATCCGATATCCTACAAAGGACTATGTATAGTACATATAGATGGATAAGAGATTTGGTGCCCAGCCACATTAAAAATATCCCGACCCAATAGTGTTTATTAATTATGGCTCTGCCCCCAGGGTGTAGATTTATGTTATTAAAACTATACAACCCAATTAAATATTACAAAGAAAATAACAACAGACTCTGTTATGTAAAGTTTTCAAAAATGAAAATAGAATCTCACAGTATATTAAAATATACAACTATATGTTCCCTAATCTATGAATGGTTCTGATCCATGTCAGAATTAATTTTTAATCATAGGACAATAGGAATATTCCGTAGTGGTTCTGCTGGCATATTCAGATACTCATCTCAGATGCTGATGTAGTCTTGTTGCCAGGGGTTCAATATGTCAAAGAACTCCAGGTCCAGCAAGGTCCTTTTAGGGTTTCGGAGGATGGCAAGTTGCTTTCTCCGTCTTGACTCAGGGCGCATCACCAGCTGGGATGGATTAAGTCTGCCCTTGAGAACACTGCTTATGGTTTAGTCTTCTGGTATGGCAACCTGATAGGACTGGATTGACAAACAATCGAAGCTCCATTAGTAATCACGCCAGAGAAGTCATTTCCCATATCTGCTGGGCGCTAATCGTCCATCAGAAATCTAACAAACATTCATAGTTAACATCAATTTAAAAAAAATGCTATCTATTATCTATAAAGTACTATAGCATAACTGATGTTATAAGCAAACAGGTGGATCTAAACCTATATCTGGCTTCCAGCTTGTTTACCGCAGTGATTTCCAACATGTGGGCTGTTAGCTTCACCAACTGTGAAGTTTGGGGCAGTGGTCATCAAAAGTTTGAGAACCACTGGTCTACATTGTGCCCATAGAGCAGTAAAATCAATTTGGGGTCACTGTCAACAATGGTTTGAGAACCACTGGGTAATAGTTTTCTATTCTTCTGTAACATGTTCGGGTGTCATTGCTGCTAAGGTTTGAGAACCACTGAATTACAAGTCAGTCAACATATTCATTTATAAATTTGGCTAGTGCTGTTGCCCATTCATTACATACTTCTGTGTTTATGTGATAGGCATTCATATACCTTGATAATACCATCATAACACATTAAAACATAATAAGGATATTTGCAGAAATCAGTTCAGGATTAAAATATGACAAGAATAATCATGGCTGAAATCATACAGTAGAATTAGTAGAAATCATTCAGTATAAAACAGGACAAGCGTAGTTCATAGATGAAACTTTCAGTATACATAATGTTGGTGTCTCCTGTACAAAATCAAGGATATTAATTTCTGTTACAGTGAAAAACAAAAGATACTGACATGATATGATGTAGATAAACATATGATTAATTCATGTTATTCATATAACAATATAGATCACTTACTCGCTGCGCTCATAACCACTGCTGTTTAAAATGACCGGGCCAATCTGTATTTCTTAGGAGCAACCATTTTGTTCCCGGTCAGTCTGCCGGCTTGCGAGAGAGAATATGCCTTCGCTTTGAGAATTGCGCCAAAATCCTCCAGGTTTCCATTTGGTTGCTGAGGTCAAAGGTCAAAAGACAATAATCCGCACTCCCTATCCATTGGCTGAACTGCAATTATTCAGGGCGCGGTGTAAAAGTTCACAGCGGTAAAAGGTCACAGTGGTTTTGCCAGTCAAACGTAGAACAAAGGAATTTATTTCCCGCAGCAAATGGGAGATCTCCTGATGTGTATTTACGCGTGGTAGATTCTAGAGAATTTAGAGAGAAGGAATGTTTTGGTATGCGAAAAGATTGACAGAGAGAAAAGAAGGCGAATACACTTCGTGACAGTGGGTTACTAAAAAAGTCAGGAAAAGACATTGACTGATGATATAGACCAGAAATTCAACACCATTTCAACAATATATAAGGAAAGCAGCAAATCATGCTTGGGATTTCATGAAAGGAAGAAGCAAGGCTGGATAACACCAGAAACATTAAACACCGTAACACTGAGAAAGGTAATGAAAAGAAAGAACACAGAATTGAAGTCCCCCAGGTTAAAGCAACTATATAGTGAACAGTACAGTCAGCTGGACAAGGAAGTTAAACGCCAAACCCGAGCCAACAAAAGGAATTTCCTAGACGATCTTGCAAGACAGGCAGAAGAGGCAGCACTGAGAAATGAACAAAGCACAATATACAAAATAACTAAATTCATCAGCGGAAAACGATGTGGAAACAACATTACATAAGTAAGAGATCAGCAAGGAAATCTCATCACGACAGCAGAGGGACAGGAAACAAGATGGACAGAGCACTTCAGAGAAACTCTGAACAAGGAACCACCAGAGACACAACTGAATGTTCCTGAGGCTGAAAACGATCTAGATGTAAATACAGACACTCCACGACAAGAAGAAATCATCACAGCTATCAAAGGGTTAAAGAACGGAAAAGCTCCTGGTCATGATAACTTAAATGCAGAGCTATTTAAGACAGACCCTGAGCTAGCAGCAGAACTATTAGAACCACTATTCGCACAAGTCTGGAAAACAGGGACAACACCATCAGAGTGGAACAAAGGAATAATTGCCAAATTGCCCAAGAAGGGAGATCTTGCAGACTGCAATAATTGGAGAGGAATCACTTTTCTCTCAGTTCCCAGCAAGATACTAGGCAGGATAATTATACAGAGAATTTCAAAAGCAGTAGACTACAAACTGAGGAAAGAACAAGCAGGATTTAGAAAGAACAGAAGATGTATGGATCATGTATTCACTCTCAGGAACATTATAGAGCAGTGCTCAGAATGGCAAAGACAGCTGTACATTAATTTCGTTGATTTTGAAAAGGTTCTTGACAGCATACATAGGGACAGTTTATGGAAAATACTGAGGGCTTATGGCATTCTAAGCTGCATAGTATCAATCATAAAAAGCTTCTATGCCAACTTTACATGTAGTTGTGGGCACAGCAACGTAATCTTTGAGGTGAAGACAGGAGTACGACAGGGATGCCCCTTATCAACAACTCTATTTTTAACAGTCATAGACTGGGTGATGCGCCAGACAACAGAGGGCAGTCAAAGAGGAATAAGATGGACTATATTTTCTACATTGGAAGATCTGGAATATGCAGATGACATTGCACTACTAGCACATTCACATCAACACATCCAGGAAAAAATGGATAGACTTAATAAGTATAGCCAGCAGGTGGGCTTGAACATCAATCTAAAGAAGACGGAGGTCATGACGCTCAATGTGAGCAACCCTGAGCTCATATCAGTAAGGAATCAGCAACTGGAACAGACAGACACCTTCACATACCTAGGATGCATAGTAACACCAGACGGCGGGGCAGACAAAGACATCAACAACAGAATGAATAAAGCAAGAACAGCCTTTTTTAGCCTAAAGAACATCTGGAAGTCCTCTCAATACAGCACAAGCACAAATTTAAAATTATATCAGAGCTGTGTGGTCTCTGTGCTTCTCTATGGTGCGGCATGCTGGAGAGTTACAGAGAAAGAAATGTCGAAATTGTCCTCTTTTCACACAACATTCCTAAGAAAAATTCACCACATCTTTTGGCCGAATACCATCACCAACCAAGATCTGCTTACTCGGAGCAAGCAGGAGAGCATGCACACCATCATAGCTGGCAGACGCTGGAGCTGGGTTAGCCATGTCCTCAGAAGAGACCCTGATGCCATCACAAGAACAGCTATGCTTTGGACCCCTGAAGGAAAACGAAAGAGAGGCCAAGCAAAAACAACATGGCGGAGGACTGTGGAGGCTGAGATGCAAATAATGAACCAGAGTTGGGGCACTGTACGAATGATGGCCACCGATCGAGTTTAATTCATACTTTGTCTCGCAAAATATACTTCTATTTATAAACCTTGGCCTTTGTTATATTTATCTATGTTGTAAAATATATATTGTATGTATGTTGTATATATGTATAAATATATGTTGTATATATATGTTGTATGAATAAAGAAACATAACAACACACGACTGAGTCATACAACCTACCTACTTACCTCCCCTTAGTAACCCACACCCCGCCATTATTGATCTAATTTTTTTCCTTATATAAATGTCACGCGCCACCGCCGTTATCGATTGGTATATTTTCTATATAAAAGTCACGCGCCACCGCGGGAATACTAACCGTTTTGCCCCAGACATACTACTGATGGCACAAGACAGCAGTATTTGGCGTGACATTTTTGAAATCCTATGCTCCTCTGGGAACTGAAGGCTGATAAACAAATGAATGAATACTTAATAATGTAAACCTACCTTTAAAACCACATTTGACCATCAGTTGAACTAAAACAATATATAATTGTGTAATTAAAATCTGCTATGCACCATGTTGTTAACGTCTCATAGAACGAGCCGACTTTGAAGTTGCCAGGCACAAAGACAAACTGTAAATAAACCATTTTTTAGAATGTCGCAAGGGCACACTTGGTTGCAAGAACAACAGGCCAGCTAGAATTTCCTTAGTGTTAAGATCACCAGGATATAACGTTTCGTGTAGATAAGGACGTCTGCCTTTGCATTAAAAAAAAATCCAGGGCTCAGTTTCTAATTTATGGTTAGTTTTCTAGAGAACAATAGGCATTCAATATCGATTAAAACATAATCCTATGGTTTCCAAAATGTAAACAATAAACACTTCAAACACAACCATACAAAAAGTAGTTAAAAACTACAAAGCATGACGCCTGGCTGTTGTTTAAGCCGTACATTAGCGTTGCTGTATAGGACTTGCATAAGCTAGTTATTAAAAATGTGGTGCCTGTTTTACAATGAAATAATTCAGTAATAAATGTGTAAATAAAAGTTAAAAATGGTATTTGAGTCAGTGTGGCAAATGACCAATGCATAAGAAACACGGTCACCCTTCATCAGCCACGCTCACAAAGATGACACAAAGGTGGGAAATATGGAGTGGCTATGAGAAAATGACAACGGTCGTAGCAAACACGTGGAATAAATTATAATTAATAAACAAATACAGAAACTAAGATAAGCAATATAGAAATACTATAAAATGACAAAGGACAACGCAAAAATAATAATGAATAAAAAAAAATACTAAACAAGAAATAAATAACAACACAAATCACAAAAATGAAAATAGAATGTAGTAAATCTTTATCTCCAACTCATTCTGTCCTCTTCTATTTCCAGTCCTCACTAATATTACGTTTGGGTAGTTTATTGTTCAGTTTCGTTTTTTAGTTTCGTAGTATGTATTGTATACATCCGGTGGTGACAGTCATTTCCTTTTCCGGGCACGCCAGTCCGTTTGCGGGAAGCAATAGTGGTAGGACCTCGATTCCTTCAGGGAAGTACCTAGGTTTAATTTTTATATTTATTTAGTTTCTTATGTGTCCTATCTAGCCTTCACTTTCTTTTCTTTCCCTGACGAAGGCCTTGTGGTCGTAACGTTGGCTATTTTCTTTGTCTTTTGTCCTCGTAAGACGAATTACCTTTTTTCGATTTTTTTTTCACACCCATCCATTTAAATCTTTATTTACATTGTCCCGTGTTGTTCTCAGGGTCATCAGAATGGACAAAGATAGAAGACAGCGACTGTATCCTCGGCTGTATCGTACAATTGGGAATCATCACCCACAGCGGCACGACCACCTAGAGCTGGGGTCTGTAACCGATCAATCGCAATCTACCGTTAGGCAAAATGGGATGATTTAGTAGATCTTTATATGACCAAAAAAAAAAAAAAAAAACGGGGAGGGGGTGAAGGAATTTTTGAGCTAGGAAAATTTCGAACTAACCTTCGTCCTACCAACATTTAAAAATACTGTACCTCGTTGATTAAAGGCACATTTCAGACGTACCCTAATATACACACTAGCTAAAACTGCCTAAAATGTAATTTATTCGCGAACTGTTTAAAACAGGAAGCCGATAATGTCTTTGAATGAAGTTAATATTCGGTCATACTTCATTTACTCTGAATTTTAAACCGCTGTGTATTTGAAACTGCAAAAAGTCGATATTACGGCTGACATAAGAGTTCAGTTTACGCGGCAGCTATTCCAAATACAGTGCGCTGAAAATAGACATTACTTTATGACGGTAGATCTTTAGCGAGCTCAGTGTTTCTAAAGTAGCTCGCCACAGTTCCTTGGTTGCTTACCACTGCCCAGGATGTAAACAGGTAGAAATATTTATGTGACCAGGGGAACTCCTCTGATGATCAGATTACCTAATGTTCAAATGCTTGTATATAAACTTATCTATAACATGTAAAATAATCTACGATTAAGAAAAAAAATCAAAATAAAACAAAAACCTCACCTCTAATGTGATCTAGTTAGTAAAGTTGATCCAAAAACAAACAAACAAACAATAACAACAACGAAAAATCCAATAAAACCAAACCTTTAATGTGATCTAGTTAGTAAGTTGATAACAATTAAAAAACAAAAAACTAAAACAAGAAATGGTATTAAAAAAATGCTAATAGACAGAATGTATTGTTGTAGGTCAACTTGGTGCTCCAACAACTGTTATTGGATGCATGGTGCGCAATTTCATGATAGCTTCAATGACATAAACTGCCCATGCTTACTTCACTACAAGCAAATATACCCATCAAAGAAATGATCGGCGGGGGGGGGGGGGGGGTGGGGGGGGGGGGGGGGGGGGGGGGGGGGGAATCAAAGCCAACGTCTTAGCATTTCATCATCTGTAGCACATTCAGAAGACTTGAGACTTTACTAGAAACTCATTTTGTTGATTCTGACCGAAGTTACTTGAAACATTTGTCATTTTTGCCTACTTCTTAACAGTACTTTATGTGCGTCTCCCCCTTCCCCCCCCCCCTCTTTTTTTTTCTTTTCGCTGATCAAGGTAAACAATCAGGGTGCAAAATATTATTGATAAATATGTGTAATTTTATGATATTTTACGTAAGCGTTTTCTATTTCTTGTTTTATAATATGTCTTTTTACGCAATGTCAAAATAAATTGCAAATGATTGTTCTTACCTTTATACGCATGTGAGTACGCTTGTATTAAAAATACAAAAAAGGTCAAAAAATCACCTAAGTTTACCATTTTGGCAGCCCTTGACGCCCTCAGTTATCATTACGTTGGAATGTTTTATTATTAACTAGACTGTTACTTTTACTCAGGATCACAATCTTCAGACTCCGTACTGGCCACAATAGATTGAGATACCATCTATTCAACAAGCTAAAGATAGGAACTACCGACCAATGTAACTGTCTTCTTCTTTGATCCATAACCACCAACCGTCAAAGCAGTCAGCGGCCATCACGCCTGGTGGCGTCTTGTAGGGCAGCAACAAGTTGATTCCACTTTGCTCAGTCGGCGGCCATCCTTCGTACAGTGCCCCAACTGTGGTTCATTCTTTGCATCTCAGCTTCCACAGTTCTCCGCCAAGTTGTTTTTGGTCGGCCTCTCTTTCGCTTTCCCTCGGGCGTCCATAGCATAGCTGTTCTTATGATGGTATCAGAGTCCCTTCTGAGGACGTGGCCAACCCAACTCCAGCGTCTGCCAGCTATGATGGTGTGCATGTCCTCCTGGTTACTCCGAATAAGTAGTTCTTGATTGCTGATGGTGTTTGGCCAAAAGATTCGGAAAATTTTCCTTAGGCAGATTGTGTGGAAGGAGGACAGTTTCGACATTTCCTTCTCTGTTACTTTCCAACATTCCGCACCATAGAGAAGCACAGAAAGTACACAGCTCTCATACAGTCTTAATTTGGTGTTTGTGCTGTACTGGGAAGACTTCCAAATGTTGTTGAGAACAGCAAAGGCTGTTCTCGCTTTATTCATTCTATTGTTAATGTCCTTGCTTGTTCCGCCATCAGGTGTTACTATGCATCCTAAGTAAGTAAATGTGTCTGTCTGTTCTAACTTCTGGTTCCTTACTGTTATTGGCTCAGGATTGCCAACATTTAGTGTCATGACCTCTGTCTTCTTCAAATTGATGTTCAGGCCAACCTGCTGGCCATACTTATTCAGTCTATCGGTTTTGTCTTGAATGTGTTGATGTGAATGCGCGAGTAGTGCAATATCATCTGCATATTCCAGGTCTTCCAGTGTAGAAAACGTTGTCCATCTAATTCCTCTTGGACTGCCCTCTGTTGTCTGGCACATCACCCAATCTATGACTGTCAAAAATAATGTTGTTGATAAGGGGCATCCTTGTCGTACTCCTGTTTTCACTTCGAAAGTTGCATTGCTCAATCCAACACTGCACGTAAAGTTAGAACAGAGGCTTTTTATGATGGAAACAATGCGGCTGGGAATTCCATAAGGTCTCATAATTTTCCATAGGCTGTCCCTGTGTATGCTGTCGAAAGCCGTTTCAAAATCCACAAAGTTAATGTACAGCTGTCTCTGACATTCTGAGCACTGCTCTATAATGTTCCTGAGGGTAAATATATGATCTGCACATCTTCTGTTCTTTCTGAAGCCTGCGTGTTCTTTCCTCAGTTTGTGGTCAACTGCTTTTGAAATTCTCTGCATGATTATCCTGCCTAGTATTTTGCTGGGAACTGAGAGGAGGGTAATTCCTCTCCAGTTGTTGCAGTCTGCAAGGTCGCCCTTCTTGGGCAATTTGACTATTATTCCTTTACTCCACTCTGTTGGTGTTGTCTCAGTTTCCCAGATTTGTGCAAATAGTGGTTCTAATAGTTCTGCTGCTAGTTCAGGGTCTGTCTTGAATAGCTCAGCATTTAGATTGTCTTGACCAGGTGCTTTTCCATTTTTTTAGCCCTTTGATAGCTGTGATGATTTCGTCTTTCCGTGGAATGTCTGTATTTACATCTAAGTCACTTTCAGCCTCAGGAACATTCAGCTGAGTCTCTGGTGGTTCCTTATTCAGTGTTTCTCTGAAGTGATCTGCCCATCTTGTTTCCTGCCCCTGTGCTGTGGTGATGAGATTTCCTTGTTTGTCTCTTACTAACGTTATGTTGTTTGCACCTCGTTTTCCACTGATAGCTTTAGTTATTTTATAGACTGTGCTTTGTTCATTTCTCAGTGCTGCCTATTTTGCCTGTCTTGCAAGGTCATCCAGAAATGTCCTTTTGTTAGCACGGGTTTGACGTTTTACTTCCTTGTCCAGTTGATTGTACTGTTCGCTATATATTGCCTTAAACCTGGGAGACTTAGCTTTTGTTTTCTTTCTTTTCATTTCCGTTCTCTTCGCTATGGTGTTTAGCGTTTCTGGTGTTATCCAGTCTTGGCTCTTTCTTTCCTGGAATCCCAAGCATGACTTGCTGCTTTCTTTGTATATTGTTGAGATGGTGTTGAATTTCTGGTCGACATCGTCGGTCTCTGTTCTTTCCTGGCTTTTGGTAATCAGATATCGTCCCTTTACGTCAACCACAAACGCTTGTCTGGTGAGGGGGTCCTTAAGTTTCGTAATGTAAGTATCTTTTCTGTTTGGCTACAACTGGTCCAGCAGCTCTGAGTTTCACCTTCAGTCTTGCTACTACTAGGTGATGATCACTTCCCACATCTGCGCCTCTTCTTACTTTCACGTCTTGTAGTGCATGTCTCCATCTGCCATTGATCATTATGTGATCTATCTGGTTTTGTCTCGTCCGTTTGGTGATTCCCATGTTAACTTGTGCACTTCTTTGTGTTGAAAAAGTGTTCCTCCAATGACCAGGTTGTTAATACTGCAGAAGCTTATTAATTTGTCCCCATTCTCATTTACTGTTCCACTGCCGCATTTCCCCATTACTCTTTCATTATAATTATTGTGTGTTCCAACTTTCGCATTTAGGTCTCCCATTACTATATAAGATCGTACCTGGGTACAGTTTCCATTTCCTTTTGTATCTGTTGATAGAAGTCATCCTTGATCTCTTCATCGCTGTCGTTTGTTGGTGCATAGCATTGTATAATTGTGGTGTTGGTGAATCTCCCTCTCAGTCTTGCTCTTATTAGTCTATTGTTAATGGGTTTCCATTTCAGTAAAGACCTTTCCATTCCTTTCTTCAGGATAATGGCTACACCTTCGTTGTGCTGACCATCCTCGCTACCAGAATAAAGTACTGTTTCCCCTGTAGCTGTTTTTATTCTCCCCATCCCTGTCCATCTGCTCTCGCTTATTCCCAGGATATGTAGTTTGTAATTCCCCATCTCTGCTGTGATCTGTCTCAGCTTTCCTGCCTCATTCATGGTTCTGACATTCCAAAAACCAATTCTGGTTTCGTGTTTTGCGGTCTGGGCACCCGTTTTCATGCCAGTAGCTTCCTTTCGGCTTTCACCACTGTCAGTCATACGAGCCTGAGACTCCGGATGTCCGTCCCGCATCAAAGTTTTTTTCATTTATTGTCGTTTCCGTAACATGTGCAATTTTTTACATAGACAGGGGTGTCGGCCCTGTGCTAAAACCCCCAACCTGGAGGACCAGGGTACCAGCTTTTGTCTGACCCCTACCCACGCAGACCAGTCAAGCTTGGTTGAACCTACCAAGAGTAAATCTCCCACTGGCATAGCTCCGGGGATTGTCAGGGTACACAAGCTGCCATACCGCTACAAGGTATAGGTACTATTGATGGCAGCAATGTAACTGTGCCACTGATAGAATGACTGCTGAACATCTGCTTCAAAGTTGCCCAACATATGCGGAGCAGAGAAAGCGCATTTGGCCGACACCAGAATCCATTCGTGGAAAAGCTCTACGGAGATTCAAATAGCCTCAACTGACTATTGCTTTCTTTGAAAACATTCAAGTGGACGTCTCAGAGTGTGCGAAGAAGAAGAATGTTCGCCGTGAGGGCTTGTCTCAGATGTTACTGAATACAAGAATTCTGGGTGTTCCCGTTGATGAACAATCAACTGAAAATTTGTTTCGGCAACTCAAAATGACGTACAGAACTAAAAACTATGAACAGTCGAGACCACAGTACGTCTACCGTTGCTTGGCAACTGACAACAAACATGTCGAGTCAATCCTTCAGCTCCAAAGACTTTAATGTTTATTAGTTAATTATTATTATTAATTTTAAGTAGGACAAATGTAAAAGGCTTAGGTTAATAAATAAAGCATCTTTCACGCTGGACTGTGTAGCCGTCAGGGGTTGAACGGGATATTTTGTCTTCATAACTAAAAAAAAAAAAAAGTTTTTTTTAAAAAACTTCTGACGGAGCTGGGTTTCTTACGGGAAGCGAACACGGGTATTCCGCATTAAAAAGCATGCGCCTTAACTACTCCATCATCGAGAAACCTGCGGTATGAAGTATAACGGACAAGCCATGTTGATAAATGAGTTTTTCTCGTGGTTAAACATTGAAATTTCGAAAAACCTATCAACTTTCATTTCAAAGACGGGAAATTAATTTTCTATCAGTAGAAATGTTTGAACAGTAATAAAGCATCGGGCTGGAGGACACATATAATGAATGCATGTCTTGTCAGTAGATTTGTGTACTGTCTGCGTACTAGAGACGACACTTTTTTCTACATGATGTCAATCATTAATGTCAATTTTTTGGGTAAACAGCGACATTTAATCTCGACTATTTGCATTGCTACACATTTCCAGCTTACAGATCCAGAAATCTGAGATAAAAACTAACTTGCAGAGCTGTTGCTCAATTTAAATTAAGATCACACACACACAAACGTAACAAATAGGACAAAGAATGCTTGTTAAAAATTAGCTATGAGCAAATGTAAATTTTAAGCGAACTTCAAATGAGGTAAGTGTGCAAAGGAAGATTATTACTCATTAATAGTAATGTGTCATGGTTTACTCAGCAGCGAGGTGATGAAGCTGTTCGGATGGCCCCTTGTTCGAATCCCCGAAGTACTTATTACTTCCTTGTAGATATTGCACAGATGAAATAGCCACACTGTGATTAATACGCGAACAGAACTTGAACCTACCACTTGACATTGAATTTGTGGACTCTGAAAAGGTATTCGACAGTTTAGACAGAAAATCCCCTGAGTTCATCATCATCATCATCATTTTTTTCCTTTTTACGGAGCATGGAACAACTAAACATTCCCAAATTCTTGCACCAGTGGTTTTTGTGGCAATTTGTTTTTTATGAGGTTGCCTCCACCATACGCAACCTCATATAGTTGCCATGTACGACATGCATGAAGGTCTAGAGGACTTATTCTTTGTCTCTTCAGAGACCTTCCCCCCCCCTCCCCCCCCCCTGGATTTGCATGGGGCAGCAATAACACACATACATGGGATTCAGTGGACTATGAACAGTACAGCTTGAAGACTAAATTTAGCCGACGACCTTGCTCTTCTATCTCATAAATGTAAGCAGACGAACGGCACTATTAAGAATAACTTAATTGGAGGTAACAGCAACAATGTCTGAAAATACACAGAGAAGAGAAAAAAAGTATGAGAATAAATGTAGCGAATGAGAGGCAGATTGTACTTTAAGATACATCCCTACAAGATGTAGCCTCATCCGTCCGTATTTGTTTGAAGTGTAAACAATTGAAATAAAAAGAAGGAAAGAAAAGGAAGAGCTTTCATTTCTTTATAAATATATGGAAATCAAAAGAAATCTCGTCCAACACAAAAATAAGAATCTTCAACTCAAATGTCAAGTTAATACTACTGTAATGCTTTAAAATTAGGCTAATAACTGAAAAAAAAACTACAATGTTACTTCAGTGGAAACAAAAAAAGAAATTTTTATTTCATAAATTTAAGGAGGAAAAAAAATTCCCTAAATATTTAAGTCCAGCTACAAGTCCACACCTGAAGTCAGTTAGGGTAAGGGAGGGTGTTAACTGGACGTGATAGTCCGAATGCGCTCCTTAGCTTGGCTCAAACATCTCTGCTTAAAAAAAAAAACCCCGGTGATTGTCAGACAATCACACGCTACCAGCGGCCTTGTATTACAAAATCATTACATAACATCTACCCTACAAAGATCACCCTCTAAATCTATACTGTTCAAAAAAAGAAACGCATAGCTATCCGAGGGCGCGTTTTTATGAGTTTGTAAGTAAAATTTGATGCTAGGCTATATAAAAACCAGCCTCAATTGTTCTTTACAGTGTCACATGCACGTGTTGACCTGAATTGCGTTCGTTTTTGTAATCGTTACAACGCAGTGGTCAATAGTGTATATGACGCAATTTTTGACCACAGCTCATGTTGCGCGCACGTGAAAGCAACAACATTTGGGGTGAACACTATTCACTGACTACGCAACTGAAACCCTATAAAAGGATAACGCTACACACAAAAAATTCAGTTAATTTTCAAGCAGACATTTATGCCGTCTCTATCGATAAATTTAAGGAACACTGCTATTGGCCGTTTGCAAGCAGGCGAAAGTCAAAGTCAGGTTGCCAGGCATCTAAACGTGCATCAGAGTACCGTCAGTCGACTTTGGCACCGGTTTTATGCATCCATGCCCAGAAGATGCCAGTCGCTGATCGATGCAAGAGGAGGCCACACACCATACTAACGGGAAAGCCCATACGCCAAAAACTCTCGTGACCCAGATGCAAAAACAACTGTCAATTGATTGGTTGAACCCTAAGGTATTCTTTTGTGCATTTTGAACAATTAACTCATTAAATTAAAAAAGTTATTGAATGTCAAAATTATGGCTATGTGTGTGCCTTCAGTAGCTATGCGTTTCTCTTTTTTGGACAGTATAGAAAGATTAACTGAAGTTTAAAACAAATGTTGGGAAAGGTTACGACTAAGTATCCACAAGATTGGGATAGAATATTACCCGCTATTCTCTTCGCCTATAGAGAAATTCCCAACGAAAATACGGAGTTTGCGCCATTTGAATTATACTGTTCAAAAAAAAAGAAACGCATAGCTACTGAAGGCACACACATAGCCACAATTTTGACATTCAATAACTTTTTTAATTTAATGAGTTAATTGTTCAAATTGCACAAAAGAATACCTTAGGGTTCAACCAATCAATTGACAGTTGTTTTGCATCTGGGTCACGAGAGTTTTTGGCGTACGGGCTTTCCCGTTAGTATGGTGTGTGGCCTCCACTTGCATCGATCAGCGACTGGCATCTTCTGGGCATGGATGCGTGGAACTGGTGCCAAAGTCGACTGATGATACTCTGATGCACGTTTAGATGCCTGGCAACCTGACTTTGACTTTCGCCTGCGTGCAAACGGCCAATAGCAATGTTCCTTAAATTTATCGATAGAGACGACATAAATGTCTGCTTGAAAATTAACTGAATTTTTTGTGTGTAGCGTTATCCTTTTATAGGGTTTCAGTTGCGTAGTCAGTGAATAGTGTTCACACCAAATGTTGTTGCTTTCACGTGCGCGCAACATGAGCTGTGGTCAAAAATTGCGTCATATGCACTATTGACCACTGCGTTGTAACGATTACAAAAACGAACGCAATTCAGGTCAACACGTGCATGTGACACTGTAAAGAACATTTGAGGCTGGTTTTTATATACCCTAGCATCAAATTTTACTTACAAACTCATAAAAACGCGCCCTCGGATAGCTATGCGTTTCTTTTTTTGAACAGTATAATTGTATAGACTCCAACAATGCTGTGGAAAAAACAATTGATACCTCGTATATTTGTGTGGTCAGCAAGCCAATAAACAGATCGTTTGTCTAGGGGAATATTATTATTAATGTTACTAAAACTCACGAGACAACCACACTCTTGCTCTATCTAGACTATAACTGATTTTATCTGATTTTAGTCAATTTCCTAGATACAGATTCGATCCAAATTTGGAAACAAAAAGTCAATCTGACGTAATAGAAAAGACAAATCTAAGGAATTCGCAACCTTTCAGTGGTACTAGTTCAAGATCTAGCTAAAATTCCCGGAAAACGAGCTCTCCATTCTGTCGTATTATCTCCTGTTCTAAATTCAATAATCCAACGGACGAGCGCTCATTCTGTCGTAAATTTTTTATACGTAATTATGATCGATTCTGGTCCCGTCTGAATAGAACTGAAAAAGATGGTAGTGAGAGATAAGGTAAAGAAATAGATTTCACGAGTGAAATGGTGAAAGGTAGAGTCTGTCCCTGGATTTTGAGAAGATACTCTATTCCAGCCTATCGTTTACGACCGAAATTTGTTGATCAGACAGTTTCCTTCCTGTATATAGAAAGTATATATATATATATATATATATATATATATATATATATATATATATATATATATATATATATATATATATATATATATATATATATATATATCAACCACTCACTTACACACACTCACAGATAAGTGACGACAATTAGACGCACAAACGTGAAAACTATATTAATGGAGTAGGGATATTGGGACGAGCTGACCGACACAGGTAATTACGTTTTATGTTAAGTTTATTTATCATAAAGAAAACTTCACATTTAATATCAAATATATAACAAAACAATCATAGGTTAAGAATCAATAAAGAAATATACCCATAAGTGCAATTCCCTCTGTTGAGACAAGATCCCGTTAGAAGAAGTTATTAACCCCCAAAAGGTCAAAAGATTAGCACTATGGTATAGAATTTGACTATACTGTAAAGAACAGAGTGTCTGGTTAATCTATTTTGAAATGAACAGTATGAGCAAACATAAGAAGGAAAAAAAAAACAAAGTGAGTACATTAGTTATACAATATAAGAATTATTCATCCCTGCTTTCTCTCGCTCTGACAAACATGTGATCACATTTCATTCTCGCTTACTAAATAATGTTGACAACAACTTGAACATATCTCCATGCTCCAGGTAACAGATTCAGTGTCGGTTCTTTTGGCAAAGTAAGCCCCAGTTCCTCGAATGACTGATTAATCTTATTATTTGGTGAACGCCTACTTTGTTACTTATTATTATTGACTCTGTTCATGTCACAGCAATTAGTCCAGGTACGAAACACAACTTCGAGATCAAATGTCACAGTGTACAGTAGCTCGAAATATTCGATTGTTAAATAGAATGTCAGGTAGATAAATCTTTTCTGGATAAATCCTCGCCACAACCCAAGTGGTCGGTAGTCGGGAAATGTTAAATTTGATATTCTGCGCCCCAGCGGGCTGAATGTAGATAAAAATGCAAAAGAAATCTGGGTAGCTAAATGTCCAGTTAAATATTATTCTTATAGTGTCATATACTGGTACGCTGTCTCTCTCTAGGTGAAACAAGAGACCAACCCGGTCAACCTCGAAGACCCGATAATTACAATAAGAATGTCTTTTCTTGTATTTGTTGGACTAGACTTAGACCCTTTTCTCAGATTAAGGCCGCTGGTAGATTTTGGGTTTGTGACCCGTACTAGATATATATAGGATGAAAATGCAAACATTTAACCGCAATCTCAATTCAATCCTAACCCGCGTAAAGGTATTGTCAACTACCAATTTATGCTGTGGATTTAATAATGACATTTACTCAATACTTGGCTCACTCCGCTAGGAGACGACCACAACATGAAATGGTGGACACAGAAAGATAACACTTTTCTGCAAGGCTTCCCTTTTAATGGAACACTGCACACAGCATAGCCACACACGGCTGAAAACAGTATGGAATACATATAACACTGCCCGAGAAACTTCTCGAATTAATATATCAAATTAATCTCACACCTGACAGTATAACAGTACTATACAAACTCAGTACTGAAAATCGCTCACTACGGCGAACCAGAAACTACAACAATGGAAAACTCAATCCGCTGGCAAAATATACTCGATGGCCTGACAATAATATCACTGGACACTAAACCACTCCAGAGTTATAATTATGTCCAACAGAATAAACCACTATAGCAAACTTTAGGCCATAATCCATACTCAA
Source organism: Oreohelix idahoensis (assembly GCA_024509875.1). Classification (NCBI taxonomy): domain Eukaryota; kingdom Metazoa; phylum Mollusca; class Gastropoda; order Stylommatophora; family Oreohelicidae; genus Oreohelix; species Oreohelix idahoensis. The sequence continues at coordinate 384,353 of JAMPIV010009212.1, forward strand.
TGAAAAGGGAACCACAACACGCCCGTATAGGACAAGCCAGAAAATCACTTTGTCTCCTTCCCGCTTAATCTCTTCTTCCGACTTCCGTCCTCTTCACGTGACTCAGTCTTTTTCAAGTTATCAGGGTTGCCAAAACTTGCTGATAACGATGTCACCAACCTAGATTTTCTGCCACTAGAAAATACGCCGTGACAGGTATAATTTACTATTATCGTTAAAAAAAATCCCCGTGAAATAAGCGCTAGTCATTTATAACATTACTCATAATGAATTAGAAATAAATATATATTTCGTCAGTACTCATAATGAATAGTGCATTTACTAGTCGATTAAAATATCTCTTACTGGTTAATAGCAATTCATTAAATCAACGCTACAGCCGGAACAATTTAGCTATAAATTATTTTAATTCTGCTAGCCAATTTACACAGTAAATCCTAGTGAAATATAAATGACGAACTTTTTAACAATTAAATCACTCAACACAGAAAATCTTAGTGAAATATAATGTCGGACCTAACAATTAAATCACTCAAAATTCTAGTATAATATTTACCGCAACACAGAAATATGACTATCTGCAATCAGAAAACTAAGAAATTCCACTGGTATAATGGATCTAGAATTCGAAGCTAGACGTCTGAAAATTCTGTGGGTACTAGAAAAACTGAGTTTAAAGGATGCGGTATATATATCAATTTGGTAGAAAATCGCTTACGTGTGCGAGATATCACGCCTTTGGGGAAATCGTGATCAAATTCTGAATGAAAGCTAAATTTGCCACTTTCGCCGACGGCTAGACGTTGGCCCACGAGCAAATCGTCTCTTTGATCTCGTCGTTCCATAGCTTAATTACATTCCGAACAAACGGATTGGGGGGGGGGGGTGTAAACTTGTGATTATCTCCCCCTTGATTTCTCAGATTAATTTCCCCTGACCAATGTCTACCGAAAGTACGTCTTAACTTATCGCCCTTGATTTTCTTCATTAGCTTATCTCCCCCTTTTCTCTCGCTACGTGCAACATAGTCTGTATGTAAACATTCCTAGTTTCTATAAGACATAGAGAAACGAAAAAAAAAAAATAGCCGTAGCTACAATTATGAGTTTGACAAATATAGAAGTACGAAGGTTCTGCCTTAACAAAACGTGCATAACTAATAAGGAAGCAAGGTGGGAGCAAAACGTGTGATATATGTAATATATTTACATAACTCTGTCACACCATCTTATAATGCTATTTTCCCAAATATATCCCTATCTTCCCCACGCGCGTTTGCTTTCAACTCTGCATTCCATTGTGGTTTTCAGCTTGGTGTTATATCTTTTTATTTCGCCAAACTATTTTGGTGTTATTTTGATCTCCTTCATTAATTCTCTTTTCCTTCCTAGGTTTTTTATAACCTCTTTATTTGTTTTTTTTCTTTCCATTATATGTCCCCTTCTTACGCCCGCACGCACGCACGCACACACGCTCAAACGCGTACACGCACACACGCGTACGCACACAATTCATTCGACAATTTCTTCTGTCTATCCTTATGCTAATCTCCTTTACATCAATATTGCCTAAACTATCCTTTCGTCAAGGGTGTTCCCCTAAGATAATCCCCCACATTTTTTAGGCTTGGTCGCTCGTAACATGTTTATCTATCTAATCACGAAAAGTATGCTGCGTGTGGCGACAACAAGAGCGTAAAAATGCCGCGGGTAAGCAATCTAGGAATAATTGGTTAGATAAACTCAGACTTTAGTCTAGGAGCATTGTTATTAATAGTTCAGTTGTTTGACCCATGCATTTGTATTACGTAGTTGCTTCTGCTCAGCTGAAAAGAAACTGCAGACGAATGTGGTCGGATTAGTGTAAAATGGTCATTTAGAACAGTGCTTCTTAAACAAGTGAATGGTTCACCCAAGAGTGAATGAAATTAGTGTGGGTGTGAATGAAACTAGAGAGGTGAATGAAAAGTAAATGAAACATGAATGGTGAATGATTTAATTTACTCAGATATTGATATTTTTTTCTATACTTAAAATTCGTAAAAGTAATTTTTACAATTTCCCGCATTTGGAAAGCTTCCTCAAAGAGTGGGAATTGGAAGAAAAACAATCTGATGTGGAGAAAACACAGACCAGCATTTCCTACAATCTGCAATTGATGTCTAGGAATTTTGAAAGATATTTTCATGAGAAGCATCTGCAGAACTTGAACAATCAGATGTGGATAGTTAATCTTTTTATCACCAGCCACATCAAGCTAGTAGATGTTTGGAAAATTGCAGAAGTCTTATAGGTTTGTGGATATCCGCCGAGCTCCCGAGTAAAGTCCTTTCAATTATTTTCCTACGACCGTTTCGATGTTTGGATTCGATTTTCCGTAGCTTCAAACTCCAAGATTCGTGTTTGCGCCCGTACTGCTGCCGTGTAATTGCTCGTTTCAGTCTGGCAGGAAGTTCGGAGTGTCGAAATTTGAACATATATTTTCCGTAATTTTTCAGCGATGTTGCAATTTCACGACGCAGCTAGTTGACAAACGATACAATAAATATCATATCCGGATTACCCCTTTCTAGTTATAACATTTGCGATAGGTTTCAAGGTCGGTATGTGCAATTTGGTAATTTTACTGGGAACAATCTGTGTCTTATAGGCTTGTGGATTTCCGCGGAGCTCCCGAGCAAAGTGCCTTTAATTATTTTTCTATTACCATCTCGATGTTTGGTTTTCGGTTTTCCATAGCTTGAAACCTCAATATTAGCGTTTGCGCCTATATTATTGGCGTGGAACAGCTCGTCTCAGTCGCGCGGGAAGCTCGGAATGTCAGTGTTAGAAATAAAAAATTGACTTAATTTTCCAACGAAACAAGTTGAAGAACGATAAAGCATGTCAGGTACCGGATTACCCCTTTCAAGTTTCAACATCTGAGGTAGGTTTCAAGGTCCGAGCGTGCAATTTGGTAATTTTGCTGGGAAAACTCTGGGTCTTATAGGTCATCGTGCTCCAAGGCAAACATCTATGCATAACGGTAGAAGAGAGAACGAATCAGAAACCTAGGAAGTCTGAAGTTACCACACTGTGTACACTTTTTTTTAATAAGGACTTTAAAATATGTCCAAAGCAGGGTGTCTGGAGAAGGGATGTAGAGACAGATAATTAAAAATAATGAGGAAGACACGGAAAGACTTTGAAATGATGTCACATGACAGGAGAGAGGACTTAGTATGTGTCTGTTGGAGGCCTAAGCTCCTAGAGGAGCTAAAGAGCTTTGATTGATTGACAGTTTGCTTTATGTTTATTCATCTCTCATTGGTGTTCATTTTCTTTCGTTTCTACACGGGTTTAATCTACTAAATCGAACCTCATGTCATCCTGGTAGTGATATTATTCCAGGATTAAAACGGGAAACTATTAATATTTTCGCCTCCAGAATAAGTCGCTATTCGTTCGCCCGATCGTGTCCACAATCTTTGTACATCTAACCATGTTTTATATGGACGTAAACATCTGTTTACCCTGGCACTAGAAATTATTAGCTTTTGAGCCGAAAGATGAAGAATTGATGTATTCTCTGTGGTGACCACCCAAATTCTGTTTATCTCCCTTTCTTTTCAAATAGGAGTGTGGTAAAGTGGGATGTTATAAATATTTATATATATGAACTTTGTATTGACATAGTTTATTATTATTATTCTATGTGTGTAATTTATGTAGTAGTAATATGAGGTAATACTGGTTTTGTTCAAGCTTGGTTGTTGTTTTTCATCATGACTTCAAGTGTTTGATTATCGGGGAAATAGTATTGGGAAACTTTCACAGTTCCTGTCATTTGAACTAATTAATTGTTCCTCTGTGGTTAACAAAATGTCAATTTTTGAGGGGGCACATAATGTTGAGCTACTCTGGCCGCAGAAGCTCAACTTTCGTGATGGCGGCAGGAAAAGACTCCTCTGCTCGATTGCTTCCTGTGTTCAGGAGACACCTCACTGGTCGCTATCTGGACCCAGGAGTATGCTGTCAGCCTCTGGATTCCGCAAAACCCAGACCAGGTGCTGCTTCAATAACTAGGACCACAGTTCCACAATTCATGGAAATAATACACAGATACGTTGACTGGCGATGAATAATGGCACAAATTATGGCACAAATTCCGATCCGCCTCTGTCCCAGGCTTTTATTTAGAAAAATATGATCTGGCTCTCAACGCACTGTTTCTTAGTAAGTTTATTTTAACATGTGGTACTGAACTGACGCTCCTAATTGACTATATTGGCGGGTCTAACCAATCGGGCCATGTTTACACAGCTTTTCAAAAAAAGTACTCCTACTCACGTTTCCCTAACAACAAAGAATTAGTATTTATAGCCCGACTAATCGTGTTTAGCCTTACATTTACTTCCCGCCAATCAAATAGGAGGTAACATGTTGGCCTATTTCCAGTACAATGGTGGTTTCAAAACCTGCCACTGCGCAATTCTGATTTTGGTGTTGTCTTTAATGGAGCTAAGTGGCTGCGTTCAAAATATGCATTTTCTAGGATAGTCGTGTATTTTTTAATTTTTTATGTTTAGAACCGCCACCTGTCCTGCCTTTTCGACTGTTCTGTCATACTAATGTCAGGATTTCAGACATAAAACAGTAGAATGTCATGTTTCCCAATAAGCATTTTTCAGGTTTTTTAAACCTAACTCTCGTATGGGTAGTGTTTTTTATCACTGTCTATCTGAAAAAAAGTATTGCTTCTGGCCTTTCGCTTGGGAAGGTGTTGCGTGATAAATTCTCGCAACATCATTTTATTACAATATCTATTTTATAACGCAAGGGCAACAACTGCTTGAAATTTATAGTTACTTTTCTCGGTAAGCATTTGTCTTCTCGCGTTGGTATCGAATGCAGTTAAGTTTGAGCTGTGGTCATTTTGCGCTGGACTGCGCATGACTTGTCTTGCTTCTTGGTCGATCGGTTTCCGCCCACCACTAGTGGGGTGAGCGATTTGGAATGGCGAAAGAGATGCCTCGTTGAAGAGGGGATCTCCGCTATTTTTTGTTCTGTCAGGGATGTGTAGTCCTCTTAATGGATATTTCGTTTATTCGAGATAATACCTCTAGTGTTTCCCACATGCCGGGAGGCGTGATATTTCTGTGTATTTCATGAAAGCAAGGTAAATTAACATTTTCATTAACTCTATCGATTTTTGGTCGTGAACGATTTCTGGCTCATAGCCTGTCTTCGAAAGTCGTCGTCACGAGATGTTTTCCTAGCTCACATGTCGCTGTATTGTGCTGCATCGGTTGATGCAGGTCCCAAGGACTATTACTTGCTACTTGGTTACCTGAACTAGGTTTGAAAAACCTTTGTTATCTAGAGGATATTTTTGAGGACATTATTTATACTTCGGCAGACGTGTCTGTCTTGCTGAAGTCAGATTAAGGAGAGTGAACTGATCTCATACATCTGGTTATCTCCTGGCTGTTATAGAAAAGGATGGAGTTTTTCACCTGACTACATTTACAGCACTATGAAATATAACATGCATCTGACTCATCATTGTAATGCTGTCTACCGTCTATTGCTGTATTGAATGTTGCTGTGATAATGACTGTTTGATGTGTCTACATATTCGCGTAACCATTTTGTCACTGTGGCGTCCACAATAAATAATGAAGAAAAACGTCAACGGCTGTTTCAAGAATCATTGACTTTATACGTCGTGAGTTTACTGACGTCCTATGTGGATTGCCCTGTTATTTTTGTATGAACATTGTTTTGACTGAACACATCTGCACACTACACAAAACCAGACATGCGGATACCATCCATCATCATATGGCATCACGCATCATTTGGTGGCCATAAGCTGGTTTGATTCCGGTACCAGCAAACACGGGGTCCCTTACCCACTTCATTTTCAACAAGAATTCATCAGCATCCTTCAAGAAATTAACATTCTTCAATACAGTCAACATCTTCACCATTTTCAAAGTACTCGGCGTTGCCCGGTAAAAGTCAAAATTTCAATTTTTTTGACGGAAACAAGAATTTGACAGTACCCGGCGTTGTTACATGTTGCCGGATAACTCGGACTGCTGTTATCTTTTACGCAAGTCAAGCAAGTTGCTGCTGTCAAGGTTCCAGTGCTGTCGTTTTTTTGTGAAGGTCAAGTGCCGGTTGAAACGGGTTGTTTTCTGAAGAAGGCCAAGTACCGATTTCCATCAACTTACTTTTGGATTAGAAGGTCAAGTGCCGAAACAACTCAACACACAGTATTTCAGAAGCTCAAGTACCATCGTGTTAGCAGTGGAAGCAGTTCAGATGTGCCATCATCGTTGGAGCTTCGCTCTTTAGGACGTTGATTGACATCCGTTTTTTCTGCTGTTCGACGATTGGAAGCCTATAAGTTAAGTGGCCTGTTTGTATGTAAACTGTGCCCTTATACTTCTGCTGAGTCTTCTGTGTATCATCTCATTCTATATGTTATATGTTTATATGTTATTTGTATATTTATATGTTTATATTTCAGCGGGTTCTCGGTTGGGTGGTGTCTCCGTTAGATTATGCCACGTCATAGAGGTCGTCTATTGTGAGCGTTTTCTGTAGGGTTTGCAAATTTCCGATACTGGAATTTGCTAAGCGACTTCTGTTGCTATTTATGTTAGCTGTGATGACATGTTTTAATATTGTTTTCGTTATTATTTCGCATTCTTTAGTTTTGTTTTGATTTGTTTGTATTTGTTAGCCTACTCTTGTCTATAATTTAGTTTCATACAACATTTTTGTTTATACACTGTGGTGTCATGTATTTTGTTTAATTCTATCGTAGATATCGTCACATTTTTTGTGATATTTCATTAATTTCTGCTTTATTTTTTAGTTGATTTCTGCGAACGTTTTTGTATTGTTGCTGATCTTTGTTATTGTTTACATTGTTATTGTTTACATTGTTTGCATTGTTTACATTTTCAATGTTTACATTCTGCATGTGTTTACATAGTCATTGTTTACAGTTATAGTAATTAGTTAATGGGCTATGCTAATGCACTGTTACTACTACACTGATGATAAATGAATGATGAATAGTGTTGTGCACTATTGAATGAGAAGTGCACTTATGATCAAGAATTGATTGGTGATATTTCATATACAAGTTCTTTGATTGGAGACTTGTTTCCCACAGAGACTGGGATAATATAAGGTGATGTGAATATACAAGTGCTTAATTAAGACTTGTTACACTTAGGTTTGAAATAAATTAGTTAATTATTTCAGGTTTTGGACTCATATGTTAGACAACATGTCTACATTTGAGCACTTTATTGAGCAGGGTAAATTGCTTGGGAAGACTGGTGATAAGTTAGAAGAATTTGCAACTGCTCGATATGATAAAGCAATGGAAGCTGAACAAAAGAAACTGCATATGGAAGCTGAACAAAAGAAACTGCAGATGCAGGTGGATGAAAAAAGATTCCAAATGGAAATGGAAAAACAAAAAAGGGAATCAGAAGCTGAGGAAAGAAAACTCCAGCTAGAGGCTGAAAAAAATAAAAGACTTGAAAAAGAAGCTGAAAATAAAAGACTTGAAAAAGAAGCTGAAAATAAAAGACTTGAAAAAGAGGCTGAAAATAAAAGACTTGAAAAAGAAGCTGAAAATGAAAGACTTCAAATAGAGGCTCAGGCTGAGGAGAGAAGATTACAGAGAGAATCTGATGAGAGGAAAGAGAAAGCAAAAATGGAACATGAAGAAAAGGTCTTAGCTTTAGAGTTGGAAAAATTGAAATTGATGAACATGAGTAATGGTAATGATTCAAACAAGGGTTCATCTTCTGGTAAGGCTAATAATGATACTTTTAAGATTAAGTTGCCAACTTTTAGTCCTTCCAGTGATGACATAATGTTCTATCTGGACAGATTTGAACAAGCATGTACAGCTCATAACATAGACAAAGCAAAATATGTTTATCAGTTATCAGGGATACTGACAGGTAAAGCTCTAAGTATATTAAATATGGTGGATGAACCTGACAAGAACAATTATGAGGTTGTCAGGGCCGCTCTGTTAAAGAAATATCAGCTTAACGAAGACGGCTATCGTCTACAATTTAAAAACATGTTACCTGAAAATGGAGTTGAATTCTCCGAGTTTATTGCAAGAATACGCATTACTTTCTCACGATGGGTTGAACTATCTAAGACGGAAAAAACTTATGAAGGACTTATGGACTTAATACTTAGAGACAAAGTCATGTCGTCTGTCAATGAGTCTTTCCTTGCTTTCCTTCATGAACGTAAACCTAAAACAATAAAAGAAATGGAAGATTTCTGTTGCCAATACGTAACTGCACACCCACACATAACCATGGGTAACTCTAAGGTGAAAGAAGGTTTACCAGTTGCTTCGGCAGCTCCGTATGGTCAAAACTTTGCTCGTAGATTCCAACAAAATTTTGATAGAAAGAGCAGCGGTAATTTCTGTCAAAATCATGGAAACCAATTTCATGGTGATTCTTCTTCGAAGAATTGGAGACAACCTGATAGTGGTCGTTACTATCACCCTAATAATTATAGGCATTTCAAAAGAGGATATGGTAATAGAGGTTATTCCTGCCGAAGACCTCAGAACCAAACAAATAGATGTTCGCATCAATGTGAACATGATAGTAATCGTGGAAACTGGAATTCGAACCAGGATAACAATTACAATAGAGACAATAATAACTGCAGAGATAATAATAACTCTGATAACTTCAGAGGTAATAATAGTCGGGGTAGATCTCAACACAAAAAAAAGAGATATCAGCAGGCTAATGCTGTACAACAGGAAACTGAGGGAGCCTGTAATCATGTTGTTGATAATAAAAACTTTGGCGCTGTCACTGGTTCTGCTTTTGACTTTGAGAGAGCAAACAAATGCCCCCAATGCAGTACTTTATTCGAACCGGGTACCATAACTACTTTGAGTTGTGGTCACCCACTTCCCGCTCTTCCTGCTGCTGTTGCGCATGACGGGAGGGGTTCTTTAATTCTACATAAGGGTCTTGTTAATGATACTCCGGTCTCACTACTTTTCGATTCCGGATGCACCACTATTGGTGTTAGACAATCGCTTGTAGATCCATCTTGTGCTACAGGAAGGGTTATTAAATGTGTCACATTTGGCGGCACTCTAGAAAAATATCCTACTGCTGTAATTCGCATTGCCACTCCTTTCTTTACTGGAGATGTGCATGCTTGTCTCTTACCTAATCCTATTGCGGACCTTATTATTGGTCGTATTCACGGAGTTAGGGAGTGTACCCCACAGCAGATTGCTGCTTGGGAAGATAATAACATGCAAGCTACAAATGCAGTAGTTACAAGAGCACAAGCTCTACAAACACCCGAAACTTCACTGAATAGTGATAATGAAGTTGATAGCCAAGATAGTCACTTAGTAAATCACTCGTGACTCTTTCATAAAATTGCAAGAAGAAGATCCTTCTTAAAAAAATTCTTCGTTCTTGCGAAGAAAGGTGATCCGAATCAGGATACAAATAGAAAATCTTGGATTGCAATGAGAAACGGCGTACTTGTACGTATGGTACAAGATTCGACTACGTCGGCACATTCGCAAATTCTTGTTCCCAAGAGCATGAGAGTGCAAATATTACAACATGCTCATGACTCGCAATGTGCTGGACATATGGGTTTTGCCCGTACGAAGTCGAGAGTCCTTGCGGCTTTCTTTTGGCCTTTTGTCAATAAGGACATTCGTATTTACTGCCGATCATGCAAGGTATGTCAGGAGGTCAAATCTAGAGGACCACGACATGCTGCGCCTATCCAGGCTGCTGACATTCCTATTCGGCCGTTTCAGAAAATGGCCATAGATATTATTGGCCCTTTTAAGGTCAAGTCGGCCAGAGGCCATCAGTTTATCCTTACATGTGTCGATATGTGCACACGTTGGCCAGAGGCTATTCCTCTTAAGAGCATATCTACTACAGATATCGCAGATGCTCTTTGGTTGATATTTTCTCGCTTGGGGTTCCCCAGAGAAATATTATCAGACCATGGCACTCAACTCATATCTGACACTATGTCACAGGTAATGTCTACCTTACATATTGAACGATCTCTCAGTAGTATCTACCATCCTATGTCTAATGGGTTAGTTGAGCGTCTGAATAGACCGCTCAAGACTTTGCTTGGTAAGATAACTGAAGATCATCCTCAAGATTGGGACAGGGTTTTACCCGCGGCTCTCTTTGCCTATAGAGAAGTCCCTAATGAACACACAGGATTTTTCTCCCTTCGAACTTGTCTTTGGCGCGCGTCCCACGCGGCCCTATGTCTTTATTACACGATCTCATCACTGCCGATGATATTAGCGATGAAACTCAATCCTCATATGAGTATGTCATTGCTCTTAGACAAAAGATCATTGAGGCATGTAAGCTAGCAACTGCTTCATCAGAAATTGCTAAAGAGAAGGCAAGACAGTTTGCTAACAAGAATAGATGTCTACGACAACTTTGTCCAGGTGACAAAGCATTCGTCCTACTCCCCAGTAGGGAAAATAGACTTCTTATTGCATGGAAAGGTCCGTATGCAATAGTCTCTCGGATTTCCGATGTTGACTATGTGGTCGATATTGATGGAAAGCATAAAACTTTCCACATAAACATGCTTTCGGAATTTCACGAACGTCCGGACTATTTGCTGCCTATTTTCCAGGCAACGGATGATGCTCCTGCACCTCACGGTCATTATTCATCCCTGTCTGTCATACAGGATGAGGAAGCTACCTTCTCTGATGTCAACCTTCCCCTTCCAGTGGTTCCATTACATTCCACGGAATCTTGGAAAAACGTTTCTGTTTCTCCTAATCTTTCTGGTGACGAACATCGACAAGTCTCGTCGATGTTACAAACATTTCAGGATGTTCTCACTGACATTCCTGGACACACAGATGTCATAGAACATGACATAATTCTTACCGACAATAATCCAATTAGGGTTAGGCCGTATCCTATTCCTATACACTTTCAGTCGCAGGTGGAAAAGGAATTGGATGAAATGATTCAATTAAATATAATTGAACCATCGACTTCACCATATTCTTCTTCCATGGTTATTGTCCGGAAGAAGGATAAGAACATACGAATTTGTGTTGATTATCGCAAATTGAATCAGGTCACAAAGTTCGATGCTGAACCGATGCCTTTGTTAGAAGATCTACTGATTAGACTTTCTAATTCTAGATTCTTCACTAAACTTGACTTGTCTAAAGGTTATTGGCAAGTGCCTTTAGCAGAGCATGCCAAACCTCTTACTGCTTTTTCTACACCTAGGGGTCTATTTCAATGGAATGTTATGCCTTTTGGTCTCATGAACGCCCCTGCAACTTTCGTTCGCATGATGCGTCGAATTCTGTCACATCGTTCGGATGTCATCGCATACTTAGATGACATCTGTCTCTTCAGTGATACCTGGGAAGATCACTATTTAGGGTTATATGACTTACTGTCCACTCTACGTGAGAATAATTTGACAGCGAAACCTTCTAAAGCTTTTGTTGGTTTTGGTGAAATCTCTTTCCTGGGTCATCGTGTTGGTCATGGTCTCTTGAAGACAGAAGACCACAATACTTCCAAAATACTGAACATCTCTGTTCCTAAAACGAAGAAACAAGTTAGGAGTCTCTTAGGTTTAATTCAATTTTATGGGAGATTTATTCCAAATTTATCTTCGATCATGGCACCTCTCTCAACATTGTTGAAGAAAGGTTCGCCTAATCTGGTCCGTTGGTCTGAAGAATGCCAATCTTCATTAGACCAAATCAAGAATATATTTTCTTCTCCTCCCATCTTAAGATTACCTACTCTTGATAGGACTTTTGTTCTTCGGAGTGATGCTTCATCCACTGGGATTGGAGCAGCACTGATGCAAGAATATGCAAATACTCTGCATCCTGTTATGTACATTTCTAGAAAACTAAATGCGGCAGAGAGGAACTACTCGGTTTTAGACCGTGAGTTGTTAGCGATGGTTTGGTCAATTCTAAAGCTACAAAGATTCCTCCTGGGCGCACATTTCATTCTAGAGACTGATCAGAAAGCTCTTACAGCTATTCAGACTAAGAATTTGAAGAGTTCGAGATCCACTCGATATGCTATAGCTCTTCAACCTTTTCACTTCACGGTACGAGCTATCCGTGGTGCGGATAATGTGATGGCTGACATTTTGTCTAGATGCCCACATGACTCTAACTAATACTTCTGTCCTATATTCCTATATATTACAGAGTCATAACACACCTATATTACTACAATAGATTAGCACATCTGTACTCACTTTATATGTACACACTATCGTGCTTTGTTGTCATCTTCTTCTGTTCGTTTTTTAAGATGATAGAGGAGGACTGAGTAGTTAATATAAGGGCCGTTAGTTTACTAAACAACCACAATTATTAATAATGTATTGTACCTTATGAAGCATATTAGTTATTAATTAGCATTATATTGCTTGTACTTTCTCAGAATGTCATTGTTGAGCTGAGGACTTACCTTACTAGTATCAAGCATGACGAGTTCTAGATTGTGTACTTACCCTCGGAATACCAGAGCATATGTCCTGGATCGTCATGTAGTTTAACTTTACTATGTACTTATGTCATTACATGTCAAAGAATGTACTATTTAAATTTTCCTATCAGATTTGTACATCCATTTTTAAAGACAATATTAGAGTATGCTGTTTAATGATGATTATGGTAACTTGCATACGTATATTGTGTTTACATGCTAACGTGATGTGTGTTGGTGACACCTCCCCGATGTGAATATTTTTTGAGACATATTTATTTTTCTGTTGAGGTATATCCTCACCAGACACTCTATAATTAGCCTATGTTAGGCAATTTAATTAATTATCAGCGCATAATTCGTGCGTTTTGAGCCGCTTATCGCATGCTCTTTGATATTAAAAAAAAAAATATGTTCCACATTTTTTTTTTATCGGGAGGAGGTGGTGATATGTTGCGTGATAAATTCTCGCAACATCATTTTATTACAATATCTATTTTATAACGCAAGGGCAACAACTGCTTGAAATTTATAGTTACTTTTCTCGGTAAGCATTTGTCTTCTCGCGTTGGTATCGAATGCAGTTAAGTTTGAGCTGTGGTCATTTTGCGCTGGACTGCGCATGACTTGTCTTGCTTCTTGGTCGATCGGTTTCCGCCCACCACTAGTGGGGTGAGCGATTTGGAATGGCGAAAGAGATGCCTCGTTGAAGAGGGGATCTCCGCTATTTTTTGTTCTGTCAGGGATGTGTAGTCCTCTTAATGGATATTTCGTTTATTCGAGATAATACCTCTAGTGTTTCCCACATGCCGGGAGGCGTGATATTTCTGTGTATTTCATGAAAGCAAGGTAAATTAACATTTTCATTAACTCTATCGATTTTTGGTCGTGAACGATTTCTGGCTCATAGCCTGTCTTCGAAAGTCGTCGTCACGAGATGTTTTCCTAGCTCACATGTCGCTGTATTGTGCTGCATCGGTTGATGCAGGTCCCAAGGACTATTACTTGCTACTTGATTACCTGAACTAGGTTTGAAAAACCTTTGTTATCTAGAGGATATTTTTGAGGACATTATTTATACTTCGGCAGACGTGTCCGTCTTGCTGAAGTCAGATTAAGGAGAGTGAACTGATCTCATACATCTGGTTATCTCCTGGCTGTTATAGAAAAGGATGGAGTTTTCCACCTGACTACATTTACAGCACTATGAAATATAACATGCATCTGACTCATCATTGTAATGCTGTCTACCGTCTATTGCTGTATTGAATGTTGCTGTGATAATGACTGTTTGATGTGTCTACATATTCGCGTAACCATTTTGTCACTGTGGCGTCCACAATAAATAATGAAGAAAAACGTCAACGGCTGTTACAAGAATCATTGACTTTACATGTCGTGAGTTTACTGACGTCCTATGTGGATTGCCCTGTTATTGTGTATGAACATTGTTTGACTGTACATCATCTACACACTACACACAAAACCAGACATGCGGATACCATTCATCACCATATGGCATCACGCATCAGAAGGGTGGCATTAATTGTATATCACGAGACGCGTGTTAGGGTTGCATGCGTTCCTGCTTTCAGCCCTCCCTTCTCTCTATCCTAAGTTCATCTGTCTTTTCATCACGCCGTGTATAAAATGAAATTAATGGAAGTATTAATTTAGGTCATTACGCGGTGTGCCTAGCTCAAGGTTTTCTTAGAAATGCAGTACACGTTTTATTGAAGAAAGCGTGTTGTGATGCAGTAGGCTTTACTATCAACGTGAAACGTTACAATTTGCAGACGAAGTAGAAAACAAGGGGGATTTTTGTACGCCATTGTGACAGCACTGTACTTTTACCATTTCTCTTTCTTTTTATTGAATTTGTGTGTTAGGCTTTACATTTACCTTTTAATTTATATATGTGGATTTAGAATGTTTCACGACAAATTCTCCCCTCTTAAAACAGACGTTATATGTCAGTCTATAATTCTATATACACATAGAGAAATTTATTATTATTTCTGGGGCTTACGGTGATTCTCATCACACGGATGGCGGCTTAAAAAATCCGCTCCCAGATTTTTCTTTCCAGATATATACTCTATGCAAAACTCATATGGCTGCATCAGTAATGACCAACGGAGTAATCTAGAATTTTCATGTCTAGCCTGCGCTAGAAACGACAAGGGTTTGTGATCCGTTTGCAACTTGAATGCCTTCCCATACAGATAAATATTGAATTTCTTTATCGCCCATATTACTGCAAGACATTCTTTTTCGCTAGTTGAGTAATTGGTTTCAGCTTTATTCAACTTTCTGCTAGCATATGCCACTGGGCTTAATTCCCCATCCAATGCATCTGGATCTGGATTTTCTTTACGGGTCAAATCAGTTAACGGTGCACAAATGGAATTAAAGTTTTTGATATACTTTTGGTAGAAATCACATAATGAGACAAAGGATCTCACGTCTTTTTTGGTTTGTGGTCTCGGGGCTTTCTTTAGTTTCTCTAAATTCTTGGGGTCAGGGGTCATGTTTCCCTGATAAACTGTGTGTCCCAAGAATTCTAATTCTTTACATCCAACGCAACATTTGGTTGGTCGGGCTGTTAAATTCGCTTCTCTAAGTCGATTAAACAGCATGTTCAGAGAGTCAATGTGTTCCTCAAATGTTTCTGTTGCTATAAGGATATCATCCATGAAATTTGTGATGCATGGATTATTCAGAGGGTCCAATAATTTTCTCATCATTCTAGAGAAGACACTAGGCGCATTCTTCAATCCAAATGGCAATCTGTTAAACTCATAGTGTCCCTCTGAGGTACTAAAAGCTAGGTATGGTCTAACCTCAGGCTTTACTGGAATCTGATAGTATCCTTTACTCAGATCCACTTTTGAGAAATATTTAGCTTTATTTAGCCTGGCAAACAACTGATTTGTATCCGGCAATGGATCCACCTGTCCTTCTGTAATAGCATTCAGTCTCCTGTAATCTATACAGAGTCTATGTTCTCCAGAGGGTTTCCTTAAGAGAACAACACTGGAACTATACGAAGATTCACTGTGTGAAATAATTCCTTCCTTCAACAAATAGTCTATCTCTTCGTTCAAAGCTTTCTCCTTAGCAAAAGGAATCGAATAGGGTTTCATACAGACAGGTGTGGGGTCTATCAGTTTCATATCATATTCCAATAAGTTTGTATGCCCCGGTCGGTCCGTTAACACCTCTGTATGATTATCTAGAACCTGTTGCACTCTCTCTTTCTGATTTTTCGTTAAATGTGTACTGATTTTCACCTGTGCCGCTGTCTCACAGGGGTGTAATGGATATTCAAATGATGAAAGTGGTTCCTTTTTCATCTCCATTGCAATGGACAAGGTCAAAAAGTGTGTCTCTTCCTGATTTTCTCTTTCCAAATATTTCTTCAGGAGATTCACATGATAGATTTTTTCTTTCCCCTTCTTATCTATCTTATAATTTGTTCTAGACACCTTCTCTAGAACTGTATATGGACCTTGCCATCCAATTTGTAACTTATTTTGACTACCGGGTAGAAGAAGCAGTACCTTCTCTCCCACAGCCAAATCTCTGTCTTTAGCCTTCCTGTTAAAATAGGCAGCATGTTTCTTCCTGGCTTGTCTCAAATTTTCATTGGCAAGTTTCCAGCCAGTTTTTAAACGAGTGGTCAGCTCATTCACATATTGGTATGAGGATGTAATATTTTCCTCTGCCTTTTCATCAGTCCACGTTCTTAACAGCGTTACATATGGACCTTTAATTTTGTGGACCTATTTGTCCATGCACCGGTATGGTCTCTTCCACTCGAAGCTCTGTTGTGATGATTTTTCTTCCCCGAATCATCATGCACAAATCGACCGCTACCAATTCTTTTCTTGGGGCTTTCTCCCCACTTAGAATTCTGGATGAGAGATTTCCTCTCTACATCTTCTTCCTCCAGTTTACATATGTCCGATTGAGGGATTTTCGGCTTATCCTGGGGTTAGACATCTTTTTGCACTCTCTGCATAGTGGCCATTGTAAAACAGTTAATTGAAGCTTGTCCGTGAAAAGGGGCTTCCCATTTCATTTGGTCCACTTTATTTAATTTATTTTTCTTTCTATTGTCAGGCCTACGTTTGCCCCGTGGCGTGTCCAGGTCCTGATCAATGTTCTCACTTGTGGGTGTTCCCTCATGTGCTATGCTACACCTTTCTACAAAATTCTCAATGTCCCACCTTGCCTTGGGCCAATAATAATTGTGAGCCACCTTTTGGATGATGGTACCTATTTTCTCATGGTCCCCATCTTGTTTCACATGTAGGCTCCTTATTAAGTCTGCCCTATATCTCTTTGGAAGAACCAACTGTCCGTGACCATTGGATCTAGTTCCTGCCTTCCTGTACATCAACTTGTTTTTCATGTAAAAATCTCCCTTGCCTGGAGTTGTATGACAAGTTGACAATTTCCTGAAACAAGGCTTGAGGGTCTTATCCCCAGCCTGTGCCTTCCTCATCTCTTCTGGAGTGGTATTTAACATAATATCCTCCTCCTGTCTTGAGGTCGACCTGACCTGAAGGGTGGCCATAACTATAGGGTTCCTTCTGCAACGGTCAGTATCATGATTGTTCATCTTACAATTTTTACACCACCTCCTTCCTTGGTTGAAAGATTTTCTTTCATCATATTTCCTTTCATCGAATTGTGGGGTTTTATTTTTATTGTCATACCGTGGCCTATCAAACTGGTGCTTACCTTTGTTTTGATCTCTAGGATCAAATTTATTAAAGTTCTGTGGTGCCCTAAAATTATCTACCTGTTTCTTTTTATTACCTGATACCTCTGCCTGAGCTGCTTGATACCTTTCAGCAACATTTAGCAACTCACCCAGCCTCTCTGCACCTTGTTCCATGAGAAACTTTCTCAGGTCTGGAGCCATGGACTCTCTTAATTATTCTGTAAGGATCATTTCCTTAAGATCTTGGGTTTTCCCCAGAGAAGTCCATTTCTCCAAGTATGTCTCTATCCGTGCAGAGAACTGGTGATAGGTTTCACCTGACAGTAGTTTAGCATTCCTAAATTTTTTTCTATAAAATTCTGCGTTCTTTTCATATCTTAACAAAAGAGCCTGCTTTAGCATGTCATAATTTTCTTGATCACCTCTGCTCATTTTGGCAAAAACTTCATAAGCTGCCCCACGAAGCCCTTGAGATAACTTTAAGCTCCACCTTTCTCTCTCTAACCCATACGTGGTAGCTAATAGTTCATATCTATTTAGACAGCTCTCAATATCATCTTCTTTCTCAACAAAATGATCTAAATGAAAGTTCATAGCTGAGGTTGAGGCTCCCTGACTAGCAGTAGCATCGGAGGTAAAGGGACTGGCACCATTTTCAGGAGCATGGCCTTGAAACTCAAACTCCCTTAGTCGTAACTCATGTTCCCTTTGTAACCTCTTCTCCTCCTTTTCTGCTTCCCTCTCTGCAGCTAATCGCTTGTCTTCCCTTTCTGCAGCCTGTCTTCTTTCCTCGGCTTCCAATGCTTTAGCCTCTTTGTCAGCCTCAATCTGCAACCTCTTAGCCTCAATCTGCAACCTCTTAGCCTCAGCCTCAATCTGCAACCTCTTAATTTCTTTTTCAGCCTCTAACTTTCTTTCAGCCTCTTTTTCTAATCTTCTTTCTTCCCGTTCAATATATTTGTCACATTCAGCAGTGACATAAGCAATCATAATTTGCCCGTCCATTCCTAACTCTTTAGCAGTCTGCACAGCAGCAGATCGAAATTTGGCCAGGTCCGCCATTTTCTAACAGGTAAATTTATATAATGTCTAACTAAACAATACAATCTGTAATTACTTATCCAAGGACACCACAGGCACTGAGAGCTCAACGTTATTTATTTTCACCCAAGGATACCTTTTTAATTTGTATTATTCCCTGAAGTGAATTACCCCCAATATTTATAATAGGGAAAGATTCAAAATCCCGGACAGGACCCCAATATATGTGGTAAAGTGGGATGTTATAAATATTTATATATATGAACTTTGTATTGACATAGTTTATTATTATTATTCTATGTGTGTAATTTGTGTAGTAGTAATATGAGGTAATACTGGTTTTGTTCAAGCTTGATTGTTGTTTTTCATCATGACTTCAAGTGTTTGATTATCGGGGAAATAGTATTGGGAAACTTTCACAGTTCCTGTCATTTGAACTAATTAATTGTTCCTCTGTGGTTAACAAAATGTCAATTTTTGAGGGGGCACATAATGTTGAGCTACTCTGGCCACAGAAGCTCAACTTTCGTGATGGCGGCAGGAAAAGACTCCTCTGCTCGATTGCTTCCTGTGTTCAGGAGACACCTCACTGGTCGCTATCTGGACCCAGGAGTATGCTGTCAGCCTCTGGATTCAGCAAAACACAGACCAGGTGCTGCTTCAATAACTAGGACCACAGTCCCACAATTCATGGAAATAATACACAGATACGTTGACTGGCGATGAATAATGGCACAAATTATGGCACAAATTCCGATCCGCCTCTGTCCCAGGCTTTTATTTAGAAAAATATGATCTGGCTCTCAACGCACTGTTTCTTAGTAAGTTTATTTTAACATGTGGTACTGAACTGACGCTCCTAATTGACTATATTGGCGGGTCTAACCAATCGGGCCATGTTTACACAGCTTTTCAAAAAAAGTACTCCTACTCACGTTTCCCTAACAACAAAGAATTAGTATTTATAGCCCGACTAATCGTGTTTAGCCTTACATTTACTTCCCGCCAATCAAATAGGAGGTAACATGTTGGCCTATTTCCAGTACAATGGTGGTTTCAAAACCTGCCACTGCGCAATTCTGATTTTGGTGTTGTCTGACAGCACCACCATTTTATTTTGGCTATAACTTGTTAATTCCTAGACTATTTGCGTAACACTTAACATATTCTTTGTCAGCAAGTCCTAAGGAACCCAAATATATAAGTTTTAATGGAGCTAAGTGGCTGCGTTCAAAATATGCATTTTCTAGGATAGTCGTGTATTTTTTAATTTTTTATGTTTAGAACCGCCACCTGTCCTGCCTTTTCGACTGTTCTGTCATACTAATTCAGGATTTCAGACATAAAACAGTAGAATGTCATGTTTCCCAATAAGCATTTTTCAGGTTTTTTAAACCTAACTCTCGTATGGGTAGTGTTTTTTATCACTGTCTATCTGAAAAAAAGTATTGCTTCTGGCCTTTCGCTTGGGAAGGGTGGCATTAATTGTATATCGCGAGACGCGTGTTAGGGTTGCATGGGTTCCTGCTTTCAGGCCTCCCTTCTCTCTATCCTAAGTTCATCTGTCTTTTCATCACGCCGTGTATAAAATGAAATTAATGGAAGTATTAATTTAGGTCATTACGCGGTGTGCCTAGCTCAAGGTTTTCTTAGAAATGCAGTACACGTTTTATTGAAGAAAGCGTGTTGTGATGCAGTAGGCTTTACTACCAACGTGAAACGTTACAATTTGCAGACGAAGTAGAAAACAAGGGGGAATTTTTGTACGCCTTTGTGACAGCACTGTACTTTTACCATTTCTCTTTCATTTTATTGAATTTGTGTGTTAGGCTTTACATTTACCTTTTAATTTATATATGTGGATTTAGAATGTTTCACGACAAGGAGTTTCCTAGGAACCAGAATATTTACAGAGAATTATGTCGGTCAGGCCAGCAAGGATGATAACGACAACTGGCTGTGGCAATATTTTTTGTGTGTGCATAGAAATTTGACTGTTAATTTTTATATTGATGGAAGGGGTACGCGGCAACGAGAGAGCTCACAGTCTAGCTTCGAGAGCATTTATAGTGGGAACATTCAGGGCCTGCCCTAGCAATTTTGCCGCCCCGTGCAATACCATACCTTGCCGCCCCAGCCCAACCTCAAATTAACATTTGAAATTTTTAAAACCATTATGTTAAACAAGCTTCAACATTAATTTCATGACCATTAGCCTAATTTTAAATAGTACCATTAATAATAATGTATTGATAAATTGATGAAAATACTGTATAGTCATAAAATAAACCATTGACTTTATTAGAGACAATTATATGAAATAAATGTAGTTACATTACTTACATATAGGGGATGCTCTTCTCATGTGAAACGATGAACTGTTGAGCCACAAACACTTAACTATAGTATGTACATGTTATAGTTTTTAGCACTATTTTCACATTATTTGAATTTATATTGTTTGAAGTATGTGCTGCTCAACAAGACACATTTCTTGCTTTCATATTTGCAAAAGCAGAAATAAGGTCCGCGTAGTCTAATTTTTGACCGATTTCATGTTCAATTGAAATCATGGTAAGTCCTTCCAATCTAGTTTCGGCCATTGTTGAGCGTAAATAAGTTTTAATAAGCTTCAGTTTTGAAATACTACGCTCACCACTTGCTACCGTTACAGGCAAAGTTAGTAATATTCTTAAGGCTATAGCGACATTTGGAGAAATGTTATTTTCAATAATATAACGAAGAACTTCAATTGGCGGTGTGTTTTCTGGTAATAATTTGGATACTACTTTCAGTTCATAAATGGCATCCATGTCTCTATTTTCTTGATGTGTTAAAACGCCTTCTGTGTTTTTACATTTGTTTAAGAGCTCATTTGTTGTCTCAGATTTCAATTTAGGGATGTTATATAAAAAGGAAAAATGTGAACTGTGATGTTCCAATTGCTCGAAGCTTTCTTCAATAGAATTAGTTGCAACATCAATAATAAAAAAAGAAAAATTCAATTTTGAATTTAGTTTTGGGATCCAAAATAGGTTTATCTCTTGCTTCATAGTTGTGTTGCTTTTTCTGCCGACGCACTCTAGTACATTCAAACGTTGGTATCAAATCAGGATCAGCATCAACTTTCTTAGCTAATGTTGTAGCATCAACAAGAAAATTTTGAAATGATTCATCATTTCTGAGATTCTTAAGGCTTTGGAGAACATTTCTCAAAGTTGTTATGGCACTAGTCAATTCTATTTTTATGCTTTGCAACAGTTTACTAGCAACATTAATTTCGTTTAAAACATAGTGCTAAATAACCAGACAACATAAAAATTTAAAAATCTCCGAGTTTTAGGGCAAGGGTTTCAGCTTCATGTCTCGCCAAATTGTCTACTGACTCGTCATCAGCAATATCTATCAATGCATCATAAAATAGCTGATGGAATGGTCTGGCGCTCTCTCTTCCAAACCTCTACACCTCACGGTAGAAGGGGAACGACTAAGTAAGTAAGCATCATAAAATTCCTTAATATAATATCTTAAAGGACGAATGGCCTCGATTCTAGATTCCCAGCGAGTTGCACTTAGTGGCTTGGGCGTTAGAGTTGTAATATGTTTCTTAAGGATTCCCCAACGCAGTGTTGACGCTGAAAAAAACACATACAATTTCTGAACCGTTTCAAAAAATAAACCCGTTTCTCTAGATGACATCGCGGCATCATTGACCACCAAGTTGAGAGAATGAGAACAGCAAGGGATATAAAAAACTGTCGGGTTCAAGTCTCTAATACGTTGTTGAACTTCTGAATGTTTTCCTTTCATATTTGATCCATTTTCATACACCTGGCTACGCATGTTTGCGATTGGAATATCCATGTCTGACAATTTTCTTAGAATGCATTCGGTTAACGATGAGCATGTAGTGGCTTCTACAGCAATGAAACCAAGAAAATGCTCATGAATGTTGATATCATCTGGATTCGTATTAACAAATCTTACAATTAGTGTTAATTGTTCAATGTGACTTACATCGGGAGTACAGTCTGCAACTATGCTATAATATTTAGCTTTCTCCACCATAGAAATTATTTTTTTTATGGTTCCAGAGAGAAGAGCAATCAATTCATTTTGAATGTTTTTCCCAAGGTAATGTTGGGTCGATCCACGAGCTACTCTCATTAAATGTTCACACATAGCACTATCAAATCTGGCAATCAGTTCAACAGGCTTAAAAAATGACCATTGTTAGGGTCATATAACTTATCAGATGTTCCACGAAATGGCAAGCATTGTTGTCTCAAGAACTGGACAATAGCAATTAGGCGTTCTATAATGCTCCTCTAGTGTCGAACTTCTGAATTTAATAACTTGTGTTGCATTGAATCAAT
This sequence comes from Oreohelix idahoensis, assembly GCA_024509875.1. Classification (NCBI taxonomy): domain Eukaryota; kingdom Metazoa; phylum Mollusca; class Gastropoda; order Stylommatophora; family Oreohelicidae; genus Oreohelix; species Oreohelix idahoensis. The sequence goes on from JAMPIV010009212.1 coordinate 407,061, forward strand.
TGTCTGTACTGATTTAAGCCTGGACGATAATTCAATCCACTTTGTATGGGACTCCATGTGGTTTTTAGATTTTTCGTGTTCATTAAGATACACATACAATTGACCCCAATCATTATAGCCATCAGTAGTGAGTGACATTTAATTACAGGAAAACAAATTACAGCATAAACAAAATACAGAATCTTTTTTCTTTTGAGTACACTAACCATGATCGATTAATATGTTCTACATTGCTTAGCTCCCTAGTGTAAAAATTTAGTGAACATTTCCGACCATTAGAGCTGCGCGGAAAAAAACGAACTCATTTTTTGGTCTCTCTGGCAGGCCTTTTTTTTACGATTTCCAGTCTTTCGGCATCGCTTAAAAAAGGATTCTATCTTGCCGGATCAGTGTACCTCTCAAGTTCATCACTTAAATCTCTGGAATTGGAAATGGTCAAATCAGTCTCATTTTCGACATTGTTAGTAATATCTACGTTACTGGGGTCCGAGTTAGAAGTACTTGCCATGAGCTCAGAAACATTTGCTTCGGTACAATTGCTTATTTTCTTCTGTCCTACATCAGCTGTTTCAGTTTTTAGATATTTATTTAAAGCCCCGCTATGTTTTTGAATATCGCGTTCTTTTTCCAGTTTCCGTTTTCGATATTCGGCACCTGATAGTATTTTTCTTTTATCTATTTGAATATTAAAACTGTTTTAATAAACCCTACAATAAAATGTATTATTTAGTAATGAATGGAGGCTGAAGCACTGCTCTAATTTCTATAAAACGTTTAAATGAAAACTTATTTATTACTGTAACACATAGCACACTAACACTGAGCAAAATCAACTTCCATGAATGCACACTCGAAAACAACTGAAACATTCGAGCCGCCAACACAGAACGGTCGATAAAAAAATAAATTCCTGATTCCCACGCCAAGTTAATTAATTCCCGTCTCTCGTTCAGCCATGCCGGAAGATTTATCGTGGCGGTCTTCAGTTGACCACTGAACACGGAAATATAATCCTCTGGGAACCACTGTGGTTTCGACCAAGCGAATAAATTGTACTGACGTCTCTAAAGAAATACCTTTTAGTGCCTTTGTAGGAGAAAATAGCATTAAGGATCGTATGGCAGAACTATTAGTGAAAACTTGAAAAACAGCTAAAGAACAGACGAAAATAATCTAGACGAAACCTTCGAACACTCCGTGACACGATCCACAGATGGTTTATTTCAGGAGCCGTTCAGGTTATTCAGTCAAAATCCCGGTCGATGACACACCTACAAATGCCCGCGCCCGGGCTTGAATCTTGAACACCTGATCGCTAGCGCAGTGTGGTAACCATTACTCCAGCGCGGCTCGCAGGCGGAATATTTTGGCGGGATTCTAAAAATAAGTAAAACGATTTTTTGCCCCCCCCCCCCCCCCCCCCAAAGCTTGCCGCCCCGTGCAAATGCACGTGTGGCACCGTCGGTAGAGCCGGCCTTGGGAACATTAGATATGGATAAGGGAGAGACCCTAAGGCAGTGATTTTCAACCTTTCTCAACTCACAGCACACTGAACAAGGTGCTAAAATTGTCAGGGCACGACGTCTTTTTTAAGGAGTTATTTTAGCGTTAAAAAACGAATATTAAGATTGTGTTTCAAAGTTCAATAGGTAAAACTCTAATCATTGTTTTATTTTTTAAAATAATGTTGGTCTGATTTACTCAAGATTAAAAAAAAAAATTCTATTCATATAAATACTGTGTGCAGTAGTAGCTCCCATGGCAGAACAAGGTGCTGAAAACAACCTCAATTTTAATGGCCTACTCTTGAGGTAGTTAACCATTTTGGTCGTAAACCATTTTACAAGGTACTTTTTGGAACTCAGGTACTACTGATTTTGAAATGAGGGCCTTTGTGTGCAAGAAACAGTGTGTAAAAACAATGCCATGGTTCTTTTGCTTAACCAGTGCGACGAATCATTTTAGGCTTCCCGACGAAGAGGGATCACCGTCCGTGCAGATACTGATGCATAATTTCCATGATAGATCATGTGAACTGAAATAATTGTCGACAACATCTTGGCCTGTTGTTGTTTCTGGAAGTGGTTTACAAAATAAACATTATTCAATGATGTCTCCATTACAAACAAACCGACTTAATGCTAAGAGTTGAGCTTTTCTGCTGATGTCAGTTGACTCGTGCAACTGGATGGCAAAAATAATCGGCTTGTTCAGTGTTAGCAATCACTTGTGACTCATGACTTGAGACATCTTATATACGCCGGCTAATATGGATTTTCAAAATCTCTCTTTCATGTTACTCACCAAACATAATATTTACAATTTTACAGCATGCTAGTAAAATTACTGACTCCGCCATTGTATGTGATTTCATATTTTTGTGGCCACGATTTCGGCAACAGCATAACTTGTTTCTTGAGTTTTGTCAGAAATAGTTGTGGTTTTGGTCCGTTGCTTAGCCTGGCGTGTTTGATCAGCTGTAAGCCTTTCAAAATATTCTACTGATTTATCACATAAATGTAAGTGCTTTGTGTAAAGTTGTCTTTTCAGCTTACTTGCAACCATAGCTTGGTTTGCCAGTTTCTCACCACAGACAACACACTTAAGACGTGGCTGCTCTTCTCTACTTGAAAATAAAGTTAGTTTGTTCGTTAGATGAAATGAATCCGAATGACAAACAGTCTTAATTTTACTGTCGCACGACGGTCTTAGAACTAACACTGTTATGCTACCAGAACTAGTGCCAGCTACACTTGATTACTTGTCATCATCTAACTTTTGTTATTAAAACTATAAATCTGCCCATGTCTAATAAACCCTACATAAAAAAATCAACTAAATTCAGAAATAACAAAATAAATAAAACGAAATTGAAATAACAAAAAAGTGCGGGAAAGGCTCTCTGTAGACATGTGTATTATAGTGACCTCCCCTTGTAATGATTGTCTTGGTCATGTTTGAATAGGTAAAGGTTCTTTTTCATTACAAGGGGAGGTTACATCAATGTACGGTGGTACGACAAGTGTAAAAGGCGCGGTTATAAAAGTACATTGCAGAGTTATTTTAGGATCTGGAACAATAGGAACGAAAGTTCTTCGAATTTTACTATAATAACTTTTGTTTTTATTAAACTTTTTTTTCCATTCTTATCGACCTTTAATGAAAAATATACAGTACTTCTAAAATTTATCTCGACGATTGTTTTCATTCCTAATTTTTTTTCTCGCTTTTTTTTCGACCTTCCCTCAAACTCTTGCGGAACACCTGCAGACCCTTTGCGACACTCCCGTTGAAAATCACTGTACTATGGATTAAAGATACGAGGCGTGTTCAAATGAAACCCGCCCGTGCTGCGCGAAGTGGACATTTGTAGGAGGAGAATGATGACGTCACATCTGACGTAATAAGCACATAGGAATGTACAAGTGTGTAAGTGTTCATTCTCCTAGTATTCATTGTTTGTGCTGCAGGCCGTTAAAATAATGGCCGGTGTGATACGGAATCCGTCCAAGGTCGATCAGCAAGCGGTGATCCAGTTCCTAACAGCCGAAGGATGTCGACCAGCCGACATTCATCGCCGAATGAAAGCAGTGTATGGTGACAAAAGTGTGTCTAAGACTACAGTGAAAGACGGCACGAATGTTTCGAGAAGGACGTCAGTTAACGAAAGAACTTCCGCGGCCAGGTCAGGTGCATATTGTTGCGGCAGAAGAAGCCATCGCCATAAGGAAGGACGCATGGGGTGGAGTTTGAACCACCTGCTGCGTTACGAAGAGGAGGGTGATGCATTTCTGTTGCGCATAGTGGCAGGCGTTGAGTCGTGGTGCCACCACTTTGAGCCGTGCAGCAAAACAGCGAGCATGCAATGGAAACATCCCGGATCACCCCAAAAATTCAAGTCACAGATTTCCGCCGGTAAGGTTATGTTGACAGCATTTTTTGACCATGAAGGGCTTCTATTGGTTGACTTTAAAGAGCCTGGCTTGAACATCAATGCCATCCGCTACAAAGACACACTAGATAACCTGCATACAGCCATCAAGAATAAACTTTCGCGTGGTGTGATTCTGTTGCACGACAATGCTCGTCCACATGTTGCGAACATTGTGCAGGAAGCGTTAACAAGGAAAAGGTGGGAAGTTCTGCCACACCCAGCCTACAGCCCCGATCTGTCACCATGTGACTTTCATTTGTTCGGACCCTTAAAAAAATCTCTAAAGGGACAACGATTCGACTCCGATGCAGACGTCAGGGCCTCGGTGACCAAATGGTTCAATAAGCAACCAAAGTCATTTTTCTCGGACGGCATCCGCCATCTGCTCATGCAGTGGGATGCGTGTCTGAATGCCTATGGTGACTATTTCTAAAGAACCCCAGTGAGTACTTGCTTCATAACAATTGCTGTATTTAATTCTACTACTCCTGCTGATGTACCTTACATATATTTGTTATAATGCCACTGGGACGGGTTTCATTTGAACACGCCTCGTATTTTTCCCGCGTTAATCTTGAAAAAACACGAGTTTTCATAATACAGTTCACTATTTTCATAAACTGGATGAAATAGGAACGAAATGTCTTCTGTGAACGGAAGTTAATATTCTGCCAGATATCGTTTAGTTTGAATTCTCCACCTCTCTACTTACTGAATTACCGGAAGAAGATTGTCCACAATGGATAAATGTTTCATGCAGGTTGCACATCTAAATTACAAATACTCTGACATCTGAAAACAGTCACGATTTTATCATGGCAGATCTTAAGAGAGCTCAGTATTTCTAAAGTTGAACCTCAAAATTCCTGAGTTGCCTACTTCTAGTTTAAGTTATGTAATAAATAACAAATGAATGTAGATAACCAGTAGGTACTCATAAGACGGAAAGAATTAGGTGACTAGATAACATACAAGTAGCAAAAGTGATCGGCTCACCGGGGTATCAAACCTGGGCCTCGGGTTTCCCTCTTTATTTAATTCTGTGCTCTCACTATGAGAGCCGTGCGGTCCTGTAATTTATTTGCCCCATCGGAGTTCCCCGAAAGCAATATAGAACTATTTATATAGCATTGGTGTCAAAACTGTTGGCTATATTTCGCACTGTGACGAAATCGTCCGTTCTCTTTTTCTGGGCTTCAATTCTCTCCGGCCCCACTTACTCGATCATTCCTTCTACGTGCTAACTCATCCCTTATTTATTGATTACGCTTTCATCGATCTATTAAATTTTGTAAATTTTGCCAGGGCAGCAGCCGTATGGCCTACTCTTTATGATTTCTAACAGCTGAGAGATTTTTACCGTGCGCAACTTGCACACGGGACCTCCTATTTTTCGCCCTTGTACGAGAAGGCTATGCATCTGATCTCACTACCTATGAAGTCGGGGGGGGGGGGGGGGAAGACATCATTAGGACCAACAGGTTCTGAAAAAAAATGTCAATAAAATATATTCCCTGTATAGGAAACCGAACTCGGTACTTTTAGAATTAGAGGCGGACGCCATATTTCTTAGCCATTCCGACCCCGGAGTAATTTTACAAAATTACCGAAACTTACCCACCACAAAAATATTTATAGAATGGGTGATTTCTGTATACACACATTTAGATCCCCCCTGTGAAATGGAGTTCGTGCATTATGTTGAGATTCTCCTCGTGTGACTAAGTGAGGAGATCGAAGCACTGGTGTAGTTGTTCGTGTGCCTTGAAGATGGTCCTTAAAACCAAACCAAACAAACCTTGTCACTCCCTACGCTTACCTGACCGCTTGACATGTTTTTGAAGCATCATTGACTTCTATTTGTGCACCGTGAAGTTGTTTGCGCACTAGATTGTGTAACAGCTTACGACCAGACAGAATAGGTGTCTGTAAGAAGTGAGACGAGTTTTTTTTAAACAAACACCGGCAGACGGCATAGGGAGAAAATCAAGACGTTAGTCAGGAAGGTAGAGAACAGCCGATAATTCGTGGCCGATTTCACTGGTATGTCGTAAGCTGACAATCTTGTTAAAGACTAAGGCACGGAAAGTGATGTAACACTTCCAGCAGATTGACTTCGTAATAAGAATCAACGACAAGAAAATAATGTCTTGGAGGAAATTATCAGCGATAGTTCTCGAGGACAGCTTGAGGACTCTGATTTTGCCATTGACCTGACTGATTTATGCCATAATTGTAACCATATTTAAGAAAAACCGAAAATATTTGATGAGAGGTCAAATCAATTGGGTATGCAAATACACAGAGAAAAGATAAAAAATAGTCAGGTTTTACTTGGAGAAACACTTCTGCAAAATATGCAATCATACATATATCTGACAGCAATTTCGAGACAGGAAGAAGAGCGGGCATTGGTATCACAAACGACAGAGGCTTTCATTGCATTGTGACAGACATGGTAATTAACATAAATTAAAGAAAGAAAGGAAACAGTCAGAAAAAAGAGAAGAGAAAGAACGAACGAACGAACGAACGAACGAACTTTATTTTCAAAGGGTTGAGAATTGGGCACGCAGGCCCGTCTGACATTCTGCCCTTCCTTTCTCTCACCTTTCATACTGAATTCATTTATTCTCATATGCATTTTACATATCAAATTCAAGGAATTCAACGTTGTAAAGTAAAATAATAATATAGCACACTCATATTAACATTAATTACTTATAAGCATGACATAACATATGTTGAAAAAGCAATTATCATACATAGACCTGACAGAAAGAACGAACGAGACAGGAACCGAACTTTATTTTCAAAAGTCTGAGCCTTCCTTTCTCTCACCTTTGGAAATTTCTCATATGCATTTTACATATCAAATTCAAGGAATTCAACGTTGTAAAGTAGATAGATAGATAGATAGATAGATAGATAGATAGATAGATAGATAGATAGATAGATAGATAGATAGATAGATAGATAGATAGATAGATAGATAGATAGATAGAAAGACAAACAGAAAGAAAGACAAACAAAAAGAAAGAAAGCAAGAAAGATAGACAGACAGACAGACAGACCGACATAAATAAAGAATGAATGAATGAGAACATTAGACAACAGAAAAGAAGGAGGCAAAAGACGCTCTGGAGATTCGATCTAAGTCCACCTTAGGGAGGCCATCGCAACTAATGCCTATCATTGAGCTATTTTCATTAAGTGTTAGCAATTAATTAACATGTCTGGGGATTCTTTCTTTGATGTACAAAGTCTTAGCATGACTAGTTTGATAACAGTTAGCATGTAATACTATCTTAATTCCTAGAAATTTCCTTTTATATACGTAGGTGTTGATAAGGGCGAGCCTGTGATCTTCATCAAGGGGGTTAACCTGCTGATTACACTTTTATTTTCGTATTATTACTTCCCCTTATCGTCCTACTTTTCCAGGCCCCAGAAGTCAGTCACATCACAAACAAAAGATTCCAATTTGGACCTACTTCTGACGTCTAAAATAATTGACTGTCTTGTCTTGTCTGTTAGGACAAGTACACAATCTTGGAGGAAGTTGTGATGAAGCGCTTTTCTTCCCTCCCCCATCAAATCCACATACGTACACACAGTGGCGTAACTACAATGTAAAGGGCCAAGGTACAAATGAGCATCCGATTGATAGAGTAGTTAGAATGCTGGTTTATCGCTGCGAAGGAACCTGGATAGAAACACGGTTGCGTCACGCTCCAGTCTACCCCGCTGTAAATGGGTACCTGACTGCTTGTGAGTTAGAAAAGGAAAAGGCAGAGGGGAATGGAACTAGTCACACCTTTCGAAGCTGGGCCTAGTTTCTAACACTTCACATCTCTACGGTAGTATATTTTATGGGACCTGTTATATATTTATATAAATAGGCTCAACAACTAAAATAAATATACGGCAGATTTATATTTCAAAAAAATGAAATGACTCAATTCATCATCATCATAGTCACTCTTCAGCTCCACAATGAACAGAGGACTTCAACTAATTTGTGCCAGGTCCTCATGTCTTATGCCATCCGCTCAAGACCTTTCCCTGTTTTCTTAAATCATCTCATTTCTCTCTCAAGAAACCGGCACGCAATGACGTTTAGCACAGAAAAAGGGGAAATCACTTACTTAGTCGTTCCTCTTCTACCTTGTGGGTCTAGAGGTAAAAAGTCAAGGTAGTCACTGTCACAGATGGTTAGAATTGTCTGCCCTCTGTCTGGCTTGACCTGTCTGTTTATTTTCCTATTTCATGTTACCGCCCACTTTTCTGTCATTTCTGAATTTGTACAGTTCTTATTCTCTCTTAGATTATGTCAATCTTGGTAACGCCAAGATAAGACACACCTTTTGCACGTGGAAGCGGCTAAAGTTGTCATAGCCTTAGATCTAGGGAACGGCCTCTTAATTAAGTCTTTGATTCAGAGATTCTGGGGACAACACGGGAACCATCTACCGTTTCTTTTTCTTTCGCGGACACTCAGGTTCCCGTCTTTATTTTTGCCGTCCCTGTACGGTCTAGCGAGCGGTCAGCTAAGAATGCCTTTTTTACCCGATAGCCGAGGGAACTTCTCTACTTTGATCTCGTGCCGCCAGCACGTTTCACCGGGAGACGATCGGACCTTCTGACCGTAGGTCTTACGTCCCGTGGTAGTCTGTCTTACTGTGATAGGGTGGGCGAGATGATGATGATGATTATATTGTGATGTGTGATCACTCTCTTTTCACGCTCGCACCGACCCGATTCAACAATAAAACTCTTGATTCTAGAGGCAGGGGCTGTATTTATTTTTACAACCCATTCAGTGACTAAGAGCACACTGAAGCAAACATTAAACAAACAAAACACTAAACAAACAAAACAGCCAGCTAGTGCCCAGTTGCTAATCTGAAGAAGCAAACAAAGCAACGAACTAGTTAAAATCATTGTTGAATAACGATACTCTCACCTGTCAAACAGTCCTTCCATGCCACCTGACACCCTCAACTATCACACACGCACACACTCATGCGTGTCGTCCAATGCGACTGGTAAGGTAATGTGCATGAGGCTGGCAATCTCACCGTGTAACATCGGTTGCTACCAAAACCACTACTGCAAGAGCACACACTCAGCTATCCCCCCACACACACACGCATGTCGTCCAATGAGACTAGTATGGTGTTGTGCATGAGGCTGGCAATCTCACCATGTATTACAGATTACTACCGAAACCACTACTGCAAGGGCACACTCAACTATCACACACACATACTCATGCATGTCGTCAATGAGACTAGTATGGTGTTGTGCATGAGGCTGGCAATCTCACCATGTAACACAGATTGCTACCGAAACCACTACTGCACGAGCATACGAATACTTCATGCGGAGGCAAACCACACTGGTGGCCCCACAGGAGCGGAGAAGAGAAATATATATCTCCAAGTAAGCCCACGTGCTCTCACAAACCATTCTACACATAACCATAATTAAATAATAAATAACATGGACATAAAATAATATTCTTCAACTACATGTACATCAAATACTCTCAATAATAAGAGTAAACCACCACCTCGAACTGATCCATCTCAATATTCGTCACTGCCCTCTGAACATGTCGTAAGTGACGACTGGTGCGCCTGGTAACAAGCGTGTCGTATACGACCCCTGATGAGATTGGGAACTCATCACATGAAACACATCGTTACCGTCACCGAAACAACCACAGCAATAGCATCAAAATGCTTATTGTGGGCCTGCAATGGACACCAGCTGCATTGGTGTTTCCATGCTCCGCCGGGAGCAAACAGAGACACCTGTCTCAACGTGCCTTACGCCTTACGCACGCTCTCCAGAAATCTAAATATATATTCTCACCTCAAAGTAACCCACCAAAGATATACAGTAGAATAATCAATAATCGTGAAACACACTCAATTACTTTTACATCAAAGCACGACAACTCTCTCTTCTCGTGGCTGCCATCTTGATATTTTTGCTACCAGGTTGATATTATCTAAATTCACGTGAAATAGCTTCATACCATATTTGCCTTTCTGATAAATAAAATACTCGCTCTTAAACTTTCACATCTATCTATCTATTTAGACCTAATTCACTAAACATTAAAACAGACTCGTGCTGAATATAATTTCAGAATTACAGAACACCAATGCTAATTTAAATTGACTCACGTGCCATGTCTTTGTTCTTCTGCTACCGACACAGGGCTAGCCTAACTTCGTTTCTCTCTCGTCCGGACTGAATCTTCAAATAGGCCGGTTTGATGCTCGCTATTTCTTTATATAAACCGCTAAGCCTAAACACTCAACTTAGTCCGCGCTGCGCGGATTAATTTAGCCACTTAAATGACACTCGCGATTTTGCTTTATCAGGCACGAAAACACAGATATGGCACACAATTATCAAGAAGACTTTTTACATCCCAGCATGCTTCGCGCACATCGAAAATATGGGCGATAAATGTGCCACTCACAATGAAGGGGGAAGCTGGGGTGTCTTCCCGTGAAGGGGTAAGCCGGGTGTCTTTCCGGCCCTATCACATAACTATTAAAGACCATGTCTCTATGTTTCTGGACCAGTTAGCACTAGAAGTAGCTCTTGGCATATCGCCCCTTGATCTAAGATGGAAAGAACTAAGATTAAATTATTGGAGTAAAGTAGCACCAATCACGCTCTTACAACTTTCTCCTCTATCCGACTCCCAGCAGACCGCTCCTACCGTCTTTTCTTGCTGGACGTCTGCTCTCTGTATACCTCTATTCCCCACTCTGATGGTCTCCGAGCTCTTCAGTTTTTTCTGGACCAACGCACTTGCCCTTCTATATCCACTGTCACTCTTCTCCGTCTTGCTGAACTGGTCCTTCAACTGAATTCCTTTGAATTCAATGGTCAGTTTTTTGACCAAATTAGTGGTGTTGCCATGGGAACGAAGATGGGTCCCAGCTATGCCTGTCTATTCATGGGCCACTTGGAGCATCAGATATGGCAACAATACTCCGGTCCTTTCCCTGGGTTTTACCGCAGATATATCGATGATGGCATAGGTCTCACAGATATGTCTGAGACTGATTTACACCGCTTCATCGACTTTGTGAACCACTTTCACCCCACCATCAAGTTCACCTCCCTCGTCTCCACAGTATCTGTCAACTTCCTTGACATTACTATTTCTATCACGCCCTCCGGCCTTAATACCTCAGTATACTACAAGCCGACAGATGCCCACAGCTACCTCCTGTATACCTCTTCTCATCCTCGGGCCTGTCGTGACTCCCTTCCTTTTTCACAACTTCTCCGCCTCCGCCGTTTATGCCAAGACGACGATGACTTCCACTTCCGAGCAAATGAGATGTTGGATTTCTTCCGTAGCAGACTTTATCCAGAACATGTTCTCACCTCTGCTCTCCAACGTGTGCTCCCCATCTCTCGTCTGGAGGCCCTCAAACCTCACCATAAATCCACTTCGGATAGAGTCAAATTAATCTTGACCCATCACCCTCACAGTACTACTGTCAAACAGATCCTTTTCCGCCACCTCCCTATCCTCCAAGCTGAGCCTCTGACCCAAAAAGTATTCAGTGAAGCACCTTTGGTGGCATATAGACGTGACAAGAACTTGAAGGATCTTCTTGTTCACAGCCGTCTCCCAAAGGAGAATGCCACTCACTTTGGCACACTACCCTGTGGTCGGACACGATGCAACACGTGCAAGTATGTCATATCAACCCAGAAGGTGTCCTTTCCTAAGGCTACGTACACCATCACTAGTAGCTTCACGTGTGAATCGCGCAATGTCATTTATACGATCATATGTAAACGTTGCTGCAAAACTTATATTGGCCAAACAGGCAAACGACTTGGGGACAGATTCAGCCAGCACTTAAATGACATCGCTCAGCAAAAGTCCACACCAGTTGCTATACACTTCAATGGTCCTGACCACCATGGTCCCATTGACATCCAGGTCACAGCGATCCGATCCTGCTCCTCTGACACTGCCAGCCGAGAACAGCTTGAGAACCGTCTTATCCACCGCATGGGGTGTCTAAAACCAGCCGGTCTCAACACTTTTCACACCTTTGTCTGAGGTCACCCTCTCCTCTCTTGCTCTATTTTACTCTTTCCACTCTTATCCTATTCTTCTATTTGTATGCCATATACATTTTTTTATTTCATATTTATTTATCTCCCACTCATTCTGTCCCCTTCTATTTCCAGTCCCCACTTTTATCACGTTGGGTAGTTTATTTTCCGGTTTCGTTTTTTAGTTTCTTAGTATGCATTGTGTACATCCGGCGGCGGAAGTCATTTTTCTGTTCAGCCACGCGCTTACAAGCAGACAGCGATTTTGATAGAATTTCGGTTCTTGCCTTCAGGGAAGTACCCAGTTTTTATTTTATTTAGTTTTTATGTGTCCTATCTAGCCTTCACTTTCTTTCCTTTCCTGACGAAGGCCTTGTGGCCGTAACGTAGACTATTTTCTTTGTCTTTTGTCCTCGTAAGACGAATCACCTTTTTTCGATTTTTTTTCAAACCCATCCAGAGTAAAGTAGCACAAGAAGTGACCCACCCAGCACATAAAGCATTTGTCAAAAACCAACCAAGTTTAAAGAACGTCATCTTAAATAAAGACAGATATCCAACAGGGTGGAGAACTATAGAAGATCTAACACAGTTCAAAGAACTGTCAAACACAATCAAAAATAGTAATAAATATAGAAGCACAATACCACCCTGGGAACTAAAAACACCAATCATAGACACTCACTTACTGAAAAGATCAAACAAAACATAGAAGATAAGGAAGCCAAAACGATAAGTAGAAAGTTCATAAATCAACTTACAAAACAAAGTCTGGCCGTCTACACTGATGGATCAAAGGGTGATAGTGGGCAACTAGGTGCAGGAGTAGTAATACCACAGTGGGGAATTAAGAAGAGCTACAGTGTAACTGAAGAGGCTTCGATTTTTATCGCAGAGATGGTAGCAATTCTAAAAAGTTTAGAAATAATCGAAGATAACCAACCAGAAGCTGTTACGATATTTACAGACTCACTATCATCACTACAAGCCCTAGAAAACACAGGTAAATGTAGCCGGCCAGACATAAAGGAAGAAATTTTTGCAATTAATACATCACTAGGGAACAGAGGATGTAGTGTGAGGCTAGTTTGGGTTCCAGCACACATATGTAAAACTGCTGAAAGAACCAACAAGGACGTGCCAGGTCAGAAATGAATTAAAGATACCATTGAACAAAAAGCTGTGGCGTCTCCGTCTCGGTGCAGCACACTTTATGATAGAGGAACCACACTGCCAAGAATGTCAGGAAAAGAATGACACAGACCACTACCTGATCCACTGTAAAAAGTACGAACAACAAAGGCTTGAATTAAAAACTTACTATAGAAATCACAATATAGACATGACAGGGGATACGGTTTTAAGTATAGATGCCTGTCGTGGAATATTCTAATCCACATATATAAATTATCAAGTAAATATAAAGCCTAATAAATACATATAATAAATAAAGGAAGAAGAATGGTAAAGAACAGTGCTGTCACAATGACAGTACTCGAAATCCCCCTTGTTTTCTGCTTCGTCTGCAAATTGTAACGCTTTCACGTTGATAGTAAAAGCTTACTGTATTATACCCGCTTTCTTCAATGAAACGTGTGCTGTATTTCTTGGAAAAACATTGAGAGGCACCCTGCGTAATGACCTAAATTAATCCTAACATTAATTATACTGCGTTACCAAAACGAACGAACAGATGGACTAAAGGATAGAGAGGGAGGGCTGAAAATCAGGAACGCATGCAACACGCGTCGCGCGATACACAATTACTACTATCACGCGTGTAAGACTACATGCACTAACTTTTTTTCAGACGGACAGTGATAAATTCACTACCCTTCCCAGAGTTGGGTTTTAAAATCATAAAAAACGCTTATTAGGAAAGATAACAATAGATGGGTTTACGGTTGAAAACATAACAGTACCCAGACAGCACATCTTCGAAACAGGAGGTAGAAAATACATATTTTGAACGCAGCCACGCAGCTCTTTTAAATTTGGATATTTGGGTTCCTTAGGGCTTGCTGACAAAGAATATGTAAAACGTTACGCAAATAGTCCAGGAATTAATAAATTATACCCAAAATAAAATAGTGGGGATGCCTGACAGCATGGAATCATTTCTGCTCATAAAATTTTTTTATAACGTGTTTGAAAAAAATCTTACGTTACAGAATTAGCCTACCATGTAAACTCCAAATTGATTGGAGCGCAACAAATGAAAGACTAACCACGATTGGTCGGGCTATAAATACTATCTTTCGTTGTTAGGGGAGACGTGGAAAGGTAACATTTTTTTCAAACACTTGTCGAAACGTGGCCTCATTGGCTAGACTCGCTGATATACTCACTTAGGAGCGTTAGTTCGAGACCACTAGTGCAAATAATCTTGATAAAGCAACAGTGCGTTGAAGCCAGCTCATATTTGTGTTAAATAAAAGCCTGGAACATAAGCAGATGGGAATTTGTGCCAGTAATTGTGCCAGAATTCATTGCTAATCAACGTATCTGTGTTTATTTCCATGAAATTGTGGTAAGCTTGAACCATTCAGTATCTTTTAATGAAAATTGAATGTAAATTGTTAATTTATGCCTGTATATATATGTGTAGTTCAGTGGCAAACAGGAGATAAAGCCTATAATGCTCCAGCCTGAACAGAGGGTGTCGGAGGGAAGTAAAACGGCATGGAATGGCCAAATAGTACACTGACACCTGGATGATTGATTAGACAGAAATAATGCTGGAAGTGCAGAGGCGTGGTAACCATTAAGGAGGTAAATACTGGTATAAAGTATTTCAGATGAAGCTGACAGTTGGCCTAACGCTCTGAACTCAATGTTTGTGTTGTATTGTGCTCAGTGTAGAACTAGAGTATCAATTAGTTATGAAGTAGAAGGTACATCCTTCTTGTTTACAGGGACCGTGGTCTTGATGGTACTGAGCAGCACCTGGTCAGAGCTTTGCTGAATCCAGAGTCGGACAGCATACTCCTTGGTCTTTTTAGCTATCAGTGAGGTGTCTCCAGAGCCCAGAGGAGAATTCGAGCAGAGGAGTCCTTTCCTGCCGCCATCACGCAAGATAAGCTGATTTGGCCAGCTGAGCTCAACATTATGTCCCCTCATCTTGAAATGACTTTGTAAAAAATAACATTCAGAGGGGAATTTAATTGTCTTAATATCAGGAACTGAGAACATCTCCAATACTAGTCCCAAAAGACAAACTATTGAAGTCATGATGACAAATACCAACAGAGCTTGAACAAAAACAAAACCAGTATTACCTCATATTACCACTACACAACTGACACACATAGGATATTTTAATAATATATGTCACTACCATATTCATATTGATAAAGTCTGTACATATACTTGTAATTAAAATTGATTGTGATTCCTGGTTCCTTTGTATTTGAATCAGGACACATATACCTTTATGATAACCATGAATACATATTGTTATTTGAAAAGTTATCAGTGACTCCTTAAGATATTCTCATAGAGTGTTATATGTATGTGAGTGTCACAGTGTTGTCAAGAGTAGTGGATTAAATTAAATTGTTTATCTGTCTGTTGTTGTGACTTACACTTCATCATACACATACCCTAGACACCTAACGTAGTCATCACACTATTCCAGAATAATTCTGACTGAGATATATAGATATGTGGTAGCAAGTAAGGTTATCTATAATACACTACTCTTAATAGATATAGATACCTTCACAGCTGATCTCAGTCAGTACACTAAGTCCCCTATAAATATTTATAACATCCCACTTCACCACAAAGCCCCAGGAGAAACCCAATCAATACTTAAACTATATATATATATATATACATAAAACAAAGGAAAACATATAAGGTTAGTACTTCAGAAAAGACATTCAACCAAATAGAAATTAAGCAACAAGAACTAACAAATCATATTAAAAAAAAACAACAGAAAAATTAGCAAACTTACTAACTACTCATAGGACAAGGAAAGACGAGGTTTAAAAAAAAATCAACAACTCAAAAAGAACAAATACTAATACAAATTAAAACCAAGTGTAAAGGACAATAGTTATCTATAAACAAAACAAAAGAGAAAATAAAATGACAAATACTAATATAAATTAAAACCAGAAACTGCAAAAGACAATAGTTATTTAAATTTAATACAAAATTAGTAAATAAAATGACAATACATATCCCAAATATAACCAATTTTTAGGTTGTACAGGGTAGACGAAGATGGATCGAGAAGAGGCAATAACGGGCAGCTGTTAAGTGCCCGCTCTCCACCCATCACCTTTTCAAAACAACAACATTTCTGGACCAGTTATGCTGTGACCGCTTGGCATACACTACAATTAATACGTGTTAAAACCACATAAAATGAGAAATAACAACGTTAAAAGCAGTTAAGACATTTGTGCACAAAATACAGTATCATGAAAAGTTCACGGCTTCGAGAAAAGCTGTCCCAGAACAACAAAATAGTAAGTGCATGTTTATTTAATGGAAAGTTTTGGGAGAAGTTGCTTATCTGGGTTTTTTCCGTTGCTAGAGTGAGAGTCGTGTGCAAAAAGTCAAAAAGCTGAGAAAAGCGTGTGCAAATGTAGATGTTTGGTATCGTGTGAAAAATAAAGCATCGTGTGAAAATTGGCGGGAAAAAAGAGTGGGCTGTATATAAAGAAGAGACGTGGGCGATTGAGAGGGCTTGTACAGATTTTAGGATTCGTTAGGCAAGAGGATTTTTTTACATGACTTCGTCTTTGAGATTATCAAGACAAGTTGTTTTTAACTTGACAAGTTTTGTTCAGGTTAGACAAGTATTTTTAAGTAGACAAGTTTGTATTTTACTCTATTAGATATATTATTCCTGTGGATTTACATTTTCATTTTTGGATACTCACTACTTTGTGTAAGAAAGACATAAGTATTTCACTATTGTGCCAATGACATTGCTGTTCCAAATCACGTTAATAAACTATATTTTATTTTTCTACATTGCTGAGTTTTCGTTGGAATATTACAGTTGGATACTTTGACAAAAACATTATACGAGATTGCTTTTCAATAAACATAAAAAGGGTACGTACGAACGAACTCTGGGAAGGAAGAATAAAAGAAGGTCAAGAATTTCCATCTCAGGCGGACAGGCCTGTAACGACTTGAACCAAGAAACGTACAAGAGTTAGCGCTCTTCAAAATATTTACCTGCGCTCAACCATTAACTGAACTGACCCGATCAGCTGACGGACACACACACATTCTTTCATTGATGCCGTAAACACAGCCCGGCTACACGATACTATTTGATGCCGCGACCTGCGCACAAATAACTGCACGGTCACAATGCTTCTCGGAGTCTCGCTACAAGCAACTAAATACTTCAAGTTGAAAGCTGTTGTCATTTAATACTGTAAGAGATTTATTCCTTGAGCAGGTAAGACCGATAACATTCTCTTAGAGTTAAATTAGGGTGTGAGCTTAGTATTACATTATATAGAGATAGTCTCATCTCAGATTATTAATTTCATCTCATATAGTTAATTCTTAACGAAATGTAACTTTTGTGGGACCGTAGGAGACACATAATGCAATGAGCGCCACCAACTGTAACTCTGCTTTAGAGGCACTGACCAGACTTATATGAATAGACAGTGATTTGTTTTTCAGACAGAGAAGGGAGAAATCGATTGTAAATGACGGAACGGAACTGTATATTATTTTTATGTGACTGAGTGTTATTTTATTTGTGTATAATTTAATTCGGCATTGAGCGTGTGCATATTTTATATGTGTATAATTTAATTCTCCATTGAGCGTTTGCTATTAATTTGTTTCTGCGTTTGGATGACCAACACTTAGCCCTCTTTTATTGCCTGTGTGCGAATTACCAACGCGCGCCGGCAAAAGTCGTCACGCTTGACTGAAGACTGGTACGGGTGTGAATTCATGTCGTGTTGGAGGGGGGGGGGGGGGGGGGGGGATTGTTTTGACGAACGCGTATTGTCGAGCGAGGAAGAGTAAAGTTGCCTTCCCAGTGTTCATCATTCAGCTTACACAGTTATGAAACCAGCGTTTTGTTCCAAAACAAACCCACTCTTATTTCACTAACAGAGGCAATTACGACCACACGCTATTTCTGACAAGAAGAGCTTAACAGAGGCATTCAAGGTTTAACGTCAAACTGAACACCCTTATAGTCAGCGAAAAGTATAATTTATTGACCTAATACTATCTGGTAATTAGGAAGTTTTATCTGGTTTTCTCTCTCTCTCTCTCTTTCTCTCTCTCTCTCTCTCTGTGTCTCTCTCTCTCTGTCTCGATGTGTCCCTCTGTCTCTCTCTTTCACTCTGTGTCTCTGTTTCTCTCCTTCACTCTCTCTCTGTCTGTCTCTCTCTCTTTCACTCTCACTCTAAATTGATATGTAAAATGCATGTCAGAATAAATGAATTCAGTATGAAAGGTGAGAGAAAGGAAGGGCTGAATGTCAGACGGGCCTGCGTGCCCAATTTTCAACCCTTTGAAAATAAAGTTCGTTCTTTCGTTCTATTATTATTATAGCTGAGCAGAATTATAAAAAGGCAACAAATGCCTAGCCTATTTCTTTACCTGATGAAATGAAGATTTCTTTACTTCGATTGTAACGAGTATATCTCTCTCTCTCTCTCTCTCTCTCTCTCTCTCTCTCTCTCTCTCTCTCTCTCTCTCTCTCTCTCTCTCTCTCTCTCTCTCCGAACAAATGATATAATATCGAATGTAGGTTTAATGATGATGATAGTGTTTTTCAACATATTTTGTTTCATGGTGATACTTAGTTTGTATTTTTCAACAATACTTTATTTCATGTTTATAATTAGATATTGTGAATGTGAGTATGCTATTATTTTACCTTTATAACGTTGAATTCCTTGAATTGATGGGTAAAATGTATGTGAGAATAAATGAATTCAGTATGAAAGGTGAGAGAAAGGAAGGGCAGAATGTCAGACGGGCCTGCGTGCCCAATTCTCAACCCTTTGAAAATAAAGTTCGTTCGTTCGTTCGTTCTCTCTCTCTCTCTCTCTCTCTCTCTCTCATTATTATTGTAGTGCAGAAATATATAAAGGCAACACATGCCTATTTCTTTACCTGATGAAATGAAGATTTCGTTCCTTTGTTCGTAACGAGTAACTCTTTCTCTCTCTCTGTATATCGTTCTGTCTCTCGTTCCTTTAAGTCCAGCAACTATTAGAACAACACGACCGTGACTCCCAGACAGGCGAAATTTAACTGTCAGAAATAAAGTGCTGTTTTAACACAATTTTCCTGTGGTCTATTTCTTCTTGTTTCTTAAATTGTTCTCCCTTTTCTTGTCACTCTTATTTCGCTTGTTAACTTGTAAAAACAAAATAAATAAAAAATACCGGTCCCCACCAGGTATACGTCAAAGAGGAGACTCAGGTTACGTTGTGCATGTGGATGGTAACCTTATCATGAAAACAAATGTCTGCAGAAAACACTACTGTAAACGTACACTAACTGTTTTGTGCAAGCTTCGCGGAGAGGGGTCATCGGCAGTGGTGTCTCTTTATTTCTTATGAAGGAAAAAAAGAAATGGGAGAGACAAAAAAAAATTAACACAATATTAGACTCTCACATCTTGGTTTTATTCATGCCGTCTATATGACTTAGTGGAACATTTATTCCTCCTCTACCTTCTCTCTCTCTCTTTGTTTGTTTGTTTGTTTGTTTCTCTCTCTCTCTCTCTCTCTCTCTCTGCCTCTCTCTCTCGCTCGCTCGCTCTGGCAAAACCTCTTCACAAGTTTATTCTTATCTCAATCTCCAATGATATAACAAGAAATCAAGTCCAGCACAAAATTTTACATTTTCAACTCAAATGTCGACAGTTCTGTTGCATGGCTGTGAAACATGGACAATAATAAAGACAACAGTCAATAGATTACAGACGTTAATAAATGGGTGTTTGCAGAGATTTGTCACAGAATCATTGGGTCGATCTCTTTTCCTCCACGGGGTTATTCAGTTACATTTTTTGAGTGTACTAAATTATGTGCTTTTCTGTGGTCGGCTGATTTTCTCTCTCTGCTATCAAGAGAATATTTATTACTTTCAAATCATCTTACACTCCTCTCAGTGATAAGTCGTCATGTCTGTTTGTTTACCCGTTCATCCCTGCTGGAAAAGGAGACGGATGAGGTAATATTAACCAACAATAATGTTGGAAAATTTCGGGTGGGCCCGACATCAGGCTACGGATTAGCACTAAAATCGCCCAGCGAATTTGTTTAATCGCTGCATTACTCGACCAGATGGGTAAACGAAGAATTTTGTTTGCGCAAGCGACGAGTAGTTAGATTACTCGCCTGCGCGACACATTTCTGGACAGACAAGAATGACGTAATCGTTTCCTGTACACCTTGTTACAAAGACATTACTTTTAATGAAAGTAAGATGTTGTATTTGAGAAAACATTGCCGAGAGAGGATTGGATGTTTTGATTCCATATTTGGGAGACATGGCCTTTGCAGTAACGTGCAGAAATTTCCATGTGTAAATAATTTGAATTACCCCACAAAACACGCATGTTTGAAACGATTGGCAGACATTCGGAAGGAAGGCACAACACCCCTTCCGATTGGAGCCCTAATTAACATCATAACAAACAAATGCGGGGGAAGACAGGCAATATAACCTGACAATTTAGCCAGGTTAAAGCACTGTGAAAATTCACTCGCGCCAAGAAGACAACCAAACCTTGCCAGAGTTAAGAATAGTACCAGACTGGACTTTATTGGAACATATTGAGGACTTAGAGCCCAGGACATCGCTACCATTTACACACGGAAAATCGGAATCTGAGGGAACTGAAACACACCTCAAAGTGGGAACTTATTGCTAAAGTAACAACACCCCAGCCCAAGTGTAAGAGGCCTCTACAAGTGCCTTTATTTCTCTGAGCCAGCAGTCTGTGAGCCTAAAGATTGGCGTAAGTTGTATATTTTGAATTTTATATTTTTTTCATTATTAACATGTGAACTAATACGTATATATTGACATGTGAAGATTAATATTTGAAAATTGCTACTAGATGTCCAAGTCATTTGAGGCTGGCAACCCCAGTATATAGAATGATGATTTTATGAACCACCACTGCCAGGGCTGGTGGCTGCTTTATTGCGAGTTTCTTATAAAGAAATAAAAGCAGAGGTAGTCCCAAGTTCCATATGGAGCAGGAAGGAAATGATTAAAGAAATGATGTACATACTTGTTTTGTTAGTAACCTTTTCAACCAGTGTAAATGTAAAACATTTTCATTCTAAATGTAATGAAAGTTTCAACCTTTTCAACCAGTGTAAATGTAAAACGTATTCACTCTAAATGTAATGAAATTTTCAACCTTTTCAACCAGTGTGCATGTAAAACATATTCACTCTAACTATAATGAAAGTTTACAACCTTTTCAACCGATGTAAATGTAAACATATTAAAACTATATTGTTAACATTTTCAACTAAAGTTAAATATAAAACTATTCATTTTAAATGTAAAGATAGTTTTTCGCTCACTGGGATTAAGATTAATTCTCAGAGAGGGTAAAAGTTCTGAAATAGATGGGATGGTGTAATGACAAGAGGGGGGCACGTAAGTATGTATCGGGAAACTCAATACGTAGAGGGTATTCGTTTCTCTTCTTTTGCCATACTAGTTTGTGGTACCAGTTAATAGTACTATTTCTAGAACAAGTGAGGATATAAGTGGCCTGAAGTCGACGCTAGACACCATCATCAGATGAGTCTTAGAGACGCGGGACCAGCTTTGCAGTTACTCCCTGACTCTACTTGGAATGTGCTGCAACTCTTAAATCTTGACCATGGACGTGTGTGATCCAGTCATCGATCTACGAAGAACCAAAACATCAGGGGGAGCAGAAACAACTATTGGCAGCTAAGTAAAACTTAAAAGTTGCCAAGTGAACTATCAATTTTCGAGAACCATAACATCACACTGTGATGAATACTTTTTTCTAAACAATTATTCATTTTTTGTATACCTGTTAAACATAATTGATTATTAAATTTGTTACTTGTATAAAGACAAATCTAAAGTTGATTTAATTATTTTGAATATACTACATCCTGTGACGGTATTGCCTCCCCTGCTTTGCAGTAGTGGCTCAACAGTGGCCAAAACTCAAGAGTATCAAATATGGGCTTCAAAGGTATCTACCTTCGCACAAGATTACTCTTGGCAGAGATGTAGATAGAAGGGTGATGACACTTCTATTACAAAAGGAGTCTTCACAAGATATTCAGAATAAGCGAGAATAATACTGCTTTGGCTGAGTATGTTAACTCTGTAATTCTGCCGACGCCTTTGTGAAGGTAAAAGATAAAACCTTTTGCTCAGATGAATAAAAGAGAGTTGAATCGGCCTCTTACACGCGTCTTGGGTGTCGTTAATTTAATAAGTTCCCTCTCTGATTTCGCGTGTGGTCCTTCAGTTTCCTCAGTCCCGGTTCCCTTATTTAATATGAAAGAGATTTCCAGGGCTATGAAATCCGTCCAAAATTCTCAAATAAAAGGTGTCCGGTATGTTAAAGAAGGAATTCGGAATTCTAATTCTTCAGTCTAGCAAGGTCTGGTATCTTGGCGATCGATTTCTCAAGTGAAATAGCTTGAGAAAATGGTCAGATTATATTCACTGCATTCCTACGCAGTAGAACCAGTAGAACAAGAAATAAGATGAAGACTTTAGCGATAGATAGAACAATGCTCCGCAACCGGCGTGCGGCGGCACACTGGTGTGCCACCGATGTCTCCATGTTGTGCCCTGACATCAGGCAGAATACACCATGTGTATGGTGTACAAAATTATATGTTACTAGCAAGAACCCGCCAAAA
This sequence comes from Oreohelix idahoensis, assembly GCA_024509875.1. NCBI lineage: Eukaryota > Metazoa > Mollusca > Gastropoda > Stylommatophora > Oreohelicidae > Oreohelix > Oreohelix idahoensis. The sequence continues at coordinate 429,999 of JAMPIV010009212.1, forward strand.
TTGGCAGGTTGTTAATTATAGTGTGTTGTTTCTGTTACACGTATTACATTGCTGCTTCTTCTAGTCGTTCCCCTTCTACCGTGAGGTGTAGAGGTTTGGAAGAGAGAGCGCCAGACTATCCTATCAGCTGTCTTCTTCCTGGCCTGGTTCCATTCTAGTCCTCGGTCCTTCAAAGATTGTCTAATGTTGTCCTCCCAGCGGACTCTGGGTCGTCCTGGAGGTCTGGATCCCTGGCTCTTTGTTTCCCATGCTTGTCGTGGTAGCCGATCTTCTCCCATTCTGCAGACATGGCCAAACCATCTTAGTTGGGACTGTTCTATTTGGGTCTGCAGCGGATGGGATTTTAGGCCTTGACGGATCGTCTGGTTGCGGACCATGTCTCTTCTTGTTACTTCAACCACTTTCCTCAGATACCTCATTTCTGAGGTTTGGATCTGGCTTTTGTGGGTTGTAGTCATTGCCCACGACTCGCATCCATATGTCAAGACTGGGACATAGGTGGAGCGGTATACAGCCATCTTCGTTTTCTTACCAACCTCTTTCTTCCTGAGGAAGCCACGATTTTTGGCCTGAAAAAAAAGTCTCCCAGCCGCTGCTTTTCGAGTGGCCAACCTTTCTTTGATGCCTCCCTTTCGGTCTATAATAGCTCCGAGATATTTAAAGTGGTCGACCTGCTCCAGGACCTGTTCTCCCAACTTAATCTGATGTTTTCTTTCTTCTCGTGATATCACCATGGATTTTGTTTTAGAGCTGCTTATGACCATCCCTCTCTTCTCCAGCTCTTCCTTCCAGACTTGCAGGTTGGATTGGAGATGTGCCTCTGATTTAGCAATCAGGGCAACATCATCAGCAAATGCCAGCTCCGAAATATAGACCTGTCTCATCTTCCAGTACCCCACTGAATACTTTCTTGTTCTCTCCTTACATGCCTTGATGACATCGTCCATAAGGAGTATGAAGAGGTAAGGTGATAGGATATCACCTTGTCTTACACCAGTGGTGGTCCTGAACTCTTCTGACTTATGGTTTGCTGTCCTCACATAATTTCTGCAAGACTTGTAGAAGCTCTGTATAGCATGAATCAGAGGTGCTGAAATATTCTTCCTTGCCAAACAGTCCCAAAGTTTGCTCCAGGGGACCCTGTCAAACGCCTTTTCCAGATCTATGAAACAAAGATGGATCTCACTCTTATACTCAAGGGCCTTTTCACTCAGCTGTCTGAGTGGGAAGATTAGGTCTTGAGTACTTCGGTTTGCTCGGAATCCGCACTGGACCTCATCCAATTGTGGCTCAGCTAGGCGTCGGAGTCTCTGCTCTAGGATTCTAGAGTAGATTTTACCAGGGACACTGAGAAGGGATATGCCTCTATGGTTTCCACACTGTCGATTGTCACCCTTTTTGAAAATTGGTGTTATGATGGCAATCTCCCAATCCTTTGGTATGGTCTTGTTGCACCATGCTGCCTGTAGGACCTTTAAGAGTAATAGGTCGCCTGATGCTCCCATGTACTTAACCATTTCTGGTGTTATACCATCATGCCCTGCTGCTTTGCCCATCTTGATTTTCTCTAGTGCTGCCCTCAGTTCTTCCATCTTTATGTCATCTTCACCATCATTGGTTTCCTCTTCTGTGTCAGTGGTTATCATTTCTGATGCTTCATCATGATCTTGATTGTCTGTTGATTTAATGCACATCGTCAAAATTTTTTTATTTTTGGGAGAGTGCATATAAGGGGAAACAATACAATGTTATTGTATAACTTTAAACCTCAGTTGCACCCCCTTAGCTGTGCTTGAAAGTTAATGCACTCTCTCGAAAATAGAAAAAGTGCTCAAACGACGGCGTGCAAAGTGTGACAGACCGACAGACCGAAGTATTTACGGCGGTAATTATGATATTGGATTGTAAAGTGTTACAAAAGAATCTCACACGTACAATTTTACAATGTAAAAGTTGATTTATCATTATCATCCAATCCATCAAACAAACAACAAACAAAAATTAAGGAACGCTGTCTTATGATTGGATCGAATTTTAAAATGTTTGCCATACCCTCCTATTTAAATATTGTAGTGTGCCGTAGAATTTTGAAGGGCACTATAAGTGTGCCGCGAAGAGAAAGAGGTTGCGGGTCACTGGATCTGAGCACATACTGAGGAAACCTGCTGTCGTGAGAAATTCTAATCCACATATATAAATTAAAAAGTAAATGTAAAGCCTAACAAATAACTTCAATAAAAGGAAAGAAGAAGAATGGTAAAGAACAGTGCTGTCACAATGACTGTACTCGAAATCCCCCTTGTTTTCTAATTCGTCTGCAAATTGTAACGTTTCACGTTGATAGTAAAAGCCTACTGCTTCAATACCCGCTTTCTACGATAAAACGTGTACTGCCTTTCTAAGAAAAACCTTGAGATACGCAAGCTGACCTATATTTAATATTCCATTCATGTCATTTTATACACTAAGTTACCATAAACGAAAGACAGATGGACTAAGGATAGAAAGAAAGGGAGGGGCTGAAACAGGCAATACTACCACAGTCTCGCGATACACAATTACTACCATCACGCGTGTAAGGCCACAAGCACTAGCTTTTTTTTCAAATCGACAGTGATAAAAAACACTACCCATACGAGTTAGGTTTTAAAAACCTGAAAAACGCTTATTAGGAAACATGACATTATACTGGTTTACGTTTGAAAACATTACAGTACCCAGACACCACATCGTATTCGAAGTGAACAGGAGGTAGAAGAAAATGCATATTTTGAACGCAGCCCCTTAGCCCCATTAAATTTATATATTTGGGTTCCTTAGGACTTGCTGACAAAGAATATGTTAAACGTTACGCAAATAGTCTAGGAATTAACAAATTATAGCCAAAAGAAATAGTGAGGGATGTCAGACAACACCAAAATCAGAATCGCTCAGTGGCAGATTTTCACACCACCATTGTACGGGAAATAGGCTGACATGTTACCTCCTATTTGATTGGCGGAAAGTAAATGTAAGGCTAAACACGATTAGTCGGACTATAAATATTGATTCTTTGTTGTTAGGGAGACGGGAATAGGAGTACTGTTTTCAAACGCTTGTGTAAACATGGCACGATTGGTTAGACCCGCCAATATAGTCAATCAGAGGCGTCAGGTCAGCACCACATTTTCAAATAAACTTACTAAAGAACCAGTGCGTTGAGCGCCAGTGCATATTTTTCTAAATAAAAGCCTGGGACATCGGCAGATCGAAATTGTGCTATATTCATTGCCAGTCAACGTAACTGTGTATTATTCCATGAATTGTGGTAAGCTTGAAATATTTGATATCTTTTAATGAAAATTGAATGTAAATTGATAATTTATGTCTGTATATATGTGTGGTTCAGTAGCGAACATGAGGTAAAGCCTATATAGTGCTCCAACCTGAACAGAAGGTGTCGGAGGAAAGTAAAACTACATGGAATTGCCAAACAGTACACTGACACACCTTCTTATTGACTAGAAAGAAATAATGCTGGAATTGCAGAGGCGTAGTAACCATTAGGGAGGAGTATACTGGTGAAAATTGTTTCAGATGAAGATAGCAGTTGGCCTACCGCTCTGAACTCAGTGTTTGTTATGTATTGTGTTCAGTCTGGAAATTTATTATAAATTAGTTCTGAAATAGGAGGTACAACCTTCTTGTTTCAGGGACCGTGGTCCTAAAGTTATTGAGCAGCACCTGGTCTGAGCTTTGCTGAATCTAGAGGCTGACAGCATACTCCTGGGTCCAGATAGTGACCAGTGAGGTGTCTCCAGAACACAGGGAGGCTATCGAGCAGAGGAGTCTTTTCCTGCAGCCATCACGAAAGATAAGCGTCTGTGGCCAGAGGAGCTCAACATTATGCCCCTGCCTCAAAATCTGACTTTATAATAAAACAGAGGGAAAATACAGAGTTTAAATTGATAGGAACTGTGAACTTTTCCCATACTATTTCCAAGATAAACAAACACTTGAAGTCATGATGACAAATAACAACATAGCTTGAAAAAACAAAACCAGTATTACCTCATATTACTACTACACAACTGACACACATAGGATAATATTAATAAAATATGTCACTACAAGGTTCATATTGATAAATTCTGTATATATAAATTGTAATTACAATTGATTGTGATTCCTGGTTCACTTTGTATTTGAATCAGGACACAAATATTAGTGAAAGTAATTAATACATATTTATATTTGAAAATTTACCAGTGCCTCATTTAAGATAGTCTTATAGAGTGTTAAATGTGTGTGAGTGTCACAGTGTTGTCAAGTGTGGTGGAATAAATTAAATTGTTTATCTGTCTGTTGTTGTTGTGACTTACACTTCATCATATACATACCCTAGACATTTAACGTAGTCATCACAATATTCCAGAATAATTCTGACTGAGTTATAATGTGGTAGCAAGTAAGGTTATCTGTAAAAAACAATATTGAACTTTCTCCTGTTATAGATATTGGGAATAATAAGAATTAAAAGGTATCTTACTTACTTACTTAGTCGTTCCCCTTCTACCGTGAGGTGTAGAGGTTTGGAAGAGAGAGCGCCAGACCATTCTATCAGCTGTCTTCTTCCTGGCCTGGTTCCATTCTAGTCCTCGGTCCTTCAAAGATTGTCTAATGTTGTCCTCCCAGCGGACTCTGGGTCGTCCTGGAGGTCTGGATCCCTGGCTCTTTGTTTCCCATGCTTGTCGTGGTAGCCGATCTTCTCCCATTCTGCAGACATGGCCAAACCATCTTAGTTGGGACTGTTCTATTTGGGTCTGCAGCGGATGGGATTTTAGGCCTTGACGGATCGTCTGGTTGCGGACCATGTCTCTTCTTGTTACTTCAACCCACTTTCCTCAGATACCTCATTTCTGAGGTTTGGATCTGGCTTTTGTGGGTTGTAGTCATTGCCCACGACTCGCATCCATATGTCAAGACTGGGACATAGGTGGAGCGGTATACAGCCATCTTCGTTTTCTTACCAACCTCTTTCTTGCTGAGGAATCCACGATTTATGGCCTGAAAAAGTCTCCCAGCCGCTGCTTTTCGAGTGGCCAACTCTTCTTTGATGCCTCCCTTTCGGTCTATAATAGCTCCGAGATATCTAAAGTGGTCGACCTGCTCCAGGACCTGTTCTCCCAACTTAATCTGATGTTTTCTTTCTTCTCGTGATATCACCATGGATTTTGTTTTAGAGCTGCTTATGACCATCCCTCTCTTCTCCAGCTCTTCCTTCCAGACTTGCAGGTTGGATTGGAGATGTGCCTCTGATTTAGCAATCAGGCCAACATCATCAGCAAATGCCAGCTCCGAAATATAGACCTGTCTCATCTTCCAGTACCCCACTGAATACTTTCTTGTTCTCTCCTTACATGCCTTGATGACATCGTCCATAAGGAGAATGAAGAGGTAAGGTGATAGGATATCACCTTGTCTTACACCAGTGGTGGTCCTGAACTCTTCTGACTTATGGTTTGCTGTCCTCACATAATTTCTGCAAGACTTGTAGAAGCTCTGTATAGCATGAATCAGAGGTGCTGGAATATTCTTCCTTGCCAAACAGTCCCAAAGTTTGCTCCAGGGGACCCTGTCAAATGCCTTTTCCAGATCTATGAAACAAAGATGGATCTCAGTGTCTGAGTGTGAAGATTAGGTCTTGAGTACTTCGGTCTGCTCAGAATCCGCACTGGACCTCATCCAATTGTGGCTAAGCTAGGCGTCGGAGTCTCTGCTCTAGGATTCTAGAGTAGATTTTACCAGGGACACTGAGAAGGGATATGCCTCTATGGTTTCCACATTGTCGATTGTCACCCTTTTTGAAAATTGGTGTTATGATGGCAATCTCCCAATCCTTTGGTATGGTCTTGTTGCACCATGCTGCCTGTAGGACCTTTAAGAGTAATAGGTCGCCTGATGCTCCCATGTACTTAACCATTTCTGGTGTTATACCATCATGCCCTGCTGCTTTGCCCATCTTGATTTTCTCTAGTGCTGCCCTCAGTTCTTCCATCTTTATGTCATCTTCACCATCATTGGTTTCCTCTTCTGTGTCAGTGGTTATCATTTCTGATGCTTCATCATGATCTTGATTGTCTGTTGATTTAATGCACATCGTCAAAATTTTTTTATTTTTTGGGAGAGTGCATATAAGGGGAAACAATACAATGTTATTGTATAACTTTAAACCTCAGTTGCACCCCCTTAGCTGTGCTTGAAAGTTAATGCACTCTCTCGAAAATAGAAAAAGTGCTCAAACGACGGCGTGCAAAGTGTGACAGACCGACAGACCGAAGTATTTACGGCGGTAATTATGATATTGGATTGTAAAGTGTTACAAAAGAATCTCACACGTACAATTTTACAATGTAAAAGTTGATTTATCATTATCATCCAATCCATCAAACAAACAAAAATTAAGGAACGCTGTCTTATGATTGGATCGAATTTTAAAATGTTTGCCATACCCTCCTATTTAAATATTGTAGTGTGCCGTGGAATTTTGAAGGGCACTATAAGTGTGCCGCGAAGAGAAAGAGGTTGCGGGTCACTGGATCTGAGCACATACTGAGGAAACCTGCTGTCGTGAGAAATTCTAATCCACATATATAAATTAAAAAGTAAATGTAAAGCCTAACAAATAACTTCAATAAAAGGAAAGAAGAATGGTAAAGAACAGTGCTGTCACAATGACTGTACTCGAAATCCCCCTTGTTTTCTAATTCGTCTGCAAATTGTAACGTTTCACGTTGATAGTAAAAGCCTACTGCTTCAATACCCGCTTTCTACGATAAAACGTGTACTGCCTTTCTAAGAAAAAACCTTGAGATACGCAAGCTGACCTATATTTAATATTCCATTCATGTCATTTTATACACTAAGTTACCATAAACGAAAGACAGATGGACTAAGGATAGAAAGAAAGGGAGGGGCTGAAAGCCGGAACGCAGGCAATACTACCACAGTCTCGCGATACACAATTACTACCATCACGCGTGTAAGGCCACAAGCACTAGCTTTTTTTTCAAATCGACAGTGATAAAAAACACTACCCATACGAGTTAGGTTTTAAAAACCTGAAAAACGCTTATTAGGAAACATGACATTATACTGGTTTACGTTTGAAAACATTACAGTACCCAGACACCACATCGTATTCGAAGTGAACAGGAGGTAGAAGAAAATGCATATTTTGAACGCAGCCCCTTAGCCCCATTAAATTTATATATTTGAGTTCCTTAGGACTTGCTGACAAAGAATATGTTAAACGTTACGCAAATAGTCTAGGAATTAACAAATTATAGCCAAAAGAAATAGTGAGGGATGTCAGACAACACCAAAATCAGAATCGCTCAGTGGCAGATTTTCACACCACCATTGTACGGGAAATAGGCTGACATGTTACCTCCTATTTGATTGGCGGAAAGTAAATGTAAGGCTAAACACGATTAGTCGGACTATAAATATTGATTCTTTGTTGTTAGGGAAACGTGAGTAGGTGTATTTTTTTTCAAACGCTTGTGTAAACATGGCACGATTGGTTAGACCCGCCAATATAGTCAATCAGAGGCGTCAGGTCAGCACCACATTTTCAAATAAACTTACTAAAGAACCAGTGCGTTGAGCGCCAGTGCATATTTTTCTAAATAAAAGCCTGGGACATCGGCAGATCGAAATTGTGCTATATTCATTGCCAGTCAACGTAACTGTGTATTATTCCATGAATTGTGGTAAGCTTGAAATATTTGATATCTTTTAATGAAAATTGAATGTAAATTGATAATTTATGTCTGTATATATGTGTGGTTCAGTAGCGAACATGAGGTAAAGCCTATATAGTGCTCCAACCTGAACAGAAGGTGTCGGAGGAAAGTAAAACTACATGGAATTGCCAAACAGTACACTGACACCTATCTTATTGACTAGAAAGAAATAATGCTGGAATTGCAGAGGCGTAGTAACCATTAGGGAGGAGTATACTGGTGAAAATTGTTTCAGATGAAGATAGCAGTTGGCCTACCGCTCTGAACTCAGTGTTTGTTATGTATTGTGTTCAGTCTGGAAATTTATTATAAATTAGTTCTGAAATAGGAGGTACAACCTTCTTGTTTCAGGGACCGTGGTCCTAAAGTTATTGAGCAGCACCTGGTCTGAGCTTTGCTGAATCTAGAGGCTGACAGCATACTCCTGGGTCCAGATAGTGACCAGTGAGGTGTCTCCAGAACACAGGGAGGCTATCGAGCAGAGGAGTCTTTTCCTGCAGCCATCACGAAAGATAAGCGTCTGTGGCCAGAGGAGCTCAACATTATGCCCCTGCCTCAAAATCTGACTTTATAATAAAACAGAGGGAAAATACAGTGTTTAAATTGATAGGAACTGTGAACTTTTCCCCATACTATTTCCAAGATAAACAAACACTTGAAGTCATGATGACAAATAACAACATAGCTTGAAAAAACAAAACCAGTATTACCTCATATTACTACTACACAACTGACACACATAGGATAATATTAATAAAATATGTCACTACAAGGTTCATATTGATAAATTCTGTATATATAAATTGTAATTACAATTGATTGTGATTCCTGGTTCACTTTGTATTTGAATCAGGACACAAATATTAGTGAAAGTAATTAATACATATTTATATTTGAAAATTTACCAGTGCCTCATTTAAGATAGTCTTATAGAGTGTTAAATGTGTGTGAGTGTCACAGTGTTGTCAAGTGTGGTGGAATAAATTAAATTGTTTATCTGTCTGTTGTTGTTGTGACTTACACTTCATCATATACATACCCTAGACATTTAACGTAGTCATCACAATATTCCAGAATAATTCTGACTGAGTTATAATGTGGTAGCAAGTAAGGTTATCTGTAAAACACTACACCTATTAGATACAGATACCTTCACAGCTGATCTCAGTCAGTACACTAAGTCCCTATAAATATTTATAACATCCCACTTTACCACATATATTGGGGTCTCGCTCCAGGGATATTGAACTTTCTCCTGTTATAGATATTGGGAATAATAAGAATTAAAAGGTATCTTTGGGTGGAAATAAATAACGTTGAGCTCTCAGTGCCTGTAGTGTCCTTAGATAATTATTGAAAGATTGAATTGTTTACAATTGCATGTTAGACAATGGCCGACTTGGCAAAATTTCGATCTGCTGCTGTACAGACTGCGAAAGAGTTAGGAATGGACGGGCAAATTATGATTGCTTATGTCACTGCTGAATGTGACAAATATATTGAACGGGAAGAAAGAAGATTAGAAAAAGAGGCTGAAAGAAAACTAGAATCTGAAAGATTGGCCGAAGATAAGAGGTTAGAGGCTGAAAAGGAAATTAAGAGGTTGCAGATTGAGGCTGAGGCTAAGAGGTTGCAGATTGAGGCTAACAAAGAGGCTAAAGCATTGGAAGCCGAGGAAAGAAGACAAGCTGCAGAAAGGGAAGACAAGAGATTAGCTGCAGAGAGGGAAGCAGAAAAGGAGGAGAAGAGATTACAAAGGGAACATGAGTTACGACTAAGGGAGTTTGAGTTTCAAGGCCATGCTCCTGAAAATGGTGCCAGTCCCTTTACCTCTGATGCCACTGCTAGCCAGGGAGCCTCAACCTCAGCTATGAATTTTCATTTAGATCATTTCGTTGAGAAAGACGATGATATTGAGAGCTATCTAAATAGATATGAACTATTAGCTACCACATATGGGTTAGAGAGAGAAAGGTGGAGCTTAAAGTTATCTCAAGGTCTTCGTGGGGCAGCTTATGAAGTTTTTGCCAAAATGAGCAGAGGTGATCAGGAAAATTATGACATGCTAAAGCAGGCTCTTTTGTTAAGATATGAAAAGAACGCAGAATTTTATAGGAAAAAATTTAGGAATGCTAAACTACTGTCAGGTGAAACCTATCACCAGTTCTCTGCACGGTTAGAGACATACTTGGAGAAATGGACTTCTCTGGGGAAAACCCAAGATCTTAAGGAAATGGTCCTTATAGAACAATTAAGAGAGTCCATGGCTCCAGATCTGAGAAAGTTTCTCATGGAACAAGGTACAGAGAGGCTGGGTGAGTTGCTAAATGTTGCAGAAAGGTATCAAGCGGCTCAGGCAGAGGTATCAGGTAATAAAAAGAAACAGGTAGAAAATTTTAGGGCACCACAGAACTTTAATAAATTTGATCCTAGAGATCAAAACAAAGGTAAGCACCAATTTGATAGGCCACGGTAGGACAATAAAAATAAAACCCCACAATTCGAAGAAAGGAAATATGATGAAAGAAAATCTTTCAACCAAGGGAAAAGGTGGTGTAAAAATTGTAAGATGAACAATCATGACACTGACCGGTGCAGAAGGAACCCTATAGTTATGGCCACCCTTCAGGTCAGGTCGACCTCAAGACAGGAGGAGGATATTATGTTAGATACCACTCCAGAAGAGATGAGGAAGGCACAGGCTGGGGATAAGACCCTCAAGCCTTGTTTCAGGAAGTTGTCAACTTGTCATACAACTCCAGGCAAGGGAGATTTTTACATGAAAAACAAGTTGATGTATAGGAAGACTGGAGCTAGATCCAAAGGTCAGGGACAGCTGGTACTTCCTAAAAGATATAGGGCAGAATTAATAAGGAGCCTACATGTGAAAAAAGATGGGGACCATGAGAAAATTGGTACCATCATCCAAAAGGTGGCTCACAATTATTATTGGCCCAAAGCAAGATGGGACATTGAGAATTTTGTAGAAAGGTGTAGCATAGCACACGAGGGAACACCCACAAGTGGGAACATTGATCAGGACCTGGACACGCCATGGGGCAACCGTAGGCCTGACAATAAAAAGAGAAATAAATTTGATAAAGTGGACCAAATGGAATGGGAAGCCCCTTTTCACGGACAAGCTTCAATTAACTGTTTTACAATGGCCACTATGCGGCGAGTGCAAAAAGATGTCTTACCCCAGGATAAGCCGAAAATCCCTCAATCGGACTTAAACAAACTGGAGGAAGAGGATGTAGAGAGGAAATCTCTCATCAAGAATTCTAAGTGGGGAGAAAGCCCCAAGAGAAAAATTGGTAGCGGTAGTTTTATGCATGATAATTCTGGGAAGAAAAATCATCACTATAGCGCTTCGAGTGGAAGAGACCATACCGGTGCATGGACAAATAGGTCCACAAAATTAAAGGTCCATATGTAACGCTGTTAAGAACGTGGACTGATGAAAAGGTAGAGGAAAATATTACATCCTCATACCAATATGTGAATGAGCTGACCACTCGTTTAAAAACTGGCTGGAAACTTGCAAATGAAAATTTAAGACAAGCCAGGAAGAAACATGCTGCCTATTATAACAGGAAAGCTAAAGACAGAGATTTGGCTGTGGGAGAGAAAGTACTGCTTCTTCTACCCGGTAGCCAGAATAAGTTACAAATTGGATGGCAAGGTCCATATACAGTTCTAGAGAAGGTGTCTAGAACAAATTATAAGATAGATAAGAAGGGGAAAGAAAAAATCTATCATGTGAATCTCCTGAAGAAATATTTGGAAAGAGAACATCAGGAAGAGACACACTTGTTGACCTTGTCCATCGCCATGGAGATGAAAAAGGAACCACTTTCATCATTTGAATATCCATTACACCCCTGTGAGACAGCGGCACAGGTGAAAATCAGTACACATTTAACGAAAACTCAGAAAGAGAGAGTGCAACAGGTTCTAGATAATCATACAGAGGTGTTAACAGACCGACCAGGGCATACAAACCTATTGGAATATGATATGAAACTGATAGACCCCACACCTGTCTGTATGAAACCCTATTCGATTCCTTTTGCTAAGGAGAAAGCTTTGAAGGAAGAGATAGACTATTTGTTGAAGGAAGGAATTATTTCACACAGTGAAACTTCGTATAGTTCCGGTGTTGTACTCCTAAGGAAGCCCTCTGGAGAACATAGACTCTGTATAGATTACAGGAGACTGAGTGCTATTACAGAAGGACAGGTGGATCCATTGCCGGATACAAATCAGTTGTTTGCCAGACTAAATAAAGCTAAATATTTCTCAAAAGTGGATCTGAGTAAAGGATACTATCAGATTCCAGTAAAGCCTGAGGTTAGACCATACCTAGCTTTTAGTACCTCAGAAGGACACTATGAGTTTAACAGATTGCCATTTGGATTAAAGAATGCGCCTAGTGTCTTCTCTAGAATGATGAGAAAATTATTGGACCCTTTGAATAATCCATGTATCACAAATTTCATGGATGATATCCTTATAGCAACAGAAACATTTGAGGAACACATTGACTCTCTGAACATGCTGTTTAATCGACTTAGGGAAGCGAATTTAACAGCCCGACCAACCAAATGTTGCGTTGGATGTAAAGAATTGGAATTCTTGGGACACACAGTTTATCAGGGAAACATGACCCCTGACCCAAAGAATTTAGAGAAACTAAAGAAAGCCCCGAGACCACAAACCAAGAAAGACGTGAGATCCTTTGTCTCATTATGTGGTTTCTACCAAAAGTATATCAAAAACTTTAATTCCATATGTGCACCGTTAACTGATTTGACACGTAAGGGAAATCCAGATCGAATTACATGGACACCACAATGTGAAATGGCTTACCAGGAATTGAAGGAAAAGCTCACAAGCAAACCTATTTTGAAATTACCTGACTTAAGTCAAGAATTCATTGTAAGGACTGATGCCAGTAATATTGGGTTAGGTGCGACTCTGCTGCAGAGATCAGATGCATTGGATGGGGAATTAAGCCCAGTGGCATATGCTAGCAGAAAGTTGAATAAAGCTGAAACCAATTACTCAACTAGCGAAAAGGAATGTCTTGCAGTAATATGGGCGATAAAGAAATTCAATATTTATCTGTATGGGAAGGCATTTAAGGTGCAAACGGATCACAAACCTTTGTCGTTTCTAGCACAGGCTAGACATGAGAATTCTAGATTACTCCGTTGGTCATTATTGATGCAGCCATTTGAGTTTAGCATAGAGTATATAAGTGGAAAAACAAATCTGGGAGCGGATTTTTTAAGCCGCCATCCGTGTGATGAGAATCACCCTAAACCCCAGGAATAATAAGAAATTTCTCTATGTGTATATAGAATTATAGACTGACATATAACGTCTGTTTTAAGTGGGGAGGATTTGTCGTGAGAAATTCTAATCCACATATATAAATTAAAAAGTAAATGTAAAGCCTAACAAATAACTTCAATAAAAGGAAAGAAGAATGGTAAAGAACAGTGCTGTCACAATGACTGTACTCGAAATCCCCCTTGTTTTCTAATTCGTCTGCAAATTGTAACGTTTCACGTTGATAGTAAAAGCCTACTGCTTCAATACCCGCTTTCTACGATAAAACGTGTACTGCCTTTCTAAGAAAAACCTTGAGATACGCAAGCTGACCTATATTTAATATTCCATTCATGTCATTTTATACACTAAGTTACCATAAACGAAAGACAGATGGACTAAGGATAGAAAGAAAGGGAGGGGCTGAAAGCCGGAACGCAGGCAATACTACCACAGTCTCGCGATACACAATTACTACCATCACGCGTGTAAGGCCACAAGCACTAGCTTTTTTTTTCAAATCGACAGTGATAAAAACACTACCCATACGAGTTAGGTTTTTAAAAACCTGAAAAACGCTTATTAGGAAACATGACATTATACTGGTTTACGTTTGAAAACATTACAGTACCCAGACACCACATCGTATTCGAAGTGAACAGGAGGTAGAAGAAAATGCATATTTTGAACGCAGCCCCTTAGCCCCGTTAAATTTATATATTTGGGTTCCTTAGGACTTGCTGACAAAGAATATGTTAAACATTACGCAAATAGTCTAGGAATTAACAAATTATAGCCAAAAGAAATAGTGAGGGATGTCAGACAACACCAAAATCAGAATCGCTCAGTGGCAGATTTTCACACCACCATTGTACGGGAAATAGGCTGACATGTTACCTCCTATTTGATTGGCGGAAAGTAAATGTAAGGCTAAACACGATTAGTCGGACTATAAATATTGATTCTTTGTTGTTAGGGAAACGTGAGTAGGTGTATTTTTTTTCAAACGCTTGTGTAAACATGGCACGATTGGTTAGACCCGCCAATATAGTCAATCAGAGGCGTCAGGTCAGCACCACATTTTCAAATAAACTTACTAAAGAACCAGTGCGTTGAGCGCCAGTGCATATTTTTCTAAATAAAAGCCTGGGACATCGGCAGATCGAAATTGTGCTATATTCATTGCCAGTCAACGTAACTGTGTATTATTCCATGAATTGTGGTAAGCTTGAAATATTTGATATCTTTTAATGAAAATTGAATGTAAATTGATAATTTATGTCTGTATATATGTGTGGTTCAGTAGCGAACATGAGGTAAAGCCTATATAGTGCTCCAACCTGAACAGAAGGTGTCGGAGGAAAGTAAAACTACATGGAATTGCCAAACAGTACACTGACACCTATCTTATTGACTAGAAAGAAATAATGCTGGAATTGCAGAGGCGTAGTAACCATTAGGGAGGAGTATACTGGTGAAAATTGTTTCAGATGAAGATAGCAGTTGGCCTACCGCTCTGAACTCAGTGTTTGTTATGTATTGTGTTCAGTCTGGAAATTTATTATAAATTAGTTCTGAAATAGGAGGTACAACCTTCTTGTTTCAGGGACCGTGGTCCTAAAGTTATTGAGCAGCACCTGGTCTGAGCTTTGCTGAATCTAGAGGCTGACAGCATACTCCTGGGTCCAGATAGTGACCAGTGAGGTGTCTCCAGAACACAGGGAGGCTATCGAGCAGAGGAGTCTTTTCCTGCAGCCATCACGAAAGATAAGCGTCTGTGGCCAGAGGAGCTCAACATTATGCCCCCCCCCCCCCCCTCAAAATCTGACTTTATAATAAAACAGAGGGAAAATACAGTGTTTAAATTGATAGGAACTGTGAACTTTTCCCCATACTATTTCCAAGATAAACAAACACTTGAAGTCATGATGACAAATAACAACATAGCTTGAAAAAACAAAACCAGTATTACCTCATATTACTACTACACAACTGACACACATAGGATAATATTAATAAAATATGTCACTACAAGGTTCATATTGATAAATTCTGTATATATAAATTGTAATTACAATTGATTGTGATTCCTGGTTCACTTTGTATTTGAATCAGGACACAAATATTAGTGAAAGTAATTAATACATATTTATATTTGAAAATTTACCAGTGCCTCATTTAAGATAGTCTTATAGAGTGTTAAATGTGTGTGAGTGTCACAGTGTTGTCAAGTGTGGTGGAATAAATTAAATTGTTTATCTGTCTGTTGTTGTGGTGACTTACACTTCATCATATACATACCCTAGACATTTAACGTAGTCATCACAATATTCCAGAATAATTCTGACTGAGTTATAATGTGGTAGCAAGTAAGGTTATCTGTAAAACACTACACCTATTAGATACAAATACCTTCACAGCTGATCTCAGTCAGTACACTAAGTCCCCTATAAATATTTATAACATCCCACTTTACCACACCTGCTGATAGCATTACACGACAGTCCTTGTTTTTTTTTTTTTTTTTTTTAAGTGCAAGAGAGGTGGAGGCAAGCCGAAAATAAGTCAGAAATGAATGGCATTAAAAAAAGACAGAGAAAGACCTAAACCAGGACGGCACAGGTCAGTACACGTAGATAGAATATACTGAAAACCTAAACTACTCAGGGAGCTGGTACTGAGGGAACATATACTTGTAGTTTAAACTGTTATATCTAAACTATTTGTATTAATCTTCCCGTAGCGTATATAACCAATCCGAAGTCTTCAGGGCAGTGGCGGATTTTCGATCTCTTTTGTCGTGGTGTTTGTGTACCTCTGAGCGCTTTAAGTAAACGCGTTGGTAAAGTAAGACGTAAGCAAGCTAGAAAGAGTGACGTCTGCGTGGTTACATGGTCTTTTGGTTTGCATTCTTGGATGTCATTAGGGGCGCAAGGGTGATTCTTGTGATGTGAGTCTTTCTCAGACGAAGCAATTTTTACAAGTTCAACATTGTATGTGGACATAAGGACGCCAGTGTCTAGTACTAGTCATGATACAATAATCAGTCATTCTAGATATATTTCTGTGATAATGATCATGTGTCTAGATGAATCATTAAAAGGTGTTTACCGTCTGAACAGTATTTCAATCAATCAATCAATCAATCAATCAATCCCCTTTAGCTCCCCGAGGAGTATAGGCCTTCAACAAACACATGCCAAGTTTTCCTGTCCCGTGCCATCCGTACAAGTTCTTTCCATGTTTTCCTCATCATTTTCACCTCTGTATCCAGTTCTTTTCTCCATGTGTTTTTTGGTCTACCTCTGCCTCTCTTTCCCTGTGGATTCCAGAGCAAGGACTGCCTTGTAATGCTATCAACAGGTTTCCTCAATGTGTGTCCTATCCTCTGCTCCTTCTTATGGGTTGGTTCTTTTCACTCGGCTCACACTCGTCTCTGATCAAGGTTGTCGGGGGTAGCTCGTTTCCCAGAAACGCCAAGGAGAGTCTACCACGTGCGTCCTTCGTCTTAAAGCTTAGGCCACGGTTCCCTTCTTGTTCCAGAGATAATACTTTCTGCTGGTACCACCAATAACTATGGTAAAAGAATAGAACGAAACGCTCTTCTGATTATGGCGTTTTCCACCCCATAGTTATGGGTTCCTATCTTCCCATACCACCATGCCAATTGCTCAGACTTTACCTCGATGAGAATTAAATTTAATCCCTCGGGATAAAACTTTCTTTACATTTAAATAGAATAGCTGTCATAGTTACTTTATATTCAAATTAAAAGGTTAATAATAGAGTCTGTTTACATGTACATCTCCACTGATTGAAAAGTTTTCACAATATAAATTGAATATGTTTTCATTTATGTTTTACACTGATTGAAAAGTTTAAAACTTCCATTACCTTGAAATGAATATTTTCACATAGACATTTACACTGGTTTAAAGCTTGAAATCTTACATTAATTTTAAAGTGACTATGTTTTTAGGGACATTTACACTGCTTTGAAAATATAAGTATTATACTTAGAATGTACATCATTTCTTTCATCTGTCCCTCCCTGCTCCACAGGGAACCTGAAATTACTTTATGCTTTTAGTTCTCTTTACAAAACTATCAATAAAGCAATCACCAGCCCGTGCAGTGGTGGTTCATGAATCATCATTCTATACGCTGGGGTTGCCAGCTTCAAATGACTTTGACATCCAATAGCGAGTTTCACATATTAAACTTCACATGATAATATATACATATGTATATATATATGTTAGTTCACATGTTAGTAATAAAATATGAAATGTAAATCACAACTTACGCCAATCCTGGCCAATCCTACAGACATTTTGCTCAGATGAATAAAGGAGACGAATCGGTCTCGTACACGCGTTTGGGGTGTCTTTAATTTGACAATAGATTCCCTCTCTGACTCCGTGTGTGTCTTCAGTTTCCTAGTCCCGGTGTTCCTTATTAAAATGTAGAGATTTCCTGTCTTTTGTAAATCTTATTTGGTTCTCCAATAAAAGGTCCGGTTAAAAAACGGAATTATGAATCCAATCTTCACTCTGGTGAGGTCTGATGTTGTCTTGGTGAGCGTGAAATTCACAGTGAAATATAACTGCGAAATGGTCAGACTATATTCCTATCTTCCCACGCATTGTTGTTATGAATCTGATCAGAAAGATCCAATCATTTCAAAACATGCACATAGGGTGTGATATATTCAAAATAGTCCCACGTGAAATAAGATGCGTGCCTGCAAAGGTCACGTATTACCATATATGGACATCTGACTCCTTGCATACACTCTCACAGGCAGATCGGTAGACCCACATGACAACATGGGTAAGCTGTAATACTTATTACTTTATTAGAAAGTAATGATGATATAACAAGTCGGCCGGAGCGATTATGTCACACTTGCCTGCCCACATGTGTCACACAGACAGTAATCTCGTTATCTGTCGCATGAGTACGAGAAAAACTCCGTGTCTGCCCATCTGGGTTACCAAACGAGTCGTCTTATCAGCGGTTCAATCTAAACACTCCGGCGACTATCTTTTCTCAGTTGCTCACCGCAAGCTAGGATGACCGGGTAACAAACAGGTGACATCACAGAGAGGAGTGTCAACAAATGTTTGCACCTACAAAATATTTGCCACACAAGCAAAGAAAGAAGGAAAGAAAAGTGCGACAATTGAGAGCAAATAATAGAAATCAGTACCGCAAATGTACCAATACTGCCGGAGAGAAACAAAGATCGATAGGGGCCTCACCGTTTTGTCACAACTAGGAACGGGATACTTTAGAACAGAAAAACCAATGTATAAAGAATATAAAGAACTTAATACGACTAGACACGTCTGCGTGAACGCATTGCATACGACCAACACAGACGAGGCATAAAACGTTACTGAGTCAATTGCAAAATAAAAACGAATGTAGAAAATTTGATTTGGTTATTAAAGTATGCAACTCAGAGGCACATCTTCAATCCAACATGCAAGTCTGGAAGGAAGAGCTGGAGAAGAGAGGGATGGTCAGCAGCAGTTCCAAAACAAAAACCAAGGTGATATTACGAGAGGAAAAAAGGCAACAGACTAAGCTGGGAGGATAGATCCTGGAGCAAGTCATCCACTTTTGAATACCTCTGAGCTGCCAGAGACTGGAAGGGAGGCATCAAAGAAGTGTTAGCTACCCAAAGAGCAGCAGCTGGGAGACTTTTTCAGGACATACATTGAGGATTCCTCAGCAAAATAAAAGTTGGCAAGAAGACGAAGATGGCTGTATACCACTCCACCTATATTCCAGTCTTGACGTATGAATGCAAGTCATGGGCAATGACTACAACCCACAAAGGCCAACCCCAAACCTCATAAATGAGGTATCTGAGGAAGGTGGTTAAAGTAACAAGAAGAGATATGGTCCGCAACCAGACGATAAGGCAAGGCGTCAAAACCCAGCCAGTGCAGACTCAAGTAGAACAGTCCCAACTACGATGGTTTGACCATGTCTGCAGAATGGAAGAAGGTCGGCTACCACGACAAGTATGGGAAACTAAGAGCCAGGGATCCAGACCTCAAAGACGACCCAGAGTCCGCTGTAATTTATGTCTGATGGGTGGCTAGAGACCGATGACTCTTAATGCCTGGGGGCCCTAATAATGGCAGTCAGCCCCGGCGTCCTGATATAACCTACACTCCCATGCATAATAATAATGGTTGACAGTGGCGCGGTACGTTGAAACGTAACAAAAACCAGAAGCATGAAAAACAAAACAAGTACACAAAACAGGCACAGCTTCTTCTTTTTCTTTGATCCTTGGCCGCAGACTGTCAAAGCAGTCAGTGGCCATCACGCGTGGTGGCGTCTTGCAGGGCAGCAACAAACTGCTTCCATTTTGTTCAGTCGACGGCCATCCTTCGTACAGTGTCCCAGCTCTGGTTCTATCTTTGCATCTTGGCCTTCACAGTTCTCCGTCAAGTTGTTTTTGGTCGGCCTCTCTTTCACTTTCCTTCGGGGGTCCACAGTATAGCTGTGCTTGTGATGGCATCAGGGTCTCTTCTGAGGACGAGGCCAACCCAACTCCAGCGTCTGCCAGCTATGATCGTGTGCATGTCCTCTTGTACTCGAAGTAAGTAGTTCTTAGTTAATGATAGGCACAGCTTATTATACCACTGATAACAGTTTTGTTTCTGCATGTCACATTTTTTGCTGATTCATCATCACCGTAGAGCTTTTTACAGTCTGGAAAGATAATCTTCAGAAATAATAAAACCAAAGATATTTATAGAAGCCTGTTCACTTTTTCGAGTTTATAACATGTTGATTAAAAATCGCATTTAAAGTTTCGACACAAAAACTTGTGTTTGCGTTGGAGGACAATCTCATTGCTCCTTATGTAAGTAGAATTATTTTCCAAGTTTTTGGTACGTTTTGGGCATATAGGATAGAGCTTCTGCGCTCTCTTGCAAACGCAAGTGACCATTGATGTGTAATGAGACTGTCAGCCCAATGCACAACCACATCTTAATCGCCATTTACGACATGCATGAGGGGTAGTAGCTCAATTCTTTCTTTATTTCCTCACAGAACCTCGGCAATTACATGGGGCATTTTCTAAATATAGCAACATGAACTTTGACATGCAGGTCTTGCTCACTGTTATCAAAACTGTGTCTTCATTACTCCATCGTTGTCGTTATCATAATCATCACTCTAGAGTGGGTATTGATTTGCTCAGCGGAGATAGGTCTGACGTCATCAACAATAAACACCTCTCTATACCCGGTAATCACAACCAGGCAGGTCAGATAAACTTGACCCGGAGATTAATGTGTTTCGCTGCAGGAAAATCTGGCAAAGAAATTACCATGCTCTGTTTCTTGATGACACTTTCCTATCTATTACATCGCCATTTTGTGACACTTCCGGTAGCCACGTTCAATCTTTTCTTCTGCTAGTGATGCTTTAGGAACACGCTTCTTGTTTTCGCTCTCTCTCTCTCTCTCTCTCTCTCTATCTATCTATCTATCTATCTATCTATCTATCTATCTATCTATCTATCTATCTATCTATCTATCTATCTATCTATCTATCTATCTATCTATCTATCTATCTATCTATCTATCTATCTATCTATCTATCTATCTATCTGTCTATCCGTCTGTCTGTCTGTCTGTCTGTATGTCTAGCTGGCTGTCTGGCTATATAAGCTAACTTCGTTTTTCTTTTCTTCTTTGTTCTGTTATTTTATCTTTTATTATATTTCCTTTATCAACTTCTCATCCCCTTTTCGTCTATAGTCTTCTTTATTCTTTGTAAATTTCCCTCATAATTCTTGATGTTCTTTCTTGTCTTTTCTTTGTTCCTCATTTATAGTTTACATGTTTTCTCCATTTGAGTTTTGTTTTGTCAACGGATTGTGACGTAATCAGTCTAAAATTTTTATAACTCTCATTCACTCCGGCAATATCTCTTCATTTCTTCATTTTTTTTCACTCATCATCCTATAATTTGGCATATTTATTGCCCTTGCATTCTTTTACTATGATCACTATTTACTTTCCGCCAGGTGAACAATGGTATTATCGTAACAATACCCAGTCATTATCACCGGTCAGCGGTAATACGTTTATCTCTATGAGTCGCCGGCCACCTTTGATAGGAGACGATCCTCGTTTGACAATATGGTCTCGTACGAGGATGAATAGGAAGCCAATATTGTCTGTCTGAGAGAGCCGTCTGAGGTGTGCGGAAATACAGACGTTAATGAGATAATAGCTTTCGCCTGGCCATTCCTGTGAGATTATAACAGATAATATGTCTGGGAAGACGATATGGGTGGAAGGTAGCATCTGGCCATCAAAAGAGTTCACAGATTTGTTTGTAAGTTGGCAGAAATATTACTGCTTATTATAAAGAGGTCACGCGTTGGAATATTAAATGTCATATTTTAAAACACGCGGGGGATATTATGAATTAAAACACCCCAACCCATATAGCGCTAAAGAGCTCACCATTGGTGTGATTTAAGAGCCGGAATACGCTTTGGTTCTCATTGGCAAGTTTGCCGGGAAGTACAATCTGGGATTCGAACTGAGAATGAGAGATATAATATAGCGAAATAGGTGACACAGAGCAGAGACTGCATCGCATCGTCAAATGAGCAAACTCCAAGAAGCGAGTGAGACATCGGACTTAAAATTTCCCAATTATAAGTGACAGATCGAGTATTTGGGCAACTTTAGAACTTACAAGTAAACCTGCATATTTAAGTACAAAACTGAAAACTTTAAGGGACCAGGACTTTAATTATCAAGACTGGAAACCTAGGAATTGGATCCCCTGTCATAAGAGAGTGTTTCCAGACCAAGTGATTCACAGAACATCCGTCATAAGAGGAATTTCTCAGGCCAAGTGATTCAAGAGCATACAACCTAAATTGCTCGTGTCCATTCTAACCTGTGCGAGGAGATTGTAGATTCCCAAATTTTGGGGGTAAGTGTAGCATTTATTTTACAAATGGGAATTTGACATGTTTTTTTGTTGCTTAGTGGTTGTATATGAGGCTGGCAACTTCAACATATAAAAATAGTATATTCATGAACCACTACAGCAAGCGCTGGTGATTGTTTCTTGATAGTCGTGCGGAAAACCGACAGCAGAGGTGACCCCATACTCCGAATGGAGCAGTAATGAGTGATGATTACATCACAGGTCCCTGAACTGTATAGTATCATTTTGTGAGATCCCTTTACTTTGTTAATTGTAATTCAGGCTCGCCATTATTCTCGCTGTCCAGACACATTTTCCCAGTTAATACACAGAAGAGTACTGGTTTTTTTAAATCATCTTCCTTGAGCTAAACTGTGTACTCACGAATTTAATTCTTCTGAGAGATTAACATTGGTGGGGGCCCAGCGAGACCGTACGCCTGTTAAGCTTCCAACTCAGTGTACTTAGCAGAGGCATTTGTTCTTTCTATTTTGTCTAAAAAGTTCGTGGTTACAAGCTATCAGACGGTATAAAGTACTAACGTTACTGAGTCGCTAGTGTGAGAGAAGATCATCTACACTGACCGCCTACATTGGACGAGTTATGTGGAGACGGGTACTCATCACCAAAAAGAAGTGACGGAAACTACGGCAACATGATTCACCTAGAGTTAAGTTCTTTTAAAAAAGGCATTAGCAAAACAGACTTTTATCACTCCCCTATTAAATCTCTATGAAGACGATTTCATCTAAAATTTCACCAATCTTTCCATATTTATTTTAACCTGTTAAAGACTAATTCACTATTAAATTTGTTACATGTTATTTTAAAACTAAACAAACATAGTTGATTCAGTTATTACATGTATGAAAGCAAACGTAAGAGCACGACTATTTAATATACATATATACATCTAGACATACCTTTACCTCTAAACAGAGCTATACCATTATAAGAGGAAATTCGCTGAATTAACTCAGCTAGGGGCTTGAACTGGCTAAAAACCATTGCTTATATCCTTCACAAAAGGCGACGGATCAGATATATAAGTTAACAATTGCTCAGCCCAATGCAACATTGTTCTTGACTTCTGAAAATATCTTGTGAACTCCCTTAAGGTAGAAGCGTCATTACCCTTCTATCTACATCTCTGCCAAGAGTAATCTTGTGCAAAGGTAGACATCTTTGACGACCCATTTAGATACTCTTGAGTTTTGGCCACTGTTGGACCACTACTGCAAAGTAAGAGAGGCAATACGTGACATTAGCCGTGATACGGCTTTTATTTCGGTCTTTCCAGTTATCGACTACCCCATTCCAAGCGTCGCCTCCCACCACCCAATGTACCACCTCATACGACCATGTGAATACTATCTTTACACTTTCCAGACTGTTGATGTCTTTAGACACACTGTGTCAAACTACTTCACCCAATTTGGACAAACATTGTCTAACAAACTTCACCACATTTGCACACACTGTGTCTAACAAACATCACCACATTTGGACACACATTGTCAAACAAACTTCACGACATTTGCAAACACTGTGTCTAACAAACTTCACCACATTTGGACACGCATTGTCTAACAAACTTCACCACATGTCACGGATTGCATCCCATTAGCTCTGCAGAAGTGGTCCACCTGTGGCCAAAACGTCAATTCCTTCTGTGATGAGGGCACCTCTCAGCACAACTTGTCCAATTTAGGCTGTTAGTGTAGAGTCTCTGCGTAGAACTAGTGGCGTAGAACTTTCGTCTTGAAGCTTCGTACCATGAACTTTAGACAAAAATAAAAAGAACAAATGCCTCTGCTAAGTACATTTGTGAGCTGCAAATTAACAGGCGCAATGTCTCCCTACCACCCACCAATGTTAGCCTCTTTGAATAATTATATTATTTTGAGTATACACAGCGTAACTCAGGGAAGATGATTAGTAATTACCAATATTCTTCTGGGTATTAAACTGGAAAAATATGTGCTTGGACAGCGCGAGCAATGATTTGCCTGAATTAAAATTAACAAGGTGCATATATCTCACAAAATGATATTATACATGTGGTGGGTTTTGATGTTACAAAAAAATAGTCAGTATGTGTCTACAGAGTGAGGTCAGCTATGCAAGTCCCTGAGTCTAATAGTTGAAGGTGATGTTCTCAGGGTACCTGACTGCTACCACCCTACGATTTTACTCTGCGATTTATTTTGGGTATCTAGTGTTTGTGATGTTATTTATATGGCTTGGTGTCTAGGGTAATACAAATGTAGTGATAATTGCGTTAAACAAATACCATTGTAACTTACTGAAATCGAATAAACAAGACTGGATTTAAAGTTGTGATTTATATGTATATACAATTTAATTTCCTGTCCCTCAAATTTTTTTAGGACAGGAATGTTTAACTTAAAATGAAATTATGGTTTTATATCAAATTATATACACAAGAAGGACATCTGTCCAATATATTTTAATATGTTACTGTTTATAAACGTTTATTCCCTGGTGGAAACTACTGTTATCTGAAGAGTCACTATTTTGGAAAAACTGGTTTTCACATCATTTCACAAACTGCATAAGCCCACAAGATATAGGCTTATCTTAGAATCCGTGTAGACCCTGGATGACTGGTTCGAGAACACTGCACACTTCTTCACTGCAATGTATTCTGGAAACTGCGAATACTTGTGTGCTTCTTAAATAGAGAAACAACCGGTAGGTTGCCTCAAATTCTGCAGCTCCGACTTCTGACCAACTTGATACTGGGTGATGAAACCCTGAAACAAGAGGAACAAGCCTCTCTAAGTCTCTAGTTGAATATCTCCACCACTACCAATTTAACATCATTAAACAAGTACAGTAGAACTCCATTTATCCGAACCCCATGGGACCGAGCATCGTTCGGATAATCAAATGTTCGGATAATTGGATTACATAATGTATCGAGTACATGTACACATATTTCTAAAAATAATTAACCATCACAAGGAAAATACACTATAAAACATATTTACTTGTACTGTAATAATAATACCCACACTGTATTAGATCACTGTATCACCAAAATCTTTTATTACACTGCAGTGCATGTACTTCTTGTATTAATTATTTTTGTTAAGAAAGAGAAATGTTTTCAAAATAACATTACAAACGATTCAAAACCAGGCGCAACTTACGTATATATGTACTTGCACAGATGTAGCCCACTATTTAAAATAATGAGGAATCCTCTTTTGCACCAAACTGGATAGTCTCCTTTTGGCTGCTAAGTCCCGAATTCTCTTCAACAGCAGAAGCTGTGTAGGACAGCTGTCATCTTCTTGCTCGTACCAAGCCATCGCAGTTTCTAGTGCTATAAAGGCCTCTTCAGGACTTGGTCGACGTTTTGGTTTTTCTTCATAATCTACAAGTACATCATGTACTTCTGAGGTGTCTTCATCATCGGTCACTACATGTATTTGGTTTTTCTTCTTGCACAAAAGACAAAATTTCTTCGTCATTCAAAAACTGAAAACCAGAATCATTATCATCTTCTAGCCACATGTGTGCATCATCTTTGTCACAGTCCGAAAATCCGGGCATTGCTTGAAACAGTTCCACAACTTCATTTATACAATCATCATTTGTGTCCACTGCAGTAGTTTCATTTCCTCCTTTTTTCCCAAGCAATCTACTCCAAGCCTTGTTGAGATTATCTTGTGACAGGGTGGTCCAAGCATCAGCTAACATATAGCAGCAGTCTTTGAGATTAAGCTTTTTGGAAAACGCCACCACACTTTCTTCATCTTCAGCCAACAATAAACGACGCAGGACTT
The DNA here is from genome assembly GCA_024509875.1 of Oreohelix idahoensis. Classification (NCBI taxonomy): domain Eukaryota; kingdom Metazoa; phylum Mollusca; class Gastropoda; order Stylommatophora; family Oreohelicidae; genus Oreohelix; species Oreohelix idahoensis. Next base: position 455,923 of record JAMPIV010009212.1, read on the forward strand.
CCTTCTTGTACATCTTTTTAAGCTTTGCTATAACACCCTGATCCATTGGTTGAATCAGTGCTGTTACATTGGGAGGCAGAAAAATTACTTTAAAATTTGCATCAACTGCATTCAATGTATCCGTCTCTGGATGAGATGGTGCATTGTCCAGTAGAAGAATTACTTTTCCAGTTTTCTTTTCTTGTTCTCCCAACCTCTTCACATTTGGGATGAACTGATTTGTATACCAATCAAGAAATATTTCACTATTCATCCAAGCACTCTTCTGTGCTTTGTAACACAATGGGAGACATGTCACATTCTTTAAACAACGTGGTTTTTTGGCTTTGCCGATCATTAGCACCGGTAAACGATGACTTCCACTGGCCTTCGCGGCTACCAAAATTGTTACTCTCTCTTTGCACTTTTTAAACCCAGGGGCAGCTGCTTCGCGCTGAGATGCAAGTGATTTTTGAGGCAATGATTTCCAGTATAAGCCAGTCTCATCGGCATTATACACATCCTCGAGTGAATAACCTTCTTCTTCCAAAAAAGCCAAGAATGTTTCTATAAAATTTTTAGCGGCAGTTGCATCGCTAGATAAAGATTCCCCTTGAATCTCCAATTCTCGTATGCCATGACGAGATTTAAAGTTTCTTAACCATTCCTGGCTAGCCTTAAAGTCAGGAGGACCGTCAAGTTGATTGTTGAACTGAAGTGCCTTTTCACACAACAGAGAACCAGAGATAGGTTCCCCTTTGCTTCTTCTTTGCACAAACCATATATACAAAGCCTCTTCCAATTTCACATCTTTCGCATTTCTCATGGTTTTACGTTTCTTCGACCCATTTTCACTATCAAATTTCGATGCAAAAATCATAATTTTATCCTTGTTACTTTTAATGTCAGAGACGGTAGCTTTCCCAACATTGAAAATCCTCGCAAGTGAAGACATAGTTTCACCTTGTCCTAGTCTCTTGATAAATTCTGTTTTCGTTTCAATTGACAAAACATTGCGGTTCCTTTTATATGCTTTAGGCCTACTGGAAGATGCCATATCGCACAGAGAAATACTTGTACGCCAAAATTATTCTGCTGTAGTAGCAGACACAATTATTTTAAGTTGAACTGTCTGTTTAGCCAGTGTTCTACCTAGAACGCACACGTACACTGTATTTTTAAACCAGATATTAACTGACTTTATGATCTAACTGACTTCCTGTACGTAAGCGACCGACCATTAGCCATCCCATTCTCTACAAATTGTTCGCACACATTTGAAGTTTGCCGCATCAAAAGATTCAGAATTTTAGTCTAACGTGACTGTGGCATCTGATTTTTTTTTTCTGGAAAAAGTGTTCGGATAATTGGATGTTCGGATAATTGGGGTTCGGATAAATGGAGTTCTACTGTATTGTGATCAAGTAGAAGAGCTAACTAAATTAGCTACAGTCTTTAATTTTATTGTGACTTCTTCATGAACAGTGGGTATCTTCTTTTCCACATAGTCTCAACGCCCCTGTCAATATACATCATCTTCTTATTCATCTGAAATACAATCTTTTCTTTTCTTACTTACTTACTTAGTCGTTCCCCTTCTACCGTGAGGTGTAGAGGTTTGGAAGAGAGAGCGCCAGACTATCCTATCGGCTGTCTTCCTCCTGGCCTGGTTCCATTCTAGTCCTCGATCCTTCAAAGATTGTCTAATGTTGTCCTCCCAGCGGACTTTGGGTCGTCCTCGGGGTCTGGATCCTTGGCTCTTTGTTTCCCATGCTTGTCGTGGTAGCCGATCTTCTCCCATTCTGCAGACATGGCCAAACCATCTTAATTGGGACTGTTCTACTTGGGTCTGCAGGGGGTAGGATTTAAGGCCTTGACGTATCGTCTGGTTGCGTACCATGTCTCTTCTTGTTACTTCAACCACCTTCCTCAGATACCTCATTTCTGAGGTTTGGATCTCTCTTTTATGGGTTCTAGTCATTGCCCATGACTCGCATCCGTATGTCAAGACTGGGACATAGGTGGAGCGGTATACAGCCATCTTCGTTTTCTTACCAACCTCTCTTGCTGAGGAATCCTCGATTTATGGCCTGAAAAAGTCTCCCAGCTGCTGCTTTTCGAGTGGCCAACTCTTCTTTGATGCCTCCCTTTCGGTCTATAATAGCTCCGAGGTATTTAAAGTGGTCGACCTGCTCCAGGACTTGTTCTCCCAGCTTAATCTGATGTCTTCTTTCTTCTCGTGATATCACCATGGATTTTGTTTTAGAGCTGCTTATGACCATCCCTCTCTTCTCCAGCTCTTCCTTCCAGACTTGCAGGTTGGATTGGAGATGTGCCTCTGATTTAGCAATCAGGGCAACATCATCAGCAAATGCCAGCTCCGAAATATAGACCTGTCTCATCTTCCAGTACCCCACTGAATACTTTCTTGTTCTCTCCTTACATGCCTTGATGACATCGTCCATAAGGAGTATGAAGAGGTAAGGTGATAGGATGTCACCTTGTCTTACACCAGTGGTGGTCCTGAACTCTTCCGACTTATAGTTTGCTGTCCTCACATAATTTCTGCAAGACTTGTAGAAGCTCTGTATAGCATGAATCAGAGGTGCTGGAATATTCTTCCTTGCCAAACAGTCCCAAAGTTTGCTCCAGGGGACCCTGTCAAACGCCTTTTCCAGATCTATGAAACAAAGATGGATCTCACTCTTATACTCAAGGGCCTATTCACTCAGCTGTCTGAGTGTGAAGATTAGGTCTTGAGTACTTCGGTTTGCTCAGAATCCGCGCTGGACCTCATCCAATTGTGGCTCAGCTAGGCGTCGGAGTCTCTGCTCTAGGATTCTAGAGTAGATTTTACCAGGGACACTGAGAAGGGATATGCCTCTATGGTTTCCACACTGTCGATTGTCACCCTTTTTGAAAATTGGTGTTATGATGGCAATCTCCCAATCTTTTGGTATGGTCTTGTTGTACCACGCTGCCTGTAAAACCCTTAAGAGTAATAGGTCGCCTGATGCTCCCATGAACTTAACCATTTCTGGTTTTATACCATCATGCCCTGCTGCTTTGCCCATCTTGATTTATTTTTGAAAAACCCAAACATTTATTTTTGAAAATCCCAAACATCTATGTACGTTTATTAATAAGTTCGCCAGTCTGTTTCTAGTATTACTGTTTAGACTATGTGTCGTTTACGCTGGCAAAACTTCAAAGTTATACCTCTCCCCTTCCTCCTAGGAGTGAGTATCAAAGGAGGCAAGCCGATTTGACTTGTTTCTAAGCAACGACTCGAAAAATGTTACTTTTAAATTGATCTGGGACATCAGTGTGTTCGTATCTCTGTTTGTCAAATTTTATTTTATGCGATAACTCAGTCACTTTTGAAGCGATTTAAAAGATGAAAAATAATTATTAATCAGGCTAGTGTCCTTTATCTATCCAGTGTATTTTCATCTACGTCTTATCTAAGTTTTCATCTTTGTACTTTTTTCTTTATTTATAAGTCTAGATACGTTTTTATAGAAAATAGTATAATAGTGAATAAACAACACTATCACTTTTAATTCCATTCTGTCTTTTTCCTTATTCTTCATCCTTCTATAGAATGCATTACATTTATCTACGTTTTCTATCTTTCTTTAGCTCCATTCGCTCCCCCTGCACTCATGTGTTCGTTAGTTTCAATTTAAAAATACGCAAGTGGGTTTAGACTTTTTCCATACTAACCCCTCCTCTTCACTCTGTCTCCCGTCTTTTTTTGAAAGAAACACGTGTTGGCCTACTATCAAAGCGTTTTTATGTTATATTTAAAAATTAGGACGGAGTACGAAAAAGCCTTTGGTAATCGGGGATGGGTACCCTCGCGTGGCGTTAATAGTTTCAAAATCGCATGCCTCTCTGTCGTTTTTAAAAAAAAATTCGACGTTCTTGAAAAGAAAAAAATTATAACTACTGTCGCATGTTGTAACTAATAATAGATTCTTAGAATACGTTAGTTAAAAAAAAATTCAAGGAGTGTCCAATATTTTGCATTAGGTTTTATCGTCCTTGACAATTTTCAAATTATTATAGTAGCGGTAACTTTACGTCACTAAAATTGGACTTTTGAAAAATATGCGCAGGGTAGGGCAATGGAAGCTATCTTGGCGTATTGGAACAAAATTCAAATACAGTATTATCCTTATAATTTGAGCGGGAGGGTTAAAAACGGTGCATTTCACTACACACCTCCCCTCTTAAAAGGATGCATCCCAATGCATCTTTATAATCCGTGTTAACAATCCTGATCAAATTAACTCAACTATGCTTTATGACTATCCTGGGTTTCTGCAGGTGGGTGCCTACTCACTAAATCTGCCCTAACATTCTGCGATCCAGGAATGTATTCAATGGTAAACGAGTACGGTTGAATGAGCAAAGACCATCTTAATAAACGGGCATTTCCATGTTTTGCCTGGGCCAAAAATACTAATGGCTGATGATCTGATTGTACCACGAATGTTCTACCATATAAATAGATCTAGAACTTCTTGATCGCCGAGACTAAAGCTAGACATTCTTTTTCAATTGTTCCTGACTCAAATCAGGTAATTTTAATATAGGCTTGCTGGTGAGTTTTTCCTTTAACTCATTATATGCCACTTCACATTCTGCCGACCATTCAATTTTATCCGGTTTTCCTTTGCGAGTTAAATCCGTCAGAGGCGCACACACAGAGTTAAAGTTTTTAATGTAATTTTGATAAAAGCCACAAAGTGACACAAAGGATCGCACTTCCTTTTTAGTCTGTGGTCTGGGTGCTCTCTGTAATTTCTCCAGGTTCTTGGGGTCAGGGGTCATGCTACCCTGATGTACCGTATGTCCCAAGAATTCCAATTCCTTGCATCCAATACAACATTTTGTTGGTCTAGCAGTCGAATTTGCCTCTCTGAGTCTATCAAATTGCATATTCAAAGAGTTAACGTGTTCTTCGAATGTTTCTGTAGCGATGAGGAGATCATCCATGAAATTTGTTATACAAAGGTTTTTCAGTGGATCCAACAATTTTCGCATCATTCTGGAAAACACACTCGGGGCATTCTTCAATCAAAATGGTAACATGTTAAACTCATAGTGCCCTTCCGATGTGCTAAACGTCAGATAAGGTCGGATCTCAGGCTTCACTGGAATTTGGTAATATCCCTTGCTGAGATCTACCTTGGAAAAATATTTTGCCTTGTTCAACCTGGCAAACAGTTGGTTAGTGTCACAAAATTAACCAGGATAAGATATTAAATAGGGGATACACATCCTGACCCACCATGACTGCTGAACGCATGTCATGCTTCCCCATCCCCCGTAATCTTGCGAGCTGTAATACCGACGCTTCCTGGTGGTCGGGGAAATAGGAAAACGTCACACACGTTCCCCATAGTGTTGACATATATAAAGATAATTAGTAAAGTTAATCGACTAAATAGAAAGGGACCTTGGAAAAATTATACACCATTATTACATTTCTCTAATATTTATAATCGCGCATTATGCTATTATAATTTTCAAAAACAAACAATGTTCAATATTTACATTTCTAGACTGTTACTCATCGCATTCCAATAACTCACTAATTATTTTAGATAGCATATTAAAGTTAAAACCCTAGCTTTTAGTTTCCATATCGTAAAGAATGTATTATGGGAATATAATGTCACATACCTAGCTGTATGTGGATGCTGAAATAACCCAATCTTGAGCAGTGACAAAATTAACTATGCTTTGATTATACAGTCAGATAATTTATACACAAACCCCATATTTACCAACACAACACGTTCTTGTCACATTCAGCTTAAACTCACAAAATGCATTTCATACCATTTAAACACCTCTCACGAATTCCTAAACCATCTTATGCCTGGAAACGACTCAACACAGTTCTAAATCTACTTGGATATGAAGAAGAGAGAGAGACGGGGTTGGGACTGGGTGGGGGGATCCCTACTTATACAAACTTACATTTGATCATTCTAGTGGACAATGTGGCTAAACATATCTTTTATCCCCTCAATAGCCGAATTTAAAAATATAATTCCAGGGATATTAGAATTCCCTTTTTAAATGTTCATGTTTCCAACATTCACATTCTCTTGGTTCCCACATTCACCTGTGTTCCCCCCCCCCCCCCCCTTCTTTCTCACCCATCATAGGAACCCCCCTAGACACACTTAGGAATTACTTCACCATATAGACTCCCTAAGGCTTACCTGATCCTGAACATATGACTGAACTTACAAATACTTATCTCCCCCTCTGCACCAGGATATCCCCATAGGATATTTGAATTTGCAAAAATATAATTTCCAATTTAAAATCCCCTGTGTGATTAGTGATTGACTAGTGATTGGCCACAGATCACATCTAGTATCGGCGGCTCACATTCGGCACCCTTGTTCCACCCCCCCCAGTATAGTTTGTCTAGTTAGACACAGTGAAATTCAAAATGGTTAAACTGTAAAATCTCAAGATCACCCTATTGAAATCCCTTAGAGCGGACCCCACCCTACATTAAGGCCAACATGCTACTCAGCTGAAGTTTTGCGTACCATTTTATAATCTCCCCTTCCCTCATTCACCTAATTCTGGGTAATACAATTTACGAATGAATTAATTTCCCTGTTACAATCCCTTTTTTAATTTATATCCATACACATTCTTCGAGTGTCCTCTCCCACCATGTGATTCCCCCATACATGAATCCCACTGATTTCTTCCCCCCCCATAATTACACCTAAACCTATACCACAAAACTTCACAAAAACACTCTACAGTCTGTTAAGGACTCTTCTCTTTCACCCCCAACCCCCCAGTAGTTCAGGGTCTTAGAGACCCTAAAATCCACATTTAAATCAAGCAAGGATTCCTTTATCCAAGGTCAGATCCAGTGTTGAGATTGAGATCCCACTGATTTGGATGAACACCATCACCTATCCTATTATATGGCAGGAAACTAATGAAACATATTTCAGAATACGTAGTCTGGAGAACTTTATCCGAATGTGAAACCCAAACTTGGTTAAGATGTGTTGTTTGTTTGGTTCAGAAAAAGGATTTTCTGACCCCGTTATGTGGTGTGGTGTTGTTGTTGTGTAGTGTTAGTGTTTTTATGTCAAAGAACAGAAAGAAATGGTTTTTTAGTTAGAGGTGGAATTTCTGATCCACATAATCATGACCAATTATACTTTGATTTGCGAGAGCTCTGTGTGTTTATTTATCTTCTGTGAGTTTCAGTTGGCACATGGTGGTTTGTTGTCAATATCAAATGTAGGTTGAATGTATTATTACAAAGTGCTGGGACCGTGCAGTGTGCCAGTGACATTGTGTCAAAGCTAGCACTATTATCATTTTATAGCCCCCCAAGCTCGGGAGACAGAGGAGAAGACCGGGGAGGGAGGGAGGTGGGGCACACCAACTTCTGATATTCGCCCAGCACTTGCACGGAGAGGTGGGGCCACACTAGACTCTGTCTGATATTGCCCCCCAAGCACGGAGCACTGAGGAGAGGTGGGGCACCAACCGATCTCAGCACAGAGAGCTACAACTTCAAAGCTACGTGAGCAGCGTCTGGTCTGCTGAGAATTTCACGTCAACCTCAATTATTTCCCTAACACACCATAAAAAAATAAAAAAAATTCCATCAAATAACTGGACAATGTGTATGTAATCGCCACTAGACAGGGAGTGAGTGTGATGAGGCTCCACCCAAAACAGCACAAATCCAAATAAATCGTTATCCCCCAAAATGAGATTTACAACTATAAACAGGTAGGTAATATTAATCTAGTATCGACGTAACATAATACTATATGGACACACCTTGCCCATGTTATTATGCCATATATTCATGACAATTTCTATTCATAATTGCTAAAACTTTCATTTGTTCTGGATTAAATCTAAAATCCTTTTAAAATAAAACCTTGCGTTCAAGGAACCAATTAATACTGTAAGAATAATGTACTATCAACAATTTTTCCACTAACTCTGAAACGTTTAGTTCTGTGTATTATAACAGTTTTTAAAATTTTATTAGACTTTCTAGACTTAGTAAATAAGTAAAGTGGTTAAAATAAAACTACACACAACAAAACAAACTAACACAACACATTTACATTATCTATTACCCTAGAAAAAGACATTATACGTAGCCAAATTCATTACTTTAAAAAAAAAGATTAGGTGGGTGTGTGGTGCCCAGTGGTTAGTAAAAAAGTGTGTAAGAAGGGCCATTTCTGAAATATGACACAGATAACATATTATCTCAGGAACTTTCTTACGTTGACCCTCATGCAATCCACTAATTAATCCTTTTATTTACCATCATAAAACCCTTACCACATACCAAAATAATGTACACTATCCATGTATAATTAAAAATCCCATCTCCAATATGGTCCCGCGGTAACATTTTAGCCTCAACAGTTAACATATTACGGTTCCATTGCTTGATGGATAAAATAACTTAACATTACACAAACAACCATTACATAAAATTTTAATTCATACCAGTTGGTCCTTCGACACTTGTAAATTAATATGTGTCACAGAAAGTCAAAAGTTTGGTATAAATGTACCCAGTGGGGGTGACACCCACTCAGCCCGATGAGTGATGGATTAACATGTTTTAGAGCACAGTAGTCAGCTATTAACGCCAATTGAGATGTATATTAATGTCAGACTAAGTTAATTAGAAGGGTACGTAAGTTAGTGATAACAAGTTGGAAAACTTTTATCTTCGACAATGCTCATTGCTAGCCTTTAAATTATCTAAAAAAGTATGGCAGGAGAGCTGGCCACAAATTCCCAGCAGAGCCACCAGCATGCTCTAGTGTTGATGTTAGCCCGGAGGCACACCAGGAGGTCCCAAGATGGTATCAACAATAAAAACATATGGATGGTCAGGATCATCTTTGCCCATTGGACCACCCCTCAACTGAGCCACACTGGGATAATCTAGCCCATGGAATAATACACTGAAGGTGATTAAGTATATTTGTACCGGAACGCGAAGGAAGAAAGTTGAAGATTCAAGAATTTCCTAGAACGTGAAACTTGAACAGAGCATTCCCCCAACACCCATTGCCAACATGAAGAAGATTATGTGCTTCCCCCAGCTATCGCTCCGGGATAAAACAAGATATGAGCTGTGCACGATTGTGGCTGTGATATCCCAGAGCGGATAAATTAGTCGGTCTGCATTAAACTGGAAGTTAGGCTGATTAGCCCCCTCTATGAGAAAAGAGGGGTACCCTTCCCCAAAATAAGGAAGTTACCACTGATAGTAGTCCCGACAATTAACGCACCCTCCCCAGATGTAGGCTGCTGAAGCCTTAGACTCAGGCTATAGCTTTCTATATCCCACCCGTTGGAAAAAAAACCATAAATACTCCCAACGTGATAAAAATTTAGAAGGGAACCCTTAAAAACGGACCCACCTGCGACCCCGGCCGGACTCAAGGAGGGGAGCAACCCTAAAAGGTTCCGCGTCAAATTTCCCCCTCCCCCTCCAACCCCCCCGCGTCTCCAAAAAGGCAGAAAATATAACTCCATAATAAAAACTAGAACCCAACGGAAGAAGGCACCGGAAGGGTGGGAGGCACAAGATAAGAAGGCCCCCCAAGAAACCGGATAGACGAACTTAACACCCCCAAGGGCCACCCCCCCCAGATTGGACTACACGGCCAACGAACTCGACAAAAGTAGCAAAAGGGAGCTTGGCACCCCCTTACCGGATAATGTTGGGGGGTGGGGGTTGTGACTGGCCGGGTGAATGGATGGGCGTGGGTTGCAGAAGTCTTTCGTGGCTGTGTTTGCACGGCAATCGATCATTCACTCACGGGGTTGTCGGAGGCGGGGTTCACGCCCAGTGTGCGGGGGGGGGGGGGGGGACATTAGCAGACATCGCGCTGAAATATGGGGCCAGCTTTGGCCACCTTTTGCCTTCAGCAACCTGTTGTCCTAGTCCTGGAGCCCTCAACCCAACTCAGCCCACGGTTGAATTTAACCATTTTGACGAAACAGACGATGACATAGAGGGGTTTCCTTGGGACGTTTTTGAGTTATTAGCTACTACATATGGGTTTAGGTTATGAGGAGAGGAGAGAGGTGGAGTTTAAAGTTTAAAGTATTTTAATAGGCATGACAATTATCTAGTGGTGGTTTTATAATCTTACTGAAAAGTCATTGCACAACAAAAATGAACAGGGAAGAACCAAGGGACAAATTATGACATGTTATTCAATTTGTTGGGGTTAAAGCATAGGCTTTTTTGGTTTCGTATAAGGGTACGAAAGAAGAATCGGTTGCAAATGGATGTTTTATTTTATCGTAAGATGAAATTTTAGAAATGCCTAAATGTTGTCTGGGGGGATGGGGAGACATACCACCAATTCTCTGGCCAGACTAGAAAGAAACCTTATTTGGAGAAATGGGACCGGCTCTGGGGGGGGGGGACCCAGACCCCAAAAAAGATCAAGCGATTGAGTAAAGAGAAGCCATGGTCCACCACATGCCCAAATTTGAGGGGGAGAAAAATTTATTAGAGTTCTAGCCAAGGTGCAATAGAGAATGTTTGGAAGTCCATGGCTCAACCAGACCATGGAGAAAATTTCTCATGGAAATGATCGCAAAGGTGAAAGAGGAAGTTGGTGGGAAAAGGTTTTTTGGAGGGGGAAAAAATTTTTCCATGTTGCTGCTGAGACACCACAAATCAGGCTAGCCTCCCCAGGCACAATAGAGAGCAGGGGAAATAAAGGTAGGACAAACTTTGAGCGGCCAAGAAATGACTATCGCGACAGAAACTCACAGTTCAATGACCAAAAGTTCAATGAAAGAAAACCGTTGAACCAAGGAAAAAGATGGTGTAAAATGGTGCAAGAAGGATAACCATAACACCGAATTTTGTAGAAGGAAACCTTCAAACATTGCTGCAATGAAGTCGGGGCCGCAACGATTAAAGGTTAATCCTAAGGGACAACAGGAACCTTATCACCCCCCAGTTTGTGAGGATGTTTTTTGTAATGGGGTCACCATAAGGTGCCTTTATGATACAGGTTTGGATTATGATTCAGTTGTGAAGTCTAGCCTAGTGGACCCAAGTCAGTATACCACAGAAACAGTGGAAATACAAGGGGCAACTAAGGACATACCACTCATGACACTTCCCATCGCAAGGATAACGGTGAAAACTCGCTATGTGGAAGGAGAAATCAGAGCAGCAGTGATAGATGAACCAATCTACCCTCTGATATTGGGGTGTAGGTACGTCTTCTTGGCCAATCCCGAGAGACCTGTGATCATGGCGACAGTGCAGACCAGGTCACAGAAGAAGGAGGAAGAAGGTGAACCTATAAATGCTCATCCAGAGGAGATGAGGAAGGCGCAGGCTGAGGATAGGACACTCAAGCCCTGTTTTAAAAAATTGCCCAAATGCCACACACCTCCGAGGAAGGGGGAATATTTCATGAAGAACAAACTCTTATACAGGAAGGCCGGAACTGGAACAAATGGTCACAACCAGCTGGTTCTTCCCACTTCATATAGGGATAAAGTGATGGAACTCGGGCATGCGATTCCCTTCAGTGGTCACATGGGGATCAATGCCACAGGACAGCGTATAGCTTGTCATTACTTCTGGCCAGGGATAACGGAGGATATAAAAAGATATGTCAAATCCTGCCCAGAATGTCAAAGGGTAGCTCCAAAGCACTGGACTGCTCCTGCAACTCTAGGGGAAATGCCCATAGTGGGAACACCTTTTGAGAGGGTTGCAGTGGATATATTGTAGGACCTCTCACTCGGACCAAGAGGAGGAACAGTTACATCCTTACTCTGGTGGACACTTGTTCTATGTGGGGAGAGGCGGTAGCCCTGCCATCAATTGATTCAAAACATGTAGCAGAGGCACTACTTACAATATTTACCCGATTAGGATTCCCGCATCAAATCTTGACGGATAATGGTTCTCAGTTCAAGGGGAAACTAACGGAAGAAGTTTTTAAGCTATTTCAAGCCAGACACTTTCATTGTAGTCCGTACCATCCACAAGGGAACGGCCAGGTAGAGAGGTTCAACGGGACTCTCATTTCTATCCTGAGAAAGCTGGCACACGAAAAAAACCGGATCTGTGGGATCAATTCCTGCCCGCCGCATTGTTTGCGTACCGGGAGGTACCACATAGTTCAACCGGGATGGCTCCCGCAACTCTGCTATTTGGGAGGCCAATAAAAGGTCCATTAGAAGCCCTATTAAGGACCTGGAGGCGGAAGATGAGAAGGCGGAGAAAGAGAGACTGTTACCTCATCTTATCAATACGTGAACGAACTGACCACTCGTTTGAAAGCTGGATGGAAACTGGCAAATGATAATTTGAAACAAGCCAGGAAGAAACATGCAGCATATTTTAATAGGAAGGCAAAGGACAGGGAACTGGCAGTCGGAGAGAAGGTGCTGCTTCTACTACCCGGTAGCCAGAATAAATTACAAATTGGTTGGCAAGGTCCATATACGGTTCTAGAGAAGGTGTCTAGAACAAACTATAAAATTGACAAAAAGGGGAAGGAAAAAGTTTATCATGTAAACCTGTTAAAGAAGTATCTGGACAGACCACTCCAGGAAAGCACCCCCCTTACTGACCTTAGCTATCGCAACTCAAATGCAAAAGGAACCACTCACCTCACATGAATACCCATTACATCCTTGTGAAACAGCAGCACAGGTAAAAGTCAGTAAGCACCTGACTAAAAACCAGAGGGAGAGAGAGTTCAACAGGTTCTGGAGGAACATACAGATGTATTAACAGATAAACCAGGCCATACAACTTTGCTACAGTATGACATGAAACTGGTAGACTCAAACCCAATCTGTATGAGAGCCTATTCTATTCCGTTCGCGAAGGAGAAGGCATTGAAGGAAGAAATAGATTATTTGTTGAAGGAGGGGGATTATTTCACACAGTGAATCATCTTTTAGCTCTAGTGTCGTTTTGTTGAGAAAACCGTCTGGGGAACACAGACTGTGCATAGATTACAGGAAACTGAATGCTGTCACAGAAGGACAAGTGGATCCATTACCAGACACAAAAAACAGTTATTTGCCAGACTGAACAAGGCAAAATACTTTTCAAAGGTGGATCTTAGTAAAGGCTATTACCAGATCCCAGTGAAGCCTGAAGTGAGACCTTATTTGGCTTTTAGCACTTCGGATGGACATTATGAATTCAACATGCTACCATTCGGACTGAAAAATGCTCCGAGTGTATTTTCAAGGATGATGATGCGCAAATTGTTGGATCCCCTGAATAACCCATGTATCACGAATTTCATGGATGATATTCTCGTCGCCACAGAGACATTTGAAGAACACATTGAAGCTCTAGAAATGTTATTTAATAGGCTTAGGGAGGCGAACTTAACTGCTAGGCCAACAAAATGTTGTATTGGATGCAAAGAGTTGGAATTCTTGGGACACACTGTATATCAGGGTAGCATGACCCCTGATCCCAAGAACTTGGAAAAACTGCAGAGAGCACCTAGACCACAAACAAAAAAGGATGTGCGATCATTCGTGTCGTTATGCGGATTTTTATCAAAAATATATCAAAGATTTTAACTCTATTTGTGCTCCTCTGACTGATCTGACTCGCAAGGGACTTCCAGATAAAATTATTTGGACTGCACAATGTGAATTAGCGTTCCAAGACTTAAAGGAAAAACTCACTAGCAAGCCTATTCTCAAACTACCTGATTTGACACAGGACTTTGTCTTAAGAACCGATGCAAGTAATGTAGGACTCGGAGGGGCTTTGTTGCAAAGATCATCTTCACCTGATGGGGAACTGAAACCAGTCGCTTATGCAAGCCGCAAATTGAATAAGGCGGAACAAGGATACTCCACAAGCGAAAAAAGAATGTTTAGCGTTAATCTGGGCAATAAAGAAGTTTCAAATCTATCTGTATGGTAGGACTTTTGTGGTCGAGACGGACCATCAGCCTCTCGTATTCTTATCTCAGGCTAAGCATGAAAACGCAAGATTGCTGAGGTGGTCTTTATTGCTTCAACCTTATCAGTTTAGTATCCAATATATCCCAGGCAAATTGAATGTCGGTGCAGATTTCCTCAGTCGGCACCCCTGTGATCAAAATTAGAGTAATGGCAGGCGTAAGGAGAGATTTTGTCTATGTGTATCACACAGTCATTTCTTGGACGCTTTTGCTATAACTTAGTCCGTTTATTTGAATGCAGTGATCAACGCATTCCAGAAGATTCTAGAAAATATTTGAAAAGTAACTTTTCTTAATAATAATGTTAGGAATATAAAACCTAGCTGGCCGGATGGCCCATCTTGAGCAGTGAAATAATATGCTTTCATTTATACAGACGGATAGATAATAAGAAAGATATTGACAAAAGACTGTGTTGTTCATATCAGCGAGCGTCTGCATTGAAATAAAACCTGTCACTAATTTTCAAAAAATTGTGGCCTGGAAGACGCAAGTGCTAAAATCTAGTTGGAATGAAGAGACGGGGTGGGATGGTGAATTGTGGCTAAAAATAACTTTAAAGGCGAAATTGTGTAGGGGAAGGCAGGGTTGGTTCAAAAAACAAGTGTGTTTTTTTGTGAAACGCAAGTAGAGACGGACGGACCAACAGACAATAAGGCATACTTGACTGAAGTATGACTGAAATGACTTTGTGGTAGGATATTTGAATTTGAAAAAAGAAAAGGCAGTGATTGGCCATAGATGAATATAGTATCGGCGCTCAGACGCGCATTTTGTGCCATTCAGTATAAGTTGTCCTAGTAGACACAGTGAATTATTAAGTGGTGTAATTCCCAGAAGCTATTGAAATATTTAGAGGGACGCCATCATAAGGCCAGCAGCTCAGCTGAGTTTTGCTAGCATTTAACTGTGTTCTATATTCATAATTCTGGTAAGACTGAAATTATTTCTTTGTACATTTTAATATTTGTGTAAGGTTTCGAGTGATTTGATACTGCAATAGCATAATCTGTCCCTTACAACAAGTAAGGACTCGCTCTAGACCCCCCGCCCCAGTTCAGGGTCTAGAGACAATAAAATACATAAACTCCAGCAAGGATTATGAAGGACAGATCAAGTGTTGAGATCAGTGAAACACATCACCTATCCTATTCTATGGCAGGAAACTAATGAACATATTTCAGAATACGTAGTCTGGGAGAACTTATCCTATGTGAAACCAACTTGGTAAGATGTGTTGTTTGGTCAGAAAGATCTGACCCGTCTATGTGGTGTTGTTGTTGTGTAGTGTTGTGTCCAGAAATGGTTAGAGGATGGAATTCTGACACATGACTAATACTTTGATTGCAGAGCTGTGAGTTTCAGTTGGCACCACTGTGGTGTCAAATGAGTTGTTGAATATTACCAGAGTGGACCCGTGCAGTGACATTGTGTCAAAGCAGCCTATTATAGCCCCCAAGCACGGAGAGGTGGGGCCACCAACCTTCTGATATTGCCCACAAGCACGGAGAGGTGGGGCCACCAGACTTCTGATATTGCCCCCAAGCACGGAGAGGTGGGGCCACCAGATCTCAGCACCAGAGCTACACCTTCAAGCTACGTGAGCGTCTGGTCTGCTGAGAATTCACCAACTCAACTTATTTCCTAACACACCCATAAAAAATTCCATCAAATAACTGGACAATGTGTAATCGCCATAGACAGGGAGTGATGAGACCACCCCAACAGCACATCCATTAAATGTTCTCCCAAATAGATTACAACTATAAACAGTAATAATATTAACTAGTCTAGTAACATATATATGTACACACCTTGCATTTATTATGTAATATTCATGCATTTCTTTCATAATTGCTAAACCTTTCATATGTTCTGGCCAAAATAAAACCTTGGTTCAGAACAAATAAATGTAAGAAAATTACTATCCAATTTTTACACACTTGAGTTAGTTCAGTGTATTATAATATTTATTAATATTATTAGACTTAGTAAATATCTGTGTGTGTGTGTATGTAAACTACCACAACACATTACATATCATTACCCTAGACATTTAACGTAGCCAAATTCATTAGTAAAAAAAGATAGGTGTGAGGTCGTAATGGTAGCAAGAAGGGCCTTCTGACAATTCACAGCTACTTTTTATCTCAGGAGCCTTCACAGCTGACCTCATGCATCACACATAGTAATATTACCATCATACAATACCATCAAACCCACTACAGTTAGTATCAGGTAATGGATCCACCTGACTTTCTGTGACAGCATTCAGTTTCCTGTAATCTATGCACAGTCTATGTTCCCCAGAAGGTTTCCTCAACAACACCACACTGGAGCTATACGGAGATTCACTGTGAGAAATGATCCCTTCTTGTAACAGATAATCTATCTTCTCTTTCAAAGCTTTCTCTTTTGCGAATGGGATAGTATAGGCTCTCATACAGATGGGTGTTGGGTCTAGTAGTTTCATGTCATATTCCAACAAGTTAGTGTGCCCCGGTTTATCCGTTAACACGTCAGTATGATTCTCCAGAACCTTTTGAATCGTCTCCCTCTGCCCTTTTGTCAAATGTTTACTGATCTTTACCTGTGCAGAAGTCTCACAGGGTTTCAGTGGGTATTCAACAGAGGTGAGAGGTTCATTCTTCCCTTTCTTGTCTATCTTGTAGTTAGTTCTAGATACCTTTTCCAAAACTGTTTATGGACCTTGCCATCCAATTTGAAATTTGTTGCTGCTGCCGGGTAGTAGAAGAAGCACCTTCTCCCCCACAGCTAGCTCCCTATCCTTCGCTTTCTTATTGTAATATGCAGCATGTTTCTTCCTGGCTTGTCTTAGGTTATCATTTGCAAGTTTCCAGCCAGTTTTTAAGCGAGTGGTCAGCTCGTTCACATACTGATATGATGAGGTAACAGTCTCCTCTGCCTTCTCATCTGTCCATGTCCTCAATAAGGCTTCCAATGGACCTTTGATTGGTCTCCCTAATAGCAGTGTTGCTGGTGCCATTGCAGTCGAATTATGGGGTACTTCACGATAAGCAAACAGAGCCGCGTGTAAGTATTGATCCCACGTTTCAGGTATCTCATGTGCCAACTTTCTCAGGATGGAGATAAGTGTCCCGTTGAACCTTTCCACCTGGCCGTTCCCTTGGGGGTGATACGGACTACAATGAAAGTGCCTGGCTTGGAAGATCCTGAAAACTTCCTCAGTTAGTCTCCCCTTGAACTGTGATCCATTATCAGTCAAGATTTGGTGGGGAAATCCTAACCTTGTGAATATCGTAAGTAATGCCTCTGCCACATGTTTCGAATCGATTGATGACAAGGCTACCGCCTCTCCCCACATAGAACAAGTGTCCACCAGAGTAAGGATGTAACTATTCCTCCTCTTGGTACGTGTAAGAGGTCCCACAATATCCACTGCAACTCTTTCGAAAGGGGTTCCCACGATGGGCATCTCCCCTAGAGTTGCTATGACAGTCCAATGTTTTGGAGCTACCCGTTGGCATTCTGGGCAGGATTTGACATATCTCTTTATATCTTCCGTTATCCCTGGCCAGAAGTAGTGACAAGCTATACGCTGTCCTGTGGCGCTGATCCCCATATGACCACTGAAGGGAATCGCATGTCCTAACTCCATCACTTTTTCTCTATATGAAGTGGGAGTACCAGCTGTCCATGACCAGTGGAACCAGTTCCAGCCTTCCTACACATGAGTTTATTCTTCATATAAAAGTCTCCTTTGTTTGGAGGGGTATGGCATTTTGGGAGTTTCTTGAAACACGGCTTTAGTTACCGATCCTCTGCCTGTGCTTTCCTCATCTCCTCTGGATGAGTATTTATTGGGTTTTCATCCTCCTTCCTTGCTTGTGATCTGGTCTGTACTGTTGGCATAATCACAGGTCTTTTGGGGTTTCCCAAAAAGACGTATCTACACCCCAATATCAGAGGATAGATTGGTTCGTTTATCACTGCTGCTCTAATCACCCCTTTCACATAGCGTGTCTTTACACTGATTCGTGCTATGGGAAGTGTCATAGTTACTACTTCCTTGGTTGCCGCTTGTATTTCCACTGTTTCTGTGGTATACTGATCTGGGTGAACCAGGTGAGAATTTACGACTGAGTCAAAATCCAATCCAGTATCATAAAGGCACCTGATGGTGGCCCCATTACATACTACGTCTTAACATACAGGGGGATTTTTTTTCGTACGCCCGCTAATACTCGAGGCGAAATCTCAGGTTATTATTTAATGTCTAACCTGACATTGATTTTTACGTGAGTATCCCTTTTCTTGTACAGAGACAGGTGTCCCTCTCCATTCAGGCAAATACTCGCCGATTTCGGAGGTACCCATTAGAGCTGGGTCGGCTCAGGAGCCGCCAGTCCCTGGTCGACGACACGCCTTCAAATGTCCTCGCCAGGTCTCGAGTTAATCCAGTCCATATCCCGGTCGACGAAAAATCCTCAAATGCCGTCGCCCGGGTTTGATCCTGAATCAGCCGGTCGCCAGAGCGGTGTTGTAACCACTACGCTAGCGCGGCTCCTATACTGTGGGATGATAAGGTTCCTGCAGTTCAGTAGGTTTTCCCTTTTGTCTGTTGTTTCCTGTTTTAAGGCATGCAGCGTGGTAAGGAGGGATATTTTTCTTCCTACAGTCTTTTGTATTATGGTTATTCATCCTACAGAATTTACAATATTTATTTTTCGGTCTGTAGGGTTTTCTATCATTGAATTGCGGGTTCCTATCTCGAGGGTCAAACCTGGGTCTATCATAGTTGGGTTTACCCCTGTTACTCTGATCTCTAGTGTCAAACTTATTATGGGGTTGAGGAGCTTTATTATTGTCTACCTGTTTCTTTTTAACGCCAGCTACTTCTGCCTGGGCTGCCTGATACCGCTCAGCAACATTGAGCACATCATCTAATCTCTCCGCATTCTGTTACATGAGAAACTTTCTCATGTCTGGAGCCATGCACTCTCTCACCTGCTCTATCATGATCATTTCCTTTAAATCTTGGGTTTCCCCCAGAGCAGTCGATTTCTACAAATAGGTTTCCAACCTTGCAGAGAATTGATGATATGTCTCCCCAGACAGGAGCTTAGCATTTCTAAATCTCTTTCTTAAAAACTCACCATTCTTCTCGTATCTAATTAAAAGAGCCTGTTTTAATATGTCATAGTCTTCCTGGTCTTCCCGGCTCAATTTGGAAAATGCCTCATACGAGGTTCCCCTAAGTCCTTGAGATACTTTCAAGCACCACCTTTCCCTCTCTAAACCATAACTTGTTGCTAACGTTTCAAATCTAGAGAGGAAGGACTCAATGTCATCCTCTTTTTCTACAAAGGGTCCAGATGAAACCCCATCGCTGAGTTGGAGGCCCCCTGACTAGCACTGGCATCAGAGGTAGATGGGCTGTTACCTATTTCAGGAGCATGGCCTTGCAATTCTAACTCTCTTAGTCGTAGCTCATGTTCCCTTTGTAACCGTTTTTCTTCTTTCTCAGCCTCTAATCTCTTGTCTTCTTTTTCCTTTTCAGCCGCTAATCTCTTTTCTTCCAACTGTAATCTTTTGATCTCAGCCTCCCTCTCAGCCTCTAATTGTAATTTCTTAGCTTCATACTCTAACTGTAATCTTCTTTCTGCTTCTAACTTCATATCCTCTCTCTCAATGAATTTGTCACATTCTGATGTTACATATTGATCCAGAACTTGCCCCTCCATTCCCATTTCCTTTGCAGCCTGTAGAGCAGCCGATCTAAATTTGGCCAAATCTGCCATCTTTTGCATCAAATTATATTTACTCTACTAAAATAACTAACAAATGCTATAATTAATTAATTATGGGCTATGCCAACTCAAACAATTCTCCACCTTATAAATATTATTAATTTTATTACTATTAAAAATCCCGGGACGGGACCCCAATATGTGTGGTGGGTTTTGATATTACAGAAAAATAGTCAGTATGTGTCTACAGAGTGAGGTCAGCTATGCAAGTCCCTGAGTCTAATAGTTGAAGGTGATGTTCTCAGGGTACCTGACTGCTACCACCCTACGATTTTACTCTGCGATTTATTTTGGGTATCTAGTGTTTGTGATGTTATTTATATGGCTTGGTGTCTAGGATAATAAAAATGTAGTGATAATTGCGTTAAACAAATACAATTGTAACGTACTGAAATCAAATAAACAAGACTGGGTTTAAAGTTATGATATATATGTATATACAATTTAATTTCCTGTCCCTCAAATTTTTTTAGGACAGGAATGTTTAACTTAAAATGAAATTATGGTTTTATATCAAATTATATACACAAGAAGGACATCTGTCCAATACATTTTAATATGTTACTGTTTATAAACGTTTATTCCCTGGTGGAAACTACTGTTATCTGAAGAGTCACTATTTTGGAAAAAACTAGTTTTCACATAATTTCATAAACTGTTACTGAATAGGGTGGAGATGGAATACATTTGAGTCTGCATAAGCCCACAAGATATAGGCTTATCTTAGAATCCGTGTAGACCCTGGATGACTGGTTCGAGAACACTGCACACTTCTTCACTGCAATGTATTCTGGAAACTGCGAATACTTGTATGCTTCTTAAATAGAGAAACAACCGGTAGGTTGCCTCAAATTCTGCAGCTCCGACTTCTGACCAACTTGATACTGGGTGATGAAACCCTGAAACAAGAGGAACAAGCCTCCCTAAGTCTCTAGTACACTATCGCCACCACTACCAATTTAACATCATTAAACAAGTATTGTGATCAGGTAGAAGAGCTAACTAAATTAGCTACAGTCTTTAATTTTATTGTGACTTCTTCATGAACAGTGGGTATCTTCTTTTCCACATAGTCTCAACGCCCCTGTCAATATACATCATCTTCTTATTCATCTGAAATACAATCTTTTCTTTTCTTCTAGAGTTAATATACCAATAGGCCTGCCAGTGACTTTCTGGTCTTACAGTTAAAATATGTATGATAATATTCAACTCAAATTTAGTTTGATTTGCTTCCTAAGTCTACTTAGACATGCCTCTGCTCCTAGTATGTCGCAATCTTCCACAAAGGCAAAATGTCGTACACACACAATGTTATGGCGCCCTATCTGGGTTGGCCGCTACATCTAAAAATGTATTAAAAAGGTTATTCATCTTACGCAATCAATGAAATAATCACACAATTTGTTAAGGTTTAACAGGCCATCAATGGGTCAACTCTAGACTGCTGCTGCTTCAGACGCAAAGGCAATTTGGTCATTAATTGCTCTGCTTGGAACCTTGTTTGTATAAAAAATCTCTGTCAAGTGGTACCCTGCATAGCAGATGCGGTAGTTTTATTCTCCCTCTATGTCTATTCTAACATTATCCAATCAGTTTAAACTACTCCGATTTTACTCTTTTTCGAGAATCCGAAACATTTATTTTTGAAAAACCCAAACATTTATTTTTGAAAATCCCAAACATCTATGTACTTTTATCAATAAGTTCGCCAGTCTGTTTCTAGTATTACAGTTTAGACTATGTGTCGCTTACGCTGGCAAAACTTCAAAGTTATACCTCTCCCCTTCCTCCTAGGAGTGTCTATCAAAGGAGGCAAGCCGATTTGACTTGTTTCTAAGCAACGACTCGAAAAATGTTACTTTTAAATCGAGCTGGGACATCAGTTTGTTCGTATCTCTGTTTGTCAAATTTTATTTTATGCGATAACTCAGTCACTTTTGAAGCGATTTAAAAGATGAAAAGTAATTATTAATCAGGCTAGTGTCCTTTATCTATCCAGTGTATTTTTTATCTACGTCTTATCTAAGTTTTCATCTTTGTACTTTTCTCTTTATTTATAAGTCTAGATACGTTTTTATAGAAAATAGTATAGTATTGAATAAACAACACTATCACTTTTAATTCCATTCTGTCTTTTTCCTTATTCTTCATCCTTCTATAGAATGCATTACATTTATCTACGTTTTCTATCTTTCTTTAGCTCCATTCGCTCCCCCTGCACTCATGTGTTCGTTAGTTTCAATTTAAAAATACGCAAGTGGATTAGACTTTTTCCATACTAACCCCTCCTCTTCACTCTGTCTCCCGTCTTTTTTGAAAGAAACACGTGTTGGCCGACTACCAAAGCGTTTTTATGTTATATTTAAAAATTAGGACGGAGTACAAAAAAGCCTTTGGTAATCGGGGATGGGTGCCCTCGCGTGGCGTTAATAGTTTCAAAATCGCACGCCTCTCTGTCGTTTTTTTGAAAATGCGACGTTCTTGAAAAGAAAAAATTATAACTACTGTCGCATGTTGTAACTAATAATAGATTCTTAGAATACGTTAGTAAAAAAAAAAAATTCAAGGAGTGTCCAATATTTTGCATTAGGTTTTATCGTCCTTGACAATTTTCAGATGCATATAGTAGCGGTAACTTGACGTCACTAGAATTGGACTTTTGAAAAATATGCGCAGGGTAGGGCAATGGTAGCTATCTTGGCGTATTGGAACAAAATTCAAATACAGTATTATCCTTATAATTTGAGCGGGAGGGTTAAAAACGTTGCATTTCACTACAATACACTTTAGGCACATGTGATGTAATCATCACTCATCACTGCTACATTCGGAGACTGGTCACCTATGCTGTCGGTTTTCTGTCCGGCTAGCAAGAAACAATCACCAGCGCTTGCTGTAGTGGTTTATGAATATACTATTTTCTTATGTTGAGGTTGCCAGAATCATATATAACCACTTAGCAAGAAAACATGTCAAATTCACATTTGTAAAATAAATGTTTACACTTACCCAAAAGTAACCTTTGGGAACACAATCTTCTATCACAGTTTAGAATGGACACTAGCAACTTAGGTTAGATGCTTTCGAATCACTTGGTCTGGAAATTTGAGTATTCCTCTTATGACGAGTAATCTAATTCCATAGGTCTCCAATCATGGCATTTATAAATGCGGATTTCCTTTTTTAAGTTTCAAAGTTGCCCAAATACTTCGATCCTGGTCCTTTAAGTTTCCAGTCTTTGTATTTATAAATGCGGGTTTACTTTTTTAAGTTTTAAAATTGCCCAAATACTCTGATCTGTCACTTATAATTTTGGAATCCTTAATCCGATCCTTCTCTTTCTGGCTCTGGTGAGTTAGTAGCTTGACGTGGCAATGCAGTCTGATCTGGGACTCCGATTTCGCTAGATTATATTTCCATTTCTCAGTTCAAATCCCAGATTGCACTTCCGACAAATTTTTCAAAGAAAGTCAATGTCTATTCCGTTTCTCGAATCAAACCAATCGAAAGCTCTTTAGCATTATCTGGGTTGGGGTGTTTAAATCATAATGACCCCGTGTGTTTTAAAATATTACATATTAAAATTCCAACACTTGACCTCTTTCTATTAAGGCTGTAATACTTCCGCCCAGAATGTCTCCTCTGCCAGGTCCTCTGTAATAATTACACGGGGATGGTCTCGCGGAAGCGATTATCTACGTACTGTGAGGTATAATGGAAATATAGCCTACAGTATATGACAGCCCTGAAATCCCGTTAGTGTTCTATGATTTGCTAGTAAAAGTCAATCATTTTTCTTCCTGCGTTTACTCATTTTAAGTCCCGCCTCTTTTCCTTGAGACGTAAACAAACGGAAAGTTTACCAACTTCGCGACCTGCCAGTCATAACAGGGAGCGAACCTGGTTTGTTTACCTGAGTTTCTCACCTAAGCTGATCTGTCAATCATCGGATATCAGACAGACGCATGTGGGATAACACCGGCCTTTTTGAAGTGAGACGCCCGGATAAAAATTTTTCCCGAGGGACCCTTTGATGTTCTTACAAACAGGGGAGACAAATCTTTGATCTTCAGAAACGGGGAAAATCTCGGAAGAATCCCGTTACACGGTTTAAGTCTCTGTTATCGATTAGCAACGCTGAGACAGAGCGACCGTAAAGCCTTTTATCTGGGGAACTGCATTCACAATCCTCCCGATTCACATGGTAATGTGAAAAGTAGCGTCATCTATAGATCAGAGAGACAATAATGTATATAAACTATGGCTCCCCAAACCAGTTATCAGTTGTTGCTCAGAATTTTGAATAGTCTCAATACGTAGTCTAGAACCATTGTGGTAGATGTGTTAATAGCATCTCGTGGGGATTTTCATTTCTGATTTTTTGTAATAGAAATTAGCATTTACGTGATTTAATGTGCTAAGTTTTATCATCTTAAACTCACTGCGATTTTCTAGTATTTAGAACTAGTGAAATAGATAACGCGTTGCTATGTTTTTTACCAGATGTGCAGTTATAATATAATTTCCATCACCCGCTATCTCACCCAAGAAGATACGTTTAGCTGACTGATATTAATATGCTAGGCGCGACTGATAGTGGACCATAGAATTCACGTTATATTTCATTGTGTATAATTTTAGTAAGTGAATGTTAT
This sequence comes from Oreohelix idahoensis, assembly GCA_024509875.1. Classification (NCBI taxonomy): domain Eukaryota; kingdom Metazoa; phylum Mollusca; class Gastropoda; order Stylommatophora; family Oreohelicidae; genus Oreohelix; species Oreohelix idahoensis. The sequence goes on from JAMPIV010009212.1 coordinate 480,388, forward strand.
CTAATAACCATACGACGACCAACAGACGCCGACAATCTAATATTAATTAATGACAGGCGATATTTGTTAAGTGCACGTATGGGTAATTAAATATTAATTGACATTGTACGCTGATCGTTGACCGGAGAAGGAGTGGAAAGGCTGCATGCCTCAACCAAACCTGCACTCGCTAAGCGACGCGCGATAGGATAGGCTAAAGACACCATGTGCCTTTTAACTTTAATCAGGACTGACGGAGAATATAAGAGATCGTCTTGCCCCCTTCAGTGTATATAGACGTGTATATATAGAATAGTTGCATTTTTTTCATAAATGTTCTTCATTCCTCGCAGACCTGATCAAAGGGAGACCAGCGGTCTATTTTGGTCCTTTTTCTTCATCTACTGATTGATTAATGTTGTCTTCTTCTTGGCGTACGCATCCCCCAAGTTCATTTGTGAACAGGATCGGCCAAAGAGACAAATTAACATTTTAAATAGTAAAGTTAACTGGACTTATCAATACCCAGATATTCATTCAATTATATCAGCCCACTGTGGCGTAAACCAAATAATCATTACTATCTGACTTTTGATAGTCGTATCAGTGGATCTATCCAGCAAGTTACGCTGTTTCAAAAATCGGCACTCACCCCAGAGCCAGCCGATAGGATTTACCATTATCACCATAATTAACAGTTTTTTAGCAACCAGATGTTTTCTCTATATACTGGAAGTACTGTCTACTGTTTAATGTGAACACCAGATCGCGGTTTTGCTACATTAACTATTCGAAGTGACATTTGTCTAGCCAGGAATCAACCACCAAATTAGGCGTCCCCCTTATGAAATATAATTATTAAAGGAGGGACTGGGGACAATTTGGAAGATAAAACACTGGAAATTATATCTATATTCAGACATTGTATGTCCAAGAGATTTCTTCACCAAGAATAGGGTAAGCGTGATTGAGTGGCCACGTATGTCAGAGAGAGTGAATATTTTCTTTGTTACAGGAAAAATTGTATTATCTGGATTCTGCTTAAATATTGTTTACTTACTGGATAGCATTTAATAGGAAATTTATTCTTTTCTTTACTGTCTATGCTATAACATAGTGCTAACCTTTGGGGTTATTAACTTGTTGGGTTATTTTTCTCAATAAGGGGAGGGCACATGTATTCTGTTATTTTTCTATGTATGAACTTCTGATTTATTTGATCTTTCTTTAGATATTCGATGTTGTAACGTTTATTGATAATAAACAACAAAAGAATTTACCTTTGTGTGTTTGTCAGACCCATACCCAATTTACCATAGTTTTCACGTTTGTGTGTCTTGTTGTCACATAACTGTGTGTGGGTATAGTTAAACTTCTATTTCTAGGTATAGAGAGGGGCAAGATTGTCTTGTACTAAAAGATAGTCGTATAGATAGGCTGAACTAGAGAAACTTCTCATTCCAGAGACAGATCTTCTTAAACTATTCACTCGTGAAATCTATTTATCACACCTTTATTTCTCACTTACATATCACCAACCACTCTACTCAGGCGGGACCATAAATATCTTTCAAACCTATCTAAAATTTACGACACGTATCACTTGTGTCTGCCCATCCCTTAGACGGCTTTCTTTTCATCGATCGTACGAGACATTCTTGTACAAACGCAGATCGCCTCTATCAAAGGTGCCTAGGCGACTTACGTGATAAAAGCATTATCCGCTGCCCGGTCTAATTACCTTGGTATTATTACATTCACCTGGCGAGACGTAAACAGATCTGGGAGTGGTCACAGCCAAAAAAAATGAATGAAGATGCGTAAAATATGCCAAATAAAATATGCCAAATAAAAAGCGGATGAAGGAGTGAGAGAGGGGAAAAAAAGTACATGTACAAACGTTTTGTCATACAACATTTGGACACACTGTTTCTAACAACTTCACCACATTTGGACACACTGTGTCTAACAAACTTCACCACATTTTGACACACTGTGTTTAACAACTTCACCACATTTGCACACACTGTGTCTAACAACTTCACCACATTTGGACACACTGTGTCTAACAAACTTCACCACATTTGGACACACATTGTCTAACAAACTTCACCACATTTGCACACACATTGTCTAACAAACGTCATCACATTTGCACACACTGTGTCTAACCAACGTCACCACATTTGTTAACACCGTGTCTAACAGCTTCATCACATTTAGACAAACTCTGTCTCAACATGTCATTCATCCGACTAATTTTGTCTGTTAGTTCTGAAGCTACACATCGCTATGTCACTATTCACTTGTCACTTCCTTCCTTTTACGTCTGCTTCTTCTTCTTTAATCCGTAGCCGCCGACTGTCAAAGCAGGCAGTGGCCATCACGCCTGGTGGCGTCCTTTAGGACAGCAACAAACTGCTTCCTCCTTGTTCGGTCGGCGCCAATCCTTCGTACCGTGCCCCAACTCTGGTTCATTCTTTGCAACTCAGCCTCCACAGTTCTCCGCCAAGTTGTTTTTGGTCGGCCTCTCTTTCGCTTTCCTTCGGGGGTCCATAACATAGCTGTTCTTGTAATGGCATCAGGGTCCCTTCTGAGGACGTAGCCAACCAAACTCCAGCCTCTGCCAGCTAAGATGGTCAGTGTGCATGTCCTCTTGATTACTTCGAATGAGTAGTTCTTGGTTGGTGATGGTATTCGGCCAAAAGATTCGGTGAATTTTCTTTAGGCACATTGTGTGGAAAGAGGACAGTTTCGACATTTCCTTCTCTGTTACTCTCCAGCATTCTGCACCATAGAGAAGCACAGAAAGTACAAATCTCTCATATAATTTTAATTTGGTGTTTGTACTTTTTTAGGGAGACTTCCAAATGTTGTTGAGACTAGCAAAGGCTGTTCTTGCTTTATACATGCTGTTGGTGATGTCCTTGCTAGTTCTGCCGTCTGGTGTTACTATGCATCCTAAGTACTCGTATGTAAATGTGTCTGTCTGTTCTAGTTTCAGGTTCCTTATTGTTATTGGCTCAGGATTTCCCATATTGAGTGTCATGACCTCTGTCTTTTTCAGATTGATGTTCAGACCCACCTGCTGGCTATACTTCTTCAGTCTATCGGTTTTTTCTTGGATGTGTTGATGTGAATGTGCGAGTAGTGCAATGTCATCTGCATATTCCAGGTCTTCCAGTGTAGAAAATGTTGTCCATATAATTCCTTTTGGACTTCACTAAGTTGTCTGGCGCATCACCCAGTCTATGACTGTCAGAAATAAAGTTGTTGATAAGGGGCATTCCTGTCGTACTCCTGTCTTCACCTCGAAAGTTAGGTTGCTTAACCCAACACTGCATGTAAAGTTAGAATATAGGTGTTTTATAATAGAAACAATGCAGCTATGAATTCCATTGGCATTCAGTATTTTCCATAGGCTGTCCCTGTGTATGCTGTCAAAAGCGTTTTCAAAATCAACAAAGTTAATGTACAGCTGTCTCTGCCATTCTGAGCACTGCTCTATAATGTTCATGAGGGTGAATATATGATCTGCACATTTTCTGTTCTTTCTGAATCCCGCTTGTTCTTTCCCCAGTTTATGGTCTACTGCTTTTGACATTCTGTGGATAATTATCCTGCCTAATATTTTTACTGGGAACTGAGAGGACAGTAATTCCACTCCAGTTGTTGCAGTCTGCAATGTCGCCCTTCTTGGGCAATTTGATAATTATTCCTTTACTCTACTCCGCTGGTGTTGATTCTGTTTTCCAGACTTGTTCAAATAGTGGTTCTAATAGTTCTGCTGCTAGTTTAGGGTCTGCATTGAATAACTCAGCGTTTAAATTGTCGTGACCAGGCGCTTTTCCATTCTTTAACCCTTTGATAGCTGTTATGATTTCTTCTTTTCGTGGAATATCTGTATTTACGTCTTGGTCACTTTCAGCCTCAGGAACATTCAGCTGCGTCTCTGGTGGTTCCTTATCAGTGTTTCTCTGAAGTGCTCTGCCCATCTCGTTTCCTGCCCCTGGGTTGTGGTGATGAGATTTTCTTGCTTGTCTCTTATTAACGTTATATTGTTTGCACCGCATTTTCCGCTAACAGTTTTGGTTATTTTATAAACTGTGCTTTGTTCATTTCTCAGTGCTGCCTCTTCTGCCTGCCTTGCAAGGTCATCCAGAAATGTCCTTTTGTTGGCACGGTTTTGACGTTTTACTTCCTTGTCCAGCTGACTGTACTGTTCACTATATATTGCCTTTAACCTGGGAGACTTAGCTTTTGTTTTCTTTCTTTTCATTTCCTTTCTCTTTGCTATGGTGTTTAGCGTTTCTGGTGTTATCCAGTCTTGGCTCTTTCTTTCCTGGAATCCCAAGCATGCTTTCCTTGTATACTGTTGAAATTATGTTGAATTTCTGGTCAACATCATCAGTCGCTTTATTTTCCTGGCTTTTGACAATTTAATACCGTCTCTTTACATCAACCACAAAAGCTTTTCTGGTGAGGGGGTCCTTGTTTCATGATGTTATATCTTTTCTGTTTGATTGCAATTGGTCCAGCAGCTCCGAGTTTCACCTTCAGTCTTGCTACTACAAGGTGATGATCACTTCCCACATCTGCACCTCTTCTTACTTTCCCGTCTTGTAGTGCATGCCTCCATCTACCATTGATCATAATGTGGTCTATCTGATTTCTGTCCCGTCCGTTTGGTGATTTCTACGTTAACATGTGCACTTCTTTGTGTGGAAAAAGTGCTCCTCCAATGACCAGTTTGTTGATACTGGAGAAGCTTATTAGTTTGTCCCCATTCTCGTTTACTGTTCCACTGCTGCATTTCCCCATTACTCTTTCATTAATAGTATTGTGTGTACTAACTTTCGCAATGAGTTTTACGCCTTCATCTACCGATAATAATCTTATCCTCTAAAGGACACTCCTCGTCAACACCCACACGTTTCGGGCTTCACTGTACATGACACGTTATCCTTTGATAGCGGACAGTCAACGATTAACCAGATGAAATTATACGATTATATCCACATTGGGTTTACTGTTTGTCGCAGACTTATTGTTTAGATAGATAGACTATTGATAGAAGCGAGTTGATTGCTTCAGTCAAGTCTTGATTGCGACTAACAAAAATGTTGTCGAATTAGTAAAGAATAGTTATTTTAAGATAACGAATGTCTACTCGGGCTGGCGTGACTTGCAGATAAAATGCAACTTTCAAGTTTATCTTGATTTTTAACAGTCTGGACACCGGACATATCAGGTAATGATTGCCGGCAAGGTCTCTTACGAATCTCCAGTCATTAGAACAGGTGATACGAGATAATGATTTCGTGTGCTGTCAATAACAATTAGTTGCATCACCTTATATGTCCATGTCAATAATTATCCTGATGATGGGTAGGGGAAAATGTACCGGAAATAAGATAACCTACTTTGCGATTGATTTTTAAATGAAAATGAACTAGCTTAGAACGGTGATTGAATTTAAAGAAAATCAACAATGCGTAATTAACCTCTGCGTAGGCGCGCTTCTTACTATAAGACCTGAGTGTTCGTTGAGTGGCGCCACTCAGATTCCTTTCTCACCAGACTTACTTACTACTTACTTAGTCGTTCCCCTTCTACCGTGAGGTGTAGAGGTTTGGAAGAGAGAGCGCCAGACTATTCTATCGGCTGTCTTCCTCCTGGCCTGGTTCCATTCTAGTCCTCGGTCTTTCAAAGATTGTCTAATGTTGTCTTCCCAGCGGACTCTGGGTCGTCCTCGGGGTCTGGATCCTTGGCTCTTTGTTTCCCATGCTTGTCGTGGTAGCCGATCTTCTCCCATTCTGCAGACATGGCCAAACCATCTTAGTTGGGACTGTTCTACTTGGGTCTGTAGGGGGTGGCATTTTAGGCCTTGACGTATCGTCTGGTTGCGTACCATGTCTCTTCTTGTTACTTCAACCACCTTCCTCAGATACCTCATTTCTGAGGTTTGGATCTGGCTTTTATGGGTTGTAGTCATTGCCCATGACTCGCATCCATATGTCAAGACTGGGACATAGGTGGAGCGGTATACAGCCATCTTCGTTTTCTTACCAACCTCTCTCTTGCTGAGGAATCCTCGATTTATGGCCTGAAAAAGTCTCCCAGCTGCTGCTTTTCGAGTGGCCAACTCTTCTTTGATGCCTCCCTTTCGGTCTATAATAGCTCCGAGGTATTTAAAGTGGTCGACCTGCTCCAGGACCTGTTCTCCCAGCTTAATGTGATGTCTTCTTTCTTCTCGTGATATCACCATGGATTTTGTTTTAGAGCTGCTTATGACCATCCCTCTCTTCTCCATCTCTTCCTTCCAGACTTGCAGATTGGATTGGAGATGTGCCTCTGATTTAGCAATCAGGGCAACATCATCAGCAAATGCCAGCTCTGAAATATAGACATGTCTCATCTTCCAGTACCCCACTGAATACTTTCTTGTTCTCTCCTTACATGCCTTGATGCCATCGTCCATAAGGAGTATGAAGAGGTAAGGATTAAAAGCTAGAAGATTTGCTAGAGAGTGATAGAAGCTGACTTACTTTTTCGGTGAAAGTAAAGGTACTAAACGTCTATAAATCTGCCCCTGTGTTAAAAGCGAGATGTTATAACATATCAATTATTGTTAGCTCACAGGTGACAGACTGCATCTTCACAGTTGCAGGACGCTATCGCATGTGCATCAAAGACTGAGTATAATCTATTCATAAAAGATGGGGTACGTTTTAGCATGTACATTTTCTTATTTTATATGTACATTTAACATGCATTTAAATGCTAATGGATATCAAGATGGGTATGAGACTGGCAACCTAATCATGTACAGTAACATGCCACATTAACCACCACTGCAAGAGCTGATGACTGCTTATTGCTGGTTTCCTTATAAGTTTAGAAACTGAGAAAGGTTTGAAAAATTGGAGGGATAAGCCCCCCCCCCCCCCCCCCCCCCCCCCCCCCCCCCCAGTCGCAGGCGACAAGGAAGCGGTAGAAAAAGCGAATGAAAGGTAAAAATTTGTGATGAATAAAGAAAAGATATAGAAATTTATTAATCATAAATCTCTCTGCCACAATATTTATATTTATATATATACTGTATATATATAATTTCCGAAATTGATCCATTTGTCTTCTTTCGCTCTCCGAACCCACTTTCATCCGACTCGAGTGTCCGGGATTTTAAACTCATGGGTATCGGGTACAATTTAGAGGAAGATGAAATGGTGGAGGAAAGCGGAGGTTGCCTGATGCTTACATCAGGAGACATAAACCTTAAGAGAGGTACTATTAAATCCATCTCCAAAATTTTCTAACATTAAATCCGTCTCCAACATTTTCTAACATTAAATCCATCTCCAACATATTCTAACATTAAATCCATCTCCAACATTGTCTATCATTAAATCCATCCCCAACACTGTCTATCATTAAATCCATCTCCAATATTGTCTAACATTAATTCCATCTCCAAAACTGTCTAACATTAAATCCATCTCCACCATTGTCTAACATTAAATCCATCTCCAACATTGTCTAACATTAAATCCATCTCCAACATTGTCTAACATTAAATCCATCTCCACCATTGTCTAACATTAAATCCATCTCCAACATTGTCTAACATTAAATCCATCTCCAACACAGTCTAACATTAAATCCATCTCCACCATTGTCTAACATTAAATCCATCTCCAACATTGTCTAACATTAAATCCATCTCCAACATTGTCTAACATTAAATCCACATTCCCTGACATTTTACTTCATGTTCTCTGTTTATTCCCAGCCGTTAAGAACCTGGGGAGAAAAGCTTTCAAGCGTGTAAAAGATGCGTTGTTTTTTCTGGTGTCATAAATGTACTCGTATTTCTATAACATTATTATCCCACCTGCTCTAGGGCTTTACCTTGACCTGTTACAAGAACGTTTTATGTTCACGGCTTATGGTTGTATCCGATTTCTCTGTACACTAAAGGGGGAATCGAAAAATCACTCCCTAATTTTATATCATCACTTGTGTCTGTTGTATGTGTATGAAACAATTAATGCCAAGAAAGGAACAATAACTGTTATTTGACAAGATAGTATATCTTTTGTCATTTTTATTCCCAGAAATAAAATATTAATTTAAAAACTATAATAAAAATCTAAGATTCTCAATAACATGACGTTACAAGAGACAGTAAAAGTTAATGCTCGCTACCAAATATGTTGAACAGACTGGATCTCACGTTTGGTTATGTTTTTTGACATGGCAGTCCATTGTCTTTATTTTGAAGACCCAGCTGTACATGGGTACCTAGCTCCGCTCTTGAGTTAGGAAGGCAAAGGCAGGGAACTGGTCACTCCATCTCTCAATGCTGGATCTAATATAGTGTAGTCTCTAACACTTCATCCCCATACGGCAGTATCTGCTACAAGACTACCTTTTTTGTTTCATGTAAATTAGTTGAATAGAAGTGGAGAACATTAAAAGTAGGAGACGACTTTTGACTCCGCCCTGTATATCACATTATGGAAAAACGAAACAACTGTTTTTTTTTTTTTAATAATTAAAAATTAAAAGCAACGTGGTTTAAAATAAAATGTAACGAAACAAAAAAAAAATAAATAAATAAATAAGCCAAAACAAAAAAGTCACACGTAAAGTGATCATTATTGTTAAGATGATGGTGGTTATGATGATGATAATAATAATGGTAAGGGAAAAAAAGAAGATAAGTAATGTGCCGAGTTGAAGTTCAAACGAAAGAAGATAACAGATCACAGGCGACATTCGTCTTAAATAAGCAGACTGTTAGAGACAGCGTGGTGAAGGGGAAAATGTGATTGTCTTGTCGGGGACTGCCAAGTCAAGTGATTTGGTCCCGTAATTCGGCTGCTATCAGATGTGAAGAATTGAAAAAAATCCGTTGCATGGCTATTTAAGGAATACCATATATGTTGTTTTAAAATGCTTGCGCTTGGATTTCCACCGTTTTATATAGACAGACAGACAGGCAGACAGACGGACAAGCGGACAGACGGACAGAGAAGCAGAGATAGACTGATAGAGAAACATACAGGTAGACAGATAGAGAAATAGACCAACAGATCAACAGATAGAGAGACAAACAGACGGACAAACAGAGAGAGGTACGGGTGGATAGATAGACAGGCAGACAGAAAGACAGTCAGGTAGGCAGACAGATATACGGACGAACAGACGGATTGATGAATAGATAGACAGATAGATACACAAACAGGTAGACCGACCGACCGAATTACAGAGAGACAAACAGACAGATGTATAGACATATAGATAGGAAGACATATAGGTAGATAAATAGACGGACAGACGAAAGGATGGACAGACAGACCGACAGACGGACGGACGGACGGATAGACAGACAGACAGACGGACGGACGGGCGGGCGGGAGGATGGATGGATGGATGGATGGATGGATGGATGGATGGATAGATAGATAGATAGATAGAGAGAGAGAGAGAGATAGATAGATAGATAGAGAGAGAGAGAGAGATAGATAGATAGATAGATAGATAGATAGATAGATAGATAGATAGATAGATAGAGATAGATAGATAGATAGATAGATAGATAGATAGATAGATAGATAGATAGATAGATAGATAGATTCACTATGAACATTTGTTTACCCATAAGATAAATGCTGTATTAACTAACATCCCTTGACCTTGGACTGAGGAAAAAGTGGGCTTGACTCAACAGAACGATTGACACGGTTATTCGTTTTCTATTACTCAGGATTAATCCCGCTGCAACAGCCGCGGGTGTTGGAATGGTATTTGATAAAAGTTTGGAACAGAAGACGGCATCCGCCATGTTGTCCTGTGTTGTCGGACTGACTATCCATACTTACGTTACAGCTATCCTTAGTACTAACTCCAAAACTGTTTCGAGCGTTATAAAAAATATTAACGTCCGCCAAACACTGAGACGAAAAAAAATATACAGTTCGTAGCAAAAACGTGTTTTTTTTTTTTAACCAACAAAGCGGCCTCTAGTCTACTGTCCTCTGCTTGAACTGGATATCCATTCACATTTTAATTCAGAACCGTGTACCATATTTAGTGCAAGTACGGTAGCATTGTAGTTTTTAACATCCTTTCTTCCTCAGTACAAAGTGTGCACCAACTGAAACCAAGTCCGTATCATTTCACTTGAATTATATTTTTTCTCTTTTTCATAACCAACAGAAATTGGTAAAATTGATAAAATTTTGAGCGAATAGCCAGTTTGGACGCTTCAATCGAAGTAGATGACACGAAATAAGTTCGTTCTCTTTTCTGGTTTTCAATCCTCTCCGGCATTATTGCTCTACCATTCCTTTTACGCGCTAATTCTTCCAGTATTCGTTGTTTCCTCTTTCATTCTTCATGGTTTTATTATCATATCTTTCACTCCCTTACTATTATCTGACCTCTTGACCTGTCTGAAGCAACACTGACTTCTGTTTGTGCAAGGTGAAGTGTTAACGTTACGTAACAGCTTCCTCCCAACAGAAAAGGCATCTTTAAGTAGCGAGACGGGGTGCCTGAACAAACGTGTGATACGGGGACATGGGTTGCAAATAATTGACACTGTGTTGTTTCAGTGTTCCAATATGGGTGCCAGATAATACTTGGAGATAAGTCGTCAGTTTGCAAACATGACATGCGCAAATACACGGTCAATTTTACGGGGATGTCAGAAGGAGACAATCTTATTAAAGATTAAGACACGAACAGTTAAGTTTTTTTGGCAATGCGATATTACTGTATATACCTTGAGATTATCAGCAATTTCGGTAAATGTTCCTTTTATCGTGCGCCAAACACTCATATTTACAGGGACCTCATTGCAATTCAGAGCATTTTAAATGTGTGCATGCCCTGTATACATTTTATTAAATAAATACATTTCCTGTCAGGTAATGATATACACTTGTAAATGCATAGTTGTAATTTGCATGCATAATGACAATCTGCTTTCTGAAGTGAACTACCATATAATTATGCAACAATATTAATATTTACAAAAAAGAATTTTAAATATTGTTTTTACATTGTTATTTTCCAAAATAACGTGCTGAATTTTTAAAAGCTGCATTGTAAAAACAAGAAAATCGTAGATTATAAATTACATACAATCTTTAGTTTTTTAATAAGCTGCTAATTTCCATCTAAAATAAAAATTTTAATAAAATTATTTCCCTAAGTGCATACCGTTTCTGGTTTAATTATGGCGTTGCGGTACTTCAGTTTTGGTTTTTCCGATTTTTCGAGGGCATCATATCTTAAGATCTGTCAGTGTGGCAAAGTGACTGGTCCAGCAAGGGGGATGACTCATCGTCGCTTGGTTAACGATTAGTCAGATGTTAAGATAATCTTATGATGCTTAACGGGAAGCTCTGACGATTGGTTTCGATTTTTAATTATGTAGCAGTCATTAGATTACGTCAAAGTAGGGTAGAAGCAGTTTTTGGGAGGTAATTCTAGAAGCTATGACTCACCTGTCTGTCTTGCATCAGAATATTGGCACTATATATACAGGCCCAAATTATTAGTCGGCGCTCACAAGTCCTGGATTATTATTGCCGTGAATAGTGCCAGACATAAATTCAGTCTGCCTGGTTAGTGGATATTCTGATAAAGTCTGGGTATGTACAAAGTCTTAATAAATTAGGGGTGTAGAAATTTCAGCTAAAGGATTTTGACAAGTCAGAGTAAGCTTTCTGCTGGGATTTAATTTTATTTTTGTCGGTAGTTTGCCATCAATTACCTGACTTCTGCCAGTGTATTGTAAGTTTCAGTGGTAATCATACGAAGTATAGCCAGTGTAGTTCTGTGTAAAAAGTTTGGTGATATTATTAATTAATATATCTCTATATGAATTTAGGACCTACGGCTGGTGTAGTATAGTGTAATATATTAAGAGTACCAGACTATGTTATGATAACATTGAAGATAACAGTATATTAAATCGGGAGTGTGGTTTAACTAGTGGCCATGGGTATTTAAGTTAGATGCTGAAGAATAAGAGTGGTGAAGGGAGTTTAGATGGCGTATGCAGTTGTGTGTACATATTTGTGCTATTTTGATAACCCTCAATGGGCTGCCTTTTAATATAAGAACAGTGCTTGGAAATTTTTTAAGTAAAAGTTATTTTATCGGGATACAGCGAAGTGGTGTTGTGGTGGGTAACTGACTCGGTCACGAGTGTGGTGAAGTGGGATGTTATAAATATTTATAGGGGACTTAGTGTACTGACTGAGATCAGCTGTGAAGGTATCTATATCTATTAAGAGTAGTGTATTATAGATAACCTTACTTGCTACCACATATCTATATATCTCAGTCAGAATTATTCTGGAATAGTGTGATGACTACGTTATGTGTCTAGGGTATGTGTATGATGAAGTGTAAGTCACAACAACAGACAGATAAACAATTTAATTTAATCCACTACTCTTGACAACACTGTGACACTCACATACATATAACACTCTATGAGAATATCTTAAGGAGTCACTGATAACTTTTCAAATAACAATATGTATTCATGGTTATCATAAAGGTATATGTGTCCTGATTCAAATACAAAGGAACCAGGAATCACAATCAATTTTAATTACAAGTATATGTACAGACTTTATCAATGTGAATATTGTAGTGACATATATTATTAAAAATATCCTATGTGTGTCAGTTGTGTAGTGGTAATATGAGGTAATACTGGTTTTGTTTTGTTCAAGCTCTGTTGGTATTTGTCATCATGACTTCAATAGTTTGTCTTTTGGGACTATTATTGGAGATGTTCTCAGTTCCTGATATTAAGACAATTAAATTCCCCTCTGAATGTTATTTTTACAAAGTTATTTCAAGATGAGGGGACATAATGTTGAGCTCAGCTGGCCAAATCAGCTTATCTTGCGTGATGGCGGCAGGGAAGGACTCCTCTGCTCGAATTCTCCTCTGGGCTCTGGAGACACCTCACTGATAGCTAAATGGACCAAGGAGTATGCTGTCCGACTCTGGATTCAGCAAAGCTCTGACCAGGTGCTGCTCAGTACCATCAAGACCACGGTCCCACAATTTCATGGAAATAAACACAGATACGTTGATTAGCAATGAATTCTGGCACAATTACTGGCACAAATTCCCATCTGCTTATGTTCCAGGCTTTTATTTAACACAAATATGAGCTGGCTTCAACGCACTGTTGCTTTATCAAGATTATTTGCACTAGTGGTCTCGAACTAACGCTCCTAAGTGAGTATATCAGCGAGTCTAGCCAATGAGGCCACGTTTCGACAAGTGTTTGAAAAAATGTTACCTTTTCACGTCTCCCCTAACAACGAAAGATAGTATTTATAGCCCGACCAATCGTGGTTAGTCTTTCATTTGTTGCGCTCCAATCAATTTGGAGTTTACATGGTAGGCTAATTCTGTAACGTAAGATTTTTTTCAAACACGTTATAAAAAAATTTTATGAGCAGAAATGATTCCATGCTGTCAGGCATCCCCACTATTTTATTTTGGGTATAATTTATTAATTCCTGGACTATTTGCGTAACGTTTTACATATTCTTTGTCAGCAAGCCCTAAGGAACCCAAATATCCAAATTTAAAAGAGCTACGTGGCTGCGTTCAAAATATGTATTTTCTACCTCCTGTTTCGAAGATGTGCTGTCTGGGTACTGTTATGTTTTCAACCGTAAACCCATCTATTGTTATCTTTCCTAATAAGCGTTTTTTATGATTTATAAACCTAACTCTGGGATGGGTAATGTATTTTATCACTGTCCGTCTGAAAAAAAGTTAGTGCATGTAGTCTTACACGCGTGATGGCAGCATTTGTGTATCGCGCGACGCGTGTTGCATGCGTTCCTGATTTTCAGCCCTCCCTCTCTCTCTATCCTTTTGTCCATCTGTCTTTTGATCTTGGTAACATAGTGTAGAAAAAGACATGAATGGAATTTAAAATTTAGGTCAACTTGCATATTTCAAGGTTTTTCTTAGAAAGGCAGCACATTTTATTGTGTGTTTGGGAAACGCGTGTATGTTGCAGAAGGCCTTTAATATCAACGTGAAACGTTACAATTTGCATACGCAGTAGAAAACAAGGGGATTTCGAGTACAGTCATTGTGACAGCACTGTTCTTTACCATTCTTCTTCCTTTATTTATTATATGTATTTATTAGGCTTTATATTTACTTGATAATTTATATATGTGGATTAGAATATTCCACGACACCTCCCCTCTTAAAACAGACATTATATGTCAGTCCTTTATTCTATATTCACATAGAGAAATTTATTATTATTTCTGGGGTTTACGGTGATTCTCATCACACGGATGGCGGCTTAAAAAATCCGCTCCCAAATTGGTTTTTCCAGATATATACTCAATGCTAAAATTATATGGAGCCAGAAGTAAAGACCATCGGAGTAACCTAGAGTTCTCATGCTTAGCCTGTGCTAGAAACGATAACGGTTTGTGGTCTGTTTGCAACTTAAATGCCTTCCCATATAGATAAATATTGAATTTCTTTATCGCCCATATTACTGCAAGACATTCCTTTTCGCTAGTTGAGTAATTGATTTCAGCTTTATTCAACTTTCTGCTAGCATATGCCACTGGGCTTAATTCCCCATCCAATGCATCTGATTTCTGTAGTAGAGTTGCTCCTAGCCCAATATTACTGGCATCCGTCCTTACAATGAATTCTTGACTTAAGTCAGGTAATTTCAAAATGGGTTTACTTGTGAGCTTTTCCTTCAATTCTTGGTAAGTCATTTCACATTGTGGTGTCCATGTAATGCGATCTGGATGTCCTTTACGTGTCAATTCAGTTAACGGTGCACATATGGAATTAAAGTTTTTGATATACTTCTGGTAGAAACCACATAATGAGACAAAGGATCTCACGTCCTTCTTGGTTTGTGGTCTCGGGGCTTTCTGTAGTTTCTCTAAATTCTTTGGGTCAGGGGTCATGTTTCCCTGATAAACTGTGTGTCCCAAAAATTCCAATTCTTTACATCCAACGCAACATTAAGTTGGTCGGGCTGTTAAATTTGCCTCCCTAAGTCGATTAAACAGCATGTTCAGAGAGTCAATGTGTTCCTCAAATGTTTATGTTGCTATAAGGATATCATCCATAAAATTTGTTATACAGGGATTATTCAGAGGATCCAATAATTTTCTCATCATTCTAGAGAAGACACTAGGCGCATTCTTCAATCCAAATGGCAATCTATTAAACTCATAGTGTCCTTCTGAGGTACTAAAAGCTAGGTATGGTCTAACCTCAGGCTTTACTGGAATCTGATAGTATCCTTTACTCAGATCCACTTTTGAGAAATATTTAGCTTTATTTAGTCTGGCAAACAGCTGATTTGTATCCGGCAATGGATCCACCTGTCCTTCTGTAATAGCATTCAGTCTCCTGTAATCTATACAGAGTCTATGTTCTCCAGAGGGCTTCCTTAAGAGTACCACACCGGAACTATACGAAGACTCACTGTGCGAAATAATTCCTTCCTTCAATAGATAGTCTATCTCTTCCTTCAAAGCTTTCTCCTTAGCAAACGGAATCGAATATGGTTTCATACAGAGAGGTGTGGAGTCTATTAGTTTCATATCACATTCCAATAGGTTTGTATGCCCTGGTCGGTCTGTTAACACCTCTGCATGATTATTTAGAACCTGTTGCACTCTCTCTTTCTGAGTTTTCGTTAAATGTGTACTGATTTTCACCTGTGCTGCTGTCTCACAGGGGTGTAATGGATATTCAAATGATGAAAGTGGTTCCTTTTTCATCTCCATGGCGATGGACAAGGTCAACAAGTGTGTCTCTTCCTGATGTTCTCTTTCCAAATATTTCTTCAGGAGATTCACATGATAGATTTTTTCTTTCCCCTTCTTATCTATCTTATAATTTGTTCTAGACACCTTCTCTAGAACTGTATATGGACCCTGCCATCCAATTTGTAACTTATTCTGACTCCCAGGCAAAAGAAGCAGTACTTTCTCTCCCACAGCCAAATTTCTGTCCTTCGCCTTCCTGTTATAATAGGCAGCATGTTTCTTCCTGGCTTGTTTCAAATTTTCATTGGCAAGTTTCCAGCCAGTTTTTAACCGAGTGGTCAGCTCATTCACATATTGGTATGAAGATGTAATGTTTTCCTCTGCCTTTTCATCAGTCCACGTTCTTAACATAGCTACATATGGACCTTTAATTGTGTGGACCTATTTGTCCATGCACCGGTATGGTCTCTTCCACTCGAAGCTTTATAGTGATGATTTTTCCTCCCAGAATTATCATTCACAAAACGACCGCTACCAATTTTTCTCTTGGGGCTGTCTCCCCACTTAAAATTCTTGATGAGAGATTTCCTCTCTACATCCTCTTCCTCCAGTTTGTTTAAGTCCGATTGAGGGATTTTCGGCTTATCCTGGGGTAAGACATCTTTTTGCACTCTCCGCATAGTGGCCATTGTAAAACAGTTAAGTGAAGCTTGTCCGTGAAAAGGGGCTTCCCATTCCATTTGGTCCACTTTTTCAAATTTATATTTCTTTTTATTATCAGGCCTAATTTTGCCCCGGGGCGTGTCCAGGTCCTGATCCATGTTCCCACTTGTGGGTGTTCCCTCATGTGCTATGCTACACCTTTCTACAAAATTCTCAATGTCCCATCTTGCTTTGGGCCAATAATAATTGTGAGCCACCTTTTGAATGATGGTACCTATCTTCTCATGGTCCCCATCTGGTTTCACATGTAGGCTCCTTATTAAGTCTGCCCTATATCTTTTAGGAAGTACCAGTTGTCCCTGACCTTTGGATCTAGCTCCAGTCTTCCTATACATCAACTTGTTTTTCATGTAAAAATCTCCCTTGCCTGGAGTTGTATGACAAGTTGACAATTTCTGAAACAAGGCTTGAGTGTTTTATCCCCAGCCTGTGCCTTCCTCATCTCTTCTGGAGTGGTATCTAACATAATATCCTCCTCCTGTCTTGAGGTCGACCTGACCTGAAGGGTTGCCATATAAACAGGTTTCCTTCTGCAACGGTCAGTGTCATGATTGTCCATCTGACAATTTTTACACCACCTTTTTCCTTGGTTGAAAGATTTTCTTTCATCATATTTCCTTTCATCGAATTGTGGGAATTTATTTTTATTTTCATACCGTGGCCTATCAAACTGGTGCTTACCTTTGTGTTGATCCCTAGGATCAAATTTATTAAAGTTCTGTGTTGCCCTAAAGTTATCCACTTGTTTCTTTTTATTACCTGTTACCTCTGCTTGAGCTGCTTGATACCTTTCAGCAACATTTAGCAACTCACCCAGCCTCTCTGCACCTTGTTCCATGAGAAACTTTCTCAGGTCTGGAGCCATGGACTCTCTTAATTGCTCTATAAGGACCATTTCCTTAAGATCTTGGGTTTTCCCCAGAGAAGTCCATTTCTCCAAGTATGTCTCTATTCGTGCAGAGAACTGGTGATAGGTTTCACCTGACAGTAGTTTAGCATTCCTAAATTTTTTCCTATAAAATTCTGCATTCTTTTCATATCTTAACAAAAGAGCCTGCTTTAGCATATCATAATTTTCCTGATCACCTCTGCTCATTTTTGCAAAAACTTCATAAGCTGCCCCACGAAGTCCCTGAGATAACTTTAAGCTCCACCTTTCTCTCTCTAACCCATACGTGGTAGCTAATAGTTCATATCTATTTATATAGCTCTCAATATCATCGTCTTTCTCAACAAAATGATCTAAATGAAAGTTCATAGCTGAGGTTGAGGCTCCCTGAGTAACCGTAGCATCAGAGGCAAAGGGACTGGCACCATTTTCAGGAGCATGGCCTTGAAACTCAAACTCCCTTAGTCGTAACTCATGTTCCCTTTGTAATCTCTTCTCCTCCTTTTCTGCTTCCCTCTCTGCAGTCAATCTTCTTTCTTCTGCAGCTACTTTCTTCTCTTCTCTTTCTGCAGCTAATCTTTTGTCTTCTCTTTCTGCTTCCAATTTCTTAGCCTCAGCCTCAATCTGCAACCTCTTAGTCTCAGCCTCAATCTGCAACCTCTTAGTCTCAGCCTCAGCTTCAAATTGTAACTTCTTAATTTCCCTTTCAGCCTCTAACTTTCTTTCGGCTTCAAACCTTCTTTCTTCGCGTTCAATAAATTTGTCACATTCCGTAGTAACATAGGCAACCATAACTTGCCCATCTAATCCTAACTCCTTTGCAGTCTGAACAGCAGCAGATCGAAACTTGGCCAGGTCCGCCATTGTCTATCAGGTAAGTTTATACAATGTCTAACCAACAATTTAATCTCTAAATATATCTAATGGACAACACAGGCACCGTGAGCTCAACCTTATTCAATTCCACCCAAGGATACCTTTTAATTCTTATATTCCCTGAAGTGAATTACCCCCAATATTTTTAATAGGGAAAGATTCAAAATCCCAAGAGCGAGACCCCAATATATGTGGTGAAGTGGGATGTTATAAATATTTATAGGGGACTTAGTGTACTGACTGAGATCAGCTGTGAAGGTATCTATATCTATTAAGAGTAGTGTATTATAGATAACCTTACTTGCTACCACATATCTATATATCTCAGTCAGAATTATTCTGGAATAGTGTGATGACTACGTTATGTGTCTAGGGTATGTGTATGATGAAGTGTAAGTCACAACAACAGACAGATAAACAATTTAATTTAATCCACTACTCTTGACAACACTGTGACACTCACATACATATAACACTCTATGAGAATATCTTAAGGAGTCACTGATAACTTTTCAAATAACAATATGTATTCATGGTTATCATAAAGGTATATGTGTCCTGATTCAAATACAAAGGAACCAGGAATCACAATCAATTTTAATTACAAGTATATGTACAGACTTTATCAATGTGAATATTGTAGTGACATATATTATTAAAAATATCCTATGTGTGTCAGTTGTGTAGTGGTAATATGAGGTAATACTGGTTTTGTTTTGTTCAAGCTCTGTTGGTATTTGTCATCATGACTTCACTAGTTTGTCTTTTGGGACTATTATTGGAGATGTTCTCAGTTCCTGATATTAAGACAATTAAATTCCCCTCTGAATGTTATTTTTACAAAGTTATTTCAAGATGAGGGGACATAATGTTGAGCTCAGCTGGCCAAATCAGCTTATCTTGCGTGATGGCGGCAGGGAAGGACTCCTCTGCTCGAATTCTCCTCTGGGCTCTGGAGACACCTCACTGATAGCTAAATGGACCAAGGAGTATGCTGTCCGACTCTGGATTCAGCAAAGCTCTGACCAGGTGCTGCTCAGTACCATCAAGACCACGGTCCCACAATTTCATGGAAATAAACACAGATACGTTGATTAGCAATGAATTCTGGCACAATTACTGGCACAAATTCCCATCTGCTTATGTTCCAGGCTTTTATTTAACACAAATATGAGCTGGCTTCAACGCACTGTTGCTTTATCAAGATTATTTGCACTAGTGGTCTCGAACTAACGCTCCTAAGTGAGTATATCAGCGAGTCTAGCCAATGAGGCCACGTTTCGACAAGTGTTTGAAAAAATGTTACCTTTTCACGTCTCCCCTAACAACGAAAGATAGTATTTATAGCCCGACCAATCGTGGTTAGTCTTTCATTTGTTGCGCTCCAATCAATTTGGAGTTTACATGGTAGGCTAATTCTGTAACGTAAGATTTTTTTCAAACACGTTATAAAAAAATTTTATGAGCAGAAATGATTCCATGCTGTCAGGCATCCCCACTATTTTATTTTGGGTATAATTTATTAATTCCTGGACTATTTGCGTAACGTTTTACATATTCTTTGTCAGCAAGCCCTAAGGAACCCAAATATCCAAATTTAAAAGAGCTACGTGGCTGCGTTCAAAATATGTATTTTCTACCTCCTGTTTCGAAGATGTGCTGTCTGGGTACTGTTATGTTTTCAACCGTAAACCCATCTATTGTTATCTTTCCTAATAAGCGTTTTTTATGATTTATAAACCTAACTCTGGGATGGGTAATGTATTTTATCACTGTCCGTCTGAAAAAAAGTTAGTGCATGTAGTCTTACACGCGTGATGGCAGCATTTGTGTATCGCGCGACGCGTGTTGCATGCGTTCCTGATTTTCAGCCCTCCCTCTCTCTCTATCCTTTTGTCCATCTGTCTTTTGATCTTGGTAACATAGTGTAGAAAAAGACATGAATGGAATTTAAAATTTAGGTCAACTTGCATATTTCAAGGTTTTTCTTAGAAAGGCAGCACATTTTATTGTGTGTTTGGGAAACGCGTGTATGTTGCAGAAGGCCTTTAATATCAACGTGAAACGTTACAATTTGCATACGCAGTAGAAAACAAGGGGATTTCGAGTACAGTCATTGTGACAGCACTGTTCTTTACCATTCTTCTTCCTTTATTTATTATATGTATTTATTAGGCGTTATATTTACTTGATAATTTATATATGTGGATTAGAATATTCCACGACAACGAGCTGGCCTCAGAAGCAATGAGGTCAGACCGCGTCTGTGTTAAGCGTAATAGACAACCTGTTGTCAATGAAAAAAATAGGGGAAGGGGTGAGCTGTTAAGTCTGACCCCAGAGCAGAAATAGGGTAGAGCATGAGGGCTTGTATTGAGTGCAGTTTTATTATGGTAAGGGAAAGCGGGGTGTATGTGTGATAAACGAGCGCAAAGGCCTTATTGCTCCATCTTTTCCTACATTCTTCATACTGTATTTTCTCCGACATTTGCTCTCTCATCTCATATTTGCGATCCACATTTGCTATTTCATTGTTGTGATTACTCGCGACCGGTATCTAGAGAACCACATTTGTTCTTTCATCGGGGGAAATAAAGTCCTTTGATTGAGTCCACATGCCTGACATTATCATTTGAAGCCCACATTGTATCGTGATAAATCTGGTAAAAACACATATGGTCATCCTAATCAAACTGTAATTTCTGTGACACCACATTGGACGCCCAGATTGGCCAGGGGAAAACGTGGCCGCGGTTCAGACAAGCGTGGGTTGACCACATTGGACGCCCAGCTTGGGCAGGGTGACTTCCAGAAATATATAATACCGCATAATCTACTAGAGTGAGGCAGCATCATCATTCAATCATCATTATCGATCGAGAACTCTCGGTCACGTTCTCGAGTGCAGTGAAAGTTTTCAGTACGCTACAAAAGACGAATTTCAGATAAGTTTTTTTCTCTTCTTTAACATATTTAAACTAAATATTATTAACCACCTATAGTATTCGTTAATTGCTTTTAAACGTTAGCTAAAATTGATAGGGGTATTGGAATAAATAAAATATTAGTGAAATAGAATAAACACAGGTAGGCCAACCACGTGTGGTCTTCATTTGTAAAGTGCAGTAGCCATCTTGCTTTTCTTTGTGTAATTAATACAGGCATCTTTCAGCGCAGAGCCGCGCGTGAAAAAAAATCAAATTTAATACAAATTTACTAGCTTAGTAGTAGGACTATTCAGCCCTTAATTATTGATAGCTAAACATAATTTAAAATTTATATTTAAAAAAAAAATAAATAAATAAATAGGCCTAAATAAATAAATATATTAACTTGCCTGGTGTTAATTTAGCAAAAAAAGGGCAAATAAGTACAACATAATGCTAACCAGATTGCAGTTAGGGGAGGGAAAAGCTTGGAGCAAATCATCAGAAAGACATACTAAGGAAGGAACATCAAAACGGACAGAAAATGAGAGGAACAAAAGCCCTGGTCTAAAGGACACAGAAATTAAGGGCAAAATGGAAACCATCAATGAAAAAACAAAAGTGAACCCTGAAGTAAATAAAGACAGGGGAACAAACAAAAAGAGCAACGAGAAAAAAACAGAAATTCTGACTTCAAAGCAAGGTGCTGCAAACAATGGATCACCACCTTCGACAGGAAATAAAGCCGCAGAACACATTAGGAAGGACAAAGAGGGAAATGCAAGCCAATGCACTCAGGAAACCAAAGAACACAAAGAAAGTGCCGAGGACAGCCTAAAGGAAACAAAAACCCACAGAAGAAGAGTTAAAATCACTCAAGTAGGAGGGACAGAAGCCACTCTGAGAGCCCTACCCGATGACAAAATCATGGTTATCCTAGAAAAAAATAATAGACAAAAAATCTATTAACAGATTACAAAAAACAAGCAATGGTGTAGTAATCTGTTTGAACAGCACAGAAAAAGCCAAGGTCCTAATAAATGAACTGAAAGAAAAGTCCAAAGAAGTACAACTCCCACATAAAATAAATATACAAATGGAGCTGATCAAAGAGATTAGAAAAGTCGTAATCAAGGGCATCGATACAAACCTAACAGAAGAAGAGATCCACACAAACATAGTGAAAGAAAACCCAGAAACTAAGATAGAAAAGGTAGAACGAATTAAAACTAAGCTGCAGAAGAATACATCAGTGATAGTGTTGAGTGTGCAGGGTACAGAAATACCCAAAGAGATCAAAATCTGCAAGAGAATCAGGAAGACTGAAACATTCATACCACCAATCATCCAATGCACAAATTGTCAAGGCTTTAGTCATATGCAGCATGCTTGTAAAAGAGCAACAAGATGTAGTTTCTGTGCAGGAGCACACAAACACAGAGACTGCACAATGGCTAAAGAGGACAAAGACTACAAACAAGAAAATAAAAACAGAAGATGTGCAAACTGCCAGGGTAACCACAGTGCCAGGTACCAGGGGTGTCCAGTCTTCCAAGAGACAAAATACATACTTAAAGAAGCTCTAGAAACCAACACACCAATCTGGAAAGTGAAAGAAACACAGAAAGCAAACAGCCACCTTCAAAACTCCCAAGAAAACAACATCAAGAAACAAATAAAACAAATAACCACTGAAGTACAAAACATAAAGGAGAAAATACAGAAAAAAGATGAAAGTAAAACACACATAAGCAACAGCGAAGTAGAAAAAAACACAGAAGAGACAGAACATAACATCACCCAAGCCAGGCAGGTATTAGAAGAAATTAAAATAGCACATCAGGCAATAGAAAGAGACCTCAAAATAATAACAGAAATAAAAGAGGCTAATGAAGAAATCCTTAAAAAAATAGAGAGAGAAAGAGCTAGTTTGTCAGACGAAAAAATGGAAGAAAAATTTAAGGAAACAGTGGAACTACACCTAACATACATAGCAGAAAGAGTTCGGAGTACAATGGTTACTTGGAATGATGAGTTTGTGGAGAACATTAGAGATAGTGAACAAAACCAAAAGAAGTAGATCCCCTATCAAAGAACCTAATAAAAACAATAACATAACTAAGCTAACCACACTAAATGGGGACCAAAGACTCTAGAGCTATCAAAGTAGTTCAGTGGAACTGTAGGGGTGCCAGGAAGAACCTGATGTCTCTTATGGGACAGTATAAGGAGGCAAAACCCATCTTTGCAATACAAGAAACTCTCCTGAACTCCAAACAGAAACTGAACTACCAAGGGTATATAACACTTAGAAATGATAGACCTGAGGGAAGAGGAGGGGGCGTGGCCCTTTTAATACATGAAGACTACAAAATAGTAAATTGGGAACAATTCAACACAGAAAATATTGAAGGAATAAGTGTAACATTAGACAGTGAGCCAGATAACTTAAAAATAATAAACATTTATAGCCCCAAGGGTAATATAACCGATAGGGACATTGTCACTATTAACACACAAATAGACCAAAGAACATTATTGGTAGGTGACTTTAATGCACACCATGAGGCATGGGGTAACAACAGTAATGATCCAGCAGGAAAAAGACTGTTGGACTACATTGAAAGTGCCGAGCTAATCATACTAAATGATGGCTCAGTGGCAAGGGTTAACCCATGCAACAGGGGAGGAGATACAGCAATAGACATAAGTATTATAACACCAAACCTAGCCTCTGCTAAATGGGAAGTACTGAATGACTCCAGCTCAGACCACTTACCCATAGAAGTAAACCTAAACGACAAATATAGAACTAGTCCAAAAAGCTCGAAACCTACATTCAACCTAAAAAAGGCAAATTGGGAGTCCTTCCAATTGGAGCTAAGTAAACTAAGCATAGAACAAATTGAATCTAACAATATAGATATATTTGCAGAAAAACTAACAAATGAGATTTTAAAAATAGCAATAAAATATATACCAAACAGGAATATGCCTGAGCACTTAAAACCAACACAAAAAGGTAAAAATAGGAAAAGAAACAAAGATAAAAATCCAGTACCATGGTGGACAGACAGATGTTCAGAACAACTGAAATTGAGGGAGAGGGCCCTTACAAAGTATAGAAAAACCAAAACTGAAGAGAATTACACAAACTATAAAAAAATAAGAAATGAAACAAATAAAATAATATTCAGAGCTAAAGAAAAGAGTTGGAGAACTTTTTGTCAAACATTAAACCATAGGTCACAAGTAACTACAGTTTGGAGAAAACTAAAAGCAATTAAAGGAGGAAACCACAAGAAATTTAAAATCCCAACAATTAAAATACCAGAGAGAGCTGAAACAGATAGAGAAAAAGCCAACATACTAGCTAAATACTTCTATCAGGTTAGTTCAATAGACAGTCTAGATAAGGCAGAAATAAATAGACGGAAGACACTGCTAGAAAAATTAAAAGGAGAAAATATGGACACCACACAGGATGCTAATTATTTAAATGCAGATATTACAGTAGATGAAATAGATAGAGCTTTAGCAGGAAAAACCAATACTACCTCTGGGGAAGACATTCTGAGCTATGAAATCCTCAAAAAGGTACCAAATACAACTCTAAGAGTGATTGCATCCCTCTACAACAAAATCTGGCACACGGGAAAAATACCGTGTTCATGGAAGACAGCAGTAGTCATCCCCATACTAAAGCCAGATAAGGAAACATATGATGTCAGCTCATACAGGCCAATATCGTTAACATCGCATCTAGGAAAAATTCTAGAAACAATAGTCAACAGCAGACTAAAATTTCATCTAGAAAAGCATAATTTGTACAGTCCAACCCAAGCAGGCTTTAGAAGCCAACATAGTACAATAGAGCAACTGTTGAGGCTGGAACATGATGTTAAAACAGGCTTCAAAAGGAATGAAAAGACAGTAGCAGTATTCCTTGATGTAGCAAGAGCATATGATGAGTGTTGGAGGGAGGGTGCACTACACAAAATCAGGAAATTAGGTATAGTAGGCAGAACCTACAATTATCTAGAAAACTTCCTGCAGGATAGATACTTCACGGTACAAATAAACAGTGATAGATCTGAGGTGTATGAGCAACAGAATGGAATTCCCCAGGGATCAGTAATATCACCTAATGAGCAAAAAGTATGCACAGCAAAATCAACTAGATTTCTGGGTATGGTATTAGACCAGCAACTAAACTGGAACAAACACATAGACCTATTAGTGCAAAGCAGTAGGGGACTTATTAACATGCTAAGATATATGAAAGGAAGTGGTTGGGGCGCCTGCAATAAGACCATGTTAACCTTCTATAAATCATTTATTAGGGGCAAACTTGACTATGCCAGTGTTGTCTATGCATCAGCCGCCCCAAGCAATAAGAAAAAACTAGACACAATCCAAAACCAGGCACTGTCAATAATAGCAGGTGCCTCAAAGGGAACATCAGCAGAGGCACTAGAAGTAGCGCTAGGCATTATACCCCTGGAGCTAAGGAGAAAAGAACTGAGATTCAGCTACTGGGCAAGAGTGGCAAAAGATCCAACTCACCCAGCACATAAAACCTTTGATAGGGGTAACCAGTACATGGGCCACATTCCATTAAACCATAATAGATACCCGTCAGGGTGGAAAACAATGGATGAAGTGGATCAATACCCAGACCTATTTAATGCGATAAACAGTAGTGCTCTGTATAAAGCAAAGATCCCACCATGGGAATTAAAAGTGCCAGAAACTGACTCCCACTTAACAAAGATCATAAATAAATCTAACGACATAATCTCAGCAAAAAGTAAAACACTAGAGTACATAGAACGGTATATAAATAATAGCCTAACTATATATACAGATGGGTCAAAAGATGAAGAAGGACAATTGTCGTGGAATATTCTAATCCACATATATAAATTAAAAGGTAAATGTAAAGCTTAACAAATAAATTCTAATAAAGAAAAGAGCAATGGTAAAATAACAGTGCTGTCACAAGGAATGTACTCGAAATCCCCTTTGTTTTATGCTTCGTCTGCAAATTGTAACGCTTTCACGTTGATAGTAAAAGCCTACTATATTATTACCCGTTTTCTTCAATGAAACATGTACTAAACTTGAGACACGCAAGCTGAAACAATGACCTAAATTTAATATTTCATTCATCCCATACACAGCGTAACTAAAAGACAGATAAAGCAGGATAGGGAGAAGGGAGAGGCAGAAAGCCGAACGCATGCAAAATTAAACACGCGTTTCGCTATTAATGCCACCTTAACAAGCGTAACGCGATACACAATTACTATCACGCGTGTAAGGCCACATGCACTAACTTTTTCGGACGGACAGTGATAAAAACACTAACCTTCCCAGAGTTAGGTTTTTAAATCCTGAAAAACTCTTATTAGAAAAGATGACAATAGATGGGTTTATGTTTGAAAACATTACAGTACCCAGACAGCACATCTTCGAAACAGGAGGTTGAAGAAATTGCATATTTTGAACGCAGCCACTTAGCTCTTTTAAATTTGTATATTTGGGTTCCTTAGGGCTTGCTGACAAAGAATATGTAAAACGTTACGCAAATAGTCTAGGAATTAACAAGTTATAACCAAAATAAAATAGTGGGGATGCCTGACAGCATGAAATCATTTCTGCTCATGAATTTTTTTTATAACGTGTTTGAAAAAACCTTACGTACGGAAATAGCCTACCATGTAAACTCCAAATTGATTGGAGCGCAACAAATATAAGACTAAACACGATTGGTCGGACTATAAATACTATCTTTGGTTGTTAGGGGAGACGTAGGAAGGTAAAATTTTTTCAAACACTTGTCGAAACGTGGCTCCATTGGCCAGACTCGCTGATATAATCACTTAGGAGAGTTAGTTCGAGACCACTAGTTCAAATAAGCTTGATAAAGCAACAGTGCGTTGAAGCCAGCTCATATTTTTGCTAAATAAAAGCCTGGAACATAAGCAGATGGGAATTTGTGCCAGTAATTGTGCCAGAATTCATTGCTAGTCAACGTATCTGTGTATTTCCATGAATTGTGGTAGGTTTGAAACATTCAGTATCTTTTAATGAAAATTGAATGTGAATTGTTAATTTATGCCTGTATATATGTGTAGTTCAGTAGCAAACATGATGTAAAGCCTATAATGCTCCAGCCTGAACAGAAGGTGTCGGAGGAAAGTAAAACGGCATGGAATGGCCAAACAGTACACTGACACCTAGATGATTGACTAGAAAGAAATAATGCTGGAATTGCAGAGGCGTGGTAACCATTAAGGAGGTTAATACTGGTATAAAGTATTTCAGATGAAGCTGACAGTTGGCCTAACGCTCTGAACTCAATGTTTGTGGTGTATTGTGCTCAGTGTAGAACTAGAGTATCAATTAGTTATGAAGTAGAAGGTACATCCTTCTTGTTTTCAGGGACCGTGGTCTTGATGGTATTGAGCAGCACCTGGTCAGAGCTTTGCTGAATCCAGAGTCGGACAGCATACTCCTTGGTCCATTTAGCTATCAGTGAGGTGTCTCCAGAGCCCAGGGGAGAAATCGAGCAGAGGAGTCTTTTCCTGCCGCCATCACGCAAGATAAGCTGATGTGGCCAGCTGAGCTCAAAATTATGTACCCCCATCTTAAAATAACATTGTAACATAAACTTAAGAGGGGAAGTAAATTGTTTTAATATCAGGAACTGAGAACATCTCCAATACTAGTTCCAATAAAGACAAACTATTGAAGTCTTGATGACAAATACCAACAGAGCTTGAACAAAACAAAACCAGTATTACCTCATATTACTACTACACAACTGACACACATAGGATACTTTTAATAATGTATGTCACTACAATATTCATATTGATAAATTCTGTACATATAACTTGTAATTAAAATTGATTGTGATTCCTATTTCCCTTTGTATTTGAATCAGGACACATATTCATTTATGACAGCAATGAATACATATTGTTATTTGAAAAGTTATCAGTGACTCCTTTAAGATATCCTTGTAGAGTGTTTTATGTATGTGAGTGTCACAGTGTTGTCAAGTGTGGTGGAATAAATTAAATTGTTTATCTGTCTGTTGTTGTTATGACTTACACTTCATCATACACATACCCTAGACATACAACGTAGTTATCACACTATTCCAGAATAATTCTGACTGAGATATATATATATGTGGCAGCAAGTAAGGTTATCTATAATACACTACTCTTATTAGATATAGATACCTTCACAGCTGATCTCAGTCAGTACACTAAGTCCCCTATAAATATTTATAACATCCCACTTCACCACAACAATTAGGAGCAGGAATAGCAATACCAAAATTAAAAATTTATAAAAGATACAAAGTAACAGGTAATACATCCATCTTTACAGCAGAATTAGTGGCAATCCTAAAAGCTTTAGAAATAGCTGCAGAAAATCCACCAAAAAAAGTAACCATTCTCACAGATTCCCTATCATCAGTATTAGCTATCAGAAACAGAAATGAATGTAGCAGGCCAGATATTATAGAGGAAATACTACAGGTTAATACATATCTACAAACTATAGGATGCAGTGCAACAATAACATGGATACCATCACATGTGGGGATAGCAGGAAATGAGCTTGCAGACAAAGAAGCCAAAGGGGGTAGAGCTAGCCATAACAAAATTGAAGTAGGCTTAGGGAAGTTTGAAATTAAGAGCTTAATTGCTCAAGCAATAACTAAAGAGTGGATAACAGCATGGGACCAAAGTAAAAAAGCAAGACACTCATATAAAATCCTTAAAAAACCAAGCAAAAAATGTCAAATAAAAGATGAACTAAAAATACCAATTAATAAAAAATTGCTGAGGCTCAAGCTTGGAACTGGATATTTCATGATTGAGGAACCCACATGTGAAGAGTGTCAAGAACCAAACACAATTAGACACTTTCTGGTGGACTGCAAGAAATATGACCAACAGAGGCAAAATATTAAGACATACTGTAGTAACCACAATGTAGAAATGAGAGTAGAAAATCTCATAGGCACAAAGACCCCTTCAGAAATGCAAAAGTTAATAAAACACTATATTACAAAAACTAAAGCTAACATATAAAAAACAAATAAGGATTTGAGTCAGTAGTCCAAACTCGTGAAAGACTCGCCACAGATACATACAGATTAACCAAAGAAACCATAAAGTGAAAATTAAAAACATACTAACTTAGAAAATAGCATATTTTGGAATTTCTTTTAAAAACCATGTTGAACTATAACTACAAAAGGAAAAATACCGACTAGAGATAATATAGTATAAAATAAATACAAACAAAAACATATTACAATAAAGGAGACACGTCCTGATATAACCAACAACTCCATGTACATGGTAGATGGTTGAAAGGGGCGTGCTACAAAGGAAAGTAGCAAACACATTAAAAAAAAAAAAAAAAAAAAAAAAATAGAGTGAGGCAGTCCAGGTTTTTACCTTGTGAGGAAGAGATCAAACCCAAAAACGCATAGCCTAATACACGTGTTTATTCAGAGTGGATGATAATTCAGTTCCGTGATTAATTGTGTTCTTAAAGGATTTTGCGAAGGGAAAAGAAGGTTAGTAGATCTTATATTTATTAATACATTTTCTTAATTTTGTTTATTTTAACCTCACAGCTAAAATGTGCGGAAGATAAAGTTTCAAATAATTCTTGGCATAACTGATTAATAAAATCAGAAGATTTTCATAGAAGATGATAGGATGATAGAAGGTAATTAATAGTTCATATTTCACCTTTATCATCATCACAGTCTCCCATATGCACACACTCTCATGCACAAGATATTTAACATCATTAGAATTGAACTCAGAGAGAGGGAGATGAATAATGAGCAGTAGTTTAAATGAAAGTCAACCACTGATGTTAAATGTGAAAAACTTACGAAGACTTTTGTGTGTCTTCAGTTCATCAGAAGTCTGAGTCTACACGCAACGTGTCTGACGTCTAACCAGAAATAAGTTATCAAAAACGGACATTTGGCTAGCAGAATTCGCCATAGGACATCTTTCATTCCTCAATTTAAAAGGAATATTGTCTCACCCACAAGTCATAAGGTGGACGCAGCATTTTTCGTCACCATATACTGCTTGCTCACAAGTTCAATACAGAGTTATCACAAGTTCAATACATCGTTATCACAAGTTCAATACAGAGTCATCATAAACTCTAATCACTCGAAAGATCATTATTATCTGAAGTCAAGCAAAAGAGCTCAAAAGAGGAATCGCATATTTATACCACGTGCAACACACTCTTAAGCGCATTTTATGAAGCAGACTCGAAAGTATATGAATCACGACTACATACGCAAGATTATGAGTCTACATATCACTAACATTTCGTGAAGATATCCAGTCTGACCAGTACCGTCGGGAGATTAGACCACAGACCTTTTGTTCATATGACAACTATTAACTGTTGATCCACACTACAGAGATATACTCAAACAGTGAAGGAATATACATAAATATCTCGTCAGCGTTCTCCGTACGACAACAGTATTCATCAGAACGTCCTCGGCTTAGAGATACCCCATTCGACATAACGTATAACAACTTGGGACATTTTATGCATACATGTGAATCCTCATATCTAGGAGAAGCATTTAGAGACACATGGACTGTGTAGAGTACTCACCATTTTGGTAACACGTATCATATCACATCATCATTTCACTCTACACCAGTTCATCCTTAATAACCTAATTAACTGTAATTTTATTATCTCATCTGTGTGTTTTGTGTGAATCGTCTTTCACCATCATCACGTTCTAACCATTACTAACCCTATATGTGTGGATATTTCATTAATAAACCCAACGATCAGTTGATCATTATCAAGAGTTTGTTAATGTATCACTCGTGCTGTCGGTGTTACATATTCACCTATAGGAACCTTTCTCTACTCAGATGAGGTTGGGGGCTTTTTCTTTACGGGATCTAAGGGCAGAAGCTAAGGTCGTGGGGAAACAGAACTCTTTCCATAATTTATTAGAAAACACTGTCTAGTGGAAAGCATTCGCATTCCTGTCTTCTTGTCCCTATCTCGAATAGGTCTTTTTTTCTTTCCTAACGAGCCAATTTCTAGAGACCTTATATCTAATATCTCATAGACTATTCCTGGCAAAAACTACTGTCGTAGTTGCCCCAGTGACTCACCACACGACAGTATGTAAATCTTTGGTTATTAATGTGTCTGAATTATGTATTTTCTGGATTGGTGTATATAAGTTGTTATTCTGTTTTATGGCCATTCACGGTGTTGTAGGTTCCTAAGCCTGCAACGGACTTTGCCTTCTCGGAGAGGGAGGCAAGAGACATCGGTGTAATTGAGAAAAAGACTGGGGTACGTGCAAAGTATCGGGCGCCCCTAGTTACGTTTGCAAGACGTAGAAGCATTGGGAATTCTCCTGACGTGAGGAAACATATACCTCAGCCTGGAATTGCTTAGAAATTGGAGCTCTTGGCTTGTACGGCCCAATACAGAATAGGCTACGTTGGCTGGTATTGTTTACATATTGCCACAATAAAGCAGAAGGCCATAACCCGAAGCGGTTTAAATCGTCGTTTGTGTGTGAAGAAGTGAAGTGCCATCATCAATGCTAGATCTACAGCGAGAAGCAAAAATATATATTCACCAAGGGCCCCTTTTATCAGTTATTCTGGAGAGAGAGAGAGGGAAATCATACCTTTCTAAATGCTAACGGGAGGAGGTACCTGACGAAGGGGAACGCAGCTGAGCCTCAGACGAAGACGATAGCGTCAGAAAGGCACTGAACTGAAGTAGAGGGGAGAGAGTAGAGTTAGATAGATAATACTTAGAGGAGAACCTCTGAGTTGGTTCTGCAGAATTCAGTGGAGTAGGATTTCGTGGTGTATAAGTTAGTTGTGTAGGATCGCCTTTGAGACATTTTAGTCAGATTAGTAGTAAGTCTTCCTCTGTCTGGTTAAACGGGACAGAGTGAAAACTAGTGGATAGTATTCTTATGGTGTGTGGAACTCCACAGTGTAGTTTGTTAGTAATAGTAGTGTTCAAGTGGCTCTTAATTAGCGACCCCCACCCGGTATACTTCTTTAACCTTTGGTGTTTTTGTGTAGTCGTGTAGGAGTGCGTAGTAATTTTTGATAATTGTGTCATTTATTGATTTGTTCTTTTTTCCAGGTTGTGCGACCTTGCACGTTATTGTTGTTTTTCTCTGTGGTAAAGATTTTTTGTATTGTTTAATAAACTATATAATGTGCTCTGGATCAGTTTGCCTTTCACTATACTGTACCTGTATTCTTTAACTGTACAGTTGTGTCTGTGGCTAGTAATTAGTGCATACCTATCTCAGCTGAGCGAGAGGTGGTGATACAGTAGCTAATAAAACAAGTCACAAGTGGCAAGGGAGAGTCAATCTAGGTTCTCACCCTTGAAGCTATAAGTCTCATCCTCCACAGTCACTTTAACTCTCATCTTAATCTATCTTCTCAGGCTTTCCTCAAAACTGGTGTCTTGTCTCTTTACTCAGACAGACTCTTAATTTCGTGACAATCAGCTTGCCAAATTTCAGATTTCTAGGTAGCATAGAAGTGGTCAAACAATGTCTTGCGGACAGATGGACTGGAACTACTCTTTTATTTTATATATATATATATATATATATATATATATATATATATATATATATATATATATATATATATATATATATATATATATATATATATATATATATATATATATATATATATATATATATATATATATATATATATATATATATATATATATATATATATATATATATATATATATATATATATATATATATATATATATATATATATATATATATATATATATATATATATATATATATATATATATATATATATATATATATAAGCACTAACATCACTGGAAGAATGGACCACAAATGGCTAATGAAGATAAAGGAAGAGAAAACAACGTACACGGTATTTTCCCTCTCAACTAGACCTCAGAGCTTCAAACTAGTGCTAAACGGAGAAAATCTTCTTTTAAAGGAAAATCCAAACTACCCAGGCATTATTTTTGATCGCCGTCTGACTTGCAAAAAAACAGGTTGTCAGAAATCGAATGAGAGCAAGACAAAGAATGGCAATTATGAAAAAACTTGCTGGAACAACTTATGGGTGCAGATGGGAAAGTGCTAAAGACGTTGTACACAGGGCGAGTGAGGCCAGTCCTTGAATATGGCATAGCTGCATGTGCAACAGCAGCTAAGTCAAACTTAGATAAAATTAGCAGACTCCAAAATCAAGCAATGAAAATTATAACGGGAGGCATGAAGTCATCACCTATAAAAGAACTCGAGAAGATTACACGCCTCCAGCCAATGGAGGATAGAAGAGACTGCAGGGCTCAGCTACAGGCCGAAAAATTCAAAAGACTAACAGACCACCCAATGTGCCATAGAATGAATGCTCTTAGAAGGCAAAGACTCAAACGAAGCAACTTTGTAGAATCAACCAAACCACAGATGAGAGCAGTTTCCATAAATTAAATATCCACTATTAAACCCATCTACATTGCACACAAGCTTCCAGTTTGAAAACAAAATCGTTTCCCTGAAATGATAGAAAACATTCCTGGAATTGAAAAAAAAGAGCCAAACTGCAACAGATAGAAAGTCCATAGCGGCAAAATACATAGAGAAACATTACCCACGCAACACCTGGACCAATGCATACACAGATGGATCAGCAACAAATGCAACAGAAAATGGAGGTGGGGGTGTCTTTCTGACCTTAGCACTGGCGCAGAAAAAAGGCTGTCAGTGGCAACAGAACAGTTCTCAAGTAACTTCAAAGCAGAGGCGGAGGCCTTGAAAACTGCAGCCGAGGTTAAATTGACAGAAGAAAGCATAGTGAGACAAGTTGCTTTTTTACTTATGCACAGTCAGTAATTTCAACGTTGAAAAGCCAAAATAATACAGACCTGGATGACCGCAGAATAGTGCTCCACACATTTTGTCAACGATTCAAAAGTGTTGTGATCCAATGGATCCCATCTCATTGTAACATCACCGGCAATGAAGAGGCTGACAGAATGGCAAAAGAAGGTTCACATCTACCTCAGCCTGATGCAAGCATAACTTTCGAGGAGACAAAGAGTTTTATCAGAATCATATACAGAAACAAGTGGAATGTAGAACATCCAGGTCACACACAGAATCATGCTTACTACCAGCTCAACAGAAGAGAACAAGTGGAAATCTTCAGACTCTGCACTGGCCACAACAGATTGAGATACCATCTATTCATGAAGCTAAAGATAGGAACTACCGATCAGTGTAACTGTGGCACTGATAAAATGACTGCTGAACATCTGCTTCAAAGTTGCCCCTTATATGTAGTACAGAGAAAGCGCATATGGCCGACGCCAGCTCCTTTCGTGGAAAAGCTTTCATCATCATCAGTTGCCATCTCCACAACGAAGGTTGGCTGTAATTGATCTCCAACGTCTTCTGTCTTGGTGATGCCCTCTGATAGACTCTTTCCTGTCCATCTCTTGATGTTATCTTCCCACTTATAGCGCTGTCTTCCCCTTGCACGTTTGCCTTCAACTCTCCCTTCTGTTATGATCTTCTGCAAGGTGTTATGCCTTTTTATGTGGCCAAAGTATTTTAGCTGCCGAACTTTGACCTCCCTCATTAGTTCTCTTTTCATACCTAGATTTTCTAGGACCTCCTTATTTGTTTTCATCTCTTTCCATGAGATACGCCCCATTCTTCTATATATCCACATTTCAAGAGCCTCAATTCTTTCTTCCAAATGCTTATTCATCGCCCATGTTTCTGCACCATACAGAATTGCAGAATATATATAACACTTTATGATTCTCAGTTTTAATTTGTGAGATAACTGGATGTCAGTATATGTTTCATGTTGTTGAATGTAGCTTTGGCCATTCCTATTCTCTTCTTGATTTCTGTTTCACATCTGCCATCTTCTGTTATTATATGACCAAGATATACGTAGCTCTTGACTTGTTTCAGGATTTTCCCATTTACGCTTATCTTTAATGTGGGTTTATCGTCTGTTTTGCTAATTATCATAGTTTTTGTCTTCTCAATATTAATGTCGAGTCCATATTCATGACTTATACTGTTCACTTGCTTCACTAGTTCTTGTAACTCCTGTTCGCTTTCAGCTAACAACAAAGCTCTACGGGGATTCAAATAGCCTCAAAATGACTACTGCTTTCTTTGAGAACATTCAAGTGGACGTCTGAGAGTGGGCGAGGAAGAAGAAGAATATATACTAGCTGTATGTACCCGGCGTTGCCCGGAATTTCTACTAACGCTTTATGACACTTACATAAGTTACACACATGGAAGTTACATAAGTTACAAAAAAAATATTTGACTCCAACGTGTCATACTTACCTATCGTTATTTTCCACATTTATTCCAGTGCTTTTTGATAAACAATATTCTGGTGTTGCCGCCTGGGGGAAAAAAAATGAATAAATTTCTTGGTGTGCCCACTCTGGAGCAAGCAACATATAGCTGTCCGTGTGAAAAGCACGGATTTTCTAAGTCAATGCCTGCTACCTTAAGTGACTGTCCTTGGGCCTTGTTTATTGTCATTGCAAATGCAAGACGTACAGGATATTGCAGTCGCTAGAAATCAAAAGGCATGTCAGTTGGGATCAGAGGAATGCGTGGAATGAATGGTTCTTCTCCCCTGACACAACCTGTTAATATTGTTGCTTCTATCACGTTTGGCATGAGGTACTTAACACATAATCTGGTTAAATTACACAATTTAGGCGGATCAAGATTTCGCAGCAATATTATTGGTGTACCGATTTTTAAAATTAAGTTATGCGGTGGCATTCCAGTTGGTTCCAATGAGTTCAGGAACTCAGTTGGATAAAATGCAGCCCGCTGGCTGTCTGTGACAGTGTCAATTGATTTGTATGTTGTGGCTATGCCCGGCAGCTGATTCTGTATGTGGAGATTGATATTACTAACACTTTCATTTTTAGGCGCCAGAATCGCTCGCTCACAAAGCCATTTATCTTTTCTAAAGTTATTGTGAATGTTCGGAAAAACGCTATTTTGTAATTCTTGAACTGACAAGATTGTCGTACCGATAGGTTTGGAAGTTATTTATGGTTCAGTCTGAGTATAGTGGATGGTGATAAGTACGTGAGAAATAAAGGGTGTGAGAAATATATTTCACGGGTGAATAGCTTAAGGAGAAGATCTGTCTCTGGAATGAGTAAGTTTCTCTAGTCCAGCCTATCTATACGACTATAATTTTAGTACAAGACAATCTTTCCCTCCTTATACATGTAAATATAAGTTTAACTACACACACACACACACACACACAGATATGTGACAACAAGGCATACAAACGTGAAAAACTGTGGTTAATTGGGTATGGGTCTGACCAACACACAAAGTTAAGTTTCTTTTGTTGTTTATTATCATTAAACGTGACAACACCAAATATCTAAAGACAAATCAAATAAAATCAGATTTACATACATAGGAAATAACTGAATAAATGTGCCCTCCCCCTCTTGAGAAAAGAACCCAAAAAGTTAATAACCCAAAGGTCAAAGGTTAGCACTATGTTACAGAACAGACAATAAAGAAACAAGTCCCTACTAAATGCTACCCAGTAAAGTAAACAATTTTAAGCAAAATCAAGGATGGTATAGTTTCGGTAATAAAGAAAAATATTCACTCTCTCTGTCATACGTGGCCACTCAATCACTCCTTACCTACTCTTGGTGAGATCCCTTGGAAATACAATTATCCTGAATATAAAATTGTCAGTCTTTTTATATTCCAAAACTGGCCCCAGTCCATCCTCCAATAAATAATATTAATAAGATGAACGCCTAATTTGGTGGTTTATTCCTGGATGGACAAATGTCACCTCGAGCAGTTAGTGTAGAAAAACCGAGATCTTGGGGTTCACAGTAAACAGAGGAAAATACTTCCAGTATTGGGAAACTTCTGGTTGCTAAAACTGTTACACTTGATAAATTATGGTAATCCTATCGGCTGGCTCTAGGTGAGTGCCGATTCTGAAACAGCGTCAATTCTTGATGATACTCTTGAATACGACTATCAGACGTCAGATAATGTTGTTGTTCTGTACAACCCCAGTGGGCTGATAAAAATTGAAAAAAAATATTGCTGGCGTTATAAGTCCAGTTAAATTTATCATTTAAAATGTTTCTTTGTCTCTTTGGCCAATCCTGTTCACGACTGAACTTGGGGACACACAAGCCAATAAAAAGACGACATTAACCATTCAGTAAATGATGAAAAAAGACCGAAC
This sequence comes from Oreohelix idahoensis, assembly GCA_024509875.1. Lineage (NCBI taxonomy): Eukaryota > Metazoa > Mollusca > Gastropoda > Stylommatophora > Oreohelicidae > Oreohelix > Oreohelix idahoensis. The sequence goes on from JAMPIV010009212.1 coordinate 517,985, forward strand.
AGAAAAGACTGCTCGCCGCTCTTGTGATCAGGTCTGTGTGGAATAAAGAACATTTATGAAAAAAATGCTACTATTCTATATACACACGGATGGGGACAAGATGATCTCTTTCCCACTCCGTCAGTCCTGATTAAAGTTATGAAACACACGGTGACATTATGCCTAAACTATCGCACGTCGCCAACGCTGAGATTTCAGGTCGGATGAAGGTATGCAACCCTCCCCAAACTTGCGCTGTAACGATTAGCGTACAATGTCAATTATTATTTAATTGTCCCTACGCGCACTTACATAAATGTCGCCTGTCGTTAATAGCGATTAAATTGTCGGCGTCTGTTGGTCATCGTATGTTATTAAATAATAGTCACTTACTATAATTACACATAATGAAATATAACGTGAATTCTATCTTCCACTATCAGTCGCGCCTAGCATTGAATATCAGTCAGCTAAACCGTATCTTCTTGTGTGAGAAAGCGGGTGGTTAAAATTAACATTACAGCTGAAACATCTGGTATAAGACAGCTAGTCGTTATTATTTCACTGGTTGTAACAGATAGAACTCTAAGTGAATAAAAATGGGAAAAGCTTTAACACTTTAACATTTAAGCACTAATTTCTATTACCAGAACATCAGAATGATAATCCCCACGAATACTATTAACACATCTTCCACAATGGTTCTAGTCTACATGTTTAGACTTTTCGAAAAATTCTGAGTGACACCTGATAGCTGGTTTCGGAAGACAAAGTTTATATATCATCATGTTTATCTGATCTCTAGAGGATGCTACTTTTCACACTATAGTGCGTAGCAGAGAATCAGAAGCATGAAAGTGTTCACGGTCGCTCTGTCGGGCGTTGCTAATCGACATCAGAGACTTAAAACCGTGTAACGGGGTCTCGGAAATTTTGCCTGTATTTGAAGATCAAAGAGTTAACTCCCCCTCTGTGTACGAACTTCAAAGGGTACTCGGGGAAATATTTTTGCCCGAGCGCTACTTCAAAAAGGTCCGGTGTTTTCCACATGCGGTCTGTTAGGTATCCGATGATTGACAGATCAGCTCGCGTGAGAAAATTGATTAGCAGACCTGATTCGCTCCCTGTTATGACTGGCAGGTCGCGAAAGTTGGTAAACAACTTTGTTTGATTATGTTCAAAGAAAAGAATCGTGGATGAAGAATAAGCTTGTGTGAGTAAGACAGGCAGAAAAATGCGTGGTTTTGCTAGCAAATCATAGAACGCTACGAGGTCACGAAAGACTGTCAGATACTGGAGACAATATTTCCATTATACGTCACAATGACTATATTGCAAAAATCCGATGAAAACGATATCAGATTAGTTGTTTTTTGGATATCAATTAATTTGATTATGGCCCCTGAGAATTAAATGGCTTCTTTACATTTTATAGAAAAACTTTAAATAAAATCTAAGTCATAATCACAATATTAAATTATAAAATAATTGCACGGCGTTACCCGGCGGTAACTAAAGAGACTCTGCCAAAATTTATCAAGAAACAATAAGGCATGCGGATTTGTATTAAGAACATGCATACATACATTGCCATATATATATATATATATATATATATATATATATATATATATATATATATATATATATATATATATATATATATATACATACAGTGGCGGCTTTCTTTAATGTGCTGTTGAGCTGCAGCACTCCCTATAAAAAAAGGACTGCATACTGTCTCTACTAACGTAATCCGGACAGACCAAAAAATTGAGGTTACACCGGAAGGGTTGAATAACTTGAATACAAGACAAAAAAAAATTTATCTTAGACCGTATCGTGGAGTGCTGCGAACGATTTCAGTTCAAGTGACCTTGACCTCTTATAAGCGAATGCTTGTTATACACAGCTGCGCTTGGGTTGAATTTATTTAACTATTTTTATCACGAATGAAAATTACGGCACAGGATTGTGATAAAGTGGGATATTATAAATATTTATAGGGGACTTAGTGTACTGACTGAGATCAGCTGTGAAGGTATCTGTATCTAATAAGTGTAGTGTATTACAGATGACCTTACTTGCTACCACATATTTATACCTCAGTCAGAATTATTCTGGAATATTGTGATGACTACGTTGAATGTCTAGGGTGTTGTAAATGATGAAGTGTAAGTCACAACAATAACAGACAGATAAACAATTTAATTTATTCCACCACACTTGACAACAGTTTGACACTCACATACATATAACACTCTATGAGACTATCTTAAATGAGTCACTGGTAAATTTTCAAATATCAATATGTATTAAGTTCTTTTCATTAATATATAGGTGTCCTGATTCAAATACAAAGTGAACCAGGAATCACAATCAATTTTAATTACAAGTTATATGTACAGAATTTATCAATAAAATAGGTGTCAGTGTACTGTTTGGCAATTCCATGTAGTTTTACTTTCCTCCGACACCTTCTGTTCAGGTTGGAGCACTATATAGGCTTCACCTCATGTTCGCTACTGAACCACACATATATACAGACATAAATTATCAATTAACATTCAATTTTCATTAAAAAGATATCAAATATTTCAAGCTTACCACAATTCATGGAAATATTACAGAATTACGTTGACTGGCACTGAATATAGCACAATTTCGATCTGCCGATGTCCCAGGCTTTTATTTAGAAAAATATGCACTGGCGCTCAACGCACTGGTTCTGTAGTAAGTTTATTTGCAAATGTGGTGTTGACCTGACGCCTCTAATTGACTATATTGGCAGGTCTAACCAATCATGCCATGTTTACACAGCTTTTCAAAAAAGTACTTTTTCTCACGTTTCCCCTAACAACAACGAAGTAGTATTTATAGTCCGACTAATCGTGTTTAGCCTTACATTTATTTTCCGCCAATCAAATAGGAGGTAACATGTCAGCATATTTCCGTACAATGGTGTGTTGAAAATCTGCCACTGAGCGATTCTGATTTGGGTGTTGTCTGACATCCCTCACTATTTCTTTTGGCTATAATTTGGTAATTCCTAGACTATTTGCGTAACGTTTAACATATTATTTGTCAGCAAGTCCTAAGGAACCCAAAATATATAAATTTAATGGGGCTAAGGGGCTGCGTTCAAAATATGTATTTTCCAGGATAGTCGTGTAGTTTTTTTTATTTTTTATGTTTAGAACCGCCACCTGTCCTGCTGTACTGTCAGACTAATGTCAGGATTTTAGACATAAAACAGTAGAATGTCATGTTTCCTAATAAGCGTTTTGTAAGTTTTTAAAACCTAACTCTCGTGTGTGTAGTGTTTTTTATCACTGTCGATTTGAAAAAAAGCTAGTGCTTGTGGCCTTACACGCGTGATGGTAGTAATTGTGTATCGCGCGACCGTGGTAGTATTGCCTGCGTCCCTGCTTTCAGCCCTCCCTTCTTTCTATCTTTAGTCCATCTGTCTTTCGTTTTAGGTAACGTAGTGTATAAAAAGACATGAATGGAATTTTAAATCTAGGTCAACCTGCGTATCTCAAGGTTTTTCTTAGAAATGCAGCACATGTTTTATCGTAGAAAGCGGGTATTGAAGCAGTAGGCTTTTACTATCAACGTGAAACGTTACAATTTGCAGACGAAGTAGAAAACAAGGGGGATTTCGAGTACAGTCATTGTGACAGCACTGTTCTTTAACATTCTTCTTTCCTTTTATTGAATTTATGTGTTAGGCTTTATATTTACATTTTAATTTATATATGTGGATTAGAATATTTCACGACAAGGATGAAAAATAATTGCGGAGTCAAAGAGTTAACAAGTGCTGCAACGAAAGACAGCTCCAAGTGCAATGAACTATAACACTGACTAACAAAAAAAAAACTTTTTTTTCTTTCTCTAACATTTCTATGTTTTTCTGGTCAATTTTAATGCACTGTTTTTAAATCTGCAAACCGTTTTTCTCTATCAGGTCGGGATCTCTAGAAATACGCAATTGAAGTTTTTTTAACAACGCATACAGTATTACAACATCATTCGTACAAGAAGTATAACAGTTATGTAGGCTTGAATTTCTTTGCAGTCGACTTTCGTCGGTGAATGGCATGTGGTACATCGCGATGAAGCATCCAACAATAATCGGCAAGCATGGTCACACTCCACCGTCCTTGATAACGTGACTCCATTACGGCGATGTCTTGATGGAATCGTTCTCCATGTTCATCGCTGACTTCGTCAAGGTTGTCAGGGAAAAAGTCAAGATGCGAACCGAGCAAATGGATTTTGAGGGACATGTTACAGCCCATAATTATGTATGCATCTATGCACTGCTTAACAATATGCAACATAGTCGACAGATTTGTGATTTTCCAGAAAGTTATCGACGATCGATTTGAATGCCATCCATGCGCGAAGTTCACTACAATGTAACAAGTTCTTGAATTGTTTGTCTGCAATAACTTTCCTAATCTGAGGTCCTACAAAGATACCTTCCTTTATCTTTGCATCGCTAACTTGCGGAAACTTTTCTCGAAGATAAGTGAAAGCTTTGCTCGTTTTATCTAACGCTTTTACAAAATTCTTCATGAACCCCAACTTTATATGTAACAGTGGTAAAATGAAGGTGTCTTTGTTAACTAATGGCTCGCGTATTACATTTTTATGCCCGAGCTGCATACGATCCCGGATAGGCCACACCTTTCTTGCATAATGTTCCTGTCTGTTGCGGCTGTCCCATTCACATCGGAAGCAACAAAATTTAGTATACCCAGTCTGCATGCCCGTGAGAATTGCAATGACCTTTAGGTCTCCACAAATCAGCCATTGGTAGTCATTGTACTTTATTTTTTCCAAACGTATAGCCATATTGTCATAAGTTTCTTTCATATGAACAGAGTAGGCGACTGGAATTGATGAAAAAAAAATTTCTGTTATGCAATAACACGGCTTTTAGACTAGTCTTGGAAGAATCGATGAAAAATCGCCATTCGTTGACTATGTGCTCATGACCGTTTACATCTTTGCAATAGCAAATGTCATCATCCATCTCAAAGTATTGAACAAGTTCTCTGTGTCTATGACGAAATTTAGATATCGGAGTATTGGGCGCTAAACGATTCCATTCTTTGAGTCGCGAACCGAGTAATTCCGCTTGTCCTTTGGTAAGAGCGAGATCACGTATTAGATCTGAAAGTTCTGAATGGTTAATTAAGTAAACACCATCATTCACCGGTATGTAATCTGAGTCAGAATTAGTTTCTAAAGCAGGTAAACTATCACTTTCTGATGGTTCATTTACGTCCAACGGATATTGTTCTGGTGGTACTTGGATCGGACACGTGATTGGATCATGAGGCACTGGTTTCGAAACCGATTCAATATTTGGATAAACCACAGACTTTCTAGTTTTAAAAGTGAAACCATGGATATTTGTCAAGCAGAAGTAACAATCAGTAGTGTGATTTGTATGTTCACGCCATATTAATGGCACGCCAAAAGGCATCGACTTATGCTTCGGCGATTTTCGTAACCAACCTGCCAATGTATCGAACAAACCGCATTTGGCTTCCAAGATTTATTTGCATCATCAACTTTCGAATCGAAATAAAGTTCATATGCTATCTTTAGTAATGGTGTAAAGTTTTTCTGGTCAACACGATCGGTAAAATATCCGCACACGTAACAGAACAGATCAGCCGAATTTCTACAACTTCTAGAAGCCATATTTTGCTCAGAATTATTTCAAAATACAGTAACTTTTTGAAAAATCGCGTAACATATGTCATGCATCTTTTAGCAGTATAAAAAGTAGAATTATGTTGCTTTTTATTAATTTTTAATAAGTTATAAAGTAAAAATGAAACGGAACAAATAACGGTTTCCCAAAAATATATTTATTCACAAATATCTTAAGAACCCGACGTGATAGAGATAAACGGATTTCAGATTTGAAAATCAGCGCAAGAAATTGACCTAAGAACACTTATTCTTATATAAGAAAGAAAAATGTTGTTTGTCAGTGTAATTAAAGGGAAGTTACAATGAAAATTTTAAACACGAGAAATAGCAACATAAATGTCTGTGTAACCTGGTTTGAAACTCGGGAAACTGCTTCGACTGACAAGGATTACTCCTAGTTGCAGTAAACTTTTAAAATAACTTTTCATATGTTCTTGACAGATTTTAGATGAGATAAGACACTAATCATTTGTGTCTGGGTTGATATTTTACATGGTGGTCACAATTTGTGAGTGTTATGTACCGTATAGTATTTTGAATGAATGAACAGTGCAGCACCTCCAATGACAACCCCCTGGAACCGCCACTGTATATATATATATATAGTGGAGCAGAAACCAACCGACATCTTTCTGGCAGATAGTACCCACCAAGTGAACTCTTTTCTTTAAGAAAAGTGTAAAATACCCAATCTAGATCATCACCTGTGATGAATCTTGAAAGGCTAACATTTTTTCCATCAAAACCTTTATTCATTTTTACATTGTTAACTATAATTGAGTATTAAACTTATTATCTGTAAATATACAAGTTTATAGTTTATTCAGTCATTTTGAGTTAACTGCACCCGTATGTCTCAGTCATTTTAAATATCTATAGACAGAGCAACTGAAATAATCTTTTATTAATTTAAGTCAGTTGGGGGCTTATCAAAACGAGCAAAACTCTTACCCCCTCAACAGAAGGTCAGGGTAGATAGAACATTTATACGGCCTGGATCATATCAGCCGTAGTACGTGATTTCTTAATTTCTTATGAGGCTCTCTAGAATTGAAGCACCATTCTTATTTGACAAGAGTAATCTTGAGCTAAAGGTAGATATCTTTGAAGACCCTCAGTAGATACTCTGAAGTTGGCCAGTGTTGGACCATCACTGCAGAGCAAGAGGAGAAAATCCCGTGACATATACAAAAATATGATCTTGTAGTGTTTGGTCCTTGTCTATAATGACTTATCCTAGGTGTTATCATATCTTGTAGTGTTTGGTCCTTGTCTGTAGTGACTTATCCTAGGTGTTATCATATCTTGTCATGTACCATTATTTCTGCTGTTGACCTCCTTCTATGCCACGAGGTCAAATTGTCCAATATTTGCTCTCTTTGTCATCCTATATCTTATTTTTCTTCAATCTTACTTATTGTTACGATGTATTCCAGCTTTCATCTTTTCATTACATGCCCCAAAAATGTGGATTGCTTCTTTCTGACTTGTGAAATAAGTTTTCTTTGCGCACTGGCCTCTTTTCATATCATTCTAATGCGAACCAATACAATTCTGTTAATAAAGAAATGACTTCTCCTAGCACTAATGTAAAATAGATCTCATTTTCTGGTCATCTTTGTCATTTAGCCTCCCTTAATATCATTGAACGTTCGATTGGCAGGGTGGTTAGAACACTGATCTCGCGCAATATTTTTAATCTCGAATCAACCGCGATCCTACAGTGTTACAGTTGACATTGTGTTCAATTACCATCCATGACGTTCCTTGCACTCTTCACATTACGACTCACTTGTAACAGATTCTCGATATACAATCGACGACATTTCTTTCTCCAGTAATACTGTGGTCTTTTAATACTGTGGTCTTTTAATACTGCGGTCCAGTAAATCGGAAACAAATCCATCGTCAAATACAATGAGTACAAGCTATTCCTTTTATCCTTAAGTGCTGGTCAACAATCCAGCAATGTTCTATATCATATATCGAACATGGCTCTCCACAGACGACATCACAACATGATCCAAAACACCAGCCAGATGACAACAATGTAAACATACACACCTAAACGCCACCACCCAGCATCGTGCGCACTTAAAACAGATGAGGTGCACTTCGGTGTACAAGTAGGGACATTCCTAGTGTTTCAACCACCGCGTGCAACTTTTAACAATGATGTTGCCGAGAATGGATAAACCGCTGAGATTATTAGCACATTAACTGACTTGTTTTTTGTTTGCTTAAAGTTTTCGTTAATGTGGTTCATGACGCATACTCATCATCATCATCAGTTGCCATCTCCACAACGAAAGTTGGCTGCAATGGATCGTCAACGTCTTCTGTCTCTTGTCTTGGTGGTGCACTCTGATACTCTTTCCTGTCCATCTCTTGATGTTATCTTCCCACTTATAGCGCTGTCTTCCCCTTGCACGTTTGCCTTCAACTCTCCCTTCTGTTATGGTCTTCTGTAAGGTGTTATGCCTTTTTATGTGGTCAAAGTATTTTAGCTGCCGAACTTTGACCTCCCTCATTAGTTCTCTTTTCATACCTAGATTTTCTAGGACCTCCTTATTTGTTTTCATCTCTTCCCATGAGATACGCCCCATTCTTCTATATATCCACATTTCAAGAGCCTCAATTCTTTCTTCCAAATGCTTATTCATCGTCCATGTTTCTGCACCATACAGAAATGCAGAATATATATATAACACTTTATGATTCTCAGTTTTAATTTGTGAGATAACTGTTTGGATGTCAGTATATGCTTCATGTTGTTGAATGTAGCTTTGGCCATTCATATTCTCTTCTTGATTTCTGTTTCACATCTGCCATCTTCTGTTATTATATGACCAAGATATACATAGCTCTTGACTTGTTCCAGGATTTTCCCATTTATGCTTATCTTTAATGTAGGTTTATCGTCTGTTTTGTTAATTATCATAGTTTTTGTTTTCTCAATATTAATGTCGAGTCCATATTCATGACTTATACTGTTCACTTGCTTCACTAGTTCTTGTAATTCCTGTTCGCTTTCAGCTAACAACACGGTATCATCTGCATATCTAAGGTTGTTTATTGACCTTCCACTGATGTTCAGTCCTGGTATTTCCTGTATCTGTTTGAAAATTTTTTCGGTCTATAAATTAAATAGGCAGGGGGACAGCACACAACCTTGTCTGACACCTCTTTTTATGTTTATGTATGGTGAATAATTCCTCCCCGATCTTACTGTGGCAGTTTGCCCCCAATAAAGGTTACTGAGTATTCTTATATCTTTTCCATCAATACCTATGTCTTTGAGGCATTCAATTATTTTCTCATGATGGACTCTGTCAAAAGCCTTTTTATAGTCAATGAAGCACATATACATACTTTTTTGGACCTTTGTATATTTTTCTGCTAATATTCTTAGGCAAAATATTGCCTCTCTTGTTCCACTGTTTCGTCTAAAACCAAACTGTTCTTCTTGGATTTCGCTATCTACTTTACTTTTTATTCTTTCCTGTATGCTTTTGAGCAGTATCTTAATTGCATGACTCATCAGGCTGATTGTTCTGAAGTCTGAACATTCTGTTGCATTTGGTTTTTTGGGCAATGTTATGAAAACTGATGTCTTCATGTCGTGTGGTATATATCCTGTATTGTATATATCGTTGTATATATACTTCTGCATAAGCACAAAATTTCGCTCATCAGTTCAAGACGTCAGAGCATATAGAGGTGCAGAGATCGGAAGCGATCATAATCTCTGCATAGCTAAACTGAGAATCAAACTAAAGAAGATATACCAACCAAACAAAAATAGAAGAATAGATGTACACAGACTGCAATCAAATGATAAAAAAGAAGAATATAATGTCAAAATGAACAACTATTTCGATGCTGTAGGCAAAATTGACAACGATATCACCACCATGACAATCGATACTAAATGGGAACAACTGAGAACAGCAATGACAGAAGCGGCTGTAGCGACCACCGGATACCTAACACATAAAAAGAAAAAATGGATGAGAGAAGATACTTGGGATAAAATACAAGAAAGGAAAACAGCAAAACTTAAACTACTAGCGGCAAGTACACATAATACAGTTGAATCTTGCAAACTAACTTATAACTTGTTAAATAAAGAAGTGAAGACAAAAGCTCGAAGAGATAAAAGACATTTCATCAATGAACTGGCCATAGAAGCTGAAAATGCTGCAAGAACTGGTAATAGTAGGTGCCTTTATCAAATTACAAAACAATTATGCCACCAGCCTACTGATATGGAAACACCTGTTAAAGATAAATTAGGGAATTCAATACCAACAGGAAAAGAACAAATGAAGAGATGGGCTGAGCACTTCATGGAGGTGCTTAACAGACCACCGCCAACAGTAACACCTGATTTTAATAATGAAACACTCACAACCACCTTGCCAATAACTTGCGATGAATTCACGCTAGACGAGATTAAACAAGCCGTTAAAAGATTTAAAAAATTGTAAAGCTGCTGGAGTTGACGAAATTGCAGGCGAAATGATTAAAGCAGTTAATGACAACAACCTCTTGAGAATTTTAGATATTATAAATGAAGTATGGAGAGAAGAACAACCACCACAACAATGGAAAGACAGTATTATTGTAAAGTTACCGAAGAAAGGTGATCTATCAGGCTGTAATAACTGGCCTGGTATATCTCTATTATCAGTACCTGGAAAATTATTATGTTGCATGATGTTAGAAAGACTGAAATTGCATGTGGACGAAAAGATCAGAGAAGAACAAGCAGGTTTCAGGCCGAAACGATCATGTATTGATCAAATATTCACATTAAGAACAATTATAGAAGAATCAGTTGAAATGCAATCACCACTTATTATCACCTTCGTCGATTTTCAAAAAGCCTTTGATAGTCTACACCGCCCATCATTGTGGAAGTTACTTACAATCTATGGTTTTCCAACAAAATATGTGAACGTAATCAAAGCGCTATATGACAATGCAAGATGTTGTGTTAGAACAAATAAAGGGAATACAGAATGGTTTACAGTAGACACAGGGGTGAAACAAGGCTGTATTATGTCACCACTACTTTTTGGAATAGCTATTGATTGGGTTATGAAAAACTATACCCACAACGAACAATTAGGTATAAAATGGACAGATGGAAAGTCCCTGGAAGAACTCGATTTTGCAGATGATTTAGCATTCTTAAGTCCAACACCCAGACAGGCCCAAGAAGCAGTAAATAATCTGTGTCATTTCTCGGTTAAAATAGGTCTCCAAATAAATGCCTCTAAAACTAAAGTTATGAACTTTTCTAACGAGACCTTCGATATCATCCTGAACGGGGAAAAACTACAGAAAGTTGAAAGTTTCAATTATTTAGGCAGTAAAATGACTCAGGATGGTGACACAACAAGAGAAATTCATATTAGAATTGCTTTGTCAGCTAGCGCCTTCAATAGATTATCTAACATTTGGAAATTACGATCACTGAATATACATACCAAGCTTCGTCTGTTTAATTCGAATGTTATCTCAGTGTTAACATACGGCTGTGAAAGTTGGAAAATCACAAAATCTTTGGAGAACAAGCTGAATACATTCGAGAACAAATGTCTTAGAAAACTCATGAACATCAGGTGGAAAGAATTCAAGACTAATCGACAAATAAGAGAAGACTCTAAGCAGAAATATGTCTCCGACTATATTAGGAAAAGACGATGATCATATATCGGTCATGTCCTACGAATGCAAAACAACAGAATACCACTACAGGCGCTCACTTGGGTTCCTGAGGGTAAGAGGAAAAAAGGAAGACCAAAAGAAACACTTAGAAGAACAATAACAAGAGAAGGAAGAACGTTGGGCCTAAATAATGTGCAAGAGTTAAGAGGAGTGGCGTCACAACGAACAACCTGGAGAGCAATGGTTTCTGCCTTATGCGCCGTGTTTGGTGCTTAAAGAATTTATTATTATTATTATATATCGTTGCATATTTCTGTGATTGTATCTAGACCAAAGCTCTCCAGAGCTTCTATCATTTCAATTTTTATGTTATCCATGCCTGCTGATTTTCCTTTTTGTATCATAGGAAAGGCCAAAATGAGTCAAGGCTTCTGACTCATCTTTTTTTCCTAGGAAAATCTCCAGCTTGGTGTAATCTAACACTAAGCACACAAGGAAGGGAGGTAGAGTGAAAAAAAATACAAAACAGAAAAACACACACACTGAGAAGGGAACTAGAAAAGGACATAAACGGGATAAGGAAGAAATGGGACGATCTTGAGTAGATGACAGTCCAGGAAGGCTTGGTATGAATTATTTGAAGCCCTATGCTCCTTGGGGAGCTAAAGGGTATTGTTGATGATGATGAGAATCAAGTTTCCTAAAGTAGCTAATTTGGAAGGTGGGTAGGCTTAAATATTGAACGTGCGATTGGCAGAGTAGTTATGGCATTTTTTTCAATCACGGCAAATTTACCAGGTTCATGGTTCAAAATCTGGTAGCCTCAAGCTTTAGTCTACAAAACTGTGAATGGGTACCTGACTCTACTCTTAAGTTAGGGAAGGAAGTGCCAGGTCAGGAATAGAGCTCTTCACCTCACTTCATAAAGCGTGACCTCATAAAAGTTAATAAGAATTAATACAGGAAACAATAATAAGAATACACTTGAAGAAACACTCGTACAAGATGTAGAATCAAGTACATACATATTGGCAGTGATTGCGTCATTAGTAGGCTGGACTGCCCATGGTAAATTTCCGGTGTTTTGTATTGCGGGTCGCACTAATGACCCGTCATCGAAACATCATTTTTTTTTGGCGAAGCCTAGATGGCAGGGAGGATAGTGTGATTCGCTTGCATAGCTAGGCGGGGTTGTCGCACGGAAGGTCATACGAAATTATAGTGAAGTCTTTAACAGTCCACTCCCCTTCGGCAGTATCTACAGCTGGACTGCCTTTTCCTTATACATTGCACAACAAATCCCTACCAACACATATCCTTGACCTTCAACCATTTTCATGGCGAACAGCAGGGCCTCAATTACGCCACAGCTTGTACATGGAAATCTCTATGTCTTTAAGTGTTACAGCAATTTTAATAACTTTTAGATTTTATTTACTTCAACATTAGTTTTCCGAGTTTCGTATACACATAGTTAAAGCCACATTGATTACTTTCCTGGCTCCCTGTACCAGCAGATTTGTTGACATAGTGAAATGAAACCAGATGTATTTGACTTGGAGTTCTCCTGCTTCAAATACTTAATAATGTGTTTGATAACACGATTTAAAATAAAATACCTGTTTAAACATTATCAGTTTCCAATAGAAACTAGAGTTTTGTATTAACTCGAAATTGAGGGATACTGTGACAAAACGACTGATAATTTGTATTTTCCAATCCGCTTCCTTCTCTTTTCTCTTCTACATTTTTTTCTGGTTCCACAGGCAATATGTATTTCGTTTCTTTACATTGTTCTAATGGCCTCAGTAGCCCTATTATTCCCCTTTCAGACACCCACCCGAAGCGTGGATGGGTTTTTGGTTTTCGTTTCTTGCATTTAAATGCATCGTTCGGTTTGTAGCTGCCAGCGGCCAGCATCGTGTGGTAATCTTGCCTAATTGCACCTGGTATTTGCGAGACAAGGGGGACGCTCTTCGCTCGTAACGGTCTTTTTGATCACGAGCGAGAAAATAGATTCTTTGAAAAGCGAACCGCAGTCTTACTCAGGTTGGTAGCTAGAGCGGCGCGAGGCAACCTTTTTTTTTTCGTACGCCCGCTAATACTCGAGGCGAAATCTCAGGTTATTATTAATGTCTAACCTGACATTGATTTTTACGTGAGTATCCTATTTTCTTGTACAGAGACAAGTGTCCCTCGCCATTCAGGCAGATACTCGCCGTTTTCGGAGGTATCCATTAGAGCTGGGTCGGCTCAGGAGCCGCCAGTCCCTGGTCGACGACACTGCTTCAAATGTCCTCACCAGGTCTCGAGTTAATCCAGTCCAAATCCCAGTCGACGAAAAATCCTCAAATGCCGTCGCCCGGGTTTGATCCTGAATCATCCGGTCGCCAGAGCGGTGTTGTAACCACTACGCTAGCGCGGCTCCATGAGGCAACCCTTTGATAGCCGGGTTCCGCTTCTCATCTCCGTTCAAGGGAGAGCAACTCATGTTTGTTCTGAGACGTAGAGTAGGAGTGCGGTATAACACTTGAATTGTAGGAGGCAGTCATTCTTTAAATTTGGAGAGAAACTTCTCGGAGTTGAGTCTGGAGTTATGATATGCCTACTTGTGTAGTTAGACACAAGTTTAGAACTTTCATGGCACTACAGAAAGCAGCCACCGGCCAGGGATATAATTATATCCTATGTTTAAGTCACAATTTGTTATAATAATATAAACACTGCGTTTTCATGTATTCAATTTTAGGGAGGTTACTACTTTTCCCTTTTTTGTGTATCGACCCAAAGGGGCGCATACAATTTATTATGTTATGTATTTAATACTTATATTTTGTAATTCACTTAATGACGTAAGAGGAATCGCATGTCATCTTAACGGGCTGAGATGTACATGTAGGCATAAGATATTTTAGCCTATGCAACTGCAGGCGGATTTTGATAGAGTGGAAGTAACAGGAGGGCAACGCATGTGGATAAAGACAGCACCGAGATTTACCTAGCATAATTATAATACACATACTAGAATGGGGCATAACAGTTTATTATACCTTTGTTATGATTGTATTTATTTGTTTGATAGAAAGGTTGGTTGTTTTGGTCTCAGTTCCAGGGTACCCCACTGTTACATCTGGATCTCAGTCAAGCAATGTAACATTCTCCTCGACCTCACGGTTCCAGTAAGCAACGAACTCGACGAGTTGTCATAACGTACCTGACATTGCAAACCTCTTCACATAAGCCCTCTAACGGGAATTTAGCTCATGCAGTGTATAACTAGCAACAGCAAATCTGAAATCGTATTGTGCAGTAGTGGTTTACTACTCGCCGATTTAAGAAAGACGAGAGAGCGGGTGATTCGTAAGACTATAAGCGAGTGTGGGCTTGGCAAGAGAGATAGCTGTAATAGCTTCCTTCCAGGTTGTCATACAGTCACCCTTTTTCACACATTATCTGTGTTTTCTCTATAAATCTGACAGTTCACTTACTTTGTCGATTTCACTAAAATGGTCAAACTCGACAAATATTTCTAAAACCTACACGATCGTGACAGATGCTACCGGAGTAGCCAATGCGTAAAGAAAAAAATTTAATCAGATCTGATTTTTTTTCATTGCTTATTCGACAACATTATCTTTATAATGCTCTAGTCTAGCGCAGGGGTTGACATAAGTTAGATCACGATCTGCCGGTAGATCACCAGGATGTTTTGGTAGATCTCTAGGTGATGGAGGGGAGAAAGGGAAATAAAGATAAGACTGGAGAAATTTCGGGCTGGTTTTTGTCAGCTGATCGAAGATAATGTGTCTTTTTGTATTTTCCTGTTCATTCAGGTTATTGCCTTATTTTCTCTTTATCTCTAGTGTGCTGAAAAATATCATTTCCTACATACCTTTCTTTCCCAAGAACAAGTGTATGCTCGGATATCAGAGTGTCCCTACCTTTTAGGTTTTTCTCACTAAATGTATGGTCTGTCTTCTTTCCCAGTTTGGACACCAGTACGCTTTATGCCATGCGATATGCAAGTTAATTTTGAAAGACGCTTCACAGGTGCATAGCGTGGGACCAGCCAAACTGTAGCCGAGAAAGATGGGAAATATCTCCTTCATGGTTAAAGAAACTAGTTTTAAACTCACTCGGTGGCCAGCATTTTGAAGAGCAAGACAATTTCCTTAGTCTAGTAGAGAAAAACGTATGAAAGGGAAACTTTATTTTCTAAAAGTGCCCTCAAGTTCATTACTTACCGACTCTTAAGTTCATGTGCCGGTATGTATACGCTCTTCCGGTATTGTTCTAGGAACAGGGAATTAGTTCTTGTAGATTTGAGATATATTACTATCATAATGCAAGTCTAAGTGCAGTTAATTAATTAGTTTACTTTTCAATGTATCTATCATACATGATTCAATCAATCAATACCCTTTAGCTCTCCAAGGAGCATAGGCCTTCAACAAACACATGCCAAGTCTTCCTGTCACGTGCCATCCGCTCAAGTTCTTTCCATGTTTTCCTCATCATTTTCACCTCTGTATCCAGTTCTCTTCTCCATGTGTTTTTCGGCCTGCCTCTCTTTCCCTGTGGATTCCAGATCAAGGACTGCCTTGTAATGCTATCAACAGGTCTGCTCAATGTGTGTCCTATCCATCGCCAGCGTCTTCTTCTCAACTCTTGTTCCACTGGCATTTGTCTGGTTCTTGTCATCAATTCCACATTTGTGACTTTGTCATACCATTTCAGTCTTTCTATTCCACCCAAGCACCCGTTTATAAAAGACTAGCTTTTTGGTTGTTGTTTTTGTTGTTCTCCATGTCTTATGCCGTGGAAGGTGTTAAGGTGTTGTTAAAGATCTCCCCCAACTTCAGGACGGAATCTATGGCACTACTGCAGGCGCTGAGAATCCTCACCAGATCAGAACAGCAACCATCAGCTAAGACAGTTATCTTCACTGACTACAGATCACTACTGTAACCAATACGAAACACCAGAAATGCTGCGTGAGATCAGAGCTGAAATTAACATTATCCAAAGATCATCAACCATTGGCCTCCATTATTTCTCCTCCGACTGTAGATCACTGGGAATGAGACAGTTGATATTGTATCAAGAACAGACAGAACAATTGATCAATTCAGCCATCCATTGCCCTATCGAGAAGCTAAACCCATCATCCGCAACCATTACAACCACCAGTGGAAGAAAGAAAGAGATACATGCAACAGATCTGATCCAATCCACCAGCCTCATAGACACCAGCAGACCAACATTTCCTGTCTGAGAGCTGACCACTGCAGCTCTCTTAGGCCACCTCTACCGCCTCACGATACCTCACACAAGTTATATCATGTAGAAGGGGAATCCAGACCTCTGGGCACATTCTCCAAACTCGTCCAGCCCACGATGGCCTACGACATCAGACCTCGCCAAAGAGTGCTCTGAGCTCAGGCAGAAGGTATGGGGCTGCCGAGCTGACCTGGAAAAAGACTAGACTTTGTCCTGGCGACAAGCCTATTGATATTTCGTGACTACAAACTGAACGCAGAAGAAGACGCAGCCTATTCCTTGTAAGTTGTTAAAAGTGTTCTTAACTATTGGTTTCCGATAAAATGTTGAATCCCCAAAGAACAGAAATTAGACGAAAAACAAAAATACACGAAGAAGAGATTTGGGGGATGTATATTAGACAGATAAAAAAGACATGGAAAAAACCTGAAGGGCTGGCGCAGGATATGAGGCGTTGAAGGCACTTTGTTTTCTTATTCTGGTGTGCTATCAGTCATTTTCAAGACCAGCTTGGAGTACACTAATTGAGGGGCGAGGCTTCACATGGAGCTGAAGAGAGAGAGAGAGAGAGAGAGAGAGAGAGAGAGAGAGAGAGAGAGAGAGAACATGAGTGAGACAGCTCCGATACTTCAGCTTGATATCTTGTCATGTTGTACTGCTTTCTAATGTCTGGCACACAGTGGCGTATCTATAGGAGAGGTAAGCAGTCCTGATGTCAACCCTCACTTATTACACTTGTTTCCAGTTTATGTTGGGTGGCTCCAATGTATTTTATATCGCTCGAAGAATGATTAATAACTTTTGTTTTTAATATGCTCACCATCATCATCACCATCATCGTCAACAACAATAACTTTCAGATCACATTGGAGCACAGGTCTTCAACAAAACCATGCCAAGCCTGTCTATCCAGTGTCGTTAGCTCAAGGTGTTTCCGTAATTTGTTTTATCCCTTTCTTTACTAATTTCAGTTGTCTTCTCCATGCTTGTGTATGAGTGTATTTGTGCTGTTTTTTTTTCAATCAGGCAATTCCACAACAAGGACTGCACTGTAATAGTGAAGGACGATTAAGGAAGGTTGGGTATGGGATCGGTTATCTCATTCTACAAAAACGTTAACCCACAAAAACCCCAACAACAATATGGACAACATCCTGAGTATCATTTACAATGTATTACATATTACATCAAAATGGCTTATGAGGAAAATTGAGAGGATACAAAGATTGAGGGGCCCCCGGTCCTCTCTTCTCTCCCCCCCCCCCCCCAATCCCCGAATAGAAGCCTCCAATCTGAATAAACTGCCTCAAAAAAAAAAATCCTTAATGCGCCACTGCTGTCTCATTTCAGTTCACCTTACGCTGGATCGTTCTCTATTCTTTGTCGTTTACATTTCGAGGGCATTTGCCTGTGCTGTTTTTTTAAAAGGGGCCCCGTACACAGATGCTTCTGTCCTCTACATTTAAAACAATCAGTTCAAGGTCGCTCTAATGGTAAATTATTTTGTGCGACATGTTAGGCCAAAGTAAAAGTACAAAATACAGTACAGGGTGAAAACAGCTTTTATAGACTAACTATTATGCTTTTGTTGTACTCTATGAAATTTAGAGTAAATGCGACGAACTGCATTGACCGTGTCAACGCAGGTCAAAACGTGATATATTAAGGTGATGTACCACAATGCTTAAAATAAAGGGCTCGCTAGGGACTGGCCTTGCAAATGATCTAGTTGTTTGAAGAAACGCCTACACTGAACGGGCACATAACCTTTCACCATCCTATACCTGCCCGATTTTTTCCTCAGTGATTTAATTGCCTTTCTTTTATTAAGTTATTTCCATTTGTTAAAATATCATTTATAGTAACTGTCACGGATTGCCTCCCCTGCTTTGCAGTAGTGCTCCAACAATGGCCAACACTCAAGAGTATCTAAATGGGTCAATAAAGGTGTTTACCTTCGCACAAGATTACTCTTGGCAGAGATGTAGATAGAAGTGTAATGGCGCTTCTTTCCGAAGATAATTCAAAAGTCAAGAACCATGCGGCATAGCGCTGAGCAATGGTTAACTTGTATCTGTCCGTCGCCTTTTGTGAAGGATTTAAGCAATAGTTTTTAGCCCGTTCAAGCCCCCCCCCCCCCCGAGTTAATTCAGCGAATTCCTCTTATAATGGTATATCTCTGTTTAGAGGTAAATATATGTATATATATATATATATATATATATATATATATATATATATATATATATATATATATATATATATATATATATATATATATATATATATATATATATATATATATATATATATATATAGTCCTGGCTCATACGTTTGCTTTCATACATATAAAAAACTGAATCGACTTTGATTGTTTAGTTTTAAAACAACTGGTAACAAATTTAATAATCAATTAGTATTAACAGTTTAAAATAAATTATCTGCTGGTAACTTTTATATTGTAATAAATTTTCTCTTCACAGAGATTTAGGGTGAGGATATAGTTCAGAAAAATTATATCCTTTTTGGTGGTGCTCCTTTAAAAGCACTTAACTTTTAGGTGAGTCCTGCAGCTGTGATTTTCGTCACTGCTTGGTGATGATGGCACTTCTTCACCCAACTTGTCCGATTTAGGCAGTTAGTGTTGATTCCCTGCGTTTCACTCACAACTAGCTTCGTTCCACGAACTTTTGGACAAAATAGAAAGAACAAAATGCCTCTGCTAAGTACACTAAGTTGGAAGCTTAACATGCGCATCTTCTCGTTGTCCACCCACCAATGTTAATCTCTCAGAAGAATTAAATTCTTGAGCACAAAATGTAGCTCAATGAATATGATTAAAATTCACCAATATTCTTCTGTGTATTAATTGGGAAATGTGACTGGACAGCGTGAATAATGATTTGTGCCTGAATTAATGTTGACAAGTTACATAAATCTCACAAAATGATATGCTACACTTGAGGCACATATGATGCAGTCATCACTCATCACTGCTCCAGCCGGAGTCTGGGGTCACCTCTGCTATCGAGTTTTCCCGCACGACTAGCAAGAAGAAATCACCAGCGCTTGCTGTAGTGGTTTATGAATTTAATCTTTTCATTTGTTGAGGTTGCCAGCCTAATTTATAACCACTAAGAAAGAAACATGTCAAATTTCACTTTTGTAAATAATTTATTTACACTTACCCCAAAATTTTGGGAATACACAATCTCCTTGCACAGATTTAGACTGGACACAGCTCTGTATTAGATGCTTCGAAATCACTTAAGTCTGGAAATTAGAGTTAATTCCTTTGACGACGGGTGTTCTGTGAAATCACTGGGCCTGGGACAACTTATATTTAATTCCTCTATGACTTGTGATCAAATTCTTAAGTCTCCAGGCGTATATTAAAAATGCTCGTTTACTTGTAAATTCCTAAGTTGCCCAATACTCGATCTGTTACTTATAGTTGTGGAATTCTAGGTCCGATCCTTCTCTTTCTGGCTTTGTGGGAGTTGCTCGTATGAAATTGCGAAGCTGTCTGTCCTGTGTCTCTGAGTTCGCTAGATTATATCTCTCATTCTCAGTTCAAATCCCAGATTGTGTTTCCGCCTAAATTTCCAATGAGATACATTGTATATTCCGGCCTCTCAAATCAACCATTCTAATCGAATCTCGTTCAGCACTACGTGGGTAGGGGTGTTTCAAATTTAAAAAATACCCTTGCGTGTTTCAAAATACTAAATTTAATATCCACGCGTGACCTCTTAATATCGTTGCGTCAGACTTCCGCCGGAAGCTTGTGCTATCTTCACATACAAATGTTGTGCACTGATACTGCCCCGATGCTATCGTCTGCAAATCTTGAGTTTCCAGACAGATTTATCTGTAATCTCGATTCAGACCGTACATCGGAAGCGATTACCACATTATCTCCCGTCTTGTGCAAACATAGGGATAGTTGCTAGCCACCTGGCGTCAAGTGACGGACCATCACGTTCAAAGGGATCAATAGAGATGACCGTCTCTATCAAATGTGGCTACACGAATGAAGCTAAAAGTTATCTGTCGCTGATAGGTCAAATTACATGGCGTTATTTCTGACGACCACTCCGTCAGTATCACTTTTTAATTAATTTTTCTCTTCCTCTCACGCATCGCTTTCATTTGGCTTTTTTTGCCCTTTCATTCATTATTTTACTCTCTTTGCTGAATCTAGTAAGGTGAAGTCTCTAACACTCTACTCCCCTACGGACGTATCTGCTTTACACGCAGAATTGTTTACGTTCAGCAAGGTACATGCGATAATACAAGGTAATTATACCGGACACACGCTTATCTATTCCCTCAGTCTGACTGTAGCAAAGTGTGCAAAAACACGCTTAGTAAATGGACTGATAGAACGGACGACGGAAGAATAAAATTGTGAAAGCCTTGAACTGTACAGGGTAACTAAGCATTCTAAAAATAGTAGCGGTCGCGCATGCGCATTCGTTTCTGTATAGGAGAAAGGCAAGGATGGAAAATTCACAATGGCGTCGCTAAGTGTCGAAGGTTAAGGACACAATTCCTTGTGAACTGAGACCAATTAGCAGTGAATTATAAAAAAGATGATAGCTTTTCACAGAAAGGATATGCAGGAATGAAAATCCGAAAGGAAAGTTGTAAGACGTATGTATATATTTAGATATATAACGTTTTTTTTTTTGTATTTCACAACCCAGGTCTAACCTAGTGCTAGAATAAATAAATTAGTAGTAAATATTGGAAACACTTTCCAGGACCAATTACAAGATTGACAAGAAGGGAAAAGAGAAGGTATATCATGTCAATCTTCTTAAAAAGTATTATGACAGGGAATCCGCAGAGGTTGCACATATCATGACCTTATCCATTGCAACAGAAATGAAAGATGAACCATTATCCTCTATGGGATATCCAGCAACAGCTACAGAGAATTATGCTCAAGTAAATATTAGTGATCATTTAACTCGTGAGCAGAGGAAGCAAGTTCAGGAAATGTTGGAAACTCATGCTGATGTGCTCACCGATAAGCCTGGATGCACACAGTTGTTGGAGTATGATATGACTGTTTCTGATGCCACTCCGGTATGTATGAGAACATACCCTGTTCCTTATGCGAAAGCACAGGCACTCAGGGAAGAGATTGATAATTTATTAAAGGAGAAAATCATCTCAAAGTCAGAATCTCCCTATAGTTCAAGTGCGGTGCTATTAAGCAAACATAGTGGTAAACATAGGGTGTGTTTAGATTACAGGAAACTGAATGCTATCACAGAATCTCAGGTGGACCCATTACCTGATACCAACCAGCTGTTCTCTACACTCAGTAAAGCTAGGTATTTTTCCAAAGTAGATCTAAGCAAGGGATACTACCAAATACCAGTAAAACCAGAAGTTAGGAAAGTGCTGGCATTTAGTACATCAGAGGGACACTATGAATTTAATGTACTACCATTTGGGCTGAAAAATGCTCCAATGTATTTTTTCAAGAATGATGAGGAAATTATTGGAACCTCTAAAAATTCCCATATCACTAACTTTATGGATGACATTCTTGTTGCTAACAACACATTTGAGGAGCATATAAAAGCACTATCTATGTTATTTGACCAGTTGAGAGAAACAGGATTGACTACACGACCCACCAAGTGCTATATTGGGTGTAAGGAATTGGAATTCCTCGGTCACACGATTTCTACGAGTCACATGTCTCCTGACCCCAAGAATGTAGAAAAGTTGAGAAAGGCGCCAAGATCTCAAACGAAGAAAGATGTAAGGTCGTTTGTGTCCTTATGCGGATTCTACCAGAAATATATACCCCATTTCAATTCATTGTGTGCACCGTTGACAGACTTGACTAAGAAAGGACAACCTGATGGGATCCAATGGAACGCTGAGTGTGAGCAAGCTTACACCGAGCTAAAAGAAAAACTCACCAGCAAACCCATCCTTACCCTACCCGATATCACACAAGAATTTGTGTTAAGAACGGACGCAAGCAATGTGGGAATAGGGGCGACCGTATTACAAAAGTAAAAAAACCCAGCCAGAAGAATTACTACCAGTGGCTTATGCCAGTCGAAAGCTAAATTCAGCAGAATTGAATTATTCGACGATAGAACGAGAATGTCTTTCTTTAATCTGGGCCATCGACAGATTTTCCCCTTATCTTTACGGGAAACATTTCATGGTTGAAAGTGATCACCAGCCTTTAACGTTTCTGGCAGTGTCCAAAAAGTTAAACTCCAGATTGTTAAGGTGGAGTCTTCTTCTAGCTCCTTACTCGTTTACGGTAAAGTACATTCCCGGAAAAGAAAATGTGGGAGCAGACTTTTTAAGTCGACACCCAATTGCTGTGGAAGGAAAGAAAGAAGAGGTATAACTTCAGCATGTGTTTACAATATTAAATTGTACACATCACAATTTAAAAAAGATGGGGCCTATGTAGCAAAGTGTGCAAAAACACGCTTAGTTAATGGACTGATAGAACGGACAACGGAAGAATAAAATTGTGAAAGCCTTGAACTGTACAGGGTAACTAAGCATTCTAAAAATAGTAGCGGTCGCGCATGCACATTTGTTTATGTTATAGGAGAAAGGCAACGATGGAAATTCACAATGGCGCAGCTAAGTGTCGAAGGTTAAGGACACAATTCCTTGTGAACTGAGACCAATTAGCAGTGAATTATAAAAAAGGTGATAGGTTTTCACAGAAAGGATATGCAGGAATGGAAATCCGAAAGGAAAGTTGTAAGACGTATGTAAATATTTAATGTTTTATTTGCCTTTCACAACCCAGGTCTAACCTAGTGCTAGAATAAATAAATTAGTAGTAAATACATGCCATACTCGATTGTAGGTTTAAGTGTATAAAAAGGAAGCTCCCAATAGGGGAAGATAAAGGAAATATAAGACAACGTGCTGGATAAACTTGATTGAGTGTGTATTGGAACGACTGATGGGACAGTTGCACATAATACCCAGTATGATAGAGATTTTCAGTGCTGAAAAGAGGCAAACCCTACCTGCTCCCTCAGACTGCCGCGCTCACAATATATAAGGCGAGAACGCTCAGTTCAAAATCACACACAACTAAAACCCAGCCAGAAGACAAGTAGAGTTCTGTCTAGACTACGTCAGTTGCCACTGCATGAAGGGCAGATCTTCTTCACAGATTGCAGTCTTCATAAGAGCTTGGAATAAGAGTGTGGAACTGATCCTATATATATAATATGTGTATATATATATATATATATATATATATATATATATATACACACACACACGAGGCGTGTTCAAATGAAACCCGACCGTGTTGCGCCTAGTGGACATTCGTAGGAGGAGCATGATGACGTCACACCTGACGTAATAAGCACATACGAATGTACAAGTGTGTAAGTGTTCATTCTCCTAGTATTCATTGGTTGTGCTGCAGACCGTTAAAATAATGGCCGGTGTGATAAGGAATCCGTCCAAGGTCGATCACCATAAGGAAGAACGCATGGGGTGGAGTTTGAACCACCTGCTGCGTTACGAAGAGGAGAGTGATGCATTTCTGTTGCGTATAGTGGCAGGCGATGAGTCGTGGTGCCACCACTTTGAGCTGTGCAGCAAATCAGCGAGCATGGAATGGAAACATCACCAAAACCCAAAAAATTCAAGTCACAGATTTCCGCCGGTAAGGTTATGCTGACCGCATTTTTTGACCATGAAGGGCTTCTATTGGTAGACTTTAAAGAGCCTGGCGTTTACATCAATGCCATACGCTACAAAGACACACTAGACAACCTGCATACAGCCACCAAGAATAAACGACCCGGCATGCTTTCGCGTGGTGTGTTTCTGTTGCACGACAATGCTCGTCCACATGTTGTGAACATTGTGCAGGAAACGTTAGCAAGGAAAAGGTGGGAAGTTCTGCCACACCCAGCCTACAGCCCCGATCTGTCACCATGTGACTTTCATTTGTTCGGACCCTTAAAAAAATCTCTAAAGGGACAACGATTCGACTCTGATGCAGACGTCAGGGCCTCGGTGACGAAATGGTTCAATAAGCAACCAAAGTCATTTTTCTCGGACGGCATCCGCCTTCTACCCAAGCAGTGGGATTCGTGTCTGAATGCCTATGGTGACTATTTCTAAAGAACCCCAGTGAGTACTTGCTTCATAACAATTGCTGTATTTAATTCTACTACTCCTGCTGATGTACCTTACATATATTTGTTATAAAGCCACTGGGACGGGTTTCATTTGAACACACCTCGTATATATATATATATATATATATATATATATATATATATATATATATATATATATATATATATTTATATATATATATATATATATATATATATATATATATATATATATATATTTTATTTAAGATTTTAGTGTGTTGTGAATGTATCGGACATATTGTTTGTGTGGATATGATTGCTGAAGATTGAAAAACCTAAAATATAACCACCACAGTCTTGTCAGGGCTAAATATATCTATTCTGGTTTTGTCTGAGTCTATTACCCACCAGCAAGACCAGTACTGACTTGGCATGTAGGTGTGGGAAGAAAAGGTTGCATCCTGTCCATATATTCATATTGTTTTGATTATTCATGTATTATTATATTTGATACACTGTTTTGCAGTAGACACCAGTCTGTCTCCCTAAATCTAAATCATACACAGCCATGTATCATTTAGCATACATGCAGACATCTGATGACACCCTCATCTCATCACACCCTAAGATGTAATAGGTCTCCATGACATTGCCTAGCCACTCGATACCTCTTGTTCCAGGTTCTATAGTCAAATCTCAAAAACCCTGAAGTCAAGTGGACCTTCGATCCTGCTACCTAACCATAACAGGAGCCTAGAGGTTGAAGTGTTCCATAGCCTTTTTCCCCCCTGATTGCTGGGATTGGAATGAAGAGTGACTTTCAGAATACAGTGTTATGTGTCAACCCATATCTGGACAAATGCTGATTTAAAGGTGGGTAACCTAGTGAATATTCCAATGGCCAATGTGAGACATTCCTCAGTCAGATGATGAGAAAAATTAGGACATAGATTTAAAGAGACAGACTAATAATACATAAATAACAACAGTGAGAGGACATTTTTTTGGTGTACAATAAATTTAAAGATCCCATGGGGACTATTTTCTTTGTTTAAGTTTAAACTTCTAATTATATTATCAACTTGATGTAAATACATAACCATAATCACCATCGTCCAACACTCACCCTTCATTTCAGAATTAGATAGATGTACATAATAAATTATGAAATTGTACTCAAGAGACTTGTTAAATTTTTAACTTTTTAAGTTGAGTTACTTTTTCTGAATTATTATAATATCACATGAGTTACTACAGCTAAGGTGGCAAAGTATATTTCTGAAGCCTTAAACTATTGTCTAGCTCAGAGTATTCGCAGCCGTAGCTCACTTGTGATACCAGTGCACTTCTCTGACACTGGGACTTCATACATTCTGGAGAGAATTCTATTTCTTCTCTAAACACTACCATCGTATGAGAAAAACCTTACGCTACAGTGGGGACTCGTTCGCGGGATTATCGTGTGTATTCTGAGCCATTTTCTATATATTTCAACTATCTCTAGTCGGTCTAGTGCCACAAGTAGTGTGTAAAGAATATTTTTTGAATTAATTTCTCAAAATTGAATTTTGTTTAGGAAAAGGACTATTAGTACTTAGGAAACTGTTGAAGCTCACATAGTTACTTGGAATTTAATTTGTTAAATTTGTTAATTAAATTTAATTAAGATAACTTGGTAGAAGGTAAAACTAGATACCCTCTTACATATAGTCATGGCTGATTTGGTGAAGTTTCGATCTGCGATCATGCAGGAGGGAAAGGACGTAGGATTGACAGGTGATGCTCTTATCCAGTATGTTGCATCTGAAGTGGACAAATATTTGGATAGAGAGGACAAGAGATTGGAAGCTGAAGCCAAAAGATTGGAAGCTGAAAGAGAAGCCAAAAGATTGGAAGCTGAAAGAGAAGCCAAAATATTGGAAGCTGAAAGAGAAGCCACAAGATGGGAAGCGGAAAGAGAATAAAAGAGACTAATGTTGGAAGCTGAAGAAAGGGGGTTGCAAAGAGCTCATGAGCTGAGTTTAAAAGAACTCGAACTCCAGGTAACGGCTAATGGTGATGGGAGCAGCTCATCTCACACTGAAAATAGTTCCAGCCAAAGTACTTCAAATGGAGCCATGAACTTTCATTTGGACCCATTTGTTGAAAAGGACGAAGGAATCGAAGATTTCATTGACAGGTATGAGCGATTGGCTACTACGTATGGCTTGGAAAAAGAGAAGTGGAATTAGAAATTGTCACAAGGATTGAAAGTAGTAGCTTATAATGTGTTCTTAAAACTTCCAAGAGAAGATCAGAACAATTATGAAGCCTTAAAACAACCATTGTTGATTAGGTAGAAGCTTAAAGAAGAAGATTTAGAACTGCTAAACTTATAACAGGAGAGACATATCAGCAGTTTTCATCAAGATTAGAGATGCATTTGCTGAGGTGGTGCTAGTTAGGAAATTTTACTCAGGATTTTGAAGGGATCAAGGAGATGATTTTAATAGAACAACTCTTGGAGTCCATGTCTCCCGAGACAAAGACCTTTCTAGTAGAACATAAGAGAGAGAGAAAGATTAGAGGAAATAATAATCTATGCAGAAAGTCATAAACTGGCTCATCCTGTGTCTCTAGTGAATAAGAGGAAACAGGGAGAAAGTTTTAAACCAAACCAAAACCCAACCAAGTTTGAACAAAAAGACAATACAGCTAAGTACAAACCAAGATATGAGAATAAAGACAAGAACCCGCTAGGATCAGACAAGAATCCTTCAAGAAAGGAAGGAAAGTGGTGTAAAACTTGCCAAATGAGTAACTACAATATTGCGGAATGCAGAAGGAAGAATTCTCCTCATCATGCTGCATGTCTTACAACAGGAAACAAGGGAAGGAAGGACTTGGCAGTTAGTCAGAAGGACCTCCATCATCCCGCTGTCTGTGAAGAAGTGACCGTAAATGGCACTAAAGTACTGTGTTTATATGATACAGGCTTAGATTTTGATTCAGTAGTGTGCTCTTCTCTGGTTAGTCCTGACCAGAAACAGATACAGAAACAGTGGAAACCAGAGGACCAATCAAGGGAGCATGAACCATGACACTACCCATAGCCCGAATCGACATAAGATCTCGCTATGTAGAAGGAAAAATCAAAGCACCAGTGATAGAAGATCCTATTTACCTCTTGATACTGGGATGTAGGTATGTTTTTCTTGGAGAACCTATAAAACCTGTAGTTATGGCAACAGTCCAGACTAGGGCCAGCTCCAAGAAAATGGAGGAAAACATCATTAATACTCTTCCAAAAGAGATGAAAAAGGCTCAAACAGCAGACAGCACATTGAAGCCTTGTTTTGGCAAATTGCAAAAGGCACATAAACCTCCAGAGAAAGGAGAATTATACATGAAAAACGGCCTACTCTGTAGAAAAGCTGGAACAGGATCTAAAAGACATGGACAGCTGGTAGTGCCAAAATCATATAGAGAGAAGGCTATGACTCAAGGACATGCTATACCCTTCAGCGGACATATGGGAATAGGGCCACTGGACAACGGATAGCCTGTCACTACTTTTAGCCAGGGATCACAGAGGACATAAAGAGGTATGTGAGATCCTGCCCAGAGTGCCAAAGAGTAGCTCCTAACCATAGGACTGCACCAGCAACACTGGGAGAAATGCCCATTATGGGAACCCCTTTTGAACGTGTTGCAGTGGATATTGTTGGACCACTCACTAGGACCAAGAAGAGAAATGCTTATATTTTAAACTTGGTTGATACTTGCTCAATGTGGGGAGAAGCCGTAGCCATGTCATCTATTGATTCAAAACATGTGGCAGAGGCATTGTTAGCAATATTCACCAGATTAGGTTTCCCACATCAAATATTGACAGACAATGGTTCTCAGTTTAAGGGAAAGCTAACACAAGAGGTATTCAGGATATTTCAACCCAGACACTATCATTGTAGCCCATATCATGCTCAAGGGAACGGACAGGTAGAACGGTTCAATGGGACCCTTATCTCCATTCTGAGAAAGCAAGCTGGCAAGTGAAAAACCTGATACTTGGGATACATACTTACCTGCTGCACTATTTGCATACAGGGAAGTCCCACATAACTCAACTGGATTGGCTCCAGCTACTTTATTGTTTGGAAGACCAATCAAAGGTCCACTGGAAGCATTGCTGCGGACATGGACTGATGAAAAAGCAGAAGAAACAGTGATTCCTTCATACCAATATGTCAATGAGTTAACCTCTAGATTAAAAACTGGTTAGAAACTGGCTGATGATAACTTGAGACAGGCCAGGAAGAAGCATGCCGCATACTACAATAAAAAAGCAAAGGATAGGGAACTTGAAGTGGGAGAGAGAGTATTATTACTGTTGTCCAGCAGCAATAATAAATTGCAAATTGGATGGCAAGGACCCTATGTCATACTGGAAAAACTTTCTAGGACCAATTACAAGATTGACAAGAAGGGAAAAGAGAAGGTATATCATGTCAATCTTCTTAAAAAGTATTATGACAGGGAATCCGCAGAGGTTGCACATATCATGACCTTAGCCATTGCAACAGAAATGAAAGATGAACCATTATCCTCTATGGGCTATCCAGTAACAGCTACAGAGGGTTATGCTCAAGTAAATATTAGTGATCATTTAACTCGTGAGCAGAGGAAGCAAGTTCAGGAAATGTTGGAAACTCATGCTGATGTGCTCACCGATAAACCTGGATGCACACAGTTGTTGGAGTATGATATGACTGTTTCTGACCCCACTCCGGTATGTATGAGAACATACCCTGTTCCTTATGCAAAAGCGCAGGCACTCAGAGAAGAGATTGATCATTTATTAAAGGAGAAAATCATCTCAAAGTCAGAATCTCCCTTTAGTTCAAGTGCGGTGCTACTAAGCAAACCTAGTGGTGAACATAGGTTGTGTTTAGATTACAGGAAACTGAATGCTATCACAGAATCTCAGGTGGACCCATTACCTGATACCAACCAGCTGTTCTCTACACTCAGTAAAGCTAGGTATTTTTCCAAAGTAGATCTAAGCAAGGGATACTACCAAATACCAGTAAAACCAGAAGTTAGGAAAATGCTGGCATTTAGTACATCAGAGGGACACTATGAATTTAATGTACTACCATTTGGGCTGAAAAATGCTCCAATGTATTTTTTCAAGAATGATGAGGAAATTATTGGAACCTCTAAAAATTCCCATATCACTAACTTTATGGATGACATTCTTGTTGCTACCAACACATTTGAGGAGCATATAACAGCACTATCTATGTTATTTGACCGGTTGAGAGCAACAGGGTTGACTGCACGACCCACTAAGTGCTATATTGGGTGTAAGGAATTGGAATTCCTCGGTCACACGATTTCTACGAGTCACATGTCTCCTGACCCCAAGAATGTAGAAAAGTTGAGAAAGGCGCCAA
This sequence comes from Oreohelix idahoensis, assembly GCA_024509875.1. Lineage (NCBI taxonomy): Eukaryota > Metazoa > Mollusca > Gastropoda > Stylommatophora > Oreohelicidae > Oreohelix > Oreohelix idahoensis. The sequence goes on from JAMPIV010009212.1 coordinate 548,220, forward strand.
GACCTCAAACGAAGAAAGATGTAAGGTCGTTTGTGTCCTTATGCGGATTCTACCAGAAATATATACCCCATTTCAATTCATTGTGTGCACCGTTGACAGACATAACTAAGAAAGGACAACCTGATGGGATCCAATGGAACGCTGAGTGTGAGCAGGCTTACACCGAGCTAAAAGAAAAACTCACCAGCTAACCCATCCTTACCCTACCCGATATCACACAAGAATTTGTGTTAAGAACGGACGCAAGCAATGTGGGAATAGGGGCGACCGTATTACAAAAGTAAAAAACCCAGCCAGAAGAATTACTACCAGTGGCTTATGCCAGTCGAAAGCTAAATTCAGCAGAATTGAATTATTCGACGATAGAGCGAGAATGTCTTTCTTTAGTCTGGGCCATCGACAAATGTTCCGCTTATCTTTACGGGAAACATTTCATGATTGAAAGTGATCACCAGCCTTTAACGTTTCTGGCAGTGTCCAAAAAGTTAAACTCCAGATTGTTAAGGTGGAGTCTTCTTCTAGCTCCTTACTCGTTTACAGTAAAGTACATTTCTGGAAAAGAAAATATGGGAGCAGACTTTTTAAGTCGACACCCAATTGCTATGGAAGGAAAGAAAGGAGAGCACGGCTGTTTGTGCCCTGTACCAGAGCGCTCTTTTAGTTTCGGTGACCGGAATTCTGACACCGGGTATAAAATTTTCGTGTTCACCGTAAAAGACTATTTAAGTTTTTGGCGGGGAAAATCAGCTGTTGTGTGTGTAAAATCTGTAAAATATAAATCATTACACACTCGTTCTGGATAAACACAGCGCTAAATTTCTTTTGTGTACTATAACTTTGTTCTCTGTTCTATTTTTGATTGCATTTTTATTTGTTTGAAATTAGTTTTGACGGAGTTACAGACTTTTGAAAACAGCGTCATCATTTGAGGAAATTCATAAAATAAGTAATCTTTTTATTAATTTAATATCTAAAAATCGGCCCATTCGTTTAAGTTTATAATTATAAAGACTTCTCGAAGGGAAGCTAAAGATTATTTCCACATACTTTTTTTTTGGTTTCATATCTTGAGAATGTGTGGTAGTCAATTTTGTGAGTTTGGCATTACAAGAACAAGCATATTGTCACCAGATTTTATAGCATTTAAATTACTGTAAACGCATTCCTGATACTCACAAATCTTAAATAAGGTTGTACAAAAATAACTTTTTGTAAAGCACCATCTGTTTTTGCATTTTCATTCATTTATAATGATATTTAGCTACGTATATAAGCGTCAGAAAACATGTAAATCTATAGATAGATTACTTCCACATACTTTGTTCTATCTTTCAAGTCTTGTTAATCTTGTATTTATAATATGAATTTTTTTTTAAATTGTGTGTGAGATAAGGACTGTTCCATTAGTGTTCTTTGGTAGACAATCCTGTGCACACGACGGCTGCCAAAGAATTCTAAGTAACTGTTTGTATATCTTCTTTCACTCACAGATAAAGCATTCTACATCCTGGTGTTAGACTTGATAGTCCCAAATATTCCTCTATCTTTATACATACACAAGTAAACTGTACTACATAACAACGAAATGGAACATACTGTTTTGCATCATATGAATTGTGCCAGTGCACTGTGCAGAGCCTGTGGCAAGAGAGCATTAACTTCCAAAACAACACGTTCAATTCAGAAAGCACTGAACTGTTCTAATTACGTTAATGATCTGTTCTTTGTGTTTGGAATTAACGTATCAGATGATAAACCCACACAGCATTCGACTATATTTTGTAAGAAGTGTTACTTACGAATACAAAACTCAAAAAGGAGGCATAATGAGAAGTATCTTGAAACAGCCAAGTTACTATCGGAAAACAGTCAGCACATCTGGAAAGACTAAAACCATAATTTAACTATAAGTGAATGTCAACTGTGCAATTATGTTGCAAAGACATCTTTTGGTGTTTTAAAAACAAAAAGCTGCTCTATTCTCTGTGATGTTCTTTCTGACCCCTCCATGTCTAGTCAGTCATTTAGCTGTAGTCAGTCAGTTAGTTTGTAGTCAGTCAATTAGCTGTAGTCAGGATAGCTCTGTACAGTAGGAGGTTGATGTGCCTGCCCACATTAGTGATGATATTGTTCAACTGGAGGTTGATGTGCCAGCTCACATTAAAGGCGATACCATTATTCATTTGGAGGTGGATAACACTACTCACCCTAGCATGCCAGTTTTTTGTTGCCACATCTACACCTACCAAGTCAGTTATACATACGACAAGTACATCCACCTCGCCTGTCTTCAAAAGCGACATCACAGTACAACAGTTACTTGCTAAGCCACCTTCACAACCACTAACACAAAAGGAAGAACCCCTATTCACATCCATTGTTAGAAAAAAAACTAGAAACAGCAAAAAGTAATATCATAAAATGCAAAACCAGAGGACAGCCTATTGTACTACAAAAACTAATTAAACATAGAAGAGAAACATCAGTCACCAGAACGCCAACAAAACGTAAGCGATCTCAATTGCTCCATACTGTTAGAAAACATATTGCTGGAACATCAACTGATTCATTAGACCTGCAGCAGGCACATGAACTACAACGCTGTTCAGAAACGCCACGTCAGGAAATTTGCAGGAAAGCAGGCATTGAAAGTAGAGTTAGAATCTCCAAATAATTAGCAATAGTCATGAAGGAAACAGTAGGTCTTACGTGGGCACAGGAGAGAAAACAGAGAAGATTGAATATTGAAAGACGCGCCAGCGGTATTAAAAATATAACTTCACAATTAAAATTTATAATGGAAACTCATTTGTTACAAATTTCTCCATCTGTGAATGTACAGATTCATCCTATAAAAAAAAAGGAAGTGTGAATAATAATTGAGCGAAATTTTGGGGCTAGAGCAAATTATGGCAGTTGTTGCTTGAGATTGACAGAATTAACAGAGTGTGGAAATCATTTAATAGATGTATTTATTAAATACACCTATTTATCTATTAAATTGAACATTTCGTTTTACTCATGACCATACTCACTTTTACATGACCATCGTGATGTATGATTGAGATAATTGTTAGCTCTCATGTTTTTGGGGACAATTGGGTGTGTTATTTTAAGGTAATAAATGTGGACTTGCAATTTAATGTTTCAATAATTAATGTTTGACGCATGAAACCAAAACAAAACTTTGATATCCATTTTCTGCAGGTTTTCTACTTTTGATTTCTGTAATTTGTTATGCATGTTGATTGTGACCGATTTAGTGAAAATTGCATTATAAACAAACCATAACAAAATATAAAAAAAACGTAAATTTTAGACTATTTCAGACTATTATATCTTCTGTTCTAATTGTGATAAAATGGTTGTTCTTGTTCTAAGATTTACTCTAACATTTCTAGTCTAGCTTTACGCAAAATTAAAGCCGGTATTTATAATAATAAAGTAGCCTAAAAGCATTAATTAAGCCCTATCAAAAGTAAACATCGCCACATGTTTTTCCCATAAGGAAGTTGACCACGTGACCTCTGTCAAGTGGGCTATAAATAGCGCGGTCGGGTTAAAAGGGGAAATAACTAAAAGATCGCTGGCAAACAGCCGTGAGAGGTATAACTTCAGCGTGTGTTTACAATAATAAATTGTACACAGCACAATTTAAAAAAAAGATTTGGCCTATGTAGCAAAGTGTGCAAAAACACGCTTAGTTAATGGACTGATAGAACGGACAACGGAAAAATAAAATTGTGAAAGCCTTGAACTGTACAGGGTAACTAAGCATTCTAAAAATAGTAGCGGTCGCGCATGCGCATTACGTTTATGCTATAAGAGAAAGGCAAAGATGGAAAATTCACAATGGCGTAGCTAAGTGTCGAAGGTTAAGGCCACAATTCCTTGTGAACTTAGACCATTTAGCAGTGAATTATAAAATAGGTGATAGCTTTTCACAGAAAGGATATGCAGGAATGGAAATCCGAAAGGAAAGTTGTAAGACGTATGTATATATTTAGATATTTAATGTTTTATTTGCCTTTCACAACCCAGGTCTATCCTAGTGCTAGAATAAATAAATTAGTAGTAAATACATGCCACACTCGATTGTAGGTTTAAGTGTATGAAAAGGAAGCTCCCAATAGGGGAAGATAAAGGAAATATAAGACAACGTGTTGGATAAACTTGGTTGAGTGTGTATTGGAACGACTGATGGGACAGTTGCACATAACACCCAATATGATAGAGATTTTCAGTGCTGAAAAGAGGCAAACCCTACCTGCTCCCTCAGACTGCCGCGCTCACAATATATAAGGCGAGAACGCTCAGTTCAAAATTACACAGAACTAAAACCCAGCCAGAAGACAAGTAGAGTTCTGTCTAGACTACGTCAGTTGCCACTGCATGAAGGGCAGATCTTCTTCATAGATTACGGTCTTCATAAGAGCTTGGAATTGATCCTAGAGGGCGTGTAGGTTTACTATATATAATATTGTTTGTGTGGATATGATTGCTGAAGATTGGAAAACCTAAAATATAACCACCACAGTCCTTGTCAGGGCTAAATACATCTATTCTGGTTTTGTCTGGGTCTATAACCCACCAGCAAGACCAATACTGACTTGGCATGTAGGTGAGGGTAGAAAAGGTTGCATCCTGTCCATATATTCATATTGTTTTGATTATTCATGTATTATTATATTTGATACATTGTTTTGCAGTAAACACCAGTCTGTCTCCCTATATTTAAATCATACACAGCCATGTATCATTTAGCATACATGCAGACATCTGATGACACCCTCATCTTATCACACCCTAAGATGTAATAGGTCTCCATGACATTGCCTAGCCACTCGATACCTCTTGTTCCAGGTTCTATAGTCAAATCTCAAAAAACCTGAAGTCAAGTGGACCTTCGATCCTACTACCTAACCATAACAGGAGCCTAGAGGTTGAAGTGTTCCATAGCCTTGTTTTTTCTCCTGATTGCTGGGATTGGAATGAAGAGTGACTTTTAGAATACAGTGTTATGTGTCAACCCATATCTGGACAAGTGCTGATTCAAAGTTGGGTAACCTAGTGAATATTCCAATGGCCAATGTGAGACATTCCTCAGTCAGATGATGAGAAAAATTAGGGCATAGATTGAAAGAGAAAGACTAATAATATATAAATAACAACAGTGAGAGGACATTTTTTGGTGTACAGTAAATTTAAAGATCCCATGGGGACTATTTTCTTTGTTTAAGTTTAAACTTCTAATTATATTATCAACTTGATGTAAATACATAACCATAATCACCATCGTCCAACACTCACCCTTCATTTCAGAATTAGATAGATGTACATAATAAATTATGAAATTGTACTCAAGAGACTTGTTAAATTTTTAACTGTTTAAGTTGAGTTACGTACTTTTTCTGAATTATTATAATATCACATGAGTTACTACAGCTAAGGTGGCAAAGTATATTTCTGAAGCCTTAACCTATTGTCTAGCTCAGAGTATTTGCAACCGCAGCTCACTTGTGATACCAGTGCACTTCTCTGACACTGGGACTTCATACATTCTGGAGAGAATTCTATTTCTTCTCTAAACACTATCATCATATGGGAAAAACCTTACACTACACTGACCACCCTTTAAAACACGGCAGTCCAACATTTGACTCCAGTGAAAAGCTGCTGACCGTGTTGACATAAGCTTGTGTGGTGCGTACGATGAAAGAAGACAACATTGTCTGACAAGGCATCTGTCTGACAGAGGCATGCAGGTAAAGGCAATAATTAGATAATCGTCTCATCTGAGCTATCTTTGTATCATGATTGCAGATAAGATGACCGGAAATATTACCACATGATTTGAAAAAGGTCACGCATGGAATATTAAAATGTAATATTTTAAAACACGCGAGGGTATTTATTTTTCGAATTTGACAACGCCCTTACCCACGTAGTGCTGAACGAGATTCGATTTGATTGGTTTGAAGTGAGATGCCGGAATATACAATGAATTCAATTGGAACATTCGGCGGAAACACAATCTGTGATTTGAACTGAGAATGAGAGATATAATTTAGTGAACTCAGAGGCACAGAACAGACTGCTTCGCAACTTCAGTCGAGCAACTCCCAAGAAGCCAGAAAGAGAAGGATCGGACCTAGAATTCCTATATCAAAAGTGACAGATCGACAGTATTTGGGTAACACTGAAACCTTAAGAGTAAACCCGCATATTTAGATACACAGACTGTAAAACTTCAGGGACAAGGACTTTATAAATACAAGACTGGAAACCTAGGAATTGGATCTTAAGTCATAAGAGAAATAATATCCCAGACCAAGTGTATCGCACAACACCTGTCGAAGAGGAATTAAAAGTTTTCCAGGCCAAGTGTAGCACAGAACACCGTAATAAGAGGAATTTCCCAGACGAAATTGATTCGAGAGCATATGCACCGAAATTACTCGTGTCCATCTGAAACCTGTGGAGGGAGATTTTGTATTCCCAAAATTTGGGTACGTGGTTACAAGCTATCAGAGTGCATGAAGTACTGAAGTTACTATGCCACTGGTGTGAGAGAAGTATATTCAGCACCAGAACAACGTGACGAAAACCTAGGCGGCAGGACTCACTTATACAAGCTAAGTGCTAACTAAAACGCACCAGCAAAAAGGACATTTCAGTTAAACTTTAAGTATAAGGTTAAATTCCGACCTACGTCTCAATGACGAGAACTTTATATTCATCAAAATTCCACTAATCTTTCCATATTTATTTTAACCTGTTAAAGACTAATTCACTATTAAATTTGTTACATGTTGTTTTAAAACTAAACAATAATAGTTTATTCAGCTATATGTGTGAAAGCAAACGTATGAGCCAGAATATATATATATATATATATATATATATATATATATATATATATATATATATATATATATATATATATATATATATATATATATTTAGACATATATTTACCTCAAAGAGAGCTATACCTTATAAGAGGAATTTCGTTGGATTACACCAACTGGGGGGCTTGAACGGGCTAAACCATTGCTTAAATCCTTCACAAAAGGCGAAGGACCAGATATAATGCGTTAACAATTGTTCAGCCCAAGGCAACATTGTTCGTGAATTCTGGAAGGCTCCCTTCAGTTAGAAGTGTCATTAATCTTCTATCTACATCTCTGCCAAGAGTAATCTTGCATACAGGTAGATACCTTGGAAGCCAATACTAAATACTCTTGAGTTTTGGTCACTGTTGGACCACTACTGCAAAGGAGGGGAGGCAATCCGTGACATTACAGTTCTGTCTGGGATTGGCTCAAAGCAAACATGTGAAAATTAAAGATAGTCCCGTAGCCGATACTTCCGTAGCGGTGTGGAGTGTAAGTGACTTCACCCTACTGATCCAAAGTAGAGAGCAAAATAATGAATGAAAGGGCAAACAATATGCCAAATAATAGCGATGAGTGAGAAGAAGAGAATAATGAAGACAAAAAGTGATACTGCCAGAGTGGACGTGAGATCGCACAACCGTATCGTCACAGTTACTATATTAAATCGATCATTTCAGTGCCGGTCGAAACATGAAAACTGTCCCCTATTATTTTCATTTTATTATCTCCCTTAATTTTATGAAGTTAGTTCCACTTTATTTAATATTATGCATTGTTATTACATTAAACCGGTTGTTTCTATGCCGGTAAAAGCACGATATATCAATATATACAACGAAATGGAGCTGCTTAAAAGTTTCGGCTCTCTACAATGATGAACATAGACATTTTGAGCGTTAAAGATGTCACATAAATATTGTGTCGATCTCTTTTCCTCTCCGTCAGTATTTAGTTACTTTTTTAATACTAAATTTCCGTGGTCGCCCCTTTTCTTTCTCTGCTATCACGCAAATATTTAGTACTTTCATATCATCTTACACTCCTCTCAGTGATAATTCGTCATGAACCCAGATGGGCCGGTCAGCGACTGAGCGTTGTGTTTACCTAAGGCGTGCCGAGCGATAAATTACCCGTCTGTGGACAGATTACAGACACGCACAAATAAGTCGGACACACCTGAGCGGAAATGTTGTAATAGTCCGCGCAGATGTAAAAAGTTATTTGTAAACATTGCCGAGAGAGGATCGGATGTTTTCATTCCATATTTAGGAGACATAACCTGCAGTGACGAGCAAAAATTTCCATGTGGAAATAATTTGAATTATTCCACAAAAGAAGCTTGTTTGAAACGATTGGCAAACACTCGGAATGAAGGAACCCCTTCCGATTGGAGCCCTGCTTAACATCGTAACAAACAAATGCGGGGGAAGACAGGCAATATAACCTGAAACTTCAGCTAGAGTAGAACACTTTGAAAATTTACCTCACGCCAAGAAGACAACCAGACCTTGCCAGAGTTAAGATTAAGATCAGCTTTCGTTTATCGGACCGTACTTGTTTAAAATTCTTGAACACCGGAATCTGAAGAAACTGAAACACAAGTCACAGTGTGAACTTATTGCTAAAGTAACAGCACCCCAGACCAAGTGTAAGAGGCCTCTACAAGTGCTTTTATTTCTGAGTCAGCAGTCTGTGAGCCTAAAGATTGGCGTAAGTTGTAGATTTTGTATTCTATATTTTTTCATTATTAACATGTGAACAAATACGTGAATATTAATATGTGAAAATTGCTAGTGGATGTCCAAGTCATTTGAGGCTGGTAACCTCAGCATATAGAATGATGATTTCATGAACCAACACTGCCAGAGCTGGTGACTGCTTTATTGCGAGTTTCGTATAAAGAACCAACAGTAGAAGTAGTCCCAAGTTCCATATGGAGCAGGGAGGGAATGATGAAATAAATTATGTACATACTTGTTATATTATTAACCTTTTCACTCTAAATGTAATGAAAGTTTCAACCCATTGAACCAGTGTAAATGTAAAACATATTCACTCTAACTGTAATGAAAGTTTACAATCTTTTCAACCGGTGTAAATGTAAACATATTAAAACTATATTGTTAACGTTTCCAACTAAAGTTAAATATAAAACTATTCATTTTAAATGTAATGATAGTTTTTCGCCCACTGGGATTAAGATTAATTCTCAGAGAGGGTAAAAATTCTGAAGATAAATGGGATGGTGGAATATGAAGATGGGACACATATGTATGTGTAGGGAAACTCAATACTCAGAGGATATTCGTTTCTCTTCTTTTGCCATACTAGTTGGTGGTACCAGTTGAGGGTACTATTTCTGGAACAAGTGAGGGTATAAGTGGTCTAAGTCGACGCTAGACACCATCATCAGACGGGTCTTAGAGACGCGGGATCAGCTTTGCAGTTACTCCCTGATTCTACTTGGAACGTGCTGCAACTATTAATCTTTACCATGAACGTAAGTAATCCAGTCACCTATCTGCGAAGAACCAAAACACCAGCGGGAGCAGAAACCTCATTAGCAGCTAAGTAGTCAAATAAAAGTTGCCAATTGAAACGTCCCCTTATGTAACTCCCCATTAAAATCATATGATGATGATTGTCACGGCGTATTTCTAGGCCGTATTTCTAGATTGTTAGAGATTTGACTGCCATCCATGGCGGACGCAGTTTTTGGTATGCCAGCTTCGGCTGTCTTTGATATCTAGGAGAGTGACGTGGTGCCAGCCATTTGAGCCCTATTTCTAGTGTTAGCTATTTCTGCTATCAAGGATTCCAGGGAAGTTGATATTTACTTAGCGCTGAGTTTTCATAGTCAGTGTTACTATGTAGGTTTTTTTACGCGTGATGGCGCGGTGTCCATTTTAGGATTGTGGTAGCCAGATTACCTGTTCTGTAGATTGATATTAGTACATGCATTCCCTGTTGTGGCACGTTTATAGTCTTAATGTTGTATTTTTCATCAGGCCATGTGTAGTCATGTGTTTAATTGAATAAACGGAATATAAGCTGTTCATGAGCGTTAGTCGTATATCACCTACTATTGTTGTGTCACGCCTCTGGCAAAACGAGCCCGTGTGTAGTTCTTTGATATACGTTATTTAGGACAACAGTGGTATAGCCTTAGTGGTGAAGGGAAAGGTAGCTAGCACTTTACTCCTTCCTCCACCTTAGCTAGTATTTAAAGGCTTGTGTGATATATGGGGGCTCGTCCTGCAACGTGTTATATTCTAATTAATGATTAATGACTAGTACTGATGTAACTTCTATTTTTTTTACCATGGATGTTTAAGTAACCGCCCCATGGGGCGTAAGGGTAGTGGTCCCCAGGTAAGGTTGCCGTTGTTATTTTACGGCTGCCAGAACCTTGGGGGGCAGTTATTGTGTATACTTGTTATAATCTTGTTTCATTTATGGCATAGATGAGGGAGTTTATTTGTCTCAGTTGTGTACCGACAGCTCACTTGAGGGTATGCTCGTATGTAGCATATGGGCCTTCACCTTTCAAGGAGGGTCAGGGGTCCAGCACCCTACAGGTTGAAGAAAACACCATTTTCTTTCTAGGGGGGGGGGGTGAATTTCACGGCGTATTTCTAGATTTGTAGGCGGTCTTAAGCCGCCCTGATAGTCATGTGATCAGCAGAAGTAACAGAATACGCAAGGCTGGAGCGAATATGGTCAGTGGAGATGTGACTGCCATCCATGGCGGACGCAGTTTTTGGTATGCCAGCTTCTGCTGTCTGTGATATCTAGGAGAGTGACGCGGTGTCCGCCATTTGAGCCATATTTCTAGGGTTAGCTATTTCTGCTATTAAGGATTCCAGGGAAGTTGTTATTTACTTAGCGCTGAGTTTGGTACATGCTAAGTTTCTGTCGTGAATTTTCATATTTAGTGTTATTGTGTAGGTTTTTTCACGCGTGATGGCGCGTTGTCCATTTTAGGATTGTTGTAGTCAGATTACCTGTTATGTAGATTGATATTAGTAAATGCATTCTCTGTTGTGGCATGTATGTAGTCGTAATGTTGTATTTTTCATCAGGCCATGTGTGGTCATGTGTTTAATTGAATAAACGGGATGTAAGCTGTTCATGAGCGTTAGTCATATGTCACCTACTGTTGTTGTGTCATGCCCCTGGCAATACGAGCTCGTGTGTAGCACTTTGATATAAGTTATTTAGGACAAACAGTGGTATTGCCTTAGTGGTGAAGGGGAAGGCAGCTAGCACCTTATTCCTCCTTCCACCTTAGCTAGTATATAAAGGCTTGTATGATAATGATCAATTTTTGTTAAAGTATATTCAATGTTTCATAACTTTTAAAACCTAAGTGATTGTTAAATCTGTTATTTATATCTATCCAAGTTTAAAGTTGATTTAATCATTTTGAATGTGTTGTATCCGTATGTCTGTTAAACTCTGTTTAGTTGTTAACTCATACTGGCTACTAGTTGTTGAATCACGCTTTATTTGTTAAATGACGTGAATGTCCACCAGTTGATAAATGTAGATGTTGGGACTGGTGTAGTAAAGTGTAACGATTGTCAACTCATTAAACCCAGCACAGTTTTGGTCATACAGGTTATCTTGTCCTGGAACGTGATGAGGCTCCGACAAGAATGTGAGTGTAAACAATGAGTGTGTATGTGAATGTCAGAACGCGAATGGTAGAATGATTCGATAGAGTTGACAGGTTGGTAGTACATCACTCATACTCACACTGTTCGAATTCAAGAAGTACTGGAACTACGGTGGTCTTTTTATAACATTTAATGGGACGCACACTTGGACAGTACGTGTATGGTTACAGGAACAAATGTCGACATAGACAGCATAATGTTGATCACAGGAATATCATCTTAAGTTAGCATTCATGCTTGGCAAATATCATAATGGAGCATTCGTAAATAAGCATTCAGAGTTCCATCATGTAAATCATCTGGCTTTACTGACTGGGCACGTCAGACCATAACCAATATATAGGAAGGCTCCTAGACCTAACCTCGTCTAGTGAATATCCCTTCACGTAAAGTTCAATATATATATATTTTCCATAAAGATATAGGAATCCCAGACATGGGTTCTCACATGTAGCAGTGATCTCTTGGTTCATCGAGCGATAGTACAGGCATCCCTTTTTCTCACTCGATAAATACAAAGTATATGAATTTCAACATGGCTGTTCTTCTCTCGTGAGTTTCACTCACTATAGGACCCAGACCCAAAATTGGTCATTCGTTAAATGTCCTCATTTCTTCATGACTTCTATCACAGAAGTAATTGAATAATATCATATAATCTAGTGCTGATATATAGGAATGTCGTCTTCCTTTGAATAAATATTCTTTTCAAAAGTACCACTGTGCATCTGTTTATCAACAACGATGGCGAAGCCCAAGTTCATAATAAATTGTGGTTTTACCTTTCTATGCGAAATATAACTTTGCCATTCCTTGGCAAAAGAGAATAAACACTGGGGTAAAGTACATACAACATGTCTAAATGACTATCACTTTTCCCCATTGACTTATAGATCTTTTTTTCGGCGATAGGCCTGCTACAACAAAATTTGACATCCAGACAGGATGACGGCCATGAATCACACCCCTTGCTAGCGATACTTCCGCTGCATAGCCTTTGACCTTTTCTAGCGACAACCAACATAGTTCGACTTAGAAATGTAAAGATATCCATATATAAGACAGACTCGTCCTACTCATACAAACACTACGTATAAATTCAGGCCATAGATATACTGAAGCAAGAACAATCTATTCCTACCCAGCCAAAGAATAAATCGCAGTAGGCCTAGACTCGTCCGCGGAGTCCGATCGAAGATGACGGAACTACTTTCAAGGGAAGTAACTCAAACATGACTTCTCCTTAAGCACTTAAAAAGGAAATACTTTGATTACAAAATATTTGCGAACATATAATTGCAAGATAGTAAAACAAATTGCCCCTTTACATTGTCAGACAACTTAAATAAACTCAACCAGAGCATAATAAATTAGTGAACATTCGGTTGAATTAACAAGAACAGCTACTATAAGATTACCTAAAGTGGCAGAATACTAGACTTTGTTAAGAAAACAAAAATGCAGCATGTTGTTCCTCGCTTTTCTGAATATTTACAAGACACTATCTGGAGGTAGAAGCATCTCGGCCGTCTATCCTCAACTCTGCCAAGAACTTGTGGCAAAGTCCTAGACACATTACTGTTGAAGAACTTACCGATTCTTTCTGATGAAGCTATTTTCTGTGCTTACGTCAGCAAGCTATTGTCTTACGTCATCAAGCTATTGTCTTACGTCGTCAAGCTATTGTCAACCAAAGACAAAAAAAAAGGATCACAGCCGGTATAGAAGAACGTGAAAGCCCAACGTGATGCCGCAATTAATGTGCTGTGAAGAGCAGAAAAACTATGCAGAAAATGACCCAAAACATGGAAGCCTAAGGACCTTTTTATTAAAGGAATAATTCAGGTTTCCTAATGAACTATATTTTAACAGGTGCGGTCAGGAACGTTGAACATCGGAAAATAGAACTGGAAGAACATGTGTGGACAAAATATAAAGACAGTCACAAGGATGTACTTCTCTTCAACATCCTTATTCATCATAATTTTCCCTTGCGCTCCTTACAGATCTTGGAGTCACCGCTTCCTTGTAAGAAGCCTGCAAGAATCTGTCATCTGCTTTTGTAGCAGTGTTGTTTTCTGCTATTTGTTTTTACAAGATGAGATGCCAGTCTCATGCGCATCCTCATTTTAGTCGTCTTGTGCGGCATGTCCTATTCTTTCTTTGTCGGAGAACTACACGGGGGTATCTCAACAACATGCCAAGCCTTATTTAACCTAGCAAACCAGGAACTTTTTCAAAACCAAGCCCCGTGGACTACAAGAAATGGCATGCATATTTAGGAAACGCGTTGCAACTCAGCTGAAGGACATAATTGTGTCCTACGTATTGTATATGTCACGGTGCATTTTTGCCGGACATTTAGAATGCTTAGTCGTGAGGCGAGCGAATCGTACGGGTCCAGGTGCGAAACCTGCCGACGTAATTGTGCGTTGAGTGTGGTCATGTGACCAACTCGAATTTTGGCGCAAAGAGTGGACTAACGTCACGTGAGATATTTTCAGCGGGCGGATTGGTCGTATTTTTCCCCCTCAGTGTTTTGCCGTTCATCTTTGACCTCCTGACTGGTACAGCATTTGCCATTAATTTGTAGGTCCTGGTATCTAGATGTATGAGACATAGAATATTTTCTCAGTTGTCAGCTTTGCAATCTGCGAGCTGATTCACTTTTTATAAATACTGCATTACTATGATCATTGTCACTTTGAAGTAGTTTGTATCCGTTCCACTAGAGTGAGCGGCGGTCACTGTGACTGACAGAGTTTTGATAGTGCATATGTATTGTATACCAAAAAGAAGTACCCCAGAACAAATCTTCAATATTAGATTACTGATCGAAAAACATCTCCAGCATCAACACGATTTATACCATAACTTCATCGATTTCACAAAAGCCTTCGATCGAGTCTGGCATGAAGGCTTATGGCAAATAATGAGAAAATTCAATTTTGATACCAACATCATAGATATCATTGAAGCACTATATAAGGATGCAAGCAGTGCTGTTTTTGCAAGCAATGACATTGGAGAATTTTTCAAAACAACTGTAGGAGTTCGCCAGGGATGTATCCTGTCCCCAGTGCTCTTTAATATATATCTAGAACATATTATGCAGGAGGCTCTTTATGATTATAAAACAACCATATCAATTGGAGGCCGACCTCTTTGCAATCTACATTTTGCTGATGATATCGATCTGATAGCTGGAACAGAATCAGAACTTCAAGACCTTACCTCTAGACTGGAGAAAGTAACAAGAACATATGGGATGGAAATTAATGTAGAAAAAAGCAAGATATTGGTGAATAGCCATAAGAAACATGTTCCGACCAACATTACGTTAAATGGGCAAACGTTAGAAGAAGTTAACACCTTTAAATATCTCGGGTCCACTATATGTAGTGATGGGAGATCAAGTAAAGAAATCAAGTCAAGACTTGAGATGGCCTCAGCTGCCATGACAAGACTGAATGTGATCTGGAAAAGTAACATCAGTTTTCCTGTGAAGATCAAATTATACAAATCACTTGTATTATCTATTCTCTTATATGGGTGTGAGAGCTGGACACTCACTGCAGATACGGAGCGAAGGATTCAGTCTTTTGAGCATAAATGTTATAGAAGAATTTTGCGCATTTGCTATAAAGAGCACAAAACAAATGTCTATGTTAGAGAGAAGATAAACACCTATGCAGGCCACCAAGAACCACTTTTGTCAGTAGTGAAACGTCGAAAGCTTGCCTGGTTTGGGCATGTAACTCGTCATGACTCCCTTTCGAAAATGATCCTCCAGGGAACAGTCGAAGGTAAACGGAGAAGAGGAAGGCAAAGAAAATCCTGGGCTGATAACATCAAAGAATGGGCAGGACATGGTTTTTCCAAACTTGTACGCATTGCTGAGGATAGAGAGCAGTGGAGGACCCTGTCTGCTGATGCTTCCACCATGGCACCCCTACGACCCATGACGGGTTATGGGTTGAGATGAGATGATGTATTGTATGCTTTTTTTTTTTTTTTTTTTTTTTTGCAGTGGTAGCATTTATAAATATATATTGTGTACTTCACTAAGGCGATGTTTGGCCAGGTTGTCATTATCGCAATAAAGGGATACGAGCTGGTTGAAGCCTTAATTTTCTTGTGTCAGCCATTGTTCGTGCTGTCCCTTAGTGTAAACGACCCATTGATTATCTTTAGTTTAAATTCAGCTGTGATACTAGTGCTGTCGTTTAGTACTTCTATCCACTTTGACAACATATAATGGTGTATACATTTCAATAGATCACAATTCCTCACAGAACAATCAGTTTAGAAGCGAATTTCATTACTTGATGAGAAATGAAAGATGTTCAACAAAGGAAGGGATAACGATATCAAATTAAGAATACAAACGGCAAGATTAGCTTTCATAGTATTTGGAAATAGAGTGTAGTCCGGATAATTAGAAGTTGCTGGGACTACCTAAAAAACTTCTGCTAATCCGAAATTCTGCTCATCAGGAGTTTTGCTCAGAGCTGGCCATTTTGCGGTCAGAATAAGAGAGAAAGTAAACAGAATTATTTTAACCCTTTATTTACAAATGTTTCATCGCTTGATTATCATTTTTGCATCTTTTCCACTTTTCACAAGCAAATTATAAGCATAAAGTACAACATCATGAACTTTGTTTGTACCAAGGCGCAAATACCAAAACATTAAAACTACATATCCTATAATCAAACCCAGTGCACACGTTTTTAATCCACAGCATAATGCATAGCAGCATCAGCTAGCTTACGTCAAAATCTTAGCATCCAATCTTAGAAACAGTAACCACACAAGACAAATACTCAAACAAAACAGCAGTTGTCTGCCCCAGTATTACAAATACACAATTTTTATATGATGAATGTTATAACACGAGGCTGGCAGCAAGATGATTTTAAAAAAAAATTAGAATTATCAACGAAATCAAGAAGGTTAAGCATTATACAAGGTAATAACATTCACAGGGAATTGGAGACATAAACGTAAAGGGATAAATAAGACATGTAAAGAAACTGGTAAGCCTTAGTAGTACGCATTTGTTGCTGGTCTCTGCGTTGGGATATGAAGGGTAATGGTGACTGGCATTGATAAAATTAAAAAAGAGCTAATTTTTACTTCCATGTAAATTAAAAAAACAAAAACAACAGGTGATCTTGCTTTGAATGTTGGTATTGTTCATATAATAATAATAATAATAATAAATTCTTTAAGCGCCAAACACGGCGCATAAGGCAGAAACCAGTGCTCTCCAGGTTGTTCTTTGTGACACCACTCCTCTTAGCTCTTGCACATTATTTAGGCCCAACGTTCTTCCTTCTCTTATTATTGTTCTTCTGAGTGTTTCTTTTGGTCTTCCTTTTTTCCGCTTACCCTCAGGAACCCAAGTGAGCGCCTGTAGTGGTATTCTGTTGTTTTGCATTCGTAGGACATGACCGATATATGACCATCGTCTTTTCCTTATATAGTCGGAGACATATTTCTGCCTAGAGTCTTCTCTTATTTGTCGATTAGTCTTGAATTCTTTCCAACTGATGTTCATGAGTTTTCTAAGACATTTGTTCTCGAATGTATTCAGCTTGTTCTCCAATGATTTTGTTATTTTCCAACTCTCACAGCCGTATGTTAACACTGAGATAACATTTGAATTAAACAGACGAAGCTTGGTATGTATATTCAATGATCGTAATTTCCAAATGTTAGATAATCTATTGAAGGCGCTAGCTGCCAAAGCAATTCTAGTATGGATTTCTCTTGTTGTGTCACCATCCTGAGTCATTTTACTGCCTAAATAATTGAAACTTTCAACTTTCTGTAGTTTTTCCCCGTTCAAGATGATATCAAAGGTCTCGTTAGAAAAGTTCATAGCTTTAGTTTTAGAGGCATTTATTTGGAGACCAATTTTAACCGAGAGATGACACAAATTATTTATTGCTTCTTGGGATTGTCTTGGTGTTGAACTTAAGAATGCTACATCATCTGCGAAATCCAGGTCCCCCAGGAATTTTCCATTTGTCCATTTTATACCCAATTGTTCATTGTGGGTATAGTTTCTCATAACCCAATCAATAGCTATTCCAAAAAGTAGTGGTGACATAATACAGCCTTGTTTCACCCCTGTTTCTACTGTAAACCATTCTGTATTCCCTTTATTTGTTCTAACACAACATCTTGCATTGTCATATAGCGCTTTGATTATATTCACATATTTTGTTGGAAAACCATAGATTGTAAGTATCTTCCACAATGATGGGCGGTGTAGACTATCAAAGGCTTTTTGAAAATCGACGAAGGTGATAATAAGTGGCGATTGCCTTTCCACTGATTCTTCTATAATTGTTCTTAGTGTGAATATTTGATCAATACATGATCGTTTCGGCCTGAAACCCGCTTGTTCTTCTCTGATCTTTTCGTCAGCATGCAATTTAAGTTTGTTCATATGTCTGTCCAAAATATTCTCTATGACTTTCACTCATAAAGTAAAGGTTCTCTATGACCATATCATAAAGTTCCATAACCCATGTGCTAACAACAATACAGCATACCTGGCTTGCCACTTTGTATACTCTCTAAGCATTTACTACATTAACATTAATAGCAAGGGTCAAAACGTCGGTAGTACAAGTAGGTCGCTTATTAAGAGTTATTTGTCCATCGCTCAGGGTCTTTCGAAGTCCCTTTGATCAGAGCGGCTGATTATGAGTCCTTCTTGGCTGTCTTTCTTTCGTCGTTGAGTCTGGCGCCCTATTTCCGTTCACAATCATTCGTAGACTGGTAGAACTGAAGTCTGCAACCGATTCATTATTTACTGATCGCCTATTCGGAAAAAAAAAAAAAAAAAAAACACAACAAAAAAAGACGCGGCCACAGATAATTAAAATTTTAACTTGATCTTATGAAGAGGCGCAAAGCAAATCTTCTACTTAAGCGAGCCCTAATTTGAGTTGGGACCGAACAATTACCTCGACTTATTCGAAAATTCGACTTACCAGAGTTAAACTTAACTAGAATTTTGCTTTAATATAGCCAAAGAAGACTTTAGACCGGGACCTTCAAAATTGCATCGACTTAACCGAAAATCCGCTTAAGCGAGTTCCGCTTAAGTGCGATGCATTGTATATTGTTATCAAAAGAGATCAAGTGAAAAAAAATAATTATAAACTTCAACTCAAATGTTGTCTGTTCTAATTCATTGTTCTGAGGCATTGCGAGAAAACAATATGACAATCAGAACGATACAGACTTACATAAATGAGTGCTTATGTAGAATACAATGATTTGCTAAAGGCTAGATGAGCTTTCATTGCATTGGGACATACATGGAGGTCAAAAGAAAGGATATCCAACACAAAAATCAAAATCCGAAATTCAAATGTCAAGTCAGTCCTATGAAACATGGAGAACGACAAAAACAAGAATAAAAAAAAAACTACAGATTTTCATAAATTGGTGCTTGCTTAGATTATAAGGCGTGAATAACGAACGAACGAACGAACTTTATTTTCAAAGGGTTGAGAATTGGACACACAGGCCCGTCTGATATTCTGCCCTTCCTTTCTCTCACCTTTCATTCTGAATTCATTTATTCTCACATGCATTTTACATATCAATGTCAAGGAATTCAACGTTGTAAAGTAAAATAAAATAGCACACTCATATTAACATTGACTACTTATAAGCAGGACATAAAATATGTTGAAAAGTACAAACCTCATCATTAGAACCTATAGTTGATATTATAAGAAAAGATAAAGGGGCATGTAATCAGAACTCATAAAGTATTCAACAGGTGTGACAAGATCACCAATGTGGAACTGATGGAAAGAACTAGATAAAGACCATTGAGACAAGATGTTCTTTTTTTGGCATTGGTCAGGACACATAGTCAGAATGCAAGTAGAACGTATTATAAGGCAGTCCTGTTTTCTGAAATCCCCATGGCAAGAAAAAAAGAGTTTTTTTTTTTTTTTAAACAGGCAAGGGAATTAGACAAAGGTATGAAGGGTATTACGAAGACTCGGATCGACCTTGAACGGATGTCAAAAGACACGAAGGCTTGGCATATGTTTGTACAAGCCATATGCTCCGTGGGGGGCTAAAAGATAACGAAGTTAATGAAATGATGATCTAGAGTCGCCTTCTATTAATATGGGGGTTGGATGTCATGGTGAACAATGTTGGAGATGGATTTAATATTAGGCAATGTTGGAGATGGATTGCATGCTAGAGAATGTTGGAGATGGATTTCATGCTAGACAGTGTTAGAGATTAATTTAAAGTTAGACAATGTTGGAGATAGATTTCAAGCTACAGAATGTTGGAGATGGATGTAATGTTAGACAGTAAAATGTTTATTAAAATTAAATGTTGGATACAAGAATGTTAAAGCATGCCTATTTACAAAATCAGCAATATTATTTATAGTTTCATTTCATTCTAACTCTAATTTTATCTAATCATATTATATACAATGTGAGAATCCTTGTTCTTAGTTATCTCTATTTATTCTTGTTCCCATCATGACAAGAACCTTGAGAATCATTGTTCTCACTATTACATAACAATGTGTCAATTCGACAGTTACATTGATTCTTAAAATCTCCTATGGATTACCAATATCATCTTTCTTAAAATTCATTGAACATTTCTTATTAAGTTTTACCGTAACTATAATTGTATCGAGTCAGTGGTTCTCAATAAGTTTACTTACAAGTGGCATCAACAGCTAAGCGCTTGAAAGAAAAATCATCACTATTTCTTTATTGGCTGCCAGTCTGCAGGATCACACATTTTCACTTCACTACAACCGCTCCACCAACGTCGCGAAGATATAAATATTCATTACATATTCTATAGCGTTAACACGCAGAATAATATTTACTTTAAAATGACTTAAGAGCCGCCTGTGATTCACAAGTCACCTTAGCGGGTTAATATCATTGGTTAACAGCTTGAGAACCACTATCTCTCTTTCTACTTTCACTTCAATCCTCGGAGCTATTCGGAATATTAAGAGCCGTGCCCAAACTCTATTACTCAACAAATAATCCGCCCTACTTGTTACGGTATTTTTATTGATGTCGTCTGCTATAGTTGGCACTGCGCAATTTTTAGGTCAATAGAATTAATATAGATTGATTTTGATACTTCACGGATTAGTGAACGCAAAGTACACGGTCAAATTATGACGTGTTAGCGTCGATAAGGTCACGCTTCGTGACTTAGTTACTGGACCCTTTTTACGTCGTCCGTCAAGCCGTGAAGTCGTGTCTTACATCCTTCCAAGGTTAGGCTTGGTAATAGCCGTATTTATTTGAATTATATAAGGACTCAGGGTCAGTTCATATTGATATGTTAAAGGATGAATTTATAAGGTTAGTGGATAACCTATAATGATGGAAGGATTATTAAATCAATTATTTGATGTATTTCGTCAAAACACATGCGCTCACTACCGGCTGTCTGAAACCCAGCAGCGCGAGTAAAAAGCCATGCTGTTCTGTTGACAGTAAATCGATATGACACGGACGGATAAGAATATGTATTCAAGTAAATTCTAATGAACTGTATGTTAATATTATAACTGCTTGAAATGTCTTCGCATGTGAACTTGTTAATAAATGTTGGACTCAACCCGAAGACTTACTCACATCGATAACGTTACGGCTGGTTCGTCAGATTGACAATGTTGATTGTTACTGTAGATGAAGAACTCTTCCTATAAGAAGGTATACACTATAATAATGAGATCCGAAAGGAACCAATGTCTTCTTGGACATTTATTACTCAATGAGACAATATAACGTTGACCCTCAATTGAATACTTATAAAAACGAACGAAGCACGCATTCGCAACTCAAACAAATAAAGAACCAGCTCCGAACCAGCAGCCGTATCAACCGTAGCACTACTAAAGAAAACCACAAAGTATATCAGAGCACTACAGAGTTGCCCGAAAACTCTAAAGCTCGATGATTACTCTCTCTCCCGTTGTCTGTACTTGGACAACAGTTTGTTCTAACACTAGCTAAAATTATCTAGAAATTATCTTCTTAACTTGTATTATTGTTTTTACTAGCTATTCTCTACAAAACACTATCTATAAAAATCTACACTTTTTTCCTACAATATCATTTCAAAAGCCGAACACTGGCTAATCCAGCGCACGACCTTGACAAACTTCCTCCATTTTTAGTTCTCTTCTCTACGAAGCTCTATCTATATCTGAATCTCAAATTTCAAATAAAAAATCTTCCTTGACCGCGCTAACAAAAGTATTTATACTCTGTCATTCTGCACCCGGCACATGTTTTTCTCTGTTTCTATGGGAAAATGTCAGGACTTCATGATTCTGTCATCCTTGCTGACAGAACAAAATACTGACTTCAGCCTGGTTTGTCTTTCCAATGACTCTTTCTCACGTCCCAGATATGCGACACAAATGCACTTCTACAAATATTCTCATTAAAAACAAATACTAAACTATCAATCATTCATAAACAACGTTCATTTCACACGCACAGGTGTTCAGTACTCATGGTCAAAATCCAATTCATTTTCCTAAATGCAACTTATATCTGTCAACATTTTATTCCTTTCTATTATAAATATACCAACGGGCTGATCACCCGTTTGCCAGACACTTCGATTACGGAAACAACGGCAAATGGGTTGATTTGCCATTGCCCTAAAGACGCCACTAGGCGTGATGGGAAACAATGGCAAAGAAAACCTATCTGCTGTTGCCCTAAGACGCCACTAGGCGTAATGGCCACTGACTGCTTTGACGGTCGGTGGCTAAGGACAGAAGAAGAAGAAGAATTATAAATATAATAAGATGTCAGTCCAAAATTACATTGGTTTTGTCTTTGTTTTTGGTTACCAGTGTCAGAACCATCGTATAAACTTAGAGTAGCTGTCAGTTTACGTATGCCATTAGCGTAAAATGCACAGATGTGCAGAACGAAGTGATCAACACTAGCGATGCTTTTTGTTTTGGTTAACACTCTTCAGACCGGATATATAAAAAATCGTTCCAAACGGAACGATGACTTTTGAAGTAAAAAAAGGACATTTATTTTTTAATTTTGACTTCAAATCTATGTTTTACATTAAGAATACATGTTACAAATTATATTTATGCTAAAAAATATACAGCTTTCACTTATTTTGACTTTGAAATTACACGCAGAAAAACGTAAACACTGAATTTGTCCGTCCGCCATTTTGGATTTTTCCGATCAACTCGACTTAACAGGTCGTAAACAAAATGCAGTCTGAAAATGACTACAATGCATCTAGTGATGTGGATTCCTGTTTTGATGATTATTCAGAGGACTTGGAAACGTCTGATGAGTTGGATGGCGAAAATACAGCTCAGAACAACTCAGATCACCAGCCGTACATGTAAAGGTAATGTTAACGAAATGACAGTGATTTTGAAAAGTAGTAAAACAGTCGTTTTAGTGGGCTATTGTAGTCAGTATAGCTGCTTTCTGTTTGTTTTTTGAAAAAAAAAGAAACAAATATTTCACCTTTCAAACAGTTAACAAAGAACTCATGGCGCCAGGAAATAAATATAAAGTGAATCTGACGTAACTTCTGAATCAGCTGATTTTTCTGACCTCATTTGCCCTGTGTCTCTGCTTTTAAAAATTATTATTTACATCATATGACTTTATGATTGACAGTATTCCTTTGTACGGAAAATGTAATGTGTGTCAATTTTCGTGTGTACACTAAACTGTAAATTTGAATTCTATTGTTGATCTGTAAAAATTAATTTTAAATTGCTCTTCTTGCAGATGTTTTGGTTATGATGGACTTGATGAAGTCCCACCTTCCAACCCTCTACCTTTTTCGCCTGAGAGGGTTCCAGTCTGCAACTGTCAGAGGTAAGCACCAGAGAAAATACAAAGCAGTTTTTGAGACCCATTGACTTCTTCAAACTGTAATTTTATGAAAGAATAATAGAAAATATATATAAGAAAAGGGTGTTTCCTGTTTGATAGTATATTAGAGAGAAGCCAACAAAATGGGGGATGAAATTATGGGTTCTTGCTGATGCTGTTAGTGGATATACTTTGATGTTTATTTAGGTAGGATCACTGCAAATGGACCATTTGGTTTAGCTTATACTGTAGTTAGTTATGAAAGTAGTGGACAAGAGTGACCAGCCAATTAACAAGTACAATGTTTTGAGAAAGACCAATAAATATTGGAAAACTCTTTTTTTCATTTTCTGGATATTGCTACGGTAGATGCTTACATTTTATTTCAAGACTAGCAGAAAAAACACCCAAATGTAGAAGACCAGCTAGATATGGTCAGCTAGATTTTACAGAGGAACTAATCCGGAATTGGGGAACATAAGTTTGTATGATGATGCACTACTCGCTTCAAAGCCACCAGTTTTTTCTCAGCACACCATGGACCCCAAGTTTACAGAGACAAAAAGAAGTTGTAAGTTTTGATATCAAATTGTAAAGATTGAAATAAAAATTTAAATGTAAAGTTTGTAATATTTTCTTAAAATGTGTTCATGCAGGTAGGAATTGTCTGTCAGGATACCACAAGCCTTAGTAGGAAATATATAAAGATGTGTTGAGTCTTTATTATGTCACCCTCATAACTGATTTTACTTATGTGTTAGTGATCATACAGTGTTACACTAGAAATATGTCTACTGAAGTCATATTTCATTATTTTAGCTAAGATGTTGCAGCTACCTAAAATAACTGTAATGTATTCAGTGGAAGATTTAAAAAAAAAATTTTTTTTTTTGGAAAAGCCTAGTTATGTAACATTTCAAAAATTTGCATAATTTTATTATTTAATGTTGAATTGTTTTGGAAATGTAACATGTAATGCAGAAATGGTTAGACTACAATAAAATATGACTGTTGTTAATTGTTCTGATAATACTTTATTTTTTCTTCTTTGTGAAATATCATGTTTATAATTTTTGTGTATTTTTCCTGTTGACTTTCCTTCAATTTTTTAAAACTCGCATCAATATAAAGTTTTAAAATATTAATTTTACATCTAAATATGGTAGTCTCTTCACTTACAAACAATTTGATATATAACACTCTTGGGTAGACTTCAAATTATAATGTATCAAGGAACATTAGAAGTCAGATATGTCAGAGTATGAGAAAATGATACAAAATATCAAGTCTGAAGAGAGTTAAGCGTCCCCTGACCAAGCATGCAGCCATTGCACGGTCACATCTTCTTCATGCACTTCATATCAGTCCCAGTTCTCTTCTTCAAGCAGAGGCGGGGGGGGGGGGGGGGGGGGGGGTGGGGGGGGGGTTCAACGGAGGCGGTCCGCCACGTGTGTCAGCCAGGATTGGGGGGCCATCGGACACTATTAAGATAGTATTTACTGTTAAAACCCATAAAAGCCAGATCCAAACCTCAGAAATGAGGTATCTGAGGAAAGTGGTTGAAGTAACAAGAAGAGACATGGTACGCAACCAGACGATACGTCAGGGCCTTAAATCTTACCCCCAGCAGACGCAAGTAGAACAGTCCCAATTAAGATGGTTTGGCCGTGTCTGCAGAGTGGGAGAAGATCGGCTGCCACGACGGGCGTGGAGACAGGGAGCCAGGGATCCAGACCCCCAGGACGACCCGTAGTCCGCTGGGAGGACAACATTGGACAATCTTTGAGGGACCGAGGACTAGAATGGAACCAGGCCAGGAGGAAGACAGCCGATAGGATAGCTTGGCGCTCTCTCTTCCAAACCTCTATACCTCACGGTAGAAGGGGAACGACTAAGTAAGTAAGTTTACTGTTAAAAATGTACTTGCGCGTGTGTTTCTTTATAGGGGCAGGGGGTGTCGAAGATAGGAACGCCCCGGGTGCCAAGTACTTTAGGGACGTCTCTGTCTCCAAGTGTTCTTTAGTCTCTTTCTAACTCTCTTACCCTGGGGATTCCAGAACAAGGACTGCCTTGTTGTGCTATCAACAGGTTTCCTAGTGTATGTCTGAGTCGAAGGAACGTCATGATTAAAAAAAAATCCGGAAAAGCCACTTTCCACAAAGTTCAGACTAAAGTAATCCCGGAAAGCCACTTTCCAATACTCAGCCTGTACTGTTATTTACTTATTCAGTCATTACCTATTAGCGCCCTGTGGAGCAGAGACCAGTAACAAATACACAAACAGTCTTCGTATCTTATGGTTTCTGTTCAAGGTATTTTTTTTTATTTTAATAAAGTTTTGCTTCGTTTTTGGCGTTCAACCTAGTCGGTTATATTAGGGCGCATGTACAAATATAAAAGACCCTTAGGTCAGAGATTATCATTGATCAAGTGTTCAAGGTCTTTCTGTGTCTGTGTCTATGTCTGTGTCTGTGTCTATGTCTGTGTCTAATTCCCTTCTCCATGGCCTATTTTTGTGTGTGTCTCTCTCTACTTCTCATATTTTGCGGATTCCAGAAAAAGTTTTGATTACCTGGTTTTCTTGATGTACAAGTATGGCCGATCCCCTGCCAGTATATTCTTCTTATCTATTTGTTAATTGGTATTTGTCTTTGTTCTGTCCATCAGATCTATATTGGTGATCATGTTGTACCAGTTTAATCCTTCTATTCTACGTAAAAACTCAGTTGTACAAGTCTATCATTTTTTCTTTGGCACTATTTTTTGTTTTTGTTTTTACATGCCCCAGAGCTCTAAAATACATCAGCCTTGACATTTGAGTTAAAGATACTTTTTTGCGTTTGGCTTGATTTCTTTAATTTCCATAAATTTCCTAAAGGAGTGAAGGCCTTGCAAGAATTACCACATATTGATTTTAAAACAAGGAAGTGTGAATAAGATGTCCCCGTGGCAATTTAACATCCACAAAAAGAAAAAAAAAATCTTCAAAGTGATCAAAGAAATGCTGAGAGTACACGGTGACGGAGGAAAAAACAATAGAAATAATTTTTAAGCTAGGAAGATTTCGGACGAGCCCTCTCCCGCCGGCATTTAAAACGTGGTGTCCCCAAGATTAAAGGTAATCTTGTCCGCGTCCCCAACGAAAACCGAGAAGCTAGCTTTATAATATTTACCTCACTGGTAAACTACATACGATAGGAAAGCGATCATTTCCTGAAAGTAAAGCTAACATTCAGTGACATATAATTTATGTTGCATATTCCACTGCTTTTTCGTCGAATAAGCAGGGAGCAGATGGTTCGGCAGAGATAAAAGTTAAATATAGGCTGCTCTTATTACACATTTTAGAATGCTCCGAAACCTGGCGGCAGAGATAAAAGTAATATATAGGCTGCTCTTATTCCACATTTACAATGCTCTGAAACCTGAAAACAGACATGAATTTTATTTTTCGAGGCAGATCTTCTAGAGCTCGGTGTTTCTAAAGTAGATCTCCCAGCTACTGGGTTGCCAACCACTGAACTAGACAATAATAAAATGTGAACTGCATATGGGACTAGCAGTTTCATCATTTAACACAAATGACTACAGAAACTAGTTCTGCGAAAGAACAGAGAATGTTTTGCCACATGTTTCCTGTTAGGGGACTGGTTTGCAATAGTAATCTCTTGCTCCCATACAGCAAGGTTACTTAACCTTTTCTTTTAAAATTTGTTAATTCTTTGACTCCGGAACAACTCTCCGAGAGACACCCGTGCCAAAAACAACTATCTGAGCGTTGTTTTTAATCTATCACGAACTAGAATTACGGCACAGGGGGGAAAATAATTGCGGAGTCAAAGCGTTAAGGTAATGAGAGGAGAGAGTGCTAGTAACAACTGAACGTCATTTCCTGCGCTCGTCCACCATCTTGTCTACCCTGTTCAACCTAATTGTCGATTATAATTAAAGTATTTAATCTCATTTTATTTTCAGTTTTGTCTTTTATTCAGCTTCCTATTGTCTTTGCAATTTATTGCTATTGATGGTGTCCATTTATATTAGAATTTGTAGTTTTAAAGTCTTATATTTTCGTTACCTCATTGTTTTTTCTTATATTATGAGTAGTCAGTATTTTTTTTAAAGTGTGTGGTTCCTTATTTAAAATAAAAAAAAATTGTTTGTTAGTTTTTTGTTTATTTATTATTTTTTGGTTCGATTTGTTTGTCTTAAGTAGTATTACTACTCTTATTATTATTGTTAATATTATCACTGTTTTTACGCGTACGTGGAGAGGGCTTTAGGTATCCTCATCCAGTGTACATAAGCCGGGGTACCAGAAGGATCGGAGAATTTTACACACCTCGAATCCTGTGTATCGGAGTTGGGGACATCCAGATGCTGGGATTTAGAGGCACCTAGCACCAAATGTTTGACCAGGGAGACAGCTGGTTATACTAACCTTGACCTTTTTGTCAGACCCAGAGCCCAGCACGGTGCTTGGAATGTCGATTCTTTCGACACTTACTAATTGACTGTCATTCGCTATAATCTTCCATATTTCTACCATTCCTGGTAATTTTTTTTTCTAATTGATTTGAGGTCTCAGTTCTTCCCTTCCGCACAGTGTCCTTTTTTCTCTATTTATTTACCATCCATGGGATTACTGAGTGAGTGCATAAGAACTGTACTCTTTTGGGCAACCCGCCCCCCCCCCCCCCCCCCCCCCCCCCCCCCCCCCCCCCCCCCCCCCCCCCCCCCCCCTTCGTTTTCTTAACTTTCCCTGTCTGCACATATTTATATATATATATGGCTTTCAGGGGGAGCCTTCTGCAGCGCAAAAGGGTAGGCAAGCTTTTGGCTGCAAAGGTCTGGGACCAACCCTCGCAAGTTCTTGCTGAGAGTTGTATGGTTAACTTTGTAAGTTTTCCTGTGTTCTGGGTATCGTTTTAATACCGATGGAATCTATATTTAACACCTATCCCTGGGGCATCTATATTAGTGCAGTCTTTCTACAGGGAATCAGTTGTGTTGGTGATTCCATGATTCATAGAGAGCGAAAAGGGAAGTTGTGTCGAAATCTGTAGTGCAATTTTTATCTCATTCACTCCGGCAGTATCTCTTCATTTTTCTCACTCATCATCCTATTATTTGGCATATTTTTTACCCTTACATTCAACTTTTGTGTGACCACTCCCAGACGTATTTACGTTCCGCCAGGTGAACTGTGGTATTATCGTAACAATACCCGGTCATTATCACCGGTCAGCGGTTATACGTTTATCTCTTTGAGTCGCCGGCCACCTTTGATAGGAGACGATCCTCGTTTGACACAATATGGTCTCGTACGAGGATGAATAGGAAGCCAATATTGTCCGTCTGAGAAATCAGTTTGGGGGATCCACACACACAGGTGATAATTAGATTATCGCATTCGCTGGTCACTGTCTGTATCATTATTACAGATAAATCTGTCTTGGTAGACAATCTTGACGGAAGGCATTTAGACAGGTAATCAGTGCACAGATTTGTTTGTTTGCACAAGATGCCACCGGAAATATTACGTCATATTGAAAGAGGTCACGCGATGGAAGTTTAAAATGTAAAATTTTAAAACACGCTGGGGAGATTATGAATTTAAACACCCCAACCCAGATAGTGCTTAAGAGCTCACTATTGGTTTGATTTGAGAGCCGGAATATACTTTGGTTCTCATTGGCAAGTTTGCCGGGAAGTACAATCTGGGCTATGAACTCAGAATGAGATATAATGTACCGAAACCAGAGACACAGATGAGAGACTGCATCGCATCGTCAAATGAGCAAACTCCCAATGAGACATCGGACTTAGAATTCCATAATTCTAAGTGACATATCGAGTATTTGGGCAACTTTGGAACTTATAAGTAAACCCACATATTTAAATGCAAGACTGGAAACTTAAGGGACCAGGACTTTAAATATAAAGACTGGAAACCTATGAATTGGATCACTCGTCATAAAGGAATCAAAATATTTCCAGACCAAGTGATTCGCAGAACACCCGTGTTGCGTGAGAAATTCTCGCAACATCGTTTTATTACAATATCTATTTTATAACGCAAGGGCAACAACTGCTTGAAATTTATAGTCACTTTTCTCGGTAAGCATTTGTCTTCTCGCGTTGGTATTGAATCCAGTTAAGTTTTGAGCTGTGGTCATTTTGCGCTGGACTGCGCATGACTGGTCTTGCTTCTTGGTCGATCGATTTCCGCCCACCAGTGGAGTGAGCGATTTGAATGGCGAGAAAGATGCCTCGCTGAAAGAGGATCTCCGCTTTTTTTTTGTTCTGTCAGGAATGTGAAAGTCCTCTTATGGATATTTCGTTTATTCGAGATAATACCTCTAGTGTATTTGCACATGCCGGGAGGCATAATATTTCTGTGTATTTCCTGAAGGCAAGGTAAATTGACTTTCCATTAACTCTATCGATTTTTGGTCGTGAGCGATTTCGATTCATAGCCTGTCTTCGAAAGTCGTCGTCACGAGATGTTTTCCCAGCTCACATGTCGCTGTATTGTACTGCATCGGTTGATGCATGTCCCAAGGACCATTACTTGCTACTTTGTTAAATGAACTAGGCTTGGAAAACCTTTGTTAACTAGAGGATATTTTTGAGGACATTATTTATACTTCGGCAGACGTGTCTGTCTTGCTGAAGTCAGATTAAGGAGAGTGAACTGATCTCATACATCTGGTTACCTTCTGGCTAAGATAGAAAGGGATGGAGAATTTTCCCGACTACATTACAGCCTTATAATGTATTGACATGTCTGTGAATCACCTTTGTTATGATGCTGTCTACCGTCCATTGCTATACTGACATTGTTGCTGTGATAATGACTGTCTGATGTACCTACATATTCGCGTATACATTTTGTCACTGTGGCGTCCACAATAAATGATACAGAAAAACGTCTAGCTGTTACAAGCATCATTGACTTTATACGTCGTGAGTTTACTGACGTCCTATGTGGATTGCCCTGTTATTTTGTATGAACATTGTTTGACTGAACACATCTGCACACTACACAAAACCAGACATGCGGATACCATCCATCATCATATGGCATCACGCATCACCCGTCATAAGAGGAATTTCTCAGGCCAAGTGATTCGAGAGTATATAACCTAAATTTCTCGTGTCCATTATAACCTGTGCAAGGAGATTGTAGATTCCCAAATGTTTGATGTAAGTGTAACATTTATTTTACAAATGTGAATTTGACAGGTTTCTTGCTTAAATGGTTGTATATGAGGCTGGCAACCTCTTACTTACTTAGTCGTTCCCCTTCTACCGTGAGGTGTAGAGGTTTGAAAGAGAGAGCGCCAGACTATCCTTTCGGCTGTCTTCCTCCTGGCCTGGTTCCATTCTAGTCCTCGGTCCTTCAAAGATTGTCTAATGTTGTCCTCCCAGCGGACTCTGGGTCGTCCTGGAGGTCTGGATCCCTGGCTCTTAGTTTCACAAGCTTGTCGTGGTAGCCGATCTTCTCCCATTCTTCAGACATGGCCAAACCATCTTAGGTGAGACTGTTCTACTTGGGTCTGCAGGGGTGGGATTTTAGGCCTTGACGTATCGTCTGGTTGCGGACCATGTTGTCGTACATTTTTTTAAGATAGGTCAGAAGATATTTATGGTCCCGTCTGAGCAGAGGTGATAATGGTAAATATGTGAGAATCAGGGTGTAAGAAATAGATTTTCACGAGGGAATACTGTAAGAGGAAGATCTGTCTCTGGAGTGAGTAGTATCTCTAGTCCAGCCTATCTATACGACTATATTTTAATATCAGACGACCTTTCTCTCCCTATATGAAATATACGTTACACTACACATGCCCACGCACACACAATTATGTGACAACAATATGCACAAACGTGAAAAACTATGGACAATTGGGTATGGGTCTGACCAAAACACTAAGTTAAGTTTTGTTTAGTTTATTATCACGTAAACATTACAACATCAAACATATATATATCAATATAATCATGTTTACAGACAAAGGAAAATAACCCAATAAGTGCCCTCTCTCCTTGTTGAGAAAAGATCCCAAAAGAAGTTAATAACCCAAAAGGTCAAAGATTAACACTAGGGTATAGAATAGACAGTAAAGAAAAGAACAAGTTCCCACTAAAATGCTATCTAGTAAAAAAACTAAACAATAGTTAAAAAACAGAAGTTTGCAGGTACAATGTTTCCTGTAACAAAAGAAAATATTTCTCTCTCTCTTTCTCTGTTATACGTGGTCACTCATTCGCTCCTTACCTAATCTGGTGAAACAATCTTTTGGAAGAATAATCCATGAATGTGCATATAAAGTCCAGTAGTTGGTATCATCCGAATCGGGCCCCAGTCCCTCCAATAATAATTAAATTTTACACGGGGAACGCCTAATGTGATGGGAGATTTCTGGATACACAATTGTCACATAGAATAGTTAATGCTGGAACTCTCTGAGATATGGCATTCCCAGTAAACAACAGAAAAACATATCATTGCTAAAACTGTTAATTATGATGAGGATGATAATCCTATCGGCTTGCCTGGGGTGAGTACCAATTATGAAACAGCGTATTCTCCTGGATAAAATCCACTGGGGTAAACTACTGTCAGAAGTAGGGAAAAATATTATGTATATTGCCACAGCGGGCTGATAAAATTGAATGGAAAAATCTGGGTATTTTGTAAGTCCCGTTACTCAAATTTACAGTTAAAAAATGTTAGTGTCGCCTTGCAATTCCTGTTCGCACCGGTACGGGGACGAACGCCAAGGAAAAACGACAACTATTATTCCTTCAGTAACTGAGGAAAGGACCACAATAGAAAACCGCTGGCCGCTGGGTTTTGATCAAGCACTGTATTAGGAAGAAAACAAAACATTTAACCAAAAGTGTCAATATCCTAAGCTATCAAGCGTAAGGTATGATCTCTTATCCTCTCCGTCACGTAATTAAATTAAAAGGCACATGGTATCTTAGCCTATACTATCGCGCGTCGCTTAACGAGTACGGGTTTGGTAAAAGCATGCCGCCTTTTCACCCTCCGACCCGGTAAAACAATCAGCGCACAATGTCAGTTATAATTTAATTATGACTACGCTCCCTTAACAAATATCGCCTGTCATTACTAGCTAGTTGATTGTCTGCGTCTATCGTTTTTACACACGATATTAAATGCTAGTCACTATTTAATTACACACAATGAAAATATAATGCGCATTCTACTCTGTCACTTTATCCGTCACTCATCGCATTATACTTATGTCAGCTAAAACCGTATCTTCTGGTGTAAAAAAATGGTTGATGGTTTTTACATTACTGAACCACCGGTAAGATAATATCTATGCGTTTGCTTTTTCGCTAGTCTTAACGCTAGAGAATAGCAGTGAATAAAATGGTAAAACTTTTAACACATTTAATACTTAAGCACAACTTATATTAATACCAGAAAAACAGAATAATCTCCACGAAGGCTATTAACGCACTATTTCAAATAGGCTCTAGCGTACGCGTTTAGATTATCCAAAATTTCCTGAGAGACTTGATAACTGACTTGGAGAGAACGCAGTATATATACAGATTTTGTGCAATATCTCTAAGAGATGTGACAATTCACACCTTCGTCGTATCAGGGAAAATCAACGAGCTTGGCTTCCGAGATAAATGATTCTACGGTTCGCTCACTCGCGATGCCGAACGACATCAGAAGACGTGCCGTGCGAACGGGCCTTCTTAGATTTCGTCCCCCTGCCGTAGATCAAATACTTAATTCCCCTGAAAATGTCGGACATCAAAGGTGGTCGGGAAATAATATTATCGCCCTTGAATTTGCTACCGAGTCTGGTCTTTTTCTCCACGTGCTTTCTGTCACTATCCAATGATTGACAGATCCGCTCGCGTGAGAACTCAGGTAAACAGACCGGTTCGCTCCCCTGTTATCTGGCATGTTGCGAAAATAGGTAAACAACTCGTTAGCGCAAGAAAGACAGGAAAAATAGGCGTGGCTTCAAAAGTGAGTCAACAGACAGCGAATTGCTTGGTTTTGCCTTCGCAAAACATAAACACTAACTGAGGCAGCAAAGGTGTTTGGATCTCCGTGGCTATATTTACATACGTCACACATATCTCTTCTTTTTACTTAAACCACCTTCCTCAGATACCTCATTTCTAAGGTTTGGATCTGTCTTTTGTGGGTTGTAGCCATTGCCCATGACTCGCGTCCATACGTCAAGACTGCGACATAGGTGGAGCGGTATACAGCCATCTTCGTTTTCTTACCAACCTCTCTCTTGCTGAGGAATCCTCGATTTATGGCTTGAAAAAGTCTCCCAGCTGCTGCTTTTCGAGTGGCCAACTCTTCTTTGATGCTTCCTTTTCTGTCTATAACAGCTCAGAGGTATTTAAAGTGGTCGACCTGCTCCAGGACCTGTTCTCCCAGCTTAATCTGATGTCTTCTTTCCTCTCGTGATATCACAATGGTTTTTGTTTTCGAGCTGCTTATGATAATCCCTCTCTTCTTCAGCTCTTTCTACCAGACTTGCAGGTTGGATTGGGAGATGTGCCTCTGATTTAGCAATCAGGGCAACATCATCAGCAATTGCCAGCTCTGAAATACAGACCTGTCTCATCTTCCAGAACCCCACTGAATACTTTCTTGTTATCTCCTTACGGTCGGCGTCTGTGGCCTAATGGATATGAACACAGTTTCATAATCCAGATATACCAGGTTCGAAACCTGCTGCATGCGGTTTGGTAGCAGATCGCTTTGTGTGGATTTTTAACAATGGTATAAGCGCCGTACCGTTCAGAAAGCAATGGCAAACTACTGAATGAAAAAAATTGCCTAGAAAAATCACAAACAGCCAATAAAAGCTGGGGTTGATTGCCACGTCCTGTAAAGGATAAGCAACTAACTTTTTTATCTCCTTACATGCCTTGATGACATCGTCCATGAGGAGTATGAAAAGATAAGGTGACAGGATATCACCTTGTCTTACACCAGTGGTTGTCCTGAACTCTTCTGACTTATGGTTTGCTGTCCTCACTTAATTTCTGCAAGATTTGTAGAAGCTCTGTGTAGCATGAATCAGAGGTGCTGGAATGTTCTTCCTTGCCAAACAGTCACAAAGTTTGCTCCGGGGGAGCCTGTCAAATGCCTTTTCCAGATCTATGAAACAAAGATGGATCTCGCTCTTATACTCAAGGGGCTTTTCACGCAGCTTTCTGAGTGTGAAGATGTGACGAAATGGACGACCTCTATTGATCTTTGGTTCTCTCCGGCAGTATCGGTACATTTGTGGTACGGATTTTTATTATGTGCTGTCAATTATGGCACTTTTCTTTCTTTCCTTCTTCTTTATTGGTCTGCTAAGTAGCAGATTTTTGATTTTATCAAATCACCATGAAGGTGATAAATATCACATTTGCTTGACGCTACCCAGATTTGTGGTTAAAGGCCCGGCAGATTAACACGTACATCGGTCAGTGCTATCGGCGTAAAACCCCTATAAGACACGGAGTTTGCGCACTCATACGACAGATAACGAGATTACTGTCTGTGTGACACATGTGCGCAGACAAGTGTGATAAAATCGTTTCCGGTCACTTGGTTAAAAGTAATCATGGATTTATTACATTTTAGACAATATGAGTCTACAAATGTGTTTGTGAGAGTGTATGCAAGACATCATATTACCATATCTGGGAGACGTGACCTTTTGCAAAATTTTTCCATGTAGGAAATATTTTGAAAGTGCCACACCCGACCTCTTTGAAATGATTGGACCTTTCTGATTAGATTCATAACAACATTGAGGGGAATATAGGCTGACCATTTCGCAGTTTTATCTCACTGTAAATTTCAAGCTCGTCACGACCTCAGACCTAGCCAGAGTGAAGGCTAGATTCATGATTCCTATTTGTTAACCAGACCTTTTATTGGAGAACCAGATAAGACTTACCAAGCAAAGGAGATCTCTTTCAAATTTTAATAGGGAACACCATGACTAGGAAACTGAAAAAACACGGAGTCACAAGGGGCAATCTATTGTAAAATTAAAGACATCCCAGACGCGTGTAAGAGAACAACTCATCTTTTTTATTCATCTGAGCAAACAAGTCTGTAGCCAGGAGTGGCGTAAGTTGTGATTTACATTTCATATTTTATTACTAACATGTGAACTAACAAATATATGTATAAAATACCATGTAAAGTTTAAGGTGTGAAACTCGCTATTGAATGTCAAAGTCATTTGGGGCCGCCAACCTCAGTATCTAGAATGATGATTCATGAACCACCACTGCAAGGGATGGTGATTGCTTTATTGATAGTTTCGTAAAGAGAACTAAAAACATAAAGTAGTTCCAGGTTCCCTATGGAGCAGGGAGGGAAAGATGAAAGAAATTATATACATTCTAAGAATAATACTTACATTTTCAAAGCAGTGTAAATGTCCCTATAAACATACTTACTTTAAAGTTAATGTAAGCTTTCAAGCTTTAAACCAGTGTAAATCCCTATGTGAAAATATTCATTTTAAATACATAGAAGTTTCAAACTTTTCCATAAGTGTAAATGTAAATGAAACAAAAATGAATTTACATTGTGAACACTTTTCAAACAGTGGAGATGTAAATGTAAAACATATTATATCTGTACATTTAACCTTTTCATTTAAATGTAATGTAAAGCTAAACCTATTCAGTTTAAATGTAAAGGAAGTTTTATCCTGAGGGATTAAATTTAATTCTCATCGAGGGTAAATTCTGACATGGGATGGTAGAATAAAAGAAGGGGGGGGGGGGGGGGAAAAACTGTGTCAAAAACGCCATACTCAGAAGATCGTTTCGTGTCAGTCAAAGTTACTACACACACACACTCTAAACAGAGCTATATATACAGAATAATAATAATTCCACTGATTAACTCAGCGGTGGGGGCTTAACGAGCTAGAATAAACCATTGCTAAATTCTTCATAAAAGTGTCGGCAGATTATAGAATTAAGGTGCTTAGCGACAGCCAGCATTGTTTTCGTTTATCTGACTCCCATGTGATAGAAGCTTTACTAGTCTTCTATCTACATTTCTGCCAAGAGTAATCTTGTGTAAAGATAGACTCCATTGAAACCAATAATAGATACTCTTGAGTTTTGGCCACTGTTGGACCCCTACTGCAAAGCAGGGGAGGCAATACAGTCACAGAAGATTAGGTCTTGAGTACTTCGGTTTGCTCGCAATCCACACTGGACCTCATCCAATTGTGGCTCAGCTAGGCGTCTGAGTATCTGCTCTAGGATTCTAGAGTAGATTTTACCTGGGACACTGAGAAAGGATATGCCTTTGTGGTTTCCACACTGTTGATTATCACCCTTTTTGAAAATCGGTGTTATGGTGGCAATCTCCCAATCCTTTGGTATGGTCTTGTTGTACCACGCTGCCTGTAGGACCCTCAAGAGTAATAGGTTGCCTGCTGCTCCCATGTACGTAACCATTTCTGGTGTTATACCATCATGTCCTGCTGCTTTGCCCATCTTGATTTTCTCCAGTGCTGCCTTCAGTTCTTCCATCTTTATGTCATCTTCACCACCATTTGTGTTAGTGGTTACCATTTCTGATGCTTGACCTTGCTCACCATCAAGGAGTTCTGAGAAATATTCTTTCCATCTTTCTATTACTTCCTTCAGGGCAGTAAGGAAATTGCCTTGCTTGTCCTTTATAAATTTAAGAGGGCATTGTTTTTCCGTCTTCATGTTCTTTAGGGTCTTATAGAACAATTTGTGGTTTTCTTGCGCATCTTTTTCTAGCTTTTCTCCAAATTCTTCCCAAGACTTCTGTTTTGCTGCTAGCACCTTGTTCTTTGCTTCTGTTCTGAGTATCACATATTCTCTATATTTCTCCATCTGTCCTCCTGTGTTTTTAGCTCCTAAGTATTGTTTCCATGCCATTTTCTTCTCTCTTATTTTCTCTTTGACTTCCTCTGTCCGCCAAGGTGCCCTCTTTCTCTTGTTCCCAAGATGGACTTCACCACATGCTTCTGCAGCAGCTGTCTTTATGATGTCCTTGAATTTAAGCCAGAGGGTTTCCAAGTCATCAGGTTGTTCTTCTGTGTTTCTCACAGCTGCAGCAATAAGCCCCTGATATCTGGTCTTAATTTCTGGCTTTCTCAGCTTGTAGTTCTTAATGCTCATTTCTCCTGTTCGTTTACTTAGTTTCTTGCGTGATGTTGGGCAGTTCATAGGCTGAGCAAACATTTCAGTTGTTCTTTTGATTGTTAGCAGGTAGTGATCACTTCCAATCTCTGGCCCCATCCAGACTCTCGCATCCCGGACATACTTGAATGAGTTCCTCCTAATTATGGCAAAGTCGATCATTCCTTGTTGGTTCACATCTAGTGTATGCATGTACGCGCTTATGGGAGAACTTTGTGTTGATAATGATCAGATTCTGCTCACTGCAGAATCTAAGGGGTCGCTTTCCATTGTCATTGAGAGTATCTTCTCCATTTCTTCCGATAACTCCACCCCATCTAACATGGTCATTTCCAACTCTGGCATTGAAATCCCCGAGCATGATAATTTCATCTAGGCAGTCATCCACTGTCCTTTGAAACAGCTCGAATAATTCCTCATTAACCTCTGCTCTCTCATCCTCATATGGCCAATAAACTATAACAAGGTTGACTATGGTTTCTCCTTCTTTTAGTTTTACAACCATAATGCGCTCCGAGACAAAGTTCCATCCCTTGATACTATCTTTTTGGTTTTTGGCCACAATGCAACCCACGCCCCTTTAGCTCTTTCAGATGTGGTTACACCACTGTAGAGCAGCATGTCGCCATCGAGATCCATGACTCTTTGTCCCTTTTTCTTCGTTTCCGTTACAGCCAGGATTTCTAGTTTTGCTTTCCTCATATCTGCTACCAGCTCCTCTTCTTTACCATTTATACTTCTTGTGTTCCAAGTTCCATAAGTCGTAGTTCGTTGCAGTTCGTCGCCTTAAGAATCAGTCCGGTTTTCTTTCTTGTATTAATCGTAATCGTTATTTAAAGCAGACAGGTGATTGGCCTGTTGTGACTTTGCATGATGGAAGGACTACCTCTTTACGGCCTCCATGCAGGCCGCCCTCCTCCTTTTTCAGCCGGCTTGGGACCGACCTAGGCGGAGTTGACTGGCAACCTCAAAATATTAAAATAGTTTATTCATGAACCACTACAGCAAGCGCTGGTGATTGTTTCTGGCATGTCGTGCGGAAAACCGACAGCAGAGGTGACCCCAGACTCCGATTATATAACAGGTGCCTGACGTGTATAGTATCATTGTGTGAGATTTATGTAACTTTTTAATGTTAGTTCAGGCACAAATCAGTGTTCGCGCTGTCCAAGCTCATATTTTCCCAGTTAATACCCAGAAGAATATTGGTGATTTCTATTCATCATTCGTGAGTTACGCTGTGTATACTCAAGAATTTAATTACTCTGAGAGATTAACAAGGGTGGGTGTACAGCGAGACGATACGCCTGTGAATTGCAGGCCATAAATGTACTTAGCAGAGGCATTTGTCTTTCTATTTTGTCTAAAAAATTCGCGGTTACAAGCTTTAATACGGTTCGAAGTACTAACGTTACTACGCCGCTAGTGTGATAGAAGAGCATGAACACTGACCGCCTACATTGGACAAGTGTGTGAAGGAGTGCCTGCTCACAAAAGAAGGGACAAAAACCACGACTCCAGGACTCACCTAGATTAGTTAAGTCCTGATTAAAAGGCATCAGCAAAACGGACTTTTATGACTCCCCTATTAAGTCTCTATGAAGACGCTTTCATCTAAAATATCACCAATCGTTCCATATTTATTTTAACCTGTTAAAGACTCATTCACTATTAAATCTGTTACATGTTATTTTAAAACTAAACAAACATAGTTGATTCAGTTATTACATGCATGAAAGCAAACGTAAGAGCAGGACTATATATATATATATATATATATATATATATATATATATATATATATATATATATATATATATATATATATATATATATATATATATATATATATATATATATATATATATATATTATCTTATACCATTATAAGAGGAAATTCGCTGAATTAACTCAGCTAGGGGCTTGAACGGGCTAAAAATCATTGTTTAAATCCTTCACAAAAGGCGACGGATCAGATATAAGTTAACAATTGTTCAGCCCAATGCAACATTGTTCTTGACTTCTGAAAATATCTTGTGAAATCTCCCTTAAGGTAGAAGCGTCATTACCCTTCTATCTACATCTCTGCCAGGAGTAATCATGTGCAAAGGTAGACACCATCGATGACCCATTTAGATACTCTTGAGTTTTGGACACTGTTGGACCACTACTGCAAAGCAGGGGAGGCAATCCGTGACAGAAGTGTTGGTGATTGTAAATATTGGGAATGGGGGACGGGAAACTAAGATAATTTATATTAACAAAACACAGGGAAGCCAGCAATGCCATCAGCTATTTTTTTAAAAAAATAAATAGGACTTTTGCCTCGTTTTGACACAAGGTCCGTCGGTTATATTATGGCGAATATACATATATAAAAGATCGTGTGGTCTGGTAAGGTATGAAAGATTTCACAATAATTGAGTTATTTCAACATGTTTCAAACGTTGTATATACAGCAATGCTGTATCTAACGACCAATAAACTGAAGCCAGCGGTCGGCTGTTAAAAGGTAAATTACTCCGGCGGGGATAATTTCTAGTTTTCTGGGGGTACGCGTAAAGATCAATAGGAAGAAGTATCAGTTAAGCTATTAGACTTGCTAAACTTAGAATTAGATTCTGTACTTTAATCCAGTTTGTCCCGCATAATAAAATAATATTATTTGTTTTTGCTGTAGGTTTTCCCCCATCAATATAACAAGTAGTTGTTGCTGTAGTAATGGCGATTCTGTAAGTTTGTCACGCGCGATATTTGTCAAGGATCTGACTTAACGCGATTTCAGTTCAACCGGCTCGCATTACAGACAAGAAGAAGGTGGGGAAAAAAAGCAAACCGCTACAAATATAAATTGTGCTGTACATCCAGGGCCGACTCCTTAAAAAACATTACAATTAAAAAAATATAAAAACCAAGTACGAAAATACAGAAAATTTCAAAGTAAAATATATTTTGCTTGAATGAAACTGATCGTTTTCCTAAACGTCTTTATAATTCCTTATCTTCCATTGCAAAATTTTGATAGCTTCTAATTTTTGCCTGTGTTAACAGTTATAAATAAACTAGTGGAAGCAAGTGACTTAAAAAAAAAAAAAAAAAAGAAAGATTAAGCACATTGTACGATCACACTTGTTCTTCATTAATTCAACCATCTTCCAACCATTCTTAGACACACGCTAGCAAATTCGATATAATATTGAGAGATCTTGTCAGCACACTCAGCTTCTATCTGTCATTCAACATAATTGAAGGAAAAAAATACATATAGTAAAATGTTTAAAAAGATAAATGTATAATGTTATTTGTGTAAACTGCTACAGTGAACATCATTTACAGACATTACAGTGTGATCCAACCCAATAGGTCGAAATTGAGTCTTACTAGAGTACTAAGATAGTCAAAAAAAAAGGTAGGGGGTCATTATCACGGGTCATCACACTACCTTGAACCATCCCTAGGGACAGCTCTGCATACAGCTATGTCATTCATTAAACATATGGCCCTACATCATATATGATGTCAGACTATTCTCGGCTGCAGTGTGTAAAACATTGCCCGCGTGTACCGGTCTCCAAAGAGAAGATAAGAATAGTAACTCTCTGTATCCTACAACGCAATCCGTAGGAGCCGACTACGGAGTGGTGGGTATGGGACATGCCTCACAGTTCTGTAGAAAATTTGAACCAAAAAATGTCAATAACTGCATTCAGAAGAGTTTGGCATTGGTGACAAGAACTGGACAAGTCGCAGTAGAACAGGAAGTAAGAAGTACGGTGTGATGGAAAAGTGGCAGCAGAACAGGAAGTAAGAAGTACGGTGTAATGGAAAAGTGGCAGTAGAACAGGAAGTAAGAAGTACGGTGTAATGGAAAAGTGGCAGTAGAACAGGAAGTAAGAAGTACGGTGTAATGGAAAAGTGGCAGTAGAACAGGAAGTAAGAAGTACGGTGTAATGGAAAAGTGGCAGTAGAACAGGAAGTAAGAAGTACGGTGTGATGGAAAAGTGGCAGTAGAACAGGAAGTAAGAAGTACGGTGTAATGGAAAAGTGGCAGTAGAACAGGAAGTAAGAAGTACGGTGTAATGGAAAAGTGGCAGTAGAACAGGAAGTAAGAAGTACGGTGTGATGGAAAAGTGGCAGTAAAACAGGAAGTAAGAAGTACGGTGTAATGGAAAAGTCAATGCCTATTTTTAAATTTGTATATCTTTACTTATATCCACTGGACATCCATGAAACATCAAAACAATGACCAGTAACTGCCATGTTAAGTTCAATTTTTATTTATTTTAATTCACATAAAAGTAAAATTACATCTAAAATAGTCAATAAACTGAAGTATTAAGATGATAGTCAATTGTCTTTATTGCATTGGTTGTACCATATCAATTACGTGGATATGTTGTGAAGACACAACAATTTTAAAATAGCGACTTTTCAGTCACCCTGCAGACGTTGGCGATGAATAGGTTACACATTGTGGAAACATGTTGATAGCATTACAAGGATGTTCTCGGATCCCCAGGGTAAGAAAAATAGAGAGAAACCTAAAAAGACGCAGAAAAGATAACTTGTGATAGATATTACAGGAATAAAGAAGGCATGGAAAGATTATGAACCGATGACACAGGACAGGAAGGCTTGACGGGAATTTGTTGAAGGCCTTTGATCCACAGGGAGCAGACGAGTAATGATGATGTGTATATCATACTTTGGGGTCTGAAAGGGAAGCAAAGAATAATAACTCTGTATCCCAACAAACAAGTCGTAAAAAGCGACTAAGGAGGGTTGGCATGAGGATGGATACACCACCCTGTAAAAACATTTTGCCATAAAAATTTCAACAACAATATGGATATGTCAAATACAGAATATAATTCAATTCAACCGTCAAGGTAGAAGAAGGTTTCCTGGACAGGAGGCTCATGAAGCTTTCATTGCATAGGGAAATATGTGGAGATCAAGAGAAATCAAGTCCAGCACTAAAATAAGAATCTCCAACTCAGATGTCAAGTCAGTCCTATTGTATGGCGCTGAAACATGGAGAACAGCAAAAACAACAACCAAAAAGCTACAGACATTCATCAATGGTGCTTGCGTAGAAGGACTGGCTCTGTATGACAAGGTCACTAATGTGGAAGTGATAACAAGAACCAGACAAGTGCCAGTGGAACAAGAGATAACAAGAACCAGACAAGTACCAGTGGAACAAGAGATAACAAGAACCAGACAAGTGCCAGTGGAACAAGAGATAACAAGAACCAGACAAGTGCCAGTGGAACAAGAGATAACAAGAACCAGACAAGTACCAGTGGAACAAGAGATAACAAGAACCAGACAAGTACCAGTGGAACAAGAGATAACAAGAACCAGACAAGTGCCAGTGGAACAAGAGATAACAAGAACCGGACAAGTACCAGTGGAACAAGAGATAACAAGAACCAGACAAGTACCAGTGGAACAAGAGATAACAAGAACCAGACAAGTACCAGTGGAACAAGAGATAACAAGAACCAGACAAGTACCAGTGGAACAAGAGATAACAAGAACCAGACAAGTGCCAGTGGAACAAGAGATGACAAGAACCAGACAAGTGCCAGTGGAACAAGAGATGAGAGGAAGGCACTGGTGATGGCTAGGACACGCACTGAGAAAATCAGTTGATAGCATTATAAGCCCACTCCATCTTCTGGACTCCCCAGGGAAAGATAGGCAGAGGTACATCAGATATACACGGAGAAAACAGCTGGATACAGAAGTGAAAATGATGAGGAAGACGTCGAAAGAACTTGGCTGATGGCACGTGACAGAAGGGCTTGGCATGCGTTTGTTGAAGGCCTAAGCTCCTTGGGGAGCTAAAAGGTATTGACTGATTGATATCGTGCTGTGTCTTGCAAAAGGTATTACTGTAACTCAAACAGCGACGAGTTCAATTTTTGTGAGTTTAATATAACGTTTTTTTTTTTGTTTTTTTTTTAAAGATTCGGCTTCCAAAGAGAAACCAACTATTGTTTTCAAGTGTTCAAGTGTTCAAGTGTTCAAGTGAATTAAACGTGATACCTTCGAACAAACTCATTCATTCATTCATTTTCCTTTTCACTTCTTATGGAGCACGGAGCCACTCCTGCAGATGGTCCCCTCATAGGAAGCCTCTACCAAGCATTCTCCTGTTCTTGCAGTGGTGATTTCTGTAGCTATATGTTTTACATGATCAAGTTGCCAGCCCCGGGTATAACCTCATATTAACTGCCTCTTACGACATGCCTGAGGGAGCAATAGTCCCATTCCGTCTTTGTCCCATCAGAAAACCCTGGGAAGTACAGGGGGCGACTCTTATCGAATGCTGCACATAGGAGTCGTCATCACGGAATCATTCGGAAACGGTATCGATCTTACACATGACGCCATATTTCCTTTATACTACTTATCTAAGTGAAACGTCATGAAACGAACAATCCTGCCACCTTTCGGGAAAATAAAGAAATGGCGGGCACTGCACGGTGAAAGCTAAACTAAACACCGATTAAAAGACCGAGGAGGCCTTTAATTTTTTTTTCATGTTGTACTGACCATTGACCAAACGTCATGATAAGTTTTACTACTAAAATCCTATTAAGTTGAAATGGAATGGAAAGTAATGGAATGGAAAGTAATGGAATGGAAAATAATGGAATGGAAAGTAAAGGAATGAAATAACCACAAGAGAATTAGTACCTTCATCAGGACGTACAGCAAAAATAGCACAACATAATTATTACCTGTGCAGGTTATTTTACTGGTTACAATAAGACTACACAAGGAAAGAAGAACGGTCATAGCAATCTAACGTATTTGGAGATCAAGCGAA
Organism: Oreohelix idahoensis; assembly: GCA_024509875.1. Lineage (NCBI taxonomy): Eukaryota > Metazoa > Mollusca > Gastropoda > Stylommatophora > Oreohelicidae > Oreohelix > Oreohelix idahoensis. Next base: position 592,777 of record JAMPIV010009212.1, read on the forward strand.
GTCAAGTCCAGAACAAAAATAGTAATCATCAACGCAATGGAACACTCGTGGCTGTCAAACATCGACAACAGTAAACACGACAACCAAAACGTTATACTTTCATAAATGGGTGGTTGCATGAATAGAAGAATTGAAATAGTACAACAAGATATACTAATGTAAAATAGAACCAAACAAAGACAATAGAAACAATGGGTGGGGACAAGACGCTGGCGTTGACGAAAACCTAAGATGGTTTGACCATGTCTGCAGAATGGAAGACGATCGGCTACCACGACAAGCATGTGAAACAAAGAGCCAGGGATACTGACCCCCAGGACGACCCAGAGTCCGCTGGGAGGATAACATTAGACAATCTTTGAAGGACCGAGGACTAGAATGGAACCAGGCCAGGAGGAAGGCAGCCGATAGGATAATCTGGCGCTCTCTCTTCCAAACCTTTACACCTCACGGTAGAAGGGGAACGACTAAGTAAGTAAGTAAGTTGACGAAAACAGTCCTAAGGAAACCATTTGATAGCTTTACAAGGTAGTACTTATCTTGGAATCTCCTGTGTAACTTAAATACAAGGAGCCCAAAACCGCATTGGCGCGTGCAGTTCACGCGGGTTCACGAGAAGAAAAGATGAGTACTGCATCCACAGGCATGTGAGAGAAGGTGATTACTATGAGGTAGTGCATGTGACTGGCAACGTCATCATGTAAAACAAATTGTCACAGAAAACGCCGCAACTAGAGCATGTACAATATTGGTGTAGGCTTTCTGTAAGGGACATACTACTTCTTCTTTGATCCTTAGCCGCCGACCGTCAAAGCAGTCAGTGGTCATCACGCCTAGTGGCGTCTTGTAGGGCAACAACAAATTGATTCCACTTTGCTCGATCGGTGGCCATTCTTCGTACAGTGCGCCAACTCTGGTTCATTCTTTGCATCTCAGCCTCCACAGTTCTCCGCCAGGTTGTTTTTGGTTGGCCTCTCTTTCGTTTTCCTTCAGGGGTCCAAAGCATAGCTGTTCTTGTGATGGCATCGGGGTCTCTTCTGAAGACATGGCCAACCCAGCTCCAGCGTCTGCAAGCTATGATGGTGTGCATGTCCTCTTGCTTGCTCCGAGTAAGCAGATCTTGGTTGGTGATGGTATTCGGCCAAAAGATTCGGAGAATTTTTCTTAGGCATGTTGTGTGAAAAGAGGACAATTTCGACATTTCCTTCTCTGTAACTCTCCAGTATTCCGCACCATAGAGAAGCACAGAAAGCACACAGCTCTGATATAATCTTAATTTTGTGCTTGTGCTGTATTGAGAGGACTTCCAGATGTTGTTTAGGCTAAAAAAGGCTGTTCTTGCTTTATTCATTCTGATGTTTGTGGTAAGTTGGGATTATATAAATAGTTATAGGGGACTTAGTCTACTGACTGAGAGCAGCTGTGAAGGTATCTGTATCTAATAAGTGTGGTGTGTTACAGATGACCTTACTTTGCTACCACATTTAGACCTCAATCAGACTTATTCTGGAATATTGTGATGACTACGTTGAATGTCTAGGGTTATGATAGTGATGAAGTGTAAGTTCACAACAACCAACAGAAAGATAAACACTTTAATTAAGATCCACAACACTTTACAACAATATGACAAGCACATACATATAACACTCTAGAAGACTAGCTTAAGTAAGTCAAGTGTTAACTTTTAAATTATGTATTAGTTTCTTTCAATAATAGATATCCTGATCCAACTACAGAGTGAATCAGGAATCACAATCAAATGTATACACAATGTTTATGTACAAAATTTATACAAAGGATCTTTGTCCTGACATATAATATTATTACAATATGTGTGTAGTGTTGTGATGTAGTATTATGAGGTAATACTGGCTTTTGAAGCTAGGTTGTTGTTTGTCATCACGACTTCATGTGTTTGTTACTGGTGGAAATAATATTGAAAGGATCACAGTTTCTTTTTATTTGTACAACAATAACTGTCCCTCTTGATTTAGTATTACAGTCAATTTTAGGGTGGGTTATACAAGGGTGAGCTGCTCTGGCTGACAAATTCTTATCTCATAGATCGGCGGCAGGAAAACTGTCTCCTCTGCTCGCTTGCTTCTCAGTTATCTTGAAATACACCACTGGTCGATATCTTGGACAAGGAGTCTGCTGCCAGCCCTCTGGATCCAGCAAAACTCAGACCAGGTGCTGCTCTAATACTTCAGTACCACGGTCCCTGAAATAAAAAGGGTGTACCTCCTTCTTCAGAACTAATATATAATATATTTCCACACTGAAGTACAGGACATTACAAACACAGAGTTCAGCGCTGTAGGCCAACTGCTAGCTTCTCATGTGACAATAGACACCAGTATTCCTCTCCCTAATGGTTACAACGCCTCTGTAATTCAAGCGTTAATTTCTTCTATACAATAGGATAGGTGTCATGTTACTATTTGGCAATCCCATATATGCCTATGCAGTTATACTCCTCTCTGACAAGCTTTTACATGGTGGAGCAATATCTAGGCTTTGCCTTCTGTTTGCTACTGAACCACACACATACAGACACAATTTATCATTTCATATTATATATATATATATATATATATATATATATATATATATATATATATATATATATATATATGTATATATATATACACACACACACACACACACACACATATATATATATATATATATATATATATATATATATATATATATATATATATATATATATATATATATATATATATATATATATATATATATATATATATATATATATAGGAAATATGTCTAGCTTACCACAATTCAAGGAAATATACACAAGTAACGTTGACTGGCGATGAATTCTGGCACAATTTTGATCTGCCTTATCCCAGGCTTTTATTTGAAAAATATTAGCTTGATCTCAACGCACTTGCTTCTCACAAAATTTATTTTCAAAACTGGCCCTGAACTGACGCTTCTATTTGACTATATCGAACGTTCTAACCAATGAGACCATGTTTACAAGAGCCTTTGAAAAAAAATTATCCATCCTACACGTTGCCATTAACCACAATAATAGTATTTGCAGTTCGACTAATAAGGTTTCGCCTTACATATTACTACAGCCAATAAAATCGTATCTAACTTGTTGGCCTCATTTCCCCTAAAGCAGTGTTTTTCAAACATGCCATTATGAGCAAATATGATCTTGTGCTGTCAGACAACCCCACTATAGTATTTTGGCTATAATTTGTTAACCACTAGACTATTTGCGTAACACATAACATATTCTTTGTCAGCAAGTCCTAAGGTACAAGAATATATAAGTTTAATGGGGCTAAGTGGCTTCGTTCAAAATATGTATTTTTCTATGATAGTCGTGCTGTTACCACCTGTTCACTTCCATACCAATGGATGTCTTCTGTACTGTCAGACTAATGTCAGGAGCTTAGACATAAATCAGTAGAATGTCAGGTTTCCCAATAAGATTTTAAACCTGTTTTCAAAACCTAACCTCGTATCGTTAGTGTTTTTTATTTACTGTTTATTTGAAAAAATCAGGTCTTCATGCCTTTCGCATGGGATTGGCATTCCTCCGTGCATCTCTCTCTCTCTCTCTCTCTCTCTCTCTCTCTCTCTCTCTTTTTCTCTCTCTCTCTCTCTCTCTTCTAATCCCGTCTGTCTTTTAGGTTAACGTAGTGTGTATAATGACATTAATGCTAGTATTTGTATCTAGGTCATTAAGCAGTGTGCCTATCAAGGTCGTCTAAGAAATACAGTACCAGTTTTATTTTTAGAAACGCGTATAGGCTTTTGCGTAGAGTTTATGCAGACGAAATAGAAAAAGGAGGGTCTCTTGTTCAGTCATTATGGCGTTATAAAACGGAAGCGCTATTGGGAAAGCACTGGTCTTTCACCATTCTTCTTTCTATTGTATTATTTCGTTCGGCTTTACATTTATGTTCTAATTTATATATGGGTATTTAGAATTTTTCACCACAATGTTGATGTCTTTGCCTGCCCCGCCGTCCTAGGTATGTGAAGGTGTCTGTCTGTACCAGTTACTACAATTGTGGCTTAATACTCCGTAAAAAGCGCAACATAAAGTGATAAAAACTACAATGAGAAGGGAATTAAAAAAGAATAAAAAATATTTTTTTAAATAGGCGTTATGTCTCCTGTTGGCGAGTCACGTGCCGTTCAACCTAGACACAAGGTCAGTCGGTTACATTAGTCCGCATATCCAAATATAAAAGACTTTGTGGTCTGGTGACAATAGAAGAAGACAGGAAAAGACATGTATCGGTAGCTCCACTGAACAGGAAGCAGCGGACTAATTTTGTTGAAAGCCTACTGTGTCACAGGCAGCGAGAATTATAGTGAGTGTATGAATTAATACTGCATTTGCGTCATCAAAATTAGAGCAATCATCGCCAAACTCTGGCTTGAGTGCTTCAGTAACATCAAAGATGAGGAGCCAATCTTGAATGGACATGTTTCTTTCCTGTTGCTCATTTTTATTCAGCTAAAAATTAAATTAAGGTGTGTTTTACTTAAAGAAGATAAGATGGAAGTTATTACACTGATGTGAAGGCGACGAAATGAATGGATTAAATGTTTTTAGAAGTGCGCGACAGATATTAACATAAAAATAAATAAGAAAAGAAAGTTACAGACTTTAATAAGTAGGTTCTTTCTTGGATTGAAAGGATTGAAGTGGAATGACAAGATCACTAATGATGAACTAATGACAAGATCGCTAATGATGAACTGATGACAAGATCACTAATGATGAACTAATGACAAGATCACTAATGTGGAACTGATGACAAGATCGCTAATGATGAACTGATGACAAGATCACTAATGATGAACTAATGACAAGATCACTAATGCGGAACTGATGACAAGATCGCTAATGATGAACTGATGACAAGATCACTAATGTGGAACTGATGACAAGATCACTAATGTAGAACTGATGACAAGATCACTAATGTGGAACTGATGACAAGATCACTAATGATGAACTAATGACAAGATCACTAATGCGGAACTGATGACAAGATCGCTAATGATGAACTGATGACAAGATCACTAATGTGGAACTGATGACAAGATCACTAATGTAGAACTGATGACAAGATCACTAATGTGGAACTGATGACAAGATCACTAATGATGAACTGGTGACAAGATCACTAATGTGGAACTGATGACAAGATCACTAATGTTGAACTGATGGCAAGATCACTAATGATGAACTGATGACAAGATCACTAATGTGGAACTGAAGACAAGAGCCAGACATGTGCCTGTGGAACAAGAGATGAGAAAAAGAGCTGGTCATGGACATGACGCACATTGTGGAAACTTGTCGATAGTATGACAAGGCAGTACTTGTTATGGAATCTCCAGTGTAAGAGAGTTAAAAAAGGTAAAGGTTGTCCCATAGCAGATACTGCCATGGGGGCGTGAAGTGTTTGAGATGTCACCATACTATGTCCAGCATCATGAGGTGGGGCGACCATACCCCTTTCTTGCTGCCTTTTCCTTCCCTAACACAAGATCAAAGTCAGGTACATGTTTACAGTCAAGTAGACTGGAGCCTGTCGATACCGTGAATTGAAACCGGCATCTTTGCCGGGAGAGACCAACGCCCTAACCACTCTGTCAATCGGGCGCTCATGAGAGGAAAAGAGAGACCAAAAAATAACATGCAGAGGGGGACTGGAGGCAGAAATGACAGGGATAAAGAAGGCATGAAAGTAGCTTAAGCGGACGGAACAGAACAAGAGGTATTGGCTTGAATTTTTTCATAGGTGTATGCTCCTCAGAAAACTGCTGAATTGTGAATGGATGAAATTTGAAGATGAAGAAGAACGACTGCAGTGAAAAAGCGACAGACAGTAAGATAAGATGAGGAGGTAGGACTGGAGTGAGAAAACGATAAACAGCAGGATAAGATGAGGAGATCTGCAGAAAGAAAACGATACACAGGTGGGATAAGATTAACAGGACTGTAGTGAGAAAACGATAAACAGTTGGAGAAACGAAAATAAGCAGTGGGCGTTGAACTAGAACGAATGACAAAGTAATGAGCTATGTTACGACTGAAAGACCTTCGTCTAGGGACAATCGAATGAAAACAATAGGGACAATAAAGTGAGAACTGGTATAACTGCACTAACATGTATATTAAAAATAATTTATATTGTACTGCGCTAGTTTAGATTAGTTCTCACGTTCTTTTCTGTACTGTTTTGGTTTGTTTGTCCCTGACAAGGGCCTTGTGAAGGTAACGTTTGTCATTTTCATCCTTTATTCTAGTCAAACGTACATTACATATTTCCTCCGTTTCTAAAATAAATAAAAACAAGCAAACAAAACTGACTACCCAAGGAGCATCGATTCCTGACACAAATACTAGATACTGTTCGTGACATTAAATACTAGTTGTCCGGAGCGCTTGTCTCTTCTGCCAAGTATTGTGACAAAACGGGGCGGCCCCTATCGATCTTTGTTTCTCTCCGGCAGTATCGGTACATTTGTGGTACTGATTTTTATTATGTGCTCTCACGTATCGCACTTTTCTTTCTTTCATCGTTAATTTTCTGCTAAGTAGCAGATATTTGATTTTTTTCAAATCGTTCGACACTCCTCTCTAGATTGAACCGCTAATAAGACGACTCGGTTGGTAACCCAGATAGACAGACGCGGAGTTTTGCGTACTCATACGACAGATAACGAGATTACTGTCTGTGTGACACATGTGGGCTGACAAGTGTGACATTATCGCTTCCGGGCCGACTTGTTATGACAACATTACTTTCTAATAAAGTAATAAGTATTACAGCTTACACATTTCGTCATGTGAGTTCCCCGATATGTCTGTAAGTTTGTACACAAGGGCATCGGACATCATATTACCATATATTGGAGACGTGACCTTTGCAAAAATTGTCCATGTCGGAAATATTTTGAAAGAACCACACCCGACATGTTTGAATATGATTGGAGCGTTTATTTAACTCCATAACAAACGAATGCTTGAGAAGATAGGAATATAGTCTGACCATTTCGCAGTTTTATTTCACTAAGAATTTCACGCTCGCCAAGACAACATCAGACCTCCCAAGAGTGAAGACTAGATTTATAATTCCTTTTGTTAACCGGACCTTTTATTGGAGAACCAAATAAGACTTACAAAGCACAGGTGTCAAGAATGATAATTTT